>OY856412.1:354942956-356142956 GCA_963693085.1 Alisma plantago-aquatica
TTATTAAAAGGCACCTCTTTTTTGTGTTTTGAAAAGATTTTCCTTTTCGAAAGAATTTTGTTTTTAAATATAAATTTCATTTGAAGAGAAATTTTTTTAAAGTGTGTTCTTTTTTAAAAAGGAATTTGATTTTTTTTGTTTTGAAAAGATTTTTTTATATAAAGTTATTTTTTTCTTTGAAAGGAAAATAATGGAAAGATTGTTAAATGTATATTGTTGAAAGAGAGAGATCATTTGAGATTGTTGGAGATCATTAAAAAAATTAAGTTCAAAAAAATCATGGATCGAAGATTGTTGGTGATGAGATCATTTGAAAATCATTTTGGGACCTTTTAAATCATTGAAGATTGTTATTTTGGTAAGATTGTTGATTTGAGATCATGTGAGATAATAAGGTTGTTGATTGGATATTGTTGTTTAGATAAGATTGTTTTAAACATGAGGACTTTATCAAATGGTAAAAATCCAACATGATGATTACAATTTTAAAGAACAAAACTTTAAACAAATTCAGAATTGTCAAAGCACGCAAAAATCTTGAAAGTTGTAAAATAAGAAACCACAAGATGCATATGTAGAAGATAAAGCTCCCCGTTTAGCCCATGAGTTTAAGTGTAATTTTATGTCCTCACTCAAGTATGATCTGCATACGAGGGTTGCATTATCTTCTTTATGTTGTGATGGAACTCATTGTGGGGATAACTCAAGTTTAAAAGATATAAGTACTGCTCCTGATACACCTCGTGACTACAACGTCGTGAGTTATAGGAAAGGGGTGTTTTTAAGGTCTTTAAACATCCATCTTAACACTGTGTCTATACCTTTACTGGAAACCCCACGTCACTTTTAGGGATCCAACGTGAGTGTTAAAACACATTCCACGAGGCATGGGTAGGTAGGTGTGCATTGTACAAGTGCAAGATTTTAAAATGTTCCGATGCAATCCCATAATAATAAATCATGAAAGATAACTGATAGGCACATAAGAAAATAATTATGTAATTATTAAGAAAGAGATGATTATTCTTATCCTAAAGACATCTCCCATCCTTTTCTCTCTTTCCTTATCACATTTTTGAGAAGTAAATTAAATATAAAACTCAAAAAAAGAAAAAGGAAAAAGGAAGGGAAGAGGAGGCTAAACCTAAAAAGGAAGTTGAGGCCATCCCTAGAAGGGAAGCTGAGGCTAACCCTAAAATGTGAAATTTAGAAAAGCAACAGTTGTCGTACTGCCCTTAAAATAAAAAGATAAATCAAAGCGGCAGGAAAAGGAAAGCAAAAAAAAAAACTCATTTTTTACCAACAAAATAGAGTATTCTGTCATTTTTTAGACATATAGGAAAACAAAGGGTGGCGATAAAGAAAAACTTTATTTTATTTTAGCAAAATAGAGTGTTATGCGGGTTTTTCTATAGAAACAAAATTTGAAAAAAAAAGGTTGGAAATTTTTATGGGTGGATTGCTTCAATCAATAGGTCAAGAAAAATATTTAAAACCCTAGAATCATAAAAAACTAGAAGGAATGAAAGATAAATAAAAGAAAAAATAGAAACCTCGATCGATTGGAAAAACATGAGATGAAAAAAAGGAAAATGCAACTCAGATCATCTGACAACTCCGTAGCAGAGTCACCAGTCTATTGTACTGGCTTGAAAAGTCCAATGGATCCTACAGACATGGTAAAAATATAAAAAAGTGTTGAGGAAAATGATAGATTGATAAAGGTCAGAGTCACCTCCCAATTTTGTAAGTAAAACAAGGGAAAAATGAAGATATGTTATTAAATCAATGGGAAAACACATAAAAACTCGATCTTGACACCACCCAAGGGAAAATAAGAAAGGTATGCACAATTCAAAGATCAGATTCAGTGATCTTGTTATGAGTGAGAAGGATCTACATCCCTATCTCTCCCAATAACAATATTGAAATCCTTTTAGTCATATTGGATAAAAATAGCGGTGATCAAGGTTGTTGTTAGTGAAAATGCACAAAGCACAAAAAGGTGGTTTTTATGTTGGCCTAAAGGTCCTAGTTTTTAGCTGTGTTGTGGTCCCAATCGCCTTATAACCTACCACATTGAAGATTCATCATTCGTGGTTAGGACCGATGCATAGGAAGAGAGAGAGGCAAGAGTGATAGATTCAGCAGAGAAAGATCATATCTTTGAGAAAAAGTGTGTATATACCAACATTTATGAACGGATCAAAACAAGCAGCAATTACAGATATGAATATAACATAAAAAGTAGCAGTTATTGTTGTGCAGCCTACCGACATTAGCATAGTAGTTGATGTCAGAGGAAGGATCCTATGATCAAAAGTAGAAAATAAAAGAGGTAGATAGCCATTTCTATAGCTTCTGGAGAGAGAAAGTGGCATGGAATACATTAGGTATGGGGGTTTATTTATAGGTGGATTTTAGAGTTTAGTGTTTTGAGCAAAACCTTCTAGAAGAGGTAGTGGATCATCGTGATGCATCCTGAAGAAGGGCACACAGATCAAGATGATCCACCATGAGTCAAGCGGTGGATGGCTATGATCTGCATGGTATCTCAGGGTAGAAAAAGGTATTATCTTGTTAGGAAAGAATATTCTGGTGAAAATTAGGGAAAACTTATAGAGAAAAATAAATCAGAGTTATCTCTCAGATTTTTCTAGAAAACTAGTTTTAAAAATATTGTTTTCCAGACAATTCAACTTGAAAATTGTGAAGAATAGCCTATTCAAGGAAGAATTGAAGGACAATTGCACACAAAAAGATAAGTCAGAGTTATCTCTTAGATTTTCTGAGAAAAGGCAATTGAAAAGGGAATATTTAATTCCATACAATTCAACTCTGCAATCTGTAAAAATAGCCTATTTAAGGTAGAATTGAAAGACAAATTGCACTTTTAGTCTGAAAGAAGGTTTTTTTTAAATCCCCGAACTGGGTTAAAAGTGGGTAAAAATGGATGATTAAATAGGTAGAAAAATGTGGGAAATGTGGAAAAAGGTGAAAAAAGGATAACATGTGGAAAATATAATGAACTCAGTCATATCCAAGGAATTAATGTTTAAGCATAATTTTCTTCTAAGTGGGGAAAAATGGGGTGTCAAAATTCATGATTCTTTTCTTGTCTAGACATGGACCTCCAAGAAACGAACAAGGTTATATTTGCACAATCTTCATCATGTATACTAGGTTGTGATTACACAAGGTTAAATATTGAAGAATATTTTAGCTTAACTTCTAGATAATCATGATGCATTCATTGTTACTTTAAAAATGAACCCAAATTTTCTAATCTAGTTGTTGTATTCTCTGTTGATTATTATTATCATGTTTTGGCTATTATTATGTAATTTATCATGATTCCATCCCCTTGTACACTAATTGGTTGTATCATGATGATTTATTCTCTATCCACAACCATAAATCTTCAAACAAGAGTTATCATCATAAATAATAAATCTTATATTTTCAAAAAAATGAGACCGATCATCTTGAATCCCCACTAAACTGAGCATATTATTTATTGTGCTCATATTAGTTGATCTATGTTTTTACCAAAGCAAAAATAAAAAATTACAAAAAAGGGAATCAAGTGGTCAATCCCAAATAATATCATCCCTGCTTCTTTTGGCCTCAATTTAGTTCAGATTCCTACCCCACATTATTGTTGAACTTATCCCTAGCCAAGGTTAGTATTGGTAATGAACTACTACAACAACCTTACCATCCCTTCTTGCATCTATTAGGGTATAGGATGGAGACAGTAGTGAAGAATCCTCAATATCCCCCTCAAGAACATGTCATTACAACCATCTCCTTGATCCTAAATGTTTATTCCTTGATTATACCATAAAACACCACTATTAATGAGTTGAACCACTCTATACTCAACCCTACATAAAACAGTGTTTGAGGTATAAATCCAATCACATACACCTTCATTCACTAACAGATTCCCCCCACAAACACCTCCACCTACATCAACCACCCAATTTGTCCTCCATATCACCCTCGTGATCTTTATCACTCATGCAAACAAGTAGGGAAGGATTGTCTTTGATTTAAAGAGCAAGATCAAAAATCAGTGACCAAAATGTAATATATGAATGCTAGTTTGTCTTATGCCACCTCCCAATCGATCAAGGGCCATGTTTCAACACTACATTGAGACAAGTCATCTTACTATACCTGACACCCTTAGAGAATGAATAATAAATGTAAGTTGAGTAACATGATAAATGTAAGAAAATGGACCCAATATGGTAAGAAAATGATGAAGGAAATGACCAAGAAAATGTGCATAAATATAATTAAACTTCGTGCCAACATTGAGAATTATGCAATCATCAAGTCCTGGAAAGTAGGGTATTGTAGATGGTCTTAATAAGATAGACAAAAAATAGTGTGTCATGGATTTATTTACAAGTACTCTACACACATGGAATCACTTGAATAAAATATTTTATGTAAGTAATATTAATTTTTGTATCATAAGTGGGGGTAAATGATATTATGAACAAAGTTTTCATACAAATGAAGCACGATTAGAGCTAACATGTGAATAAATTAGAGTTGGTAGATCTAAAGAAATCATTCTACTATGCTAATCTTTGAAATTTCCAAAAAGAAGTTAGCAACAAAATCATTGCTCATATGGGCAACCAAAGAACTTCCACAAAAAAGGATATATATTAGATATCATATATCATGGATACATTCAAGTTCAATATTGACTAATAATTTATAGAGAACTTCAAGGTTTCATAGTGAAATGAGAAAATTCAACCATAATGGGTGGTGTGGTGACCTATATATTTTTACTATATGTGTAAGAAAGGACAACACTTGAGGATGGGGAGCAAGAAAAGTACTTTCAATTGTTGAATATTTTTTCTATAGAAATTATCATATAACATTAAATGAGTGCACTTCATCAGACTGATATTGTGTATCTTCATGTTATCAAAATCCAAACCTATGATTAATTGACAAAATAAATCTTCCACAAGAGACTTATGTATTGAAATAATATTTAGGGTCACAAGGTGCAAGGTATATCCATGATATTGTTATAGAAGTATCTAGGAGAACAAACTATGAAAAAAAAGTTATTGCTTAATTTTAATCAATATAAAACCAAACTAAGTACTATAAAAATTTATGCAATAAGAAGAAGTGTTGGGTCTACAACGTCACCACCATGACACTTAAAGGAAAACAAAAAGAACACACTACATCAAACATTAGTTTGCAACTTTAACAGTATTACAGTATCCATTATAGTTCTTCTTTTAGTTCTAGATGAAACAAGTATTATAATAGAGATAAGTGCACTCTCATGATATTCAGTCCTCTTAATAACCCATTAAGGATTTTACTCCACCAAGAATTCTCTATTTTACTTTTTTACATGAGAGAAATGTTCATCTTACTCAATCAAATTCAAATTACACTCCACCAAGAATTCTCTATTTTACTTTTGTACATGAGAGAAACGTTCATTTTATTCAATCAAATTCGAATTACACTCCCCCAAGTATACATATAAACTAACTTGAATATTGGGATGAAACATATTGTATAATTAATCAAGTACAACAAGAACAACAAGACAAAATTAGAAAATATTATTCATGAGATACATCCAGACCTAGTAAAATATATACTCACATATGTTCATGGTTACAATAAAGAACTTAGAAAATAGACACCATGAAAAGTAGATACAATACAAGAAGGAGGAAATCAATGGTGGAGATGGAGTGTATATCTAATTTTCTCCTTTCTTCAGAAAATGGGGAACCTACACTATGCACATATCTTTTCTAATCAAATATATTCTTTCATTTTGGTATTCTCATATTTCAATCATCACCACATGACTCTACAATGATTGATACTCCTTCCATGTGGTCTAGGAGGGGTATAATTAGTTCTTGGGATAGGATTCCAAGTCATAGACCAACACAAGTGAACCTTAGTCAAGGTTTTACTTATTTGGAATCCCAGTGACATGGTTGGATAGTTAATTGGCTCATTAGAGTGGTATGTGTAAAGGTAAACAAGTTGGTCAATTGATTGTAAGCCAATCAATTAATCATGAGTCATGTGTAAGTGTCTAGCTATTTAACACACTAGATGAACTCATTAATGGATTGATCTCAAGACTCTTTGCTAGGCGATTTTACTAATAGATAGTTAGTTTAAGCTCGTAGATCTAGGAGTTACTTGATCAACTTTTAACCTCTATATTTATGGTGGTTGACCAATTAGTTGGCCACATATCTAGTAATTTGTTTGGTGAGTCTTGAATTCCAGTAATGACATGTTGGCCTCTACCCAAACCACAAGGACTCTAATTGATAGTTTGGTGTTCCCATGGATACTTGGAGTGTTTTTTGTTAATGTTCTTTCTATATGGAGGAATTAATTGCCTCCTAATCATCAAGTATTTCATATTGGATATGTAGGGAAATCGAACTTGTTGTCACTAAAGTTTGGACCCCTCTTCAGAATTGAATTTGTGTCATTTCATGTGTTCTGTATGATAAAGTGTGTAATTTCACAAAATGGCATGATTAGGTATCAAACATAAATTACCTATATCAGATAGAGTACATGAAAACATGATTCTACATAAAAGAATTGGAGAGAAATGGATGCCTATAATAGCTGGTCTAAGCACACGTAATAAAACCCCATATTTAGCCTCTTTCTTGTCATCACACAAGATCAAGGCATTATCATCTTCAAATAAAAATTCAATAGGAAGGTGACTTCCAAACTTGGTACTTTTATAAGTATACAATGTCAAGACCCATATGTTACCTAAAACTAATTGACTTGGTTCGACTCCCATTGAGAGTTATATCTCGTAAATGGTACACATCATGAAGGGCGGACAACTATGCACTTTTTCTGGTTCTCATGTGCCAGGCCCCTACCTCTTGGACATTTTATGTTGTCGGGGGGGTCATAGAGTGTCCCATCAACAAGGAAGGCTCTTTCGATAAAAACAAATTCCCTTGCTTCTTCCTTTGACTCAATATATATTGAAAAGTAAAAGTATAAGCAAAGTTAAGTGTGAATGTCTTGATTTAACTAGAATTTATTTATTCCATCTGAAGATTAAAATATGGATTATTTCATAGCTACGTTGAATAAAAGATCTATAGCACGCGAGAGCTTGCTAGATATCATTTAACCAATCTCAAACATGAGCACATATACAATTTTACTAATATAAGAATAACTGAAATAATAATAAGACATCACTTTAATGATCTAGATCTTATCAAACTAGGGCTATTTTATCAAGAAATTAATCCCTACATAAACCTCACTTGTGGTGGATCAATGAATTCACCTCCTACATACTAATGATTTATACTTGTCCTGCCAAATGAGTCACTTTGAAATGAACTTGGTTGAATCTTTTCATCATTTAATAATTTATTTGTTGTCCTTTGATTATAAGGAGGGATAGATGTTACTAAATTACTTTAGCTATTAGAATGATTCTTACAAAGAGGCATGTCTACACGTACCAACTAAGTAAGAAGATAATAACTAGTCTAGTTTCATGAATTTGTAGGGATTGATAGGTTCATGCAACAATTTATCTTATTTGATAATCAATTCTCTCCTTCTTTGAGATCCCAAGTCTTACTTCTAAAAAAATGAATTGAAAGTAGTTTTGCTTGCAATTGGATATTTGAATATAAATCATAGGTCAAAGTCAGGAAGCTAAAAAGTAGTAAATTGTGAAATTTCTTTTTTGGGGGGAGAAAGTAGGTTTCATTATGAAGTGATGCACTTAGTGCATGTCAAGAACATTTTACACCAAAAAAAAGCTTTGAGCTAAAGTCACTATAAAGCCCAAAGGAGGGTATGCATATGTATTAAACCCTAATCTTTTGTGACATTGTAACTTTTCCAGAGAGTCGCCTTCATGGTTTTGTTGTCTTGTATAGTTTTGGATGACAAGTTGTCATGGTCGATTAATGAAGAGTTTGATAGAACTCATACAACAATGCATGACCAACTAGAAATCTTTTGTCATCCTGACATATAAGAGATATAGATAGCTCACTATCAGAGTCAATAATAAGCATGGTGTAAGTGATATGCGGCGTTTGCACACCAATTCACTAAAAAAAATATTCTAGAGTTTAATCTTTTTTTACTTTCCGATTAAAGCTAGTATAGAAGGGTCGATCCCACAAGACAACATTTTTAAGATCTATTTCTCCTAAACCCTATTTATTTTTGAAATTATTTCTTTTTGGTATTTTTGAAAGATTTGCATAATGTAAAGTCCGATTTGAGAGGGGTTGAATATTCTAATGCAAGAAAGAAAATTGCAAGAAGAAAAAAAGGTTACACTAATGCAAGGAAAATAAAAGATCATTCTAAACAAGAGAAAGTACAAGAAGAAATTGTTAGCATAATAGTTTATCTAACAAAAGTAAAATGTTGAAAATTAAATGGCAAACTTGAAAGAAATGAATCAAAAAGCAGTTTGAAATAAAAGAGGAAGGCATCGAGGCTTAGGGGATTCACCACCTTAACCCTTGTGAAAATAAAATCAAATGATACACGACAATAAGAAGGAAGTAGGTATGTGTATATTCGTAAATAAAATACAAAAGAGGAACTCTACGTGAACACATTGGTCATGGTGTTCACGTGTCCTTGTTCTTCATCCTAAAGGGGATTTTTCCATGGTCACATCCAAATCCCCATGAATTCAGTTTAGGTATTTCAAATTCCAGTTTCTACAGTCACATCCATTGGGATTAACAAGCGATTAAAACGATTAATTACATCATTTAAATTGTCGATTTCTAAATTGAAAACCATCCATCTAAATATTCGTGTAAGAACTCGATCCTATAATCACATGGCTAAGGGATTATTCCCCTTGCCTCGATAAAAAAACTACTCGCTACTCATGGAGAGGATGGGAGAAACTAAGAAAGAAAGCAAAAGAGTCATAGATCGCAATTCTGAATCTCCATAGAGTCCAAGGTAGTGACAATTAAAAGACTCGTTTGTTTTGCCCCCGCTCCAAGAGAAACACAGAAAAAGAAGAATCAGAAAAAAGAAATCCGGAATCGAAATAAAAGAACTAACTTTATGAAAGAATTGATCTTTATTTCTCATAAAAGGAAGATTACACTAAGATGAAATGACATAATTCTGTGATTGATTGCGTACAAAAAGAACTTAGAACCTCTTTCTTAGTGGAGTATCCCTTCCTTTTATAGGAGGAGCAGTAGAAACTTTACATAGAAGATTCTCTATAAGACTCGTGGCCGGAGGATGAAAACTTTTTGGATCTGGTCAATAGAAGAAACGGTTGATTGTTTTTAATTTTGTTGACCATTCACATTCTTTTTACTGTAGATTCCCACAATAGCGATTTCGAACATATTTTTGGGACATTCATAAGTTCAGAAGCGGTCTAAAAATATTTTTTTCATGTAGATAATTCAATTCCCTTTCCAACGCATACTTTCCCATTAAATTCCGCATTAGGATGTGAGAGTTATGGTAATTTTGGTGCGAGGTATATATTTAAATCAGGTACTGCGGGAATTTGTGCAAAATATCTTCTAAGGAAATTGGTCATTGAGTTATTTTCCTACAAAAAACTAACCAAATATGATTAAAACTCTAAATAAATAGAAAATTCTAAACTAATACAATTAATTATAAAACTAAGAAGATAAATAAAAAAAATCCTAAAAATATATCTAAAAGATGTAAATAAAAAGGATAAATACACATTTATCAGTAAGTAAGTTCAAGCATATTTTGTAGGGTCATATGAACTATAGTGACTTCAACTTCATGAACATAAGAAGCATACATAGTTTGCAACCATCCACCAATCCAGTATTTGTCACTACTCTGTGCACCCACAACAATAATGTTGTAGATATTGGTAACATATGCATCTTTGTTTAAGTTACCCAGTCTCCTGGAGGAAAATGTCATATAGAACTAGGTGATGGTATTTGGTGCAGATTGTAGAGTTACATTAACATTGAAGGATTGAGAAATAGAGTAAGCCATCTGAATCAAAGAGCTTCGTATCCTAAAACCACCCTGCCATTCATTCTTAAAACAAATGTGTTTCTAGAGAACCACATCTTATAGAAGGTCGTAACAAATATCACATGGTCATAAGATGAAGAAATAGATGATTCAACCCAAGGAATTAGTGATTGAGTCAAGAAACTAGGAAAATGTTCATTGATGTTGAACCTTATCCAAACCTAGTTAGAGGTAGGGCACTTTCTGAGAACATGTAGAATATTATCAATTGGTGCATCATAGATTGGGCAGGAAGAGATAGAGGTGACATGACGACATACATATTGTGCATTTGTCATCAAAACCACATGAAACATTAACCATAAGACAACTTTAAGTTTGACTAGCATTTTTTGAAGTACATTTTTTTTCCAAGGACCATTTGGATGTCCCACTTCCCTTCCAAAAGTAGTGCATATGTAGATGAACTATAGAATATCCCATTATTCATCAAGGACCATGACCAAGTTTCATTTGAGAAGCAGTTTCTTAGAGAAGGGAGGATCATAATATGACAAGCAATATCAGCAAATCATGAATAAATTGTATCCCAATTCCCATCTAAACAAGTCATTGATGCAACCTTTAAATCATCCAAGTCTTTTGGAATTTGTCAAAGTAGAAGTGAAGTTTGTCCTGAGATCTACACAAGCCAATTATCATACCAATTTTTGACTATTCTACATAGCCAGGTATTCTAAAGAACAAACATGCCACCAAAAAGATGTTATTTGATGACTAGAATGAGGAGTGAATGATTTATATTCATGAATTATACCTATATCCCAAGTAGTATTCCTTCCTGTAATAAACTCCCAAGTAGACTTCATAATCAAAGCTTGATTACATTCATGCATAGACACCAGACCGAGACCACCATACCTTTCAGGTGCAATTACCTACTCCTAGGCTATTAGGGAAAGGGATGGTTGTGATGAACCTCTTCTCTAGAAAAAACGTCAAATAGTCATATTGATATTGGGATAAAGGGAAGCAGGAAGTATTGAAGTATGCATAGTACATTTCGGGATAGTCATAAGTATAGAGTTTTCCAAACATATTCATCCAGCTAGGTTAAGTATTCAAGTTTCCCAACTTGACAGTCGTCCATGGACGTTACCTGATACATATGTGTATGTCTATATAGTGACTCGCCAATGAAGAACTAGATCATGTAGATAGATATCATGATCTAAAGTAGTAGTCATGACTTCTCTTCTACAAATTTGCCTCTATAGAGAAATTGGTGCTATTTTTGAGAAGAAAATGAGACTTTTGCTTACTGAAATGGATTGTTTTGAAACTGCTCTGAATGTCTAGAAATACTTCATAATAGTCTCAATATGGTTCATGTCAACTTTAGAGAAGAGAATAATACCATCTACAAATGCAACATGAGATACAAAAGGATCTTTCCTTGAAAGTTTAATTGGTTTCCACATTGAAATATCAACAACATTATGAATAAGAAAGTCCAACAATTTAGGCGTATGGAGAAAGATAGGGTGATAGTGGGTCACCCTATCTAAGACCTCTAAATACCTTGAATCATGGAAAATTTTCACCATTATAAAAATAGATATTCTTCTCCGACATATATAATTCACCATATAAGAGATAATGTTAGTAGGAAAGTAGGAAATTCAGACTTAGTGATAGTATCAAGAATAAAAGACCAAGACATATGATTGTATGCCTTTTCTAGATCAATTTGGATTTTCATTGAAGGACTAGATCTTGGTCTTCTCATGTTGTGTATGAGATCTTAAACAAGGATAACATTATCAAAAGTCAACCTGGGATGAAGCTCAATTGTTCATAAGATATCCAATTATCCATATATTATTCAAACAGTTTACCGTGGTCTCAAATATAGGTTTGAGGCACATGTTGTTTAATGAAATTTTCCTTAATTGATTGTATCTCCTGGTATGTGGTACTTTGGGTATCAAAATAATTAAGACATTACAAAGTGAATCTAGAATAGGGTAACCTTGTAAGTAATGTGGAATAGTTTTTAAGAATGATGGTTTAATTACATTTTTGTGACAAATCATGAACTCCACATTTACCCTTCTAGGTCCAGAGGCCTTATTGCAACCCATTAAGTTTATAGTTTGGAAAACCTCATTTCTAATGGAATCTGAGCAATAAAAATTGCTTGAGATGTGGACACTAGATTGTCATTTGCATGGACTTGAAGAAGGCAAGAAATAGAAGGTATAAAAGATGAATAGAATTGGTTCTTGAAGAATTTAAGAATGTACTCATTCAGTAAAGAAGGAACCACTATCTCCTCATCATTATCATCTATCAATATAGATATAGTATTTTTCTACCTATGATATTTTAACAAATGCATATAGAAGGAAGTACTAGAATTACCATCCCTAAGCCACAAGATATGAGTTTTATGTTTAAGTAAAATTAGATCTCTAGTAACCAGGGTGTCATACTCCTGTTGTAAGTGGTTGTAGTAAAGGTCTAATTCAGAGGAATAACCATCTACTAAAACAATTTGAGTAGATTCAATTTGTTTTAGAAGATGATACTTGTTGATATATTGTTAGTAGGCTAAAGTAGTGTCCCCATAAATAATAGTCTTATGGACATGTTGCATACAATAGGGAAATCAGAATAACCATGCCAATTTTCAAATAAAACAATCTTTAGCATTCCAACTCATCTTCGTCTAAAAAATTGACTTGAAAGATTAACGTTTAGTATTAAATACTAAGAGAGGATTGTGATTTGACTAAATCCAAGTTAAATAGTGAACTCTGAAGTTATATGTCGGCATAAGAAATTGAGAGTCGATGAGAACACAATCTAATCTTTCATGAAGTCTACAAGCTTTATAAGTAAAAGGATAACTGGAGTAGCCAAAATCCCATAAATCTGATTGCATAATATGGTCCTAAAAAGTTATGACTCAAAGAATTGGAATATGCCACTTCCTACTTTCTTAGATGGAGATAACATAACATTTAAATCCCCAATAAATATATGTAATTGAGTCATAGAGGATCCAATATGAGGGAGGTGATTCCAAAGAAGATGTCAAATATGTGGTTAATGATGAGTATAAACAATAGTTACAAACAAAATAAAATTCACACTACAATGTAAGTATGGATGATGACTTTCAATCAAAAGAACTGAAGTATTAGTTGGTTTCCATAATATCTAAATACCTCTAGAGAATCCTTGAGCCTCTACTCTATGAGAGCATGTAAAGAAAAGTCTTTAGATAAATGTATCAGCAAGAGATATAGATATATGAGGTTCAAGCACTTCAACTAACTTGGGTTTGTGTTACCGTATTAATTCTGAGAGTCAGACTTGGGTTAGGTTGTTTCCCATACCCCTGATGTTCCAGAAGATGATATCTAACATAATAATATTATATTTGATCAACGGTGCCTTCTAACTGAGAAGACGCATCATTTTCCAATATATTCCTTGTGTGGCCTCATGTCAAGTAGGGAGATGCTTTCATTTTACCACTTGGTCCTCTTATCTCTCTACCGATTTTACCATTGTAAGTATGGGAAATCAAAGGAGGGGAATAAAATAAATTGACATGAGGGATATATCAGTAGAGCAAGGTGTAGGAATAGAATATATTGGAGGTGAAGGTTGAACATCCATGGAGTTTTTAGGAACATTAAGACAAATCACCTCATCCTAATCTAGATTAACAACTTTGTGAGAGCTTTGGGTGTCAAACATATGCAGAAGGTGGATCCACCATCACTATAGGAGTAGGCATTGATAGAGATATAGGAATGCATTCATCAAAAATAATTCCACTAGTAATAGTAGCAGACTTTCTCTTCCTATTACAAACTTTCGAGAATGTTAATTGAGTAGATTCAATAGAAGTTTTAGATTGAGGAGTGGGTATCGATTCCTCCTTACCAACATCCACATCATTTCATTAATTAAAACGGTTAACCACTATAGATTTCCACTTTTGAGTATCAGTTCTTTGCTTGTCCTTTACAGATGATTGATGTAAAGTATCACATCTAACATTCTTTGAGTGAATGTTTCTACTACATTGAACTTCCCATCGATCCTTCTTAGGTATCTATAACAATCCTAAATCTTTTGGTAGGCTTTCCTTAGGATATTTTGGTTCTACCATATGTAAAGGGCATTCACCTTGATGATGGCCTAGTTTTCCACAAGAAAGACAAATTAAAGGTAGTGATTCATATTCAAACCTATAGATGACACTCTCTATAAGAAAAGCAAGTAGTACATGAACTGTGGTACCAACTTCCATTCCTAGTCTTGTAAAATGATTTTGTGAGCAATTTAGAGTATGAGTATCCATTTGAAAATACTTCCTCAATATATGTTGAATCCTTTCAAAAATGATTTTATTGTATAGGTGAACTGGTAGGTTGATGATCCTCACCCATACAACGATCGAGTTAGGAAGGCCAATGTTTGGCATGAAAGTAGGAGTCCATCTACATACCATGGGCGGAAATCATAGACGGGCCATGGGCCTCCAGTAAGTGCATGGTCATAGTCCTGACTACATGAAAATTGGATGACAAAATTATTCATACTGATTTCATAGATATTCCAATGTACTATGGTCTTCCACAGAGACTTGAGTTTGTCACATACAGTCATATATCCCACCAATCTACCAATAAACTTAACCACAACCACATACAACAATGGTTGGGGTTTTCAAAAAAACATAAAAATATGGTTTGTGGAGGATCAACTGAGCATCATCACTGCTACGAATTTCATATGACCAGATGAATTAACAATATAGATGACCTCTAGATTGACAGAAGGTATATCATCATCATCAAGAAAAATTGACAAGGATTGGAAGTTACCAGTGATATCATCCAGAAAAAACTTTTGTAAGAGGTAGTTACTGGAGGCAACATTTCAAATTTTGTACCGAAATGTTGATGAAGTCTATGTAAGTTTGCATCAATAGAAAGATCACCTAGCAAATCCAAATGTGAATCTAACTTAGAGCTTGAAACATTGGAACTGCCAATTCCCTTTAGGCCTCTATAATTGAATTGGAATGCTAATTCCTACAAGCATTGCACTACTGAAGAATTTTGAGAAGCACCATTCAAAGGGATAATAATATCATCTCTATGGTAGAATTGGGTTTCTCAACTTGCTTGAACCCCATAATAGTATCATGTTCTTACACCCCAATGGTAGAAGAGCCGAAAAATAGATTTTCCCTTGTAAAATGTCAGTTTTTTAATCAGATAGATGCATAGAATCCCCATCATCTCCTTTGCACCCCCAGACACCACATCCATGTCTGGAACCTTTCCATCCATGGCTACCATAACCACCCCTTCATGGACCCAATTCCATGCAACGCTTGGTAATTTGCAACAATCTCCATCATCTTGAGGACATTTCTTATATTTGGTTAAAAAACATGTAGGGAAAACTATAAATTACTTTTAGCATTAATTACTAACTCTAATATAGAACATAAATATATTTTTAATCCTAACATGGAGATGCATGACTTTTATAAAGGATTTAGAATGTTACAAACATGTGAAGGTATATGTAGACTAAATTAGCTTACCACCATCCAACTCAAGTGTAGACCTTTAATGATTAAAGAAAGATCCACTTAAGAATCAAGGGGTGTCTAACTAGTCCTCATGTGGTATATTTGGGGCACACTAAAGTCTCTTAGTAGGAAGGTAGTTGAAGAAATGTAGGTTTGTTGGACATGGAATATTGCATTAGTATTGTGCATACCACTACAATATTAGGTATATGGGATAGTTACATGAAAACTAATTTAACAATGAAAATATGTCTTGTGCAAAAACTAATTAAAAGGAACTAAATAGTAACAACATATTCGACAAGGGGATAAAATAGTATACCTAGTCATGGGAGTAGTTTTGATGATTGACTCATGCCATTGATGTCCTATGATATTGTAGGCACCTCCTATCTTCATCAATGCATGAACATATAATGTATAAGATGGTCTCCAAACATGGTTTCTCTACATTGACATATGTACTAAATCCATGTGGATGAACTTGGACTCCTAACATGGAAGGAGGGTATTGACTCCAATGAAGTGCTAGCTCCATGTCATTGTTCCTCTCCACCCATTTTGTTGTGGAAAGCAAGATTTTAAACAACCAAGTATCACGCTTGGAAGGGGAACATGTCTTAGATACAAGTGGGATGAAATGGGATCAGGTTTATAAACCCTAAATGGAATGGAATTTGATTCATTTGAACCAGCACTAGTACATTTTTCACCTATGGTGGCAATTTTATCAACATCAGTTTTTACATAAAGTTGACATACAGGCTTATAGTGTCAGTTGGTAAAGCACAATCGTTACTATTGGTCAAAACTTGTTGATTAAGAAAAAATACAGGTATCACTTTTACTATAATGTCAATTTCATTGTGAAGAATTGACGTCTAAGATAGCCTATAAAATTCAATTTTGTAGTGAAAAAAATTGATATAGGCCAATTGCATCGATTATAGAAAAATCGACAACAAAATCCTTCCTGTGAAATAATTTTTTTCTCTAAAAAGATTTTTCCATATGTTCTCTCTATAAAAACCAACATTGTAGGTCACACACCCAGAAAAATATTTACCCCCAAAAATTCTGTGGTGTTGGTTTTTTCTAAAAGAATCGACGACAAAGGGTTCCCACCATGTTCCATATGAAAAATATCCCCCCAAATTGGGTTATCTCGTTGATTTTTAGCTGGAACCAACGACACATGTCTTAGCGATATTGACATTTTTTTAAATAGGGATAAGTACACATGGTGTCAGTTTGTTGGTGGAAATCGATAACAAAGATTGAATTATGGCATTGGTTTTGTAGGACAATCGATGAAATGTTTCTTAGAAAGGTTGGAATTTTTAATAGTAATAGGTATGTGTGGTGTTGGTTTTTTGGTGGATAACTGACAGTAGAGATGAACTATGCATCAATTTTACTGGATGATCAAAGAGTAAAGTCTTAGTCATCAAATTTTTTTAACAATTAATGACAAAGTTCCACTTAATAGCACCCACAAAACTTTCTTTACTCCATTCTTTGTTTCATCATGTGTGATCCCTAACTCTAGAAATGATGACAACCTAGCTTCTCCCCCCCCCCCCGCATCACTTTCACCTCCATTACAACCTTCATCGCCATCGCCACCTCGGTACCACCGCCTCTGTCCCAGTTGGAGATGTCTCCAACCATCACCTCATCTTCACCTCTACCGCTTGCCTCCTTCATCGCATCTATTTTTTGTCGTCGTTGTCGCCTGATGTTGCTTTTAGCCACCATCACCTCTACCATTTATGTTGCTATCAACTCTACCAATGTCATTGCTATTGTTCACGTCACCTCGATTGCTTGCTTGCCGCTTCTCATGCTCCTTGCCAATGCTACGAGTGCGGCCTCTGCTCCAACTATGGAAGGTCCTTCTTTTTTTTTTCTCTTTATATACTTTCGTTATTTTCTAAGTGCAATATTTTATAATTGTTTGTTGAGTGCAATGTTGTATAATTGTTTAATTAACTTGATATGAGTTAAAGAATGATACGAATTTACCTAAATTGATATCAACTAAATACTAGGGTTTTAGTTTGGAAATTGGAGAAATCGTACTTGTATAATTTAGTCAAATTATAATTAGGGTTTTAACTTGGAAATTGGAGAAATTGTACTCGGTAGGTTCCTCAGCCCTATGTTAGTATAATTTAGTCAAATCTAATCATACATGAAAATTTATTATTTTTCTACTCCCCAATTCTGTATCATTTTGTGAGATTTAACTTCCGTTAGCTTCGTCTCACTTAGACAGTTCATTTGAGCCTTAACTTGTCAACCCTTGTGGACCATAGCCAAAATGCCTAACTGGAGGCTCCTCCTCTTCTCCGTTGTGGATGCACAGAGGGGACTAGAGTCCTCCTCTTTCCTATATAAAGCAACACCGATCATCCCCAGATCACACACAATGCTCTTCCTCCTCCTCCAATTTCTCCTCAAACTCCCCCGAACTCCCTGACCTGCTCGGTTTTCTTCTCCAGTGACGACGACCTCGCCACGATGCTCTACACTGACTTCCTCCAAATTGACCGCATGGTAAGCACCCCCTGACTCTCCACTACACCCTCCTACTCTCTTTTTGTCTCATGAGGTCCTCAAGCGCCCCGACCTATAGATCGCCTTCAGTGTTCCGCCAACGCTTAGTATTTTCCGGATCCATTGCACTCTGCCCATCGCAATACTTGTTTTTGATCTGCCTTGCATCCACGAACCTATTAGAGACCTAAGCAGAGACTTGTCTCTGGGTTTTCGATGGTTTTGGTCACTGATTGCCTTGTCTCTATTCTCTAAACTTTCCCCTTGGTTTGGGGTGTTTCCTGCACTGAATGGCTATGTTTTTGGGGTCTCCTTCATCGTCGAGGTACAACAACTTCAAAGGGATGGTTTCCCTAGTCTGACCACCCCCAGGCGTCGAGTTTTGCTTGTGCCTTGGTCCCTGGTCTTCTACTCCCTCGCCATGGCTGTGGGTGGAAGAAACCCGACCATGAATTGACCCTTGTGTCCATGCCCTTGTTATGGAACAATCAATCAGGCATCGACATTTTAGTCCTTTCTCTCGTCTATTTTGTTTTCATGCCCACGGGTCTTTGCTAAGTCTAAATGACCTTGGTATCCCCATGTTTTCATTAAAACAATTTAATTTGCAAGGGCAATGTCGTCATTTCTTGCTTTGTTTTAGTTGAGCACTGAGTTGAGACGGCCTGGCTAACTAGCAGGTGCCTATTGGCCTAAGTCAGTGCGGGCCCAGGTCCTCTGACCGCTGACCAGAATTTTAGATATACACACGTGGACTTTTCTCGAAATGCCATTGGTTGATTTTGAATAATTCTTAGTAATTTGTAGGTTTATCAGAAAAATACGAATAAATACTCGTTGGAAAGCATTTTTCGAGTAGAATCCAATTTTGTGGTTTTAAAGTATTGATTCTCCTTAATTTTTCCAATTTTATCATGAATATCAATTTTATTATACAAAATGTTCCAAAATATGTAATTAATTCATTTTAACTCTAAATTGGCAAATTAAATATGTTTTCTTAATCAGTGAAGCCTAACTAATCATTTGGTTTAGGTTTTGAGTCATAAATAGAGGTTTTTTCTTGAAGGTAGAAAATTAGGGTTTCAACCCTTAAATTACATTAAACCCTAATCCATGTATATACAGTTGTATTTAGGACAAAAGTGAGCTTGGACAAATTTAATTGATGAAATGTTTTCTTTAAGAATCTCAAGAGAGGTATGTGCATTCTAACCCTAAAGTTGGGCTTATTTATCCATACCTATATTCCCAATGAGGCATGAGCATGTTTTATTCATTCTTGCAATTCATCTATAAATGATTTAAGGGTATTGGACCCCACTTGCAAATGTTGATAAACTTGTTCTATCTGCCATTGAATTATGTTAGCATGATGATGAAAATGACTAATTAACTAATATAGTGTACATGTGTCACATTCCAATTTTTAGATATAATTTAAAACATAGAATGAGACTTTTCCCAAATAATAATTAATCGAGGGGTTTAATACAAAAAGGCCACAGAAATACTCCTTTAGAAAAATAAAGTGAGAAAAACGAAAATAAGACTATAAATATACTATCCCTCATATGCATGCCATAATGAGTTGCAATTAACATAAAATGTTGAATATAAGATTTCCTTTTCACCTTTTCTCTCTCCTATCTATTATGAGGATTAAAAGAAAAGATAAAAAGAAGAAATACTTGAGATATGAATTTATCACCTTGAGATGATCTTTCTTGGCCAATAATCCCCCTCTTTCCTTATATATAACTTTTAATAAGAAGGAGTAACCAATGATCCCTTTTCCTCTCTCCTCTAAGTTAGTTGCTCAAAAAGGTGTGAAACTCATAATCAATGATGTTTTAGTGGTTAGTAATTACTCATCACTATTTGTAGACTCAAAGAAACAAATATGGGAAGATATTACACATTATCTCACCAACTATATGCATAAAATAAGGAAAATCACTTTTAATAAATCAATGGGCATTATATGGCCAAAATGGTAAACTAGTTATATGGAAAGAGTCTAGACACCATTATGAACGTATGGTTCAAATTTGGTGTTCTTTGACTTAGTTTGACCCCTCAAATCTTTTTGGAAAGGTTTTCTTAGAGTTTAATTGTATTTTAACTATAATTTCGTTTATTGCGTCGAATTGGCCTATAGTCCGGATTTATCTCCTGTCACGCGGTCCATTTTCTTTCTTTCCTTCTATGCACACATCGACAGCCATCCATCATAGATCTAACGGCGCCTGAGTCTTCCCCTTCCTCCAATCCTTCGCGAGCCAGGACTGTTTTATAGGCTCTTCCTTTCTCAATCCCGTTCTCTCTCATCCCTCAACCTTTTTCAGAGATTTCTTCTCCATTGTATTCGTGAGAAGATCCCAAATCCAGGGAGCCATTACTCACTTTCCCTAACCATCTATAGGCGAAACGCCCAATTAGGGCTTTGTTCCCCCTCGTGACGCCGAAGTTGCTGAGGTTGAGGCAACCATCCTCAGGCCCATATAATCCATCGTTTACCACCCTCGAACCTCCAGAGTTGTTTCTCCTGGCTGAATTCTTCCTCTCATGCCGCCAAACCCCGGGACCTACTCCTCCTTCCCCCGCCGGTGACAACGGCCTCGAGCTCACATCTCTGGTCGCCCCTGACAAATCCCCGCCACGGTGAGCATCTATAGACCCTAAGTTCCCTTTCTATTTTTCCCGTTTACCCTGGGACGACCCCAGTTGTCGTATCCTATTGGTCGCCACTTTGTCCTTTTCTAGTGTTGGTCGCCATGACCCTTGTGCGCCTCCGTGACCATGAAAAACTGATCTGTTGGCTTCGCCGTCCTCCTACTCATGTTTCATGAGTTTTCTTGGACGATTTCACGCCTTGGTTTGATGGTTTCAAGCTCCGAGTTGGTTCCCCTATTTCTACTATTTTCCTCACAAACCAGTGTAGCACTTGTGTGATTGGTTTTGCGAGAAGATTCATGGCTTCGGTTGTGGCTTGTGGACGGTTTTGCTTCGCCTCCTCGTTGTCGTCGCAGCGTTTTTCCTCCCCTGCTGCTTGATCCCGGTCTGTGCCCTGCCATGGCCAGAACCGTCCCTGAGCTCCACAGCTCCTCAGCACCCGAGCCTAGGCTCGTTGGGTGTGGTTTCCCTCCAGGAACACAATGGGTAGGTTGACTCTTCCAGATGAGTAGTGAATCTGGTCCAAGATCGGACTTGCAAAGCTCCTGTCAATCGGCTCCTTGCCATGGAGCAACATAGAAGATCGTAGGTCATTGAATGACCACAACTCCCCTGCATCCAAATGATTCTATCACACTGCTCAGGGGTATTGTCGGGTTTTGTTTTTTATTTAATTACAGGCTAGTGTGCCCACGTGGCTTTTTCCTGGTTTCCCATTGGCCAGCATTTCGAAAATTCATAGTAATTCAACCGTTTGTCGGAAAATTATGAATAAATAGTTGTTGGATTTGATTTTTCGAGCAGAATACGATTTTAAGTTTTTCAGACCATGTTTTTATCTCTTGTTATGATGTTTTGTTGGAAACGATATTTTGGACTCATGAAACCCTAATCATGCAACAAGGTGATTAATGAGACCTTGGTCCACCCGGATTTTCTTAATATAATAATGTTGATTCATTAGACCGATCCACATGCACTCAAGCCCTAAATCACCTAAGATCAATACTATGTATTGATTAATTATGTTTAATAATTATGAATAGGTTTGTAGAGCTAAGTCAAGGGAAGGTTTGACCTAGATCTGACTCGAGGATCATCCTTTCTCCAAGGTAAACGGGCCATGTTGTTGAGCACAAATATTTATGATTGCTTGCATGTTAAATATAAACTAGACATTATTGTTTCAAGTTTAATGTTATAATCATGTTCAATATATCATTGCTTGCTGATTTCCACATCCTATGTCTTATGTGATAATGCTCACCATGATTATTTTTATCATTAAAGACTCATGAAAATCATGTTAATAATCAAGTGGGAGAAATTCCATCATGTTTAAAATATCATGTTAATGGGGAGAAATCCCTTCATGTTATGATTAGCGAATCATGATTTATGTTAATGTCAATGGTCAAGTAATTGGAATTGAAATAGTTTTGTTATGCTCCCGATCATGGACCTCAAAAGGGTCATTAAGGGCTTTCCTAGCATCAAGGGCTTTCCTAGCAATCATGTGCTCCTAAGGGGGCGTCACAGAGGGACGCATAAGATTTATTTTCAATTCTTTATGTTAATAATGATGATTCAAGAATGCTTAAAGTGAATTCATGTCAATTTCCCTACATGTCAAGTACATTTACTTTGTTTATTTTATAAAGTGCCAGTACCATTTACCGATGTGTTGTTTTTCCCTTTGCATGGTTGGAGACGCGATGTCCCCAGGATTTGGAGTAAGTAAGGACTCAAGAAGAGCAAGCCAAGACTAGAATGTTGGTATGTATGCCCTGAGAGCCAATCATGAGATGATTGGTGGGATACATTAAGATTGATTTGATAAACATCAAAGGCAAGCTTCCAATTCTTTCTGGTTCAGTCATATGAGATAGTGATAGAACAGATTGAATGTCTAGAGAATGATAGTACCCAATGACGTATGCTTTTAGGTTGAGGACCTGAACGATGAGATCATACAGATGCTAAGAGTTTGTACATTCTTGTTATGTCCCTAGTCGGATGTCATTGTGGAAGGTTGATAGACAGCAATGACACGCAAGACTAGATTGTGGTGTTGGTTGATGACAAAATCTCATTAGTCATGATATACAGATATCAAACCAAACACATAGGTACTTGTTAGAGAACAAGTGTATCGAACAGACCCACCGTGAGTTTGACACATGGAACCATGACATGGTAGTCACAGTCAGTACTCACAGTGATGGTGGTGAATGTGATTCTTTGACCTGAAATCACTACACTCAACACATGTCGTTGGGTATACTTTAACATCATCAAACGCAGTACTGAAACATGGGTTGTTATAAAGGTGATGATTGGGTGGCTTTGACACATGGGGCTTTTGAGGGGTGAGTGATAGATATGGGATTTGTCCCTCCTGAGGGAGTTTGATATCCAAGGCCACTTGATGAGTAGGATTGAGATAGGCATGCGCACGCATGTGTGAATCAGTATGTGATATTGATGTCATACATATCTTGTTCAATCTATTCTGAGATCAAGAAAGTGAATGAACGTTGACAGGATGACTGTTCCATGCCTCGAGTTCATTCGGGATATCAGTGACAAAGGAATTATACATTCGTTGTAACACCATTCACGGATTGTAGGATTGAAAGTTGTTCTCCAACTTTCTACTTTCACTTGGGTAGCACTGATGTGTGACTAGGCACCGCTCTTTGCTTGTGAAGTCATAAGTGTTATGGACTTTCACTGACAACATGAAATGGACCTGGAGGGTCACACACATAGGATTTAACCTGGAAGAAGAGTTTTGTCCACAAACAATGTTTAGATTGATTGCTAAAGGAGTTTAGTAGTTCAATTAAACACTCAATTAATTGATAGCTCCGTATCATAATGTTCAAGGTGTTGGACTGATTGATTAGAGTATCGGATTGATTGAAATCACAATTGACTGATTCTGCACAATCTGTACTCCCAACCGATCGGCTCATGTGATGAACTGATCGGCTCAGCTTGGTGAACCGATCGGCTCAGGTTGTGAGTCGATCGGCTCATGGTCAGGGTGAAATGATTGCTTCAAGTGTTGAAACGATCGATTCGACTGATGCAACCGAGCAAGCTGGGAAAGTAGGATTGGTGAGAAATTTCCTTTCTTTTCACTTTCCCAATTTGATTGGAACAAGGATTGGTATTTGATACCAATTAGAAACAAAAGATGGAAAGTCAATCGGGAACTGACCAGGACCACAAACCAACCTGTTCAGAAATGAACCGACCGGTTGAGGTGTCCCAACCGATCGGTTGAGGTGTCAACCGACCGGTTCAGGTCCCCAACCGACCGTTTCAGTTGTGAAATGATCGGTTCAGGTTGCGAGTTGGTTGTTTTGTGGAAAATCTCAAACCCTTCTACTCCTGCTTTTAGTCCCGCATTGCCCGGGATGGAGAACCCTATCCCATGACCCTCCTATATATAGGGGTATTGGGGGCTTCTCAAAGTACAACTCAGTGCAGCCAGTTGCTCTATAAAGTTGTCATTCTCTCCGGTTTTGGTAATTGAGAGAGAGCCCGAGCAAGTGCTACCCGATAAGGGAGGCACATCAAGGGAAAAACAATTGTAGTTGCGACTGGTGGCAGGAGAGTGTGTTGACGACTAGTACACTGACAGGAGGGTGTGACTCCTTCCAATTCCTTGTGGGACAAGGAGATTGGAGTTCCAGGTGGTCCGTGTGGACTACTTCAGAGGCGGGAGGTTTCTGCCGCTAGGAGGACAGCCTTCAATCCTGTCAGTCCCGGTGCGACCAGGAGCTGCACAGACACCGTCCAAGATAGGAGGTGAAGACTGCACAAGGCACGAGGTATTGTCGTCGAGCAAGCCTCGGGACAAGGTATGATTCCACAAACCATCCTTTCCTATTGTATAGACATTGACGCGTTTCCTTATTCCGGGTTTGGGGGAGAAATTTTTTTTGTTTCCGCTGCCTTCTCTGCCTCTCCTAAAACCCAACAGTGGTATCAGAGCCACGTCAACTACTCTATACTTTAGGGATTATCGATATGATCGATTTCAGTTTGTCGCCTTTATTTATTACATACGATGTGAATAATATTAGCTTTATGCATGTCCAATCCTAAATCCACAAATCCCAATTTACATATATGATATGTATTATGAATGCACTCGATACGCGTCGCCCTTAAATGAGTTTTTTGGTGGATGTATAGCGTGGTTATGGCCAATAAACCCTATCTGTGTGTGGTTGTATGTGGTTGCATGCATCTCGGTCTGCGCATCGATCTTCCTTCTCCTATTCCTGATGTAACTCAAAATAATTCGATATTTCTTTCCTACCTTTTCTCCCCTTGAATGTAACTCGAGGTTTCTCCTTTTACAATGTAAAATATGATAGAATTTTATTTCTTGTTATGTCAAAGAACGGAGGACATCCTGACGAAAGCTGAGACGATCGGTTCAAGGAGTGAACCGATCAGTTGACGTTCTAGACGATCGGTTCAAGGAGTGAGCCGATCGGTTGATGACAAGTTCGAGGAGCGAGATGAGCGGGTGGCATCCATGAAGAGATGCACGACGAACAGGTGAACCGATCGGTTGGACGAGCCAACCGATCGGCTGGTGGCACCCAGCCGACCGGCCAGATGGCGAGCCGATCAGTCATGTGATGAGTTGATCAAACCCATAAAGGCAAAGCATAGAGTTCATCTTGTACAGGTTGCATGTGATGTAGACCTAGATGACCGTGATTCCTCTTCGCTCAAGGAATCACATTAGGATGGCCATAATCATCGCTTTTATCGTTTTGCATGTTTTATGTGGGATATAGCATGTATATGATACGTACTATGTATTGTGGTGATTGGATATGTATATGTATATAAAAACCAAATCACTCATTAAATATTGAGTCTTATATGCCTTCCATTAGCGGCACACATGAAAAACTCGATCAACCAAGCGTAGGTTATGCCAAAGCGTGGTGCGCCGTCTATCTTGTGGAAGTGTGAAGGGTAGACATGTAGGTTCTGCCAAAGCAGGGTGCATGTTTACCGTGTCGGCTTTTGGGTTAGACTTAACTGGTGATTCTTAGAGCATCTAAGCCCAGATGCAAGGAATGTTCATGGCAAGGTGTTGCGCATGTTCATTCATTAAGAGTTTCATATGATGCAATTGGCAAGAGTTGCCTACCTGAGGGATCTAAGTTGTGGGTGACAGCCCAAGCTGGTCCATGACTTAGAGGATTTCAGGATCTTGCCCAATAGAAGGTTGTACGCTTCAATCTTCCGAATCGATGGTGAGGGCTATCAATTTGAACTAAAATAGTGGGAGCGATAATTAATTAAAGGCCTAATTATATCGTCAACCTTTCAAATCAATCAAATAAGTCAAAATGAGTTTTGGACTAAAATTGCATATTTTCCTTTTGTAGTACAAATGGCAACAAACAACAATCACTTTTCTTTGCGATCGGTCCTTGAAAAGGACAAGATAAATGGGACAAACTTCCACGACTGGTATAGGACATTGAGAATTGTTCTCACTCAAGAGTGAAATATCTATGTCCTGGATACTCCAATTCCAGAGGAACCAGCTCCTAATGCACCAAAGGCAGAAAGGGATGCTTACAAGAAGCATTCTGATGATGCCATTGATGCAAAGTGCTTGATGTTGTGCTCTATGAACCACGAGTTGTAGAGACAGCATGAGAACATGGGTTTCATTGAGATGATTCAGCATCTCAGGAACATGTATGAAGATCAAGCACGGAAAGAGAGATACAATGTCTCAAGGGCACTGTTCAAGTGTGTCATGACAGAAGGAGATCCAGTTGGTCCTCACACACTCAAGATGATTGGATATGTGGAGAACCTAACAAGACTGGGATTTCCACTGAGCCAAGAGTTGGCTACTAACGTGATACTGCAATCGTTGCCAGAATCCTACAGTCAGTTTGTGATGAACTACAACATGAACAACTTTGATAGGCCACTTTCAGAGTTGTTGGGCATGTTGAGGACAGCCGAGATACATATGAAGAAGGACAAGCCTAAGTCTATGATGGTGATCACGAGCAAGAAAGGCAAGTCCAAGCGCAAGGGTAAGGGCAAAGCTAAGAAAGGTTCTGATGCTAGCCAGGAGCCCAAGTCGTCTTCAGCTCTCAAGGCCAAGGGAGGTGTGACCAAGAAATGAAATTGCCACCATTGTCAAAAGCCAGGACATTGGAAAAGGAATTGTCCTCTCTATCTGGAAGAACAAAAGAAGAAGGAGGCGACAGACGTCTCTACTTAAAGGTGTCATGAAAGTAAACTTGTAACACTGTTTGAGGTATATGATACTAAGATGTAAAGTGTAAAAGCACTCAATAAATGGGGCAAATGTTGCCGCCATATATAGGAGTACTTAAGTTTATTTTTAGCCTAAAAGGCATGTAATACAGTTATGAACTGCTATTTCATATTTGCCAATAGATAGAAACACTTTATTTTTGCATATTGTATGACAATGATGGCAATCAATAAAGAGATGTTTCAATTTCTAAAGATATGATCTTTGTGTCAATGTCTTGTTTATCTTGTGGTATTTGATATGCATAAGATAAAATGATACCTAAAAGTTATAGATAACTCAAACAATCAAATTAGCATCAATCATGAGAAATTCATTTCTAGTGTCCATATGATGGATAAATCTAGACTCTTTTGGTTAGAGAACCAGTAAGAGGCATGAATATCTTGGACATGATTAATCAATCTTCACTAAAGGTAGTAGGAGAATGATTATCCTATTAGGTATAATACATGTGATGTATTTACATACCTATTGGAACAAATGCTAATACTTCAAATGGTGTTTAGAAAAATACCAATATGAATATCTTGAAGTGTTCAAGAATATCATAAATGAAGTGCATATTTGGTAAAGTAGTAATTCTTGATGAGATCAATGAATAAAATACTTGGACCAAATGTTTGAGATCCTTATGAGTGATTATGATAGTGTATCATAGTGAACTCATGATTAAGGCATGGTGATGTCTAAATCAAGAAGGAATCATACTCTAAGGAGTTTGAGAATGATTATCAAATAACTAAATTCTTCTTAATAAAAGAACACCCCACACTAATAAAAGAAATTAAGAATCACAAGGGTTGTGAATTCTTATATCCTTACACCTCAATTATCTATGTGATGAGTTGTTCATGTGATGAGTCAACTATCTAGATGAATATGAGGAACCGAATTTTGAGTTATGGTTTATGACCATTACATCCTAAATGACATCCATTTAAACCATAAGGTATGACCTTGATGGTAGCACTCATTGGATGAAATCCATAAGTGCAAATGAGTCTTAAGTGTTAAGACACATGGATAACATTTTGAGAAGGATAATGCTTGTTGATTGCAACTTGATGACTAAGACATTTGGCATATGGATACTAAAACCGCATTCCTATGAGGAATAAAACAAGGATGTATACGTGACACAACCTATAAGGTTTATGAATCCACTAATGCAAATGAAGTCTATAAGTTACAATGGACTAATCAATGTGATTGATTAAGTACAAGCAACTCAGAATTGGATCTTTACTTTGATGATATAGTCAAAGGGTTTGACTGATATGTCAAAGATAAAGAAGGGATCTGTGATTTAGTGGGAGCATATTCACATTCCACATGTTGATGTGAAATGGAAATGTTCTAGAATGGAAATCCAAAAGTGGAAATTATCTTTAAGGAAGATAGAGATGATTCCTATGTGATAGGAATATAGATCTATAGAGATAGTTCTCGAAAACCTCTTGACCTGAAAAGAGAAAGCATACATTGGCAATCTGTACTGAAGGGTTCTGTATACACAGATTCAGTGGGAGAAAACTTGTCCATGTTACTTGGAGTTAGTATCCCAAGGCCAAGTGTCAAATTCTTATGAATAATGGAAACACTAAGAATAGATATGGATCTATCATGTATGTAATCATCCCATTATCTTGCAAGTATCGACATGGCAAGAAAAAAATGCATTCATCATCTTGTATGTAGGACATGGAAATATGATGTGCTCATCCTGATAACTCGTATGTGAGACATGAGGAGTGGATGTATGTCTACTTCCAGTAAGGGTTACTAGAATACCATGAGAACTTGATAAGTAATTGTGAAGTACTAGTTCTATGGAGATAAAGAAGAGTTCGATGTAAAGAGTTACATTGATGTGAACTTCCAAAAGGACAGAAAATTAATCGCAAAATATATATAGGATATATAAAAGTGAAAGTTTGTTGATTATTGGAAGTGTTCTAATAAACCATTTAAAAGGAAATGTCGAGTATCTATGTGTTAGAGAACAACAATGGATACTATATGGATCTGGAAGTTCATGAGATGAACTTATAGATATTCTGGTCATTGATGACAAGTATGGAATCCTTGATCATGCAATGTGGCTAAAGGTTAGAAAAGGAATACTAGATCTCATATTACGGCAACTCCATCTCATACGTGTGACGTACAGTGAAGAGATGAGAGACATGCAATTTATACTAACTTTGGTGAGGTGTTACCATAACTCACTATGTTGGTACAAGAGCACAGTAACATGTGGGACATGTTTGAAGATCACTATGAATATGATTCAAGGGTGATTGGCTCGCAGTGCAAGTGGGAGTATGTTGGTATGTATGCCCTGAGAGTCAATCATGAGATGATTGGTGGGATACATTAAGATTGATTTGATAAACATCAAAGGCAAGCTTCCAATTCTTTCTAGTTCAGTCATATGAGATAGTGATAGAACAGATTGAATGTCTAGAGAATGACAGTACCCAATGACGTATGCTTTTAGGTTGAGGACCTGAACGATGAGATCATACAGATGCTAAGAGTTTGTACATTCTTATTATGTCCCTAGTCAGATGTCATTGTGGAAGGTTGATAGACAGCGATGACACGCAAGACTAGATTGTGGTGTTGGTTGATGACAAAATCTCATTAGTCATGATATAGAGATATCAAACCAAACACATAGGTACTTGTTAGAGAACAAGTGTACCAGACAGACCCACCGTGAGTTTGACACATGGAACCATGACATGGTAGTCACAGTCAGTACTCACAGTGATGGTGGTGAATGTGATTCTTTGACCTGAAATCACTACACTCAACACATGTCGTTGGGTACACTTTGACATCATCAAACGCAGTCCTGAAACATGGGTTGTTATAAAGGTGATGATTGGGTGGCTTTGACACATGGGGCTTTTGAGGGGTGAGTGATAGATATGGGATTTGTCCCTCCTGAGGGAGTTTGATATCCAAGGCCACTTGATGAGTAGGATTGAGATAGGCATGCGCACGCATGTGTGAATCAGTATGTGATATTGATGTCATACATATCTCGTTCAATCTATTCTGAGATCAAGAAAGTGAATGAACGTTGACAGGATGATTGTTCCATGCCTCAAGTTCATTCAGGATATCAGTGACAAAGAAATTATACATTTGTTGTAACACCATTCACGGATTGTAGGATTGAAAGTTGTTCTCCAACTTTCTACTTTCACTTGGGTAGCACTGATGTGTGACTAGGCACCGCTCTTTGCTTGTGAAGTCATAAGTGTTGTGGACTTTCACTGCCAACGTGAAATGGACCTGGAGGGTCACACACATAGGATTTAACCTGGAAGAAGAGTTTTGTCCACAAACAATGTTTAGATTGATTGCTAAAGGAGTTTAGTAGTTCAATTAAACACTCAATTAATTGATAGCTCTGTATCATAATGTTCAAGGTGTTGGACTGATTGATTAGAGTATCAGATTGATTAAATCACAATTGACTGATTCTGCACAATCTGTACTCCCAATCGATCGGCTCATGTGATGAACCAATCGGCTCAGCTTGGTGAACTGATCGGCTCAGGTTGTGAGTCGATCGGCTCATGGTCAGGGTGAAATGATTGCTTCAAGTGTTGAAACGATCGATTCAACTGATGCAACCGAGCAAGTTGGGAAAGTAGGACTGGTGAGAAATTTCCTTTCGTTTCACTTGCCCAATTTGATTGGAACAAGGATTGGTATTTGATACCAATTAAAAACAAAAGACGGAAAGTCAATCGGGAACTGACCAGGACCCCGAATCGACCAGTTCAGAAATGAACCGACCGGTTGAGGTGTCCCAACCGATCGGTTGAGGTGTCAACCGACCGGTTCAGGTCCCCAACTGACCGTTTCAGTTGTGAAATGATCGGTTCAGGTTGCAAGTTGGTTGTTTTGTGGAAAATCTCGAACCCTTCTACTCCTACTCTTAGTCCTGCATTGCCCGGGATGGAGAACCCTGTCCCATGATCCTCCTATATATAGGGGTATTGGGGGCTTCTCAAAGTACAACTCAGTGCAACCAGTTGCTCTGTGAAGTTGTCGTTCTCTCTGGTTTTGCTAACCGAGAGAGAGCCCGAGCAAGTGCTACCCGATAAGGGAGGCACAGCAAGGGAAAGACAACTTCAGTTGTGACTGGTGGCAGGAGAGTGTGTCGGCGACTAGTACGCTGACAGGAGGGTGCAACTCCTTCCAATTCCTTATGGGAGAAGGAGATTGGAGTTCCAGGTGGTCCGTGTGGACTACTTCAGAGGCGGGAGGTTTCTGCCTCTAGGAGAACAACCTTCAATCTCGTCAGTCCCGGTGCGACCAGGAGCTGCACAGACACCATCCAAGACAGGAGGTGAAGACCGTGCAAGGCGCGAGGTATTGTCTCCGAGAAAGCCTCGGGATAAGGTATGATTCCACAAACCATCCTTTCCTATTGTATAGATGTTGACACGTTTCCTTGATCCGGGTTTGGGGGAGAAATTGTTTTGTTTCCGCTGCCTTCTCTGCCTCCCCTAAAACCCAACATAGAAGACATCCAAGAGTTATCTGGTGGGGTTCCATCCATTCCGGGCGATCCAATTATATAGAGTTGCTTATTTTTATGCTTAGTTTCCCATGTTGAAGGATGAATAGAATTCTAGACTTGTTGTTGTAGTCTCCTATTCATATAATAATGTATGAATCTCAATGGTGAATTATTTGTTTACTTGCAATGATTACTTTTTTTGTGACAACCCTCCCTAAAATGCCAAGTACCTCACATTATGGAAAATGTTGGGGATTAGGTTGTGCTTCTGCTGGTTATGTATGAAACCCTAGGGAGGGGTGATACATTAATGGTATCAGAGCAAATAAATGGATGGCCACCAAAGCTACAATTTGATTCATATGTTCTAACCCTAGGTTTATGCGACCTATTTTCCCGATGGCCCCTAAGAGAGCAGACAAGGGAAAGGGTAATGATGATGGTGCTAGCTCTGCTAGTGGGGAAAGTGGACCAAGAGAGAACAATAAGCCAACCATAGAAGATCTTGTCCAAGTACTCACCAATGTCCTAACACAAGGCCAACACCAGCCTAGGCATCATGAGCGCACTCTAATATATTTCCTAAAGATAAGGCCCGACTCTTTCTTGGGTGAAGGAGAAATTGATGTAGTCACCGAAGCTGAGGACTGGATGAGAGGCATGGAGCATTGCTTTCGAGACATGGACTGCCCTCAACACTCTAGGGTTCGTTTTGCAACCCACATGCTCAAGGGGGCAGCCCACACATGGTGAGAAAACCTCCTCAACTCAAGGGAAGCTGGTGCACCCCCATTCACATGGGAAGGGTTCGTTGAAGCCTTCCAGAGCAATTATGTGTCTGAAGCAATGATTGAGAAGAAGGAGCTAGAGTTTGCCAACTTGGCTCAAGTGGGTGACATGACTGTTACCCAATACGCCATGAAGTTTAGAGTCCTCCAAAAGTATGGGTATGATTATGATGAACGTCGTAGAACGAAGAAATTCATCTGAGGACTCAAGCCCGACTTGAGCTTTGCCTTGTTAGGAAGAGGCCATAGGACCCTCCAGGCAGCCCTAGAGCTTGAAGATCAGCCTGGAAGATCCTACAAGAAGGAAGTTCCTCAGAAGAACAACCAATACCAACATCCCAACAACCCTAAGAGGAAGGTACCTGAGCCTACCGTAGAAGTTGAGAAGCCCCAATGTCCGACATGCAAGAAGAACCATGTAGGCCATTGCAGGTACGGTACGGGTGCATGCTACTACTGTGGAGAAATTGGGCACCTCAAGTCAAATTGTCCTAAGCTCACAAAAAGGGACCAGGACCAGAACAAGGGCCACCCTCCACCTACCAAAAGACAAGCTAAAATCTTCACTATGGAAGTAGAGAAGGAAGATGAAGAGTGATGTAGTAATTAGCTTATATTCATTTGAACCTTTTTATGAAATAAATTCACTTTCCATGCAAATTTTATTGATGTATTAATTATATGAAGAAGTAACAAAAATCTTGAGGTGGGTAGTACCCTAGGAAATTTCGAGGACGAAATTTGTTTTAAGGTGGGTAGAATTGTCACATCCTGATTTTTAGATATAATTTAAAACATAGAATGAGGCTTTTCCCAAATAATAATCAATCGAGGGGTTTAATGCAAAAAGGCCATGGAAATACTCCTTTAGAAAAATAAAGTGAGAAAAACGAAAATAAGACTATAAATATACTATACCTCCTATGCATGCCATAATGAGTTGCAATTAACATAAAATGTTGAATATAAGATTTCCTTTTCACCTTTTCTCTCTCCTATCTATTATGAGGATTAAAAGAAAAAGATAAAAAGAGGAAATGCTTGAGATACGAATTTATCACCTTGAGATGATTTTTCTTGGCCAATAAGCCCCCTCTTTCCTTATATATAACTTTTAATAAGAAGGAGTAACCAATAATCCTTTTTCCTCTCTCCTCTAAGTTAGTTGCTCAAAAAGGTGTGAAACTCATAATCAATGACGTTTTAGTGGTTAGTAATTACTCATCACTATTTGTAGACTCAAAGAAACAAATATGGGAAGATATTACACATTATCTCACCAACTATATGCATAAAATAAGGAAAATCACTTTTAATAAATAAATGGGCATTATATGGCCAAAATGAAAAACTATTTATATGGAAAGAGTCTAGACACCATTATGAATGTATGGTTCAAATTTGGTGTTCTTTTGACTTAGTTTGACCCCTCAAATCTTTTTGGAAAGGTTTTCTTAGAGTTTAATTGTATTTTAACTATAATTTCGTTTATTGCATCGAATTGGCCTATAGTCTGGATTTATCTCCTGTCACGCGGTCCATTTCCTTTCTTTCCTTCTATGCGCACATCGACAGCCGTCCATCACAGATCTAACGGCGCCCCAGTCTTCCCCTTCCTCCGACTCCTTCGCGAGCCAGGACTGTTTTACAGGTTCTTCCTTTCTCAATCCCGTTCTCTCTCATCCCTCAACCTTTTTTGGAGATTTCTTCTCCATTATATTCGTGAGAAGATCCCAAATCCAGCGATCCATTACTCACTTTCCCTAACCGTCTATAGGCGAAATGCCCAATTAGGGCTTTGTTCCCCCTCGCGACGCCGAAGTTGCTGAGGCTGAGGCAACCATCCTCAGGCCCATATAATCCATCGTTTACCACCCTAGAACCTCCAGAGTTGTTTCTCCTGGCTCAATTCTTCCTCTCACACCGCCAAACCCCGGGACCTACTCCTCCTTCCCCCGCCAGTGACAACGGCCTCGAGCTCACAGCTCTGGTCACCCCTGACAAATCCCCGTCGCGGTGAGCATCTATAGACCCTAGGTTCCCTTTCTGTTTTTCCCATTTACCCTGGGACGACCCTAGTTGTCGTATCCTATAGGTCACCGCTTTGTCCTTTGCCGGCGTTGGTCGCCATGACCCTTGTGCACCTCCACGACCATGAAAAATAGATCTATTGGCTTCACCGTCCTCCTACTCTGGTTCTGTGAGTTTTCTTGGACGATTTCACGCCTTGGTTTGATGGTTTCAAGCTCCGAGTTGGTTCCCCTGTTTCTGTTGTTTTCCTCGCAAACCAGTGTAGCACTGGTGTGATTGGTTTTGCGAGAAGATGCCTGGCTTCGATTGTGGCTTGTGTATGGTTTTGCTTCTCCTCCTCGCTGTCGTCGCAGTGTTTTTCCTCCCCTACTGCTTGATCTCGGTCTGTTCCCTGCCATGGCCAGAATCGTCCTTGAGCTCCACAGCTCCTCAGCACCCGAGCCTAGGCTCGTTGGGTGTGGTTTCCCTCCAAGAACACAATGGGCAGGTTGACTCTTCCAGATGAGTAGTGAATCTGGTCCAAGATCGGACTTGCAAAGCTCCTTTCAGTCGGCTCCTTGCCATGGAGCAACACAGAAGATCACAGGTCATTGAATGACCACAACGCCCCTGCATCCAAATGATTCTATCACACTACTCAGGGGTATTGTCGGGTTTTTTTTAATTTGCAGGCTAGTGCGCCCACGTGGCTTTTTCCTGGTTTCCCATTGGCCAGCATTTCAAAAATTCGTAGTAATTCAACTATTTGTCAGAAAATTATGAATAAATAGTTGTTGGATTTGATTTTTCGAGTATAATATGATTTTAAGGTTTTCATACCATGTTTTGATCTCTTGTTCTGATGTTTTGTTGGAAACGATATTTTGGACTCATGAAACCCTAATCATGCATCAAGGTGATTAATGAGACCTTGGTCCACCCGGATTTTCTTAATATAATAATGTTGATTCATTAGACTGGTCCACATGCACTCAAGCCCTAAATCACCTAAGATCAATACTATGTATTGATTAATTATATTTAATAATTATGAACATGTTTGTAGAGCTAAGTCAAGGGAAGGTTTGACCTAGATCTGACTTGAGGATCATCCTTGCTCCAAGGTAAACGGGCCATCCTGCTGAGCACAAATATTTATGATTGCTTGCATGTTAAATATAAACTAGACATTATTGTTTCAAGTTTAATGTTATAATCATGTTCAATATATCATTGCTTGATGATTGCCACATCCTATGTCTTATGTTATAATGCTCACCATGATTATTGTTATCATTAAAGACTCATGAAAATCATTTTAATAATCAAGTGGGAGAAATTCCATCATGTTTAAAATATCATGTTAATGGGGAGAAATCCCTTCATGTTATGATTAGAGAATCATGATTTATGTTAATGTCAATGGTCAAGTAATTGGAATTGAAATAGTTTTGCTATGCTCTCGATCATGGACCTCAAAAGGGTCATTAAGGGCTTTCCTAGCATCAAGGGCTTTCCTAGCAATCATGTGCTCCTAAGGGGGCGTCACAGAGGGACGCATAAGATTTCTTTTCAATTCTTTATGTTAATAATGATGATTCAAGAATGCTTAAAGTTAATTCATGTCAATTTCCCTACATGCCAAGTACATTTACTTTGTTTATTTTATAAAGTGCAAGTACCGTTTACTGATGTGTTGTTTTTCCCTTTGCATGGCTGGGGACGCGATGTCCCTAGGATTTGGAGCAAGTAAGGACTCAAGAAGAGCAAGCCAAGACTAGAAGACATCCAAGAGTTATCTGGTGGGGTGCCATCCATTCCAGGTGATCCAATTATATAGAGTTGCTTATTGTTATTCTTAGTTTCCCATGTTGAAGGATGAATAGAATTCTAGACTTGTTGTTGTAGTTTCCTATTCATATAATAATGTATGAATCTCAATGGTGAATTATTTATTTACTTGCAATGATTAATTTTTTGTGACAACCCTCCCTAAAATGCCAAGTACCCCACATTATGGAAAATGTTGGGTATTAGGCTGTGCTTCCACTGGTTATGTATGAAACCCTAGGGAGGGGTGTTACAACATGAGTACAAACCACCCATAGTATTGGGCATGAGCCCTGGGGAATGTGACCACTATCCCCAATTTATAAAGAATTAGGGTGTTTGGGAATGTGTTACTCTCCCTCACCCAATGATTGAGGTCTGGTAGGTGCCTCATCCCTATGTTAGTATAATTTAGTTGAATTTAATCATGCATGCAAATTTATTATTCTTCTACTTGGCAGAATTTCCTATTTGATATACTTGCCTCATACTCTTGATATCTAGTAGTTATTGAACTTTTATTTTGTCATATTTAAACTGTTGAATTGTCCTTTACCTATAATTGACACATACATTGTATCTCCTATTACTAGGTGACCCCAACCACCCAGGTATAGGATCATAGTACACATCAGGAGCATGGTGAACCAGCCTAAGGCTAGGAAAGGAGTCCATCCTCCTCTCATGAAATGATTGGTTAAGTTAGTTTAATTTTGGAGATAGGTTGTTGTAGTCGTTTCCCTCTATTTAGGTTATTTTCTTTTGTATAACGCATGTACACACATATTGGGGAAATTTCAATGTACACTTTATTTAAATTGAATATAGTCAAATTTTATCTTCCGGTGTTATCCAAATTGGATTTTGTTTACCATTATTATTAGTGGAGAGGTGATTGATTTCACTTATTTACATCATGGTATCAGAGCAATGGTAGTCGGACTTGACTATTTCAATTTGTCTCCTTAGGTAGAAATCCTTACCACATATAGTTTCCCTTTAAGTTCACCTTAGAATTGACCTAAGCTAAAAGGTTGATCTAGAACCTTAATAGTTTCATTATTAGATACATCTTTAATCAACTTTTAGGTGAATAGCCTATTAGGTAGCTACTAGGGCACAAAGTTGGAAGTGATGGTGTCTAGAAAGTTTCAGAACTTGGTGGCTGGCAATGTTTTCCTCCGCATCACTAGCTTGATTTATGGGGACTCCCGAGTTCATATGACACCGGCCTGGCCTGATCTGATACGGAATGCTTGAGATAGCTTACCTTTAGGCATATTACCTCATTGTTGAGTATCCTTAGAAAACTTAATATGATGATTTGGTTATCCATATAAAATCATCTTGTAATCCTTAAGTTCCTTATATGAGTCTTAGATTTCCATGTTTAGGATTAGTGTACCCTATACTTGACTTTGATGTTTAGTAATAATGAATAGTAAAACAATTAATTGTTGGACCTTATACATGATTAGACATACTCTTTTACCTCTAGATTAGTTTGACTTACTCAACCCTTTTAAGGGGCAGAGTAGTGGTAGTACCTTGATAGATTTTGCATTTGCTAATTTTGAGGACGTAATCCCTTTTTAGGGGGATGGAATCCTATACATAGCAAAATCTAGCCAGTTTGGCATTAGAAACCCTAACTTCAAGGACAACATATTAGTGAGATTATATGATTAGTGTTGAGAAAACAAATTATAATGATAATTAAACTTATTTGTTTATATACATATGAATATATAATAAGTCATCTAAAGAATATTTCATATGCTTGAACCCTAAAACATACATGATGCACATAAAAGTGAGTTACTCATCACTAATTGTGAATACACATAATGTTAGCCATGTCACCCTAATGGTAAGATAAATGGAATGAATGCATGCTAAGAATGCATCACATGTAATGGTCATGTTGACCTAAACCCTAAAATGTAATTATTTAGCATTAACATATATATGTATCCTTAATTCCTTCATAATACATTAGTGACATTAGGTGTAATAACCTAATAATATACTTTGATACATATAAATGGATCATAATGATCTAATCATAATTGTGATCAAGTTATAAATATGTGTAAGGCATATCACCTTGTTCTCTAAATACACATCTCATTAATCACCTTATCATAATTTGAGATACGGAACAATTCATTAATATATGGAAGGTGTTCCACCTTATTCACTAAAATATATATGTAATGACTCAAATGTGATAAGGGGTAATTGGAATTTCATAAGTAGGATTATTAAGTCTACAATTCTATATAATGCCTAATGTGATGCTAAATATGTATAATTTATAATATGAAGTGTAATTAGAGAGAATGGTTAATGATATCATTAATATGAGTATGAAAGTATTGTGACAATGTGTAATATAGGAGTAAGAAATTAAGGTTATATTATTTATGCTTAATAACTTGTTGGATCTATTCCTTACAAAATAATCTATCATAATCCTACATGTGAGGATAATGGAGAATAAATTCAAGTTATTAAGGATTTTAATCTAATATGCTTATAAATATTGAGATGATTTAGTAAACCCTAATTGTGCTTAAAACCCATAGTGAGGTAGATAAGGGTAAGACATATGATTTGTACTTAATGTTGAAATGTAATTCTTTTGATTATAATGTGAATACAATGTGACACAATTCATAGAATATTAAGGATGATGAAGATTTCATAATGAGCCAAAAACGTGTATTGTATTACAAATGATAAAAAGTATTGTGAATAGTGGAGACCTTAGTAAACCTGACTCATGTGTAGAGTTTGTGAAGTACCATAGATTAAGGGTTATCACCTGGTTGCTTAAGGTTGGGTTGTTACGTACTCACCCTTCCCTCTTGTTATGATTTCGGTGATCAAATCCTCTTTAAGGGGTGGAGTATTGTAACAGACCGAATCTTAAGGTTCTTTTGAAATTTATCCACTTTCAAGCTTTTTATTTCCTTTCTGTCCTTTTGGGCCTTTTCCTAAATTTCCCTATCTTTTGTATCCTTCTTGGCCTAAATTTTGAATTTGAGCAATAATTGATGATGTGATCTATATTTTCCCACATTCATGACAAAGAATGGGTGTTTGCATAAATAACTCAAATAATGTGATAATTAGAGTTCAATAATGTAAAATGACCATTAATGAGAAGTAATTAGTGGATTATGTTAATCTAGAGTAGTTGTGGCTTTTCGGAATAAGAAATAAGAGTTAATATGAATTTGAGTTCAATTAATTTGATAATCACCCTCTTATCTCCTCGCTCTTCCAAATTGTTATTTAAAGCATTAAAAAGGAGAATAAGAGGTGGGACATGACACTTGAATGGCTTTATAATAATTATCACTAATTTTATTAAAGGATTTTCTAAAAAATAGTTTTGTATTAATTCACCCTTTTAAAATGCATTAATATACACATTAATGGAACATATGGTGGTTAATGACCAAAATGTGAATTAAAATGAGATTTAGAGGCATATAAATATTCTAGATATAATTTTGGACTCATGGTTCAAATTTGAGACCATTTGGACTTGGTTTGATCCTTCAAATCGAATTTATGAGAATTGAGTATAGTGTAAAGATAGTCTTTAATCCGATTTCATTAATGCACTGCATTAAACCTAAGATCTGACTATTTTTCTCATTGTCATGCGTTACCCTTCTCCAGCGATCCATCTAATGGCTGAGATTCGATCATCCATGACCCATACTCAATCCAACGGTTAGTTACTCATCCTCTACCTCCATCCCGCGCAAGCCAGTGAACGGCTTCTCCAGTCATCTCTCTCACGATTGTTTTCTCCCCCAATTATGTATCGTTTCATGAGATTTAACTTCCTTTAGCTTCATCTCACTTAGATTTTTCATTTGAGACTTAACTTGTCCACCCTCATGGACCATAGCCAAAATGCCTAACTGGAGGCTCCTCCTCTTCTCCGTCGTGGATGCACAGAGGGGACTAGAGTCCTCCTCTTGCCTATATAAGGAAACACTGAGCATCCCCAGATCACACACAATGCTCCTCCTCCTACAATTTCTCTTCAAACTCCCCCGAACGCCTCAACCTGGTCAGTTTTCTTCTCCGACGACGACGAGCTCACCGCAACGCTCTGCGCTGAATTCCTCCAAATTGAGCACACGGTAAGCACCCCCTGTCTCTCAACTACACCCTCCTACTCTCTTTTTGTCTCATGAGGTCCTCAAGTGCCCTGACCTATAGCTCATCGTCAGTACTCCACCAGTGCTTAGCATTTTTCCACTCCAGTGCACCTCCACTCATCGCGATACTTGTTTTTTATCCGCCTTGCATTCACGAACATGTTGGAGACCTAAGCAGTGACTTGTCTCTGGGTTTTCGATGGCTTTGGTCACTATTTGCCTTGTCTCTATTCTCTGAACTTTCCCCTTGGTTTGGGGTGTTTCCTCCACCGAATGGCTACATCTTTGGGGTCTCCTTCATCACCGAGGTACAATGACTTTGAAGGGATGGTTTCCCTGGTCTGACCACCACCAGGCATCGAGTTTTGCTCGCGCCTTGGTCCCTGGTCTTCTACTCCCTCGCCATGGCTGTGGGGGGGGGAGAAACCCGACCATGAATTGACCCTTGTGTCCATGCCCTTATAATGGAATGATCAATCAGGCAAGGGCATTTTAGTCCTTTCTCCTGTCTATTTTGTTTTCACGCCCGCGGGTCTTTGCTAAGTCTAAATGACCATGGTATTCCCATGTTTTCAATAAAACAATTTAATTCGCAAGGGCAATGTCATCATTTCTTGCTTTGTTTTAGTTGAGAACTAAGCTGAGCCGGCCTGGCTAGATGGTAGGTGCCTATTGACCCAAGTCAGTGTGGGCCCAAGTCCTCTGACTGCTAACCGGAATTTTAGATATACACATGTGAACTTTTCTCAAAATGTCATCGGTCGATTTTCAATAATTCTTAATAATTTGTAGGTTTATCAGAAAAATATGAATAAATACTAGTTGGAAAGCATTTTTCGAGTAGAATCCAATTTTATAGTTTTCAAGTATTGATTCTCCTTACTTTTTTGAAGTTTATCATGAAAACCCTTTTTATTATATAAAACGTTCCAAAATATGTAATTAATTCATTTTAACTCCAAATTGGGAAATTAAATATATTTTCTTAACCAGTTAAGTCTAAGTAATCGTTTGGTTTAGGTTTTGAGTCCTAAATCTAGGTTTTGTCTTGAAGGTAGAAAATTAGGGTTTCAACCCTTAAATTACATTAAACCCTAATCCATGTATATACACTTGTATTTAGGACAAAAGTGGGGTTGGACAAATTTAATTGTTGAAAAGTCTTCTTTAAGAATCTCAAGAGAGGTATGTGCATTCTAACCCTAAAGTTGGGCTTATTTATCCACACCTATATTCCCAATGAGGCATGAGCTTGTTTTATTCATTCTTACAATTCTTCTATAAATGATTTAAGGGTCTTGGATCCCACTTGCAAATGTTGATAAACTTGTTCTATCTACCATTGAATTACTTTAGCATGATGATGAAAATGACTAATTAACTAATATAGTGTACATGAGTACAAACCACCCATAGTATTGGGCATGAGCCCAAAGGAATGTGACCACTCTCCCCAATTTATAAAATATTAGGGTGTTTGGGAATGTGTTACTCTCCCTCACCCAGAGGTTGAGGTCTAGTAGGTGCCTCAGCCCTATGTTAGTATAATTTAGTCAAATTTAATCATAAATGCAAATTTATTATTGTTCTACTCCCCAATTTTGTACCGTTTCACAAGATTTAACTTCTGTTAGCTTTGTCTAGACTAGACGGTTCATTTGAGTCTTAACTCATCCACCGTCGTGGACCATAGACAAAACGCCTAACTAGAGGCTCCTCCTCTTCTCTGTCGTGGATACACAGAAGGGACTAGAGTGCTCCTCTTTCCTATATAAGGCAACACCTAGCATCTCCAGATCACACAAAATGCTCCTCCTCCTCCAATTTCTCCTCAAACTCCCCCAAACTCCCAAACCTTCTCGGTTTTCTTCTCTGGCAATGACGATCTTGTCGCGATGCTCTGCACTGACTTCCTCCAAATTGAGTGCATGGTAAGCACCCCCCTGTCTCTCCACTACACCCTCCTACTCTCTTTTTGTCTCGTGAGGTCCTCGAGCACCCCGACCTATAGCTCACCATCAGTGCTCCGTCAGCGCTTAGCATTTTCCCACTCTAGTGCACCTCCGCCCGTCGCAATACTGGTTTTCAATCTGCCTTGCATCCACAAACCTGTTGGAGACCTAAGCAGTGACTTGTCTCTGGGTTTTCAATGGCTTAGGTCACTGTTTGCCTTGTCTCTGTTCTCCGAACTTTCCCCTTGGTTTGGGGCGTTTCCTACACCGAACGGCTACGTTTTTGGGGTCTCCTTCATCACTGAGGTACAACGACTTTGAAGGGATGGTTTCCCTGGTCTGACCACCACCAGGCATCGAGTTTTGCTCGTGCCACGGTCCCTAGTCTTTTTCTCCCTTGCCATCATTGCGGGTGGAAGAAACCCGACCATGAATTGACCCTTGTGTCCATGCCCTTGTAATGGAACAATCAATCGGGCATGGGCATTTTATTCCTTTCTCCCATCTATTTTGTTTTCATGCCTGCGGGTCTTTGCTAAGTCTAAATGACCCTGGTATCCCCATGTTTTCAATAAAACAATTTAATTCGCAAGGGCAATGTCTTCATTTCTTACTGTGTTTTAGTTGAGCATTGAGCTGATATGGCCTGGCTAGCTGGAAGGTGCCTATTAGCCCAAGTCAGTCCGGGCCCAGGCCCTCTGACCGCTGACTGGAATTTTAGATATACACACTTGGACTTTTCTCGAAATGTCATTGGTCAATTTTCAATAATTCTTAGTAATTCGTAGGTTATCAGAAAAATCCAAATAAATACTCATTGGAAAGCATTTTTTGAGTAGAATCCAATTTTGTAGTTTTCAAGTATTGATTCTCCTTACTTTTTCAAAGTTTATCATGAATACCCTTTTTATTATATAAAACGTTCTAAAATATGTAATTAATTCATTTTAACTCCAAATTAGGAAATTAAATATGTTTTCTTAATTAGTGAAGTCTAACTAATCATTTGGTTTACGTTTTGAGTCCTAAATTAAGGTTTTATCTTGATGGTAGAAAATTAGGGTTTCAACCCTTAAATTACATTACCCTAATCCATGTATATACACTTTTATTTAGGACAAAAGTGAGGTTGGACAAATTTAATTGATGAAAATACTTCTTTAAGAATCTCAAGAGAGGTATGTGCATTCTAACCCTAAAGTTGGGCTTATTTATCCACACCTATATTCCCAATGAGGCATGAGCTTTTTTATTCATTCTTATAATTCTTCTATAAATGATTTAAGGGTCTTCAACCCCACTTGCAAATGTTGATAAACTTGTTCTATCTACCATTGAATTACTTTAGTATGATGATGAAAATGACTAATTAACTAATATAGTGTACATGAGTACAAACCACCCATAGTATTGGGCATGAGCCCATGGGAATGTGACCACTCTCCTTAGTTTATAAAATATTAGGGTGTTTGGGAATGTGTTACTCTCCCTCACCCATAGGTTGAGGTCTGGTAGGTGCCTCATCCCTATGCTAGTATAATTTAGTTAAATTTAATCATGCATGCAAATTTATTATTGTTCTACTTGGCAGGATTTCCTATTTGATATACTTGCCTCATACTCTTGATATCTAGTAGTTAGTGAATTTTTATTTTATCATACTTGAACTGTTGAATTGTCCTTTACCTATAATTGACACATACATTTTATCTCCTCTTGTTGGGTGACCCCAACCACCCTGGTATAGGATCAGAGTGTGCATCAGGAGCATGGTGAACCAGCCTAAGGCTAGGTAAGGATTACATCCTCCTCTCATGAAATGATTGGTTAAGTTAGATTAATTTTGGAGATGGGTTGTTGTGGCCGTTTCCCTCTACTTAGGTGATTTTCTTTTGTATAAAGCTTTTACACCCATATTGGGGAAATTTCAATGTACACTTTATTTGAATTGAATATAGTCAAATTTTATCTTCCGCTGCTATCCGAATTGGATTTTGTTTACCATTGTTATTAGTGGAGAGGTGATTGATTTGTCTTCTTTACAACTATTCCCACATAAAGTGACAAATATTTTTTTAGGAAGAGATCAATATTTTGGGATCTTCCTTATTGGAATTCATTGCTAGTTAGGCATTGTATTGATATCAGGAACATTGAGAAAAAAACTTGTGATAGCATCATTGGTACTCTATTGAATGTACCAGGTAAGACTAAAGATGGCATAAAATCCATAATGGACCTACGTGGAATGGGTATAAGGAAATAATTAACAACAAAAGTTAGTAGTGACCAAAAAGCATATTTACCTTAAACTAGTACAAATTTTCTAGACATGAAACGGAAACTTTTTGTGAGTACTTGCTTAATGTTGAGGTACCATAGGGATACTCTTCCAATATATGTAGATCAGTATCAGTGAAGGATCGAAAGCTTATAGTCTTCAATCTCATGATTGTCACATTCTGATGCAACAAATATTGTCAGTGGATATAAGATATATATTATCAAAGCATGTAATGTATGCAATCATCAGGATTTGTTTCTTCTTCAACATTCTATGTATTAAAGTTATTGATCCTGATAATCTCGATAAGTTTCAAATAGAAGTGGTTGTTACCCTATGCTATCTTGTGATGTATTTTCTTCCTTCATTCTTTGATATCATGGTACATCTTGTTGTCCATTTGATTAGGGAAGTGAAAATGTTGGGTCTGGTTTTCTTACATTGGATGTATCCATTTAGAACAGTACATGAGTGTTTTTAAAGGTGATGTTCAAAACTATTATTGTCTTGAAGGGAGTGTTATTGAGGGTTATGTGGATAGGGTGTTTATGGACTTTTGCAATGACTTTCTGAGTTGTAATGAAGCTCCTGTCAACAAAAAGAATATTGATCCCTATTCTGGAAAAGGGACTTTAGGATCACAAGTGAAAGTAATTCATTGTGAGATGGGGGAACAAGCACACCTGTATTGTTTTACACATTGACAAAGTGGGTATTTATATCATCAAATATACTAATTTTATCAATACAATAGGCCCTTGGTCTAGTTAAATGTGTCTTGATCGAGATCATAATAGGAAATTTATTAGGTAGGTTGAAGATTAAGTCTTCCGTCAACTATATCAAACACCAAATAATGTTGCTAAAAATATTAAATGGCTCACCTTTAAACCAAAAATGAATGTTATGTCTTACGAAGGGTTTGACATAAAAGGATTTTCATATTACACAACATGTCAAGATGATAAGAGTGTCATCTAAAATAGTGGGGTCACCCTCCAAGCGTCTTTGGTGTATTAGTGTCTTCATTGTATTTTTCTAGTACAAAGGATTAGAGTCCATGTGAAGCTAAAATGTCTTATTACAGTGTCACTAAAGACATATGGGAGTTTGACTACACAAATTTTAGAGTACATGTCTTTAGGTGTAACTGGGTTGATAAAACCAAAAGAAATGTGATGGATGACTTGGGTTTCACATTATTGAATTTTGAAAAGATTGGCAAAAGTGTGAACCATTCGTAATGGCATGACAGGCAAAGAAAGTATTCTTCATTGATGATCTTGCAAATGAAAAATGGTTTGTCATTCTTCATGGGAAAAGGCAGTTCAAATACAGATCCTACATATGAAGAGGAGTATAATGGCAAGTATGATGACTCTAGTACATTCTTAATTGGCTTGCCAACACTAACTTATATTTCACGCATGTTTCAGATGGCGTATGACGTGAGGATGAGCACCATGACACTATGCACCGTGAGGATGAGTCTGGTGTAAGTTGTATTGTTTTATTACATAGATGTACATTTTACATTCTCTATCATATTCATAATATAGATGTGCATTTTACATTCTCTATCATAGTTATAACATAGATGTGCATTTTACATTCTCTATCACTTATATGTGTTTCTTGACAAATTTCGGATAAGAATCTTGAGGATCTGCACCATGAGGATCTACACCCTGAGGATCTTGTTGGTTTTGTAGAGGAACATCATGATCATGCACATAAAACAAGTTAGTAGCACAAAGGGGTAAAGGAGTGAAGTTGGTTTTTGGCTTTGATGGTGTAGGAAATCATATTGGGAAGAATCACATTACTTTCATGCAATATGTAGGGGTTATTACTTGTAGAAAAGTGAATATAACAATAGAATCTTGGCATAAAGTTGATCCTTCCACAAAAGACTGCATATGGAAGGATATATGTGTAAGATAATTTGATTTTTAAAGATATCACAATTCTACTTTTAAATATATGCCACTAAGTATATGAAATCTTGCATACCATCTTTGACGATGATGAAAAACTACATCGTAAAAAGGTGATGCAATACTTTGGGAGGATATTAAGGAATTGTAGGGCAAATATGGTGAGAGATTATATAATGATCAACAAGAATAAGAAGTATGCCACTGAGTAATGGTCCTATCTTGACCTGAAGGTGTGGGAAGCATTTGTTGCTTCAAGACAAACAGACGAATTCAAGGTATTAAGCCTCCTCATTTATAATGCATGCTTATGATTTCAATGTATTACGTTATCAACATATGGTTTTGATTAACCAAGATTTACATGATGCTAAAAAAGAAAGGTGTACAAAGAATGTGCATGACCACAACTTGGGTTTAGGTGGCTACACAAGGTGTCACCAACATAGACTGGAAGCATCTTCTTCTGAGCATCCTACTCTTGGGTCGGATGAGTCTTCTACTACTCTTGCACCTTTACTTTGCCAAGAGTGGATAGGTATGAGGACAAACTGATCTTGAGGAATACCAACCCTACAAATGCTGAGGTGGCTACAATAATGGTAAAATTCAACTCTTAAACTACATGCTCATTTTTACCTTGATTGATATTTTATTAACAACTAGTATTGATGATGAATAGTGGGAACTCTACGAGCAAAGAAAAGAAGGAAAGTTCATACCTGAGGTCCAAATGGATATATTGATGATTGCTCTAGCTATTCCAGAGCATCTTGGTTGTGTTATGGTTGTTGGGGCTGGTGTCAGTATAAGATCCTTTTTAGGTCATTAGGAAAGTGCAAATCTGTCAAAAAAGGAGTATGGTCACAAGAGCAAGAGCAAGACATGATTGTAAAGGGAATAGAGGACACAATGATACAATATTAGGCTTCTTAGTCTCAACCTCTTCAAAAAATACATGTGTTTCCCCACTCTTCATACGAGGTAGACCCCTATGACATAGGTGGCTGGGAGTAATCCCATGGACCCACTAGCTTCCATGCTCAATGTAAGTATTTTTGTGATATAATAGTCTTTTAGATGAATTTATAATATGTTTGTGTTTACGTATATATAACATGATTACAAATTTATACAGATTGAGGCCATTCCTCTTTTATTAGAACATTTTATCATTTCGCTAGGTGACACTTACCCACCCCTGCTAGTGGTATGATTCATGGTGTTCTAATGTCTGGAGATATAGTTTGTGTGTCTATCAGGCTCTATGACACTTGGAAATAGACACCACTACCACATGGCCACCCCGAGCAAGAGATGATAGGTGATGCATAAGGTGGCATGTTTCTGTTTCTCAATCGAGAGTTATCTATACTGATGTATTCTAAATTTTTATTGTGTTTGTATTTATGATTCTTTTCTTTCTACTTTTGTACATAATTGGCAACGGATATGAGAATATATATATATATATATATATATATATGCATATATATGCATATATATATATGCATATCTTATCCAGCCATAGTAGCCCGGGTGGTATGAGCTCAGTAAGTCCCAATGAAGGACCTGCGTTCGAACCTCATCGAAGGCACTTTACGAATGGCGTTCCACACTGATTAGGTGCGGGAGGGGGTGAGCATACCACACCCTCTCATGCCTCAAGAGTTTACCATGTCGGCTTTGCCTGGGTGGGTTCTCTTGGTCATCATATATATATATACACACATGTGTGTGTGCATATCATAGTACCTAATAAACCCCCTATAGTTTGTCCTTCATTTCCTCCTCAAGATATTTAATTACCTGCTTGGATTGCAAAGAACCTATTCGAATCTCTAGGTCCTAAGTATAAGGGGTTGAAACTATATCTAAGAGACTTAGAAGAAGGGCTAACTATGATGGTCCATATTAAGGAGGACACTACAAGTCAAACTCATGATATGTGTGTATTCTATACAGATGTTGTGGAGTTGTTTACTTATGGTTGGATGAATACAATTGTGAGAGAACTTTGGATATGGTTAAGCGTGTAACATGATATAAAAACACATATTAGGGTTTAATGCAGGTTTTAAGCATCTGATTATGATAGTTAATCATGTTCAACTATTAAGCAAGGTCTGGGGTCTTACAAATTTAATCAAAAGTCGCTCATAAACTTGTATTGATCAACTAGAGGTCAAAAGATCATAGTTCATAAATTTTATCATATAGAGTTAAATTTCAAGTTATATCAATATCGAATAAGGATCAAGTTTGGGAGTAAATGTATAATGTCGTGGATCAAACTAGGCCAAGATCAAGTAAATTTGTGATTCAAGGGTCAAGATTCAAATATCAAAGTATTTTGGATCCAAACATTCAAGTCAAGTGTTTTAGTTCCTTATTATACTTTAGGTGTGATTATTCATCTATCGAGAATAGTGCAACAATATTTCAAGATTTCAACATTGATTTCTTAATCAAGTATATTCCATATGGGTGAATGGTCTAGACCTAAGTCATTTTTAGGAAATGAACCATATGCATATATTCATTATTACCATCCTCAAGATTATCATCAACTCAACATTTCAAGATTTGGGTTTTTGGATCAAAGATAAATGGAACAAACCCAACACTATAATGCATCATATTTCAAAATTTTAAAGAAGTGGTGAGTCCATCATTACAGGGTTGAGTCAATAGTATATCAAATCATAGTATCATATTGGACTATATTTTACAAATTCCATTACATATTTTAGTTTTTACCCAAGCCATTTAAAATAGAGAGAGTAAGATCAAGTCATATATATATATATATATATATACTAGTGAACGCACACGTGCCCATGCACGTGTCATATTAATTTATTACATTTAAGTTGTATAAACTATGAATATAATGAAAATACTTTTTTACTTACCAATTTAGTTAAAGTAGACTTTGATGTTGCTTTAAATTATAGATAATTGTATTCTAAATATTTATCCATAAAGAGATGATTGTATCCGTTATCATCTAATATTTTAATATTGTAAGGTTACTTTGACACAACTGCCAAATGTATGTGATGTTGAAACTAAATTTGGCATATTCAGATATAAGGTAATTTTTCAAAAGAATTTGAGATATAGGGTAATTTTTCAAAATAATTTGATAAGTTGATGTCAATTTTGTAAACTTTTGATTCATTAATATATATTGTAATGTTTTCATGATACCATTGTTCAATAATTAATAAGAAAATTCAAGGAATCATAATTTAAAACTAAACAATAAATCATATTACAACTATGGTGGATGGCCATAAAATTGTGAGGTATTTTTTTAACTTGTAGAATAAATACCAAAAATATAACAACCAAACTAAAATTAAATATTTTAAATTTTATGAATGATTACATGAGTCGAGACTTTCCTATGTAACAACATAAAATAGCCAACACATTCAAAGAATGCACCTTTTTGAAAGTAATATGGATTTAGAGGAAAAGTTGTAGTCCTTGTTGATGGAATGCTATTCTTAAAATAGGAAAAAGTAATAAACATTCAAAATGCTTACAATGAAAATGTTTCTTACATCCATTTTACATTGTTAATCATTAAGAAAAGAGTAAGTGAATGATCTGAATTCTTAGCTTGCAACCGCAGCCAAAAACAATGATTTAGAAAAATACATCAAAGAAGTTTTTAGTTTTCCAATATACAAAAACTAAGCATGCTCGAAAACGTGAACTTCAAGAACATACTAATCACCGACTTTGTAAGCACCAATGAGAAAAATAAAATTTAGTGTCCAAATGCCATAAATATAAAATACACGGTGACACCTACGGGAAACAAGAGTGGCCTACTGATACATTATAGTGTGTAGGAGAACAATAGTTGTGGATGATTAGGATCCATAAAATTACCTAATTAATGCATTTTCACATAGAGAAAAAAGCCATGCTTAAGAAGTAGTGCTAGTCTTGGAAGAACAAACGCTACGTAGTCCTGTAGTTGTCAATAATTGACCACTATTCAATTGAGCTACATCCTTCACCCACTCAAATTTCGTTATGTGATTAACAATTTTTATATAGATTTTTTTTGCTGCTAACAATAACAAATTGATATAATCGATAATATGGTTTGGATATTTATTTCTATCCCCCTTTCAGCTGTCAGTAATTACAAAGGTAACTATGTCTGTAGAGTACCTTACTCAGATGAGATGAATACCATCCCACAAAAAATTATCTAACAAAAAAATAGTTTCCAAAAGAATATTAAAGTGTCTAGGGTTTAAATAAATGGTGCTAGGGCAGTTGTAGGCGCAACACCTATGAAGTCCATGAAAGACCTTGACAACATCAACAGTTGCCCCTTTGCGTCATTGAGGAAAGATACAAGGTTATCATGTCGGGTGAGAATTGAAAAGCAATTGCAGCGAAGACACCGAGTTGAAACTGCTTGCTACACTATTCTTTATGGATGGGGATGTCATGTTTGTACAACATTTTAACAATGGTCAGGAAAACTTCATCACGGTGTACGGAATCTGTCGGCCCCAGAGAGGAATGATACCATTGTACAATCCGACGTAACCTTCAGACGTAATGAACTTGGGGAACCCATCAGACAAGCCCCTAGCGAATCCCAGGATAGGTCTGCACACGCACCTTGACAACCTACATGGAGCAAAGCACGACACAACAATGACGTCGATGAAGATGGACGTCCTGACAAGGTAGATTAGGGTCTTGTACTTGGCTAGTCCGGTGAGTATGGAGTAGTGCTTCTTGAAGAATTCATAAAAGCCAAACTTACGGGCTCTCTCTATGTTGTAACCGAATAGGGTCATCACCCATCCCTGAAGAACCTAGGACCTTGCTCCTTGAGGAGTAGGTTGAACTCATGTGTGATGCTCTTGTACTTTGCGGGGTTGATCTGCATGTTACATTTCACCAGATCCAATGGCGTGACGGCCACATGATCCCACAGCTGGCAATGCAACTGAGGATGCATGCACCGTTGGATTTGGCAGATTACAACTCGGTCTTCTCGAAGGGATGTTCATAGGGAAATCTGGTGCGCCTGCCATGGCCACGACTGCAGATGGATGGGCGGCGGGCATGAGGGAAGCCGCGACATTGGCTGCCTTCCTGGAATGGAGGAGATGGCCGACTATGGACGATGGAAAGGTGGAGTAGTAGAGGAAGCTCGAGATGAGCACCTATGGGTGGCGTTGTCGTGGTATGCCATCGTCATCTCCTATGGCACTGAGCGCGGAGGTGGTCGGAGGAGATTCTTAGTCTAGGGTTGGCTGAAAGGTACTGGGAGGGAGGGAAGCAGTGACAACGAATGGCAGAGTGGAGGCGACATCCTTGGTAATTGGTTGTGTTGTGACTGCGCTCTGGTCGGCTCCAGTATTCCACTTTACTTGCCCGATGCCATGTGACCGACAACTGATACTGCAGAGAACCCAACAAAAACACATTCCTCGGTGAATGATTAAGAATATGAATGCATATAGGAACTGACATAATAGGGAAATTTTGAACAAACCTTGTTGCGGTTTTTATGCAGACGTAAGGCATCATTAGATGGGAAGACCAGAAGAGGAAGCAGTGACACCCATCTCTGCAATGTTGCTACCTGTGTAGCAGATGCACATATGCTTGGTGGCTCTGCCGCTAAGAGACTGTTGCAAGAAGCGGAAAATGGAGAGACTACTGTAATAGTTGATCTGAGCTAAGGGCTCCAAAATCCAAACAGGATGATGCCATGTAGGCAAAGATTCAAAACATAAAAAAACAAACATGATGAGGCAAGGATGTAGGCCAGGGAAGCCGTATCCAATCTACCAACACACGGGAGCAAATCCAGCGATGACGTATCCAATCTAACAATATTGTGTGGTTCTCAATCCATCAGAATTTTATCGAGCACCCAACCATGGTGTTATGTAGATGACTGTCGCTTCCTGACTCGTGACGATGAGAGTTGGTTGCCAAAAAGTGAAGATGGGGCATGTGTGGTTGACAACCGCAGATAGAGAAGCACGACTGGGCACGAACATTACACTGATCGTGTTACCATTCTGCGACATGGAGAGTGTGGGCGGAGAGGTGGTGGTAATGGGTGGTTTTATGGTAAAAATAACAGTTAATAAAAGTATAAAATTCTTGAAAAAAGGAGAGACGGGAGAGAGTCAAGGAGAATGCACCATTTTGAAATGGAGCAATCGGATTGGTTAGTGGCACTGTTTTGTAATTTACATAATAAACTCCCTCTTTTTATAGTAGTAGTATATATATAGGAGTCACCCTAATTCAATCTAAGAGGTGATCACAAAGTTCCTTAGAGAACAAATGAGATGAGGAAAGACTCTCTAGGGTTTTAAAGGACAACGTTTATGTCCAGTTCCAGTGACTGAAGTGATGTAGAGTGGGGAACCTCAACCACCATTTTGAGATGAATAGGAGGTGATTAATATCTAGAACCCCAAGCAAGACACCTACGTTTTCACTATTGTGGTCTTTTAAGGCTTGCTATGTACAAGAGATGTGATATTTTTTACTAAATACATATGAGAGTGTTTTGGATCTAATACCAAACTATCACGAAAGTGTTCTTACCCCAATTGCAATCCCACTACCTAGACAGTGGTAGAGGGATTGAAGCGGCCGTCCCTGGGTGGCCCAAAGAAATTAACACACTAACATATACAATAAGTAATAATATCTCAAAACATAAAATATTTGTAAGAACTGACCAATCTGATTCATGATTTAGTGTATCAGGGTAGTTGAGAGAGGAAATTCAAACTCATCTTTGTAAAACCTATTTGCCTAATTGAAAAAATTCATGGCACACGGTTAGTACAAACACACATGTATGTTGTCAATAAACTAAGTGAAATTGCATGGCAAAATAGACTCTTGATATTTATAAAATAAATGAGAACAAAACATTAAATCAAAGAATATGTTTCAAGAAAACAACATACATTCTATAACAACTTTTTCATTATACAATTTATATGGCCATTATTGTCAAGTATATAGGTATTAAAACCCTGTCAACACACAAAGGTGAGGATATGATCACCTCTTCATAAAATCCCTTGACTGCACCTGAAGGGTGTGGATCTGTTTGTGTTAATGTACATTAGGCCCTATCTACACCCAAATGTGAGTAGTTGTTTGTACCTATGTACTAAACCCTAGCTACACCAATGGTGAGGGTCTATTTATATGTCAAAATTCAATGTCATTGTATAATGGATTTCAATTTTATGCTCAAGGTTTTCAAAATATACTTATAATTGAAATTCATGATTATGTATCATATGAAGTCACATATTGCAACCAAATACTATCATATGCCAAGAAAAAGGGACTAACTCATACAATACAAGCAAACATCACCATATGTAATTCAAGGAGGTTATTAAGCGTACATTCACCAGAGTTCAATGCAATAAGATCGTTGGGCTATTCCCCTACTATGCATATTTTTGTCAAATGCACCTATGGACACTTTTTGCAAGTTTTTCAAGTACTTAGACCACACCTTGGATGGATGGGAGAAAAGGAAGGTGCTCGGGTTCCTCCACCCATGGAGGGGTCAAAAGAAGGCCCTAAAGCTCCCCAACCTACCCCTAGTGGCCATTGATCGAGCTAAAGCAAAGGTATCATGAAGACCAAAGTTTGAACCTCAAAGTGTAAGCAAAGATCCCAACACAACTGTGGTGACACAGAACAACCATGCTGCAAATGTCAAAATCACAGGGAAAAACTCAGTTTGGAAGTAGCTATAGCAAACCCTCTAACATGGTCGTGTTTCCACCTTCCACCACGATCGTGTTGCCCAACACAACCAAGTTGCCGCCTGCCCACCAGGGTCGTGCCATGTATCACCCACCACAACTGTGCTATGTAGCACAACCATGCTACATATCACCCACCATGACCATTCTACCCATCACGGCCATGCTACCTAGTTCCCACCACGACCGTGTTGCCCAACATAGCCATGCTACCTGCCTTCCAAGAACTCAAAATTTTACTATAACTTTTGCCAATTTCACCTCACCATTCCATTCCAGTTTGGGTGTGCTGCTCCCTACCCACCACGGTCGTGCTACATACAACCCTAGTAGCAGATTTCCACTGCATTACTCATTCTACTCTCCACTCGACCTAGTGCTTCCCCACCACCTATATATACATGGGTGGCGGATGGAGCTCGAGGTTAGCCTCTCTTTAGCCACTCCTTAGCATTTATTGCTTCCCTCCTTGCATTCAAGAGCTCCACCAACCCATCTCCTTCCATATCTACCTCATTTTCACCCAAAAACCCTAGTTTTCTAGTTTTTTCACCACCAAACCACTTCCATTCATGCCATTTCTATCCTTGGAGGGAGGTTCACACACTTCTACAACAAGGAGGTGAAGATGGAGGATCTACCACGAGATGCCATGGCCTTCTACCTCTTTCTTCTTTCCTTTTTGCTCTTTTGCTTGATTATGTATAGCTAAGCCCCTTGTGGTGGGTTGAATGAGGCTAAAATGTTACTTTGATACCATGTTAGGGGGAAATAACTTGTAATGAACATATTTCCATTCTATGATTATTGTATCTTGCTTCTATCTCATTTCCCATTATCTTACTTGTGATTTATGCTTCTAAACATGGATTGCTTGTTCTATGATGCTTGAAAACACCCATATTCTAGGGGAAAATGGATTGCATCTCGCTATCTTAGGAATTGCTCCTAGGTCCAATTAGTGGATTCCTAGCTAGCACCCTATGTTCCTACATACAAATCCCTTCTATTACAAGTAGGTGTGGAATCTAAGTAGCTAGTGTAAGAGTGATTAGTGAAATTGACTAGAGTTTTCTAAAGGCTAGATGGTGAGTAACATGAGGTGAAACACCCTCATCTCTACCCCCATTCCTACCCTTGGCTCTCAATTTCCCTAACACCACTTACCCTAGAAACCTAGACTTGCCAAGTCCTATTAGAATTACACCTAGCCCTAGTTTTCCAACTAGTAACATAGGGTAGATTCAAATAGAACTTGCCTTTGTTATTTGGTTTGACAATCTAGATTGAAGATATAAGACTTGCACGCTATGTTAACCCCCAACTAATATCTTAGCATCATTTCCCAAATGTCCCACCTCTAATTAATATTGCTTGAAACCCATCTTGTTCTCTTAGCTTGTTGATGCTAGTTTAGTTAATTGTCTTTATTACTTCTTAGTCAATTTCATAGTTCGTGATAGTTAGGTCTTGCTTGAGTAGTTAGTGCTCTTTTGAGCTTGTTAGGGTTAATATTGCTAGTTAGTGATAACCTAGGTCCTTGATTGCTCTAGTCTTTAACTTGTCTCTTTAAGTGCTAACTTGCATTGCTAGTGTAGCTTAGTTGTATTTCCTTGCTCTTGCTTAGTTAGTTGTCTTGCCTTGTTAATTAGACTTAACATGTTTAGGGTAACTTAGGGTTTCTGATAATCTAGTTTTCCTTCTTGCTTTTAATTGCTTGAATCATTAGTATAATCAACCAAGTCACCATTAAATCCTAAAAAGCATATACTCCACTTTAGGAACGTAGTTCACCATAACTTAGCTCTATCCCCCTCTCCTTGTGGATCGACCCTTCTCTTGCCACTTGCCTATACTACAACACGACCCCATGTGCTTGCAAGCAACGTGTGATTGGTCTAAGTAAGTGTGTCGAACTATGTCCAATATAAATTTGAAAGATTCCCATGTGTTCTCCATGGGTATACATCCAATCAAGATTCAATTAATTTGGGTGTGTGTTTGAGAATCACACCTATAGGAGTGACGTGTATTTTACTACGCGTTAAAAAATGCAAGTGTACGCGTCGAGTAATATAGGCCTTTGTGAGGCCCGAGTCGAACACAGGGATACGTGAATTATTGGAGACTCCTACTAACTAATTGCAATCAGCTAGGTCGGATAACAAAGTAGGGTTTGTTGTCGAAATTAAAAGAAGATAAAATAAAACAATCGATTAAAGGTTAATTTAATCAATTCAAAAGGGTATCTTTAGGATTGCGGTTTCACCGCGGGTCAACATTGCATTAGGTTTTATATAATTCCTCACTCTTCTCTCTCTATCCGGGTAGTGGCCTGAAAACAGAATTACCCACTGTTGTGGTGTAATTCACTACTTAGATTTAGGTTGATTCCACCGTCGTAGTAATCATTCCCCTAAACTAAGCGCATTACAAACGGTCTCTCAGTTTCCACCATTAATTTTACAACTCCTTTGTCAAGGGTTTTATCGATTAATGTAGGTTTCGTCTCTTTTCAACCGTTAATCCTTCTGTCGAAGTGATTAAGGGCATTAGGTTATTATTATGGTGATCAGCCATAACAATATATATATAGAAAACGAAACTATACCTCGGATTTAAGAGAGAAAATATGAATTATTAATATAAAATTGTCATACAATGCATTCCCGGGCTACTCCCAGTCCTAAAGATGGAGGGTTTTAGCCTCGCATGTTCATCTCGCACAAATACATGGTAGAAATAGGGGAATTCATAAGAAAAACGTGAATTAAGTGGGAAAACCCCTGAACGGAGAAGAACCGGTAGATCCTTTGCGTAGAATACGAGCTTTCCCGCCTCTCGGTGGTGAAATTCATCTTCGGCAGCGTCCGGATCGACAGGGATGAGCTACTGACCTCCGTTCTCCTTTCTCTCCTCCCTCGGCACTCGTGCAATGACAAATTAGATCCTTTGCTCGTGTGGGTGGCCGTCATTAGGTATAAGTCCCTAATTAGGTCGTCAAATAACTCCAGCCGTCCGATTGAGATCAAAACGAATCCAACGCATATCTGCCGGCGTCGATACCATCGACGCAGGTCGATGGTATCGACCCAGCGTATTAGCGGCAGCCTTCTTTTCTTTTCGTCTGAGTGCCTGTGGTCATCTCGATACCATCGACTAGGGTCGATGGTATCGACTCTCTGTAGCTTCGGTTGTTGTCGTTTAGCGACGTTGTAGCCTCCATGCGTCGATGACATCGACTTGGGTCGATGGTATCGACGGATTCCTCGCCAGCAACCTGAAGGGATCTCGATGCCATAGACTTGAGTGTCGATGGTATCGACTCTGTGCTGCTCCTCTCGGCTGGCAACCTGTGGCTTGGTCGATGGTATCGACGGAAGCAGATACTTGTTTTTCCTGAAATTCCAAAACAAGACCAAATAAATCCACACAAATTATGATAATATGATAAATAATGTTCAACATGATGAAACTAAGGGGATTTGACATAGAATGATGGAAAAGACCGAAATGAGTGAATTATGCAATATTATCCATAAAATGACTAATTAGAGCATAAAACACATATGAAAAAGGTCTATAAATACGACTTAAAATCATCGCATCAAACTCCCCTAAGCTTAAACATTGCTCGCCCTCGAGCAACTAATCCTTAGAATAGAATTGTAGATGTCAACTAAAAATCAACACACCAACCCAACATCCCATGTGACTCCCACTGAACATTCTCAAACCGGCCCTCTCTAACCACAGAACAGTAATTACCCTAAAGGCGACAATAATCATCAATAAGAGAAATTATCCTTCAAACTGATGAACACTATCACATAAGGCAGTTAACATAATAAAATTCGCCGATTCAGCATTGGTGCATCTTGTGATCGCCTATACTACGTTGCTCGCCCTAACTACCATCTACATGGAAGCAGTTCTCCTGATAATCATTAGTGAGGAGAAATTCACGGTGGCCTACCAATCCGAGCAACGGGTGGATGGAATGGGTGGTTCATGGAAGAACTTGGAAGTATTGTATAATTTCAACATGCATAAAACAAAAATGTCCTAAATGATGCCAATGCACATTAAAAATGCCATAATGCCTAAAATTGGGTGAAATGATGCATGCACTAACCTTCCACCTCAAAATGAGATGGAAATCTAATTAAGCCACATCATGTACTCAATTTTCCTGTAATGCGAGTGATATCATGTTCCTTTCTCTCTCTTTCCACTTTTTTCTAAATTCTCTTTTTTTTCTTTTGTTTTTTTTTTATTTCAGATTTTCAGCATTTTTTTCTTTAGCCCACATATCCATAATTGCTTAGAGATACGTGTATTGGGCTATTTTCTTCATGCTTGGAAATCTTTGCAATATATAGAAGGTATGGAACAGTTTAGATCACTTTTGAGGACAAATTGAGATACATGGTGTACTTTATGCATGAAAGTCATGAGTGCAACTACATGGCATGCACCTAAAGGTAATGTGCACGAATCCCTATATTTTTTTCTCTTTTTATGCAAACGTATAGAAAATATCAATGCAAGTCCTATCTAAATGCTATGCACACAAGAAGGAATTAAAACTGCACTTTACTTCCAATTCTTAGGTGGATTATGGAAAAATGAAGTGGAATGATCACAAGATTAGATGACTGAACCTTAGAAAAATATTATGTGTCCCTCCTTACTGACCTGTGTAGTAATTTAGAGGGTTCTCCCTCTTACATCCAATTAAGGTCTCATTACCGTTTGGTTAAGTTAGGCTCAAACAACCATTACTATCCACTTTTCATGAGTCAATAGGAGTACAGGTGTGAAATGTTGTTTTAAAGTTGACATAATCAATCATTTTCATAGGATAAGTTCCCCAAGGACAACCAAGTCAAGCTATCCAACGACACAAAAAATTTTAAATTTCCCTTAAATTTCCCATGAATTTAACAGCAAGATGACAAACTTTTACGACATCCACAGTTACACTAGATAGCACGTGGATCCTACCAAAACTAAAAAATGCAAGAAACAAATAACAATGCTAAAAACTAAAAACAACAAAAGAAAAGATAGAACTGTTCCAACTACCCCCCTAAGCTTGAATTCGACTATGGCCTCATAGTAAAAAACAAACTTAAGAGTGGAACAGAGATACCCTGATCATTCTTGTGGAGGCGGAGGTGGGTACTGTGGGGCCGTAGGATCCCAAGAAGGATACTCCCCCTGGAAGCTCGGATCGTAATGGGTCCTCGGCGGAGGCTGTGGATAGCCTCCAAAGTAGCTCTGACTCCAGTAATGGTCGTAAAAGGGCTCCTGTTGCGTCTCCATCCTTTGCAACCAGTTGTGTATCTGCTCTTGGTTGGCGAGGATGAGACGCTCGTTCTCGAACATTGCCCGTTGATTGTCAAGTAACCGGTTCGTAGTGTCATGAATACCGGTATACATAGCTAGATGTTGTTGCTGAGTCTGCTGTATATCCTGCAGCATCGTATACATTCCCTGCATTGAGTAGACATCCTCGGCTGGCTGTGAGGGCTGTGGTGATGGCGGCGGGGGCTGTGATGATGAAGACGCACCCGGATGCATCCTAGGACGCTTCCGTGGTGCTACTCATGCGCGAAGAGGTGTGAAAGCCTCCTCTTCCTCCTCAGCCTCGCCTTCTTGGTCGTCGTTACCGCCTTCTTCTTCATCGGACTCGACGGCTATGATCGGCCACCGGAAGTGTTGTGCGCCCTCGATGTGGAAGACGGCGTCCGGCAGTGCGCACTCCTGATAAGCATGGTTGACGTGGCAGTGTGCGTATGCCAACCCATCCCGTAGAAGGATAAGATTTGAACGGTGCAGATGTTGCACGTTCACCTTACTCCTCGTGGAAATCGACGTCATGGTGGAGAAGTTGAGCCTGAGGTAGTACGCCAACTTGGTGATGAGCCCACCAAAATGGATCGGAGCCTTCCTTGTACTCCTCTTCACCGCCAGGACGCGCTGCAGGAAAAACGCACCCCAGTTGCATTGTTGTCGCTTCAGGAGCATGTAGAGGAAGAAAAGATCGCTCTCTTGAAACTTGCTCAATGCTAAATCGCTCCGAGCAAAGAACGTAAGGCTCAACATCCGGTGTAAGACCCGGACGAAGGGATGCTCGAAGTCCGCTACCGCAGCATTGTGGTAGCTCACTGTCTTTCCCGCCGGCACTGTCACTAGATCGGCGAAGATCTTGTCATAGTCGGTGCGGGCATCCGGTCGGCAGTGATCATGTTGGGAGTGGTTCCAGTTGAAGATGTTGTTGAACTTCCTAAGAGTGATGTTGTAGTCGATGTTGAACAGCCGGAATGATACCCTGCCCTTGATCCACTCATGATCCGACGCAACCACGTCATTGGGCACGACGCAGACGTCGAGGGACGCCATAAACTCCGCCACCAATTCCTTGTAGGTGGGCCATTCGCCAAAGAACGGTTGCCCATCCGCATGGTACTCCAGCTCGTCTGGCCTTCTGCTGGTGTGGCGTGCTTGACCCTTCAGCACATAGGCCAAGTTGGCCTTGAATCCAAGATCGTGGATCATATCCCGGTCCACATACCGGGTCGGCTCGATCTTCCGCTTCATGATTTCCTCATAGACCTTCTTCACCTCCGTGGATGGGTGAACCAGGCGCGGACGTGAGACTGAAGCAGTAGGGGGTGGAACAAACTCCACGATCTCCATGGGATTCGCGTGCGAGGACGATGATCCGGCGGTGTGCACCATTGTTGCAAGAAAGATGGGATTAGAAGAAGAGAGCTCGGGGAAGATGGAGAATTGATTCTCCGCTCGGTGAAGATCCTTGCTCGATGTTGCTGCTCTTCAGTCTTGGAGGGCTCAGGGGGAGTGCTCGGCGCAAAGGAGGAAGTTTGCTCTGAAGGTGTGACGTCAAATGATGTTGCAATTCTCCTTATATAGACTTGGCCGGCGCTACTGTTGACCCGTCGATACCATCGACGCGGGTCGATGGTATCGACACGTCTCGCTGCTATCCACCTCCCTCGCGAGTATCGATGGCTGACGTTTGCTGGATCGGGAAACCCGGATTGCTGACCTGTTGATACCATCGATGCAAGTCGATAGTATCGACGCAGCACCCGGATCGCTGACGTGGCCTCGCGATCGCCGTCGATGTCTTTGCGCGGATCGGTGACATGGATGTCGATACCATCGACAGATGTCGATACCATCGACAGATGTCGATAGTATTGACTTGACTTCATTACGACACTGCCACTTTTTCACTTCAACCTGTGACCATGTCGATACCATCGACGAGGCCGTCGATGGTATCGAGTTGACTGAGACAAATCATTCTGAACTTCTCCAGAGATCTCGATGGTATCGACTGGTATGTCGATACCATCGACAATTATTGCGCAACCTGCCTGTACGTATGTCGATACCATCGATGGGACCGTCGATAGTATCGACTCAGAGTGATTTTTACAGCTGTCAACCTGAACCTATGTCGATACCATCGACCAGTGTGTCGATGGTATCGACCCTGCCTGTGCCTGCACATTGAACAAACGGATCAAGGTATCTTCTTTACACTAGAATTTAAATGAAATTAAAGCAATCTATGACTATAATTAAACTATCCTAATGTACCAATGGTTGGGTTGCCTCCCAACTAGCGCCCTTATTTAACGTCTTAGGCTAGACGTCTTCCCAGCATCTCATTCATCCACAAGCGTAATGAGTTTGACCTCATTCACTTTTCTCTTGTAATTTTCACCAAAATACAACTTCAACCGATGTCCGTTCACCAAGAACGTGGCATCTCCATCACGCACAAGAATCGCACCGTGCGGTCTCACCTCTTCCACTACGAATGGTCCACTCCACGGGGACTTCAGCTTCCCGGGATGCAACTTGAGGCGGGAGTTAAACAATAGAATGCTATCTCCCTTTTTGAACGTGCGCATCTCAATATGGCGATCGTGGATCAGTTTTGTGTGCTCCTTGTATATGCGGGCATTCTCATATGCCGTCATGCGTAACTCATCTAGTTCATTCAACTCGAACATCCTCTTTCTCCCGGCTTCATCATAACTCAAATTCAGCCTTCGAAGCGCCCAATGGGCCTTGTGCTCTAGCTCCACCGGAAGGTGACAAGCCCGGTCGTACGCCAACCTAAAAGGCGTGGTGCCAATAGGTGTTTTGTACGTCGTTCTATATGCCCAAAGTGCGTCCGGTAGTAAGGCACTCCAATTTTTCCTTGTGGATGCCACTGTCCGTTCTAGAATTTTCTTGATTTCACGGTTTGAGACCTCCACTTGGCCTTGCGTCTGTGGATGATATGGGGTGACGATGTTGTGTTTGACCCCATATTTCTTCCAAAGTGTCGAAAATTTCTAATTCCGGAAGTGTGTGCCCCCATCACTTATTATCATTCGGGGTATCCCGAACCTGCAGAATATATTTTCCTTCACAAACCTACACACTACATTAGAATCATTAGTCCTTGTGGGGATTGCTTCCACCCACTTCGACACATAGTCAACAGCTAACAAGATATACAAATTTGAATTCGAGGACACAAAGGGTCCCATGAAGTCTATGCCCCACAAGTCAATTACCTCAACTTCCTGAAATACATTCAGGGGCATCTCTTGTCTCTTCGAAATGTTACCTGCTCCCTGGCACGGGTCACATTGCCTTACAAAATCGTAGGCATCCCGAAACAAAGTTGGCCAATAAAGGCCGCTTTCCAACACTTTGGCTGCTGTCCGCGAACTAGCATGGTGTCCTCCCGTAGGCGACGCATGGCAATGGTGGAGAACACTCTCGTACTCCACCTCCGGCACACACCTGCGGAGAATACCATCCCTGCACTGCTTCAAAAGAATTGAGTCATCCCAAAAATAGTATCTCAAAGAATGAAAAAATTTCTTTTTCTCTTGATAAGACCAGTCTTCCGGGATGATCCCGCAAGCCAAATAGTTAACAATTTCAGCAAACAACGGTTCTTTAGAATTAATTTTCAAAAGTTGTTCATCGGGAAACGTCTCAGTTATGGGTATGTGCAAATCTTGTTCATCTACCCTGTCTAACCTAGACAAGTGATCAGCCACTACATTTTCAATTCCGGATTTGTCCTTGATTTCAATATCAAATTCTTGTAAAAGCAAAATCCACCTTATGAGTCTAGGCTTTGCATCCTTTTTCTCCATCAAATATTTTATCGTAGCATGATCGGTCCATACAACTACTTTAGATCCCACTAAGTACTGCCAAAATTTTTCAAAAGCAAACACGACAGCAAGTAATTCTTTTTCTGTAGTTGTATAGTTCAGTTGAGCATCATTAAGAGTTTTGGAAGCATAGAAAATCACAGCGGGTTTATTCTCTACCCTTTGTCCCAAAACTGCTCGTACTGCATAATCTAAAGCATCACACATCAATTTGAACAGTTTTGTCCAATCCGGCATTTGAACAACCGGAGCCGAAATCAATTTTTCCTTCAAAACTTCGAATGCGTGAAGACACTTCTCATTAAAATCAAAAACCGCATCTTTTTCCAACAATTCGGATAAAGGTTTTGCAATTTTAGAAAAATCCTTAATGAATCGCCGATAAAACCCGGCGTGTCCCAAAAAGATTCTCACCCCTTTTACAGAATTTGGTGGGGGTAACTTGGAAATCACCTCTATTTTCACTGGGTCTACCTCAAGACCCTTGCTAGACACCTTGTGTCCTAGCACTATTCCCTCGGTCACCATCATGTGACATTTCTCCCAATTGAGGACCAAGTGTGTGTCCTCACAACGCTGCAGCACCTTGTCCAGATTATATAGACACTCATCAAAAGACGCCCCATAAACTGAGAAGTCGTCCATGAAAACCTCAAGACAACGCTCCACCATGTCAGAGAATATGGCGAGCATGCAGCGTTGAAACATCGCCGGTGCATTACATAGTCCAAACGGCATTCGTCGGTAAGCGAAAGTCCCATAGGGACAGGTGAACGTAGACTTCTCTTGATCCAAAGGATCAATCGAAATCTAGTTATACCCCGAATACCCATCCAGAAAACAAAAATGCGACCGACCGGCAAGACGTTCCAAAATTTGATCGATAAATGGCAAAGGAAAATGATCTTTCAGAGTGGCGGCATTCAGTCGGCGGTAGTCAATGCAAACTCGCCACCCGGTTACCAATCGGGTGGTGACAGGTTCATTCAACATATTTGTAGTAACATTAATTCCCCCCTTCTTAGGGACTACCTGTGTGGGACTCACCCACGTCGAGTCTGATATGGCATATATGATCCCTACAGCAAGAAGTTTTATGACTTCCTTCTTCACAACCTCCATCATGCTCAGATTCAAACGTCTTTGAGGCTGAATGACTGGCTTGGCTCCCTCCTCGAGCCGTATCTTATGCTGGAAAAGTGTAGGGGAGATCCCCTTGATGTCTGCAACAGACCACCCAAAAGCTCCACGGTGGTTCTTGAGCACTAGCAGTAGTTGCTCTTCCTCATCCGCACTCAAGTAAGCAGATACAATCACCGGCAACTTGTCCTTCTCAGCTAGAAAGACGTACTTAAGATGCGGGGGCAGCGGCTTCAACTCCAACTCCGACGGGCAAATGAGAGATGATTGCAGCGGTGGGGGAAGTGTACCTAAATCTTCATAGTGCCTCGTGTAGAAACATGGAAGCATCTGAAGCATTTTGGCACACTCCTTGAGTGATTTACTCCGCATCCAATCATAGGTGACATTCAACAGACACGCCTCCAACGGCAATTCCGGATATGCCTCAACAACTGAAGTAGTAATCGCATCATCCTCCCAAGAAGGTGGAATGTCCTCATTCTCGTCATTCGGAAATCCAACAGCTTTGCATAAAGAGACAACTTTAGTTTGCTCCATGATGTCCACAGCTAAGGTTCCATTATCCATCTTGCTCATCACATGAGCCATGTCCAAGAATGATTTTCCAAGGCAGAGTGAGATATTGTGATCCACTTGCTTCACCATGTTACAATGTTCTTTTGCTTTAGTAGACGCAGTGCTAGTGGGCATGACCATCTCAAATCGATCATCCTCTATGCCCAAGGTCAAGCGACCTCTACCCATCTCCAAGATCATATCGGCTGTAGCTTGGAATGGACGTCCAAGTAGCAGCTCATTGCCATGCTCATCCTGCATTTCCATAACCACAAAATCAGCCGGAAAAACAAATCGGTCCACCTTTACCAAGACATCTTCGCAGATTCCATAAGGTTTCACTACAGAATTATCGGCCAATTGGATAGTCATATTGCTCGGTCGTGACTCCTTTAATCCCAGCTTTTTAAATGTAGAAAGGGGCATCAAATTGATGCTTGCCCCAGAATCACATAGTGCCTCTCCAAATTTGAACTTCCCGATAAAACAAGAAATGTTGAAACACCTAGGATCTTGTCTCTTTGGCGGTAGAGTGCCCATAATGAAAGCACTCACTTGCTCCTTCAACACCACGACCTCCGTGTCTGGTATTTTCCTCTTCTTGGTGATGACATCTTTTAGAAATTTCCCGTATGACGGGATCTGCTCAATCACTTCCAACAACGGAATATTGACCGAAAGTTTCCTAAAGGTGTCCAGAAATTTCTTAAATTGTGCATCTACCTTCCTTGCCTTTGCACTATTCGGATAGGGGACCGGAATTGTATGTGCCCTTTGATGGGGTGGCACATAGGGAGTCAATTTCTGCGGTTCCTCCTCAGCAGCTCGTTCTTCCTTACCATACACAGCTATGTCTTCAGCTTGCCCTGTGACAGGTGTGGGCTGCTCCTTAGTGGTTGCATCTTCAACTTTATCATGCAGTGTGCTTGTGTCATCCGTTCTTGGATTCAACACCTTCTTGCCGCTTCTCAGTAAGATGGCCTTGGCTTGCTGGTTTCCCCCGGGAACATTGGTGTTCCCCGGAAAACCCGGATGTGCTGGCTTCTTCAAACTTGCAATTTCTGCTGCCATCTGCGCCATGGAGGTCTCTATAGTCCTCATTTGAGCCCTGTGGCTCTGTAAAGTCTGCCCAAATTGGTTCATATATTCACCCTGTTGCTTGATTTGTTGCCCGAATGTGTTCATTAAATCCTGGTTTTGCTTGATGACCTGATTGAGCAACTCCGTGCTCTTGTCCTCTGTGGCTGGTGCAGGCTTGGCATCCGGATCCTACAGAAAATTGTTTGGATCTTTCCATGAGAACTTCTTGTCCTTTCGCCATGAGTAGTCATTGTTCTTGTACCCTTGCTGTTGCCTGATGTACTTGACTTGAGCCTCCTCCTCGGACTCATTGTATTCCTTCTGCAGTAACTTCTTTGCAAGAAGATCCATCTTCTCATTAAGCTCTCTTATTGCCTTTGATTCGCTGGCGACTCTAGCTTGCTCAACTGGGCCTCTCTCTCTTTCTCCCCAGGATTGCTTTCTCGCCATGTTCTTCAGTATTTCCCAGCATCTCGTGTCGGTGTTGTTCAGGAAAAATCCTGAACCGGCTGAGTCCAAATTACTCCTATCATGCTCGGAGAGAGCAAAATAGAAGATCTTCACCTGTGTCTCCTTGTCCAACCCATGATGCGGACATCTCCTCAACATGACCTGAAATCGCTCCCAGGTCTCAGAATATGTTTCACCCGCCTGTTGGGTGAAATTGTGAATCTTCCTAATCATGTCGTTGGTCTTCTCAGGAGGGAAAAACCTCTCGAAGAAAACCTCCACCATATGATCCCATGATTCAACGAACTCATCATCGAGGTTATGTAGCCACTCTCTTATTGCTCCCGCCAAGGAACTTGGGAACAGCTTGAGGTACAGAGCATGCTGTGGAAACCGGTCTATCTTCACCATATCACAGTTTTCAACGAACTGGCTGATGTGTGCAACTGGATCCTCATTCTTCAGCCCGTGAAATGCATTTGACTTTACCAAGTTAATCAACGCCGGATCGATCTTGTATGTTGGTATGCCGATCCCCTGTTTCTTTATAGGCCCCTTTGAAGCTGATGAAGAAGACGCTTTGATCTTCTCCCATATCGTCTGTGGTTCGGCCATTTCTTCTGCTTCAGATTCAGAATTTATTTCTTCTAGGTGCTCTTGATCGAAGTCCTCCTTGTCCTCAGGTGGTAAAGGTGGAACCTCGGGTGTGCGATTCACGTAGTCCGTACTACGTGTATGCACCATGCAAAGTACCTGAAATGAGAAAATTGGGGTTCAGTACTATGCTTAGACGAGTATAGACGATTATAGAGAAATTTAGAAATAATTGAAGTTGTTTCAAAATAAATAAATAAAATGTGGCCTAGAGTGGCCGCTCTTAGCACTCAAAGTGCCAACAATTCGTCGTATCCCCGGCAACGGCGCCAAAAACTTGACGTGTATTTTACTACGCGTTAAAAAACACAAGTGTACGCGTCGAGTAATATAGGCCTTTGTGAGGCCCGAGTCGAACATAGGGATACGTGAATTATTGGAGACTCCTACTAACTAATTGCAATCAGCTAGGCCGGATAACAAAGTAGGGTTTGTTGTCGAAATTAAAAGAAGATAAAATAAAACAAAGAAAACAATCGATTAAAGGTTAATTTAATCAATTCAAAAGGGTATCTTTAGGATTGCGGTTTCACCGCGGGTCAACATTGCATTAGGTTTTATATAATTCCTCACTCTTCTCTCTCTATCCGGGTAGTGGCCTGAAAACAGAATTACCCACTGTCGTGGTGTAATTCACTACTTAGATTTAGGTTGATTCCACCGTCGTAGTAATCATTCCCCTAAACTAAGCACATTACAAACGGTCTCTCAGTTTCCACCATTAATTTTACAACTCCTTTGTCAAGGGTTTTATCGATTAATGTAGGTTTCGTCTCTTTTCAACCGTTAATCCTTCTGTCGAAGTGATTAAGGGCATTAGGTTATTATTATGATGATCAGCCATAACAATATATATATAGAAAACGAAACTATACCTCGGATTTAAGAGAGAAAATATGAATTATTAATATAAAATTGTCATACAATGCATTCCCGGGCTACTCCCGGTCCTAAAGATGGAGGGTTTTAGCCTCGCATGTTCATCTCGCACAAATACATGGTAGAAATAGGGGAATTCATAAGAAAAACGTGAATTAAGTGGGAAAACCCATGAACGGAGAAGAACCGGTAGATCCTTTGCGTAGAATACGAGCTTTCCCGCCTCTCGGTGGTGAAATTCGTCTTCGGCAGTGTCCGGATCGACAGGGATGAGCTTCTGACCTCCGTTCTCCTTTCTCTCCTCCCTCGGCACTCGTGCAATGACAAATTAGATCCTTTGCTCGTGTGGGCGGCCGTCATTAGGTATAAGTCCCTAATTAGGTCATCAAATAACTCCAGCCGTCCGATTGAGATCAAAACGAATCCAATGCATATCTGCCGGCGTCGATACCATCGACGCGGGTCGATGGTATCGACCCAGCGTATTAGTGGCAGCCTTCTTTTCTTTTCGTCTGAGTGCCTGTGGTCATCTCGATACCATCGACTAGGGTCGATGGTATCGACTCTCTGTAGCTTCGGTTGTTGTCGTTTAGCAACGCTGTAGCCTCCATGCGTCGATGGCATCGACTTGGGTCGATGGTATCGACGGATTCCTCGCCAGCAATCTGAAGAGATCTCGATGCCATCGACTTGAGTGTCGATGGTATCGACTCTGTGCTGCTCCTCTCGGCTGGCAACCTGTGGCTTGGTCGATGGTATCGACTTCCGTCGATGGTATCGACGGAAGCAGATACTTGTTTTTCCTGAAATTCCAAAACAAGACCAAATGAATCCACACAAATTATGATAATATGATAAATAATGCTCAACATGATGAAACTAAGGGGATTTGACATAGAATGATGGCAAAGACCGAAATGAGTGAATTATGCAATATTATCCATAAAAATGACTAATTAGAGCATAAAACACATATGAAAAAGGTCTATAAATATGACTTAAAATCATCACATCAAGGAGGTTTATGAAGTTATGGATGATAATGAAGAGAAGGTCTAGGTGTTCTACCATGTTTGCCAAGTGTCCATGGCTAGGGACATCACGTATGCGAAAGAAGAAGCTCCATAAGTTGTGGAGTCTGCAGGGCCATCGGATCTTGGCCTCCTGAGTGGCCATAAAGCTTTAAAACTTGGTGACCATCATTTTTTGAAACTCAAGGTCACAAGGGTGAAAGCCATCGATTGAAGCACCCTTCCAAGCAAACCATCGGTCCAAGGAGCCTCAAGAGAGAAGACCATTGACCCTCACCCTCTACAAACCACCATCGGTTGTCTCCCCCTAAGGAGGACCATCAGATGTCACCCATCTAGGGGGACCATCGACTGATAGCCTCCAAGGTAGCTCATCCATGAGAGCAAAACCCTAACTCAACCCTAGATAGGTACCACCACCAAACCAAGGTGCAACCAAGCACCCCATGACACAACAAGCTTAATCATGATAAGAAAATATATAAGGCACCACAAGCATGTAACAAGCTGCAAGAAAAACCTTAGATATGGGTAAATTGTAGAAAAGTCCAAAACATGCACGGAATTGCATAACTTGCTCAAACAATGTCTAAACTGAACCAAACATGAAACTTAAGCTTGTCACATGATATAAAAACACATATTAGGGTTTAATGAAGGTTTTAAGCATCCAATTATGATAGTTAATCATGTTCAACTATTAAGCAAGGTCTAGGGTCTTACAAATTTAATCAAAAGTCACTCATAAACTTGTATTGATCAACTAGAGGTTAAAAAATCATAGTTCATAAATTTTATCATATAGAGTTAAATTTCAAGTTATATCAATACTGAATAAGGATCAAGTTTGGGAGTAAATGTATAATGTCGTGGATCAAACTAGGTCAAGATCAAGTAAATTTGTGATTCAAGGGTCAAGATTCAAATATCAAGTATTTTGGATCCAAACATTCAAGTCAAGTGTTTTAGTTCCTTATTATACTTTAGGTGTGATTATTCATCTATCGAGAATAGTGCAACAATATTTCAAGATTTCAACATTGATTTCTTAATCAAGTATATTCCATATGGGTGAATGGTCTAGACCTAAGTCATTTTTAGGAAATGAACCATATGCATATATTCATTATTACAATCCTCAAGATTATCATCAACTCAAGATTTCAAGATCTAGGTTTTTGGATCAAAGATAAATGGGACAAACCCAACACAATAATGCATCATATTTCAAAATTTCAAAGAGGTGGTGAGTCCATCATTACAGGGTTGAGTCAATAGTATATCAAATCATAGTATCATATTGGACTATATTTTACAAATTCCATTACATATTTTAGTTTTTACCCAAGCCATCTAAAATAGAGAGAGTAATATCAAGTCATATATATATATATATAGGAGTCACCCTAATTCAATCTAAGAGGTGATCACAAAGTTCCTTAGAGAACAGATGAGATGAGGAAAGACTCTCTAGGGTTTTAAAGGACAACCTTTATGTCTAGTTCTAGTGACTGAAGTGAGGTAGAGTGGGGAACCTCAACCACCATTTTGAGATGAATAGGAGGTGATTAATATCCAGAACCCCAAGCAAGACACCTAAGTTTTCACTATTGTGGTCTTTTAAGGCTTGCTATGTACAAGAGATGTGATATTTTTTACTAAATGCATATGAGAGTGTTTTGGATCTAATACCAACTGTCACGAAAGTGTTCTTACCACAATCGCAATCCCACTACCTAGACAGTGGTAGAGGGATTGAAGCGCCCGTCCCTGGGTGGCCCAAAGAAATTAACACACTTACATATACAATAAGTAATAATATCTCGAAACATAAAATATTTGTAAGAACTGACCAATCTGATTCATGATTTAGTGTATCAGGGTAGTTGAGATAGGAAATTCAAACTCATCTTTGTAAAACCTATTTGCCTAATTGAAAAAATTCATGACACACGGTTAGTACAAACACACATGTATGTTGTCAATAAACTAAGTGATATTGCATAACAAAATAGACTCTTGATATTTATAAAATAAATGAGAACAAAACATTAAATCAAAGAATATGTTTCAAGAAAACAACATACATTCTATAACAACTTTTTCATTATACAATTTATATGGCCATTATTGTCAAGTATATAGGTATTAAAACCCTATCAACACATAAAGGTGAGGGTATGATCACCTCTACATAAAATCCCTTGACTGCACCTGAAGGGTGTGGATCTGTTTGTGTTAATGTACATTAGGCCCTATCTACACCCAAATGTAAGTAGTTGTTTGTACCTATGTACTAAACCCTAGCTACACCAATGGTGAGGGTCTATTTGTATGTCAAAATTCAATGTCATTGTATAATGGATTTCAATTTTATGCTCAAGGTTTTCAAAATATACTTATAATTGAAATTCATGATTATGTATCATATGAAGTCACATATTGCAACCAAATACTATCATGTGCCAAGAAAAAGGGACTAACTCATACAATACAAGCAAACATCACCATATGTAAGTCAAGGAGGTTATTAAGCGTACATTCACCAGAGTTCAATGTAATAAGATCGTTGGGAGTCAATAGTAGGTCAAAGTCAAATCCTATCATAATAACAGATATACATGCATTGGTATTCTAGTCATCAAATGAACATATCAAGATTTATTAAGTATAAATATTGTTCTTGAGTGTGGTACTCCATCAATAACCAAGTTTACATATTATGAAGTGTTCATGACCATCATCATATTCAAACATTGTCTCTATTAAAGTTGAAGGACATCCACACCTAATCCATAATGGGAATTTAAACCCTAATCCATCATCAAAGGTGAAGTTCAAGGGTCAACATCAAGGTATTCACAAGGTTTATATTTCTCATATACAAAATATCACAAGTTCAGGTTTAAAACCCACCATTGAAATCCATGATCATTTTGGACACTTGATAGTATTCTTAAGATTAGTAGTGTAAGAGTCAACATATTTAGTATCTACTCCCATCATTAGTTAAGTCATGTCAATATGGGTTAAGGTCTCAAAAAATAACCATCAGAATTCAAGATTAGAATTCTATGAGATTAATCACCATAATAAAGTCATTAGCTAATTTTAGTTATTCCAAAGATTAAGTTTTATAGTTATTAGAGGAAAAACATGTCTAATTAGGGGTTGACACCTTTTTAAGCGATTCATTGATTTTTATGCTCAAAATAGACTACTTGGTCATATCTTTTAGATAAAGGATAAACATATATCATTTTTACAAACTTTGATCAAAAGAGTTCTAAAGAGAGGGGACACAACATGTAAATGAGATGGACAAGAGGTGCCTTACCATAACTGCACTATGGTTGCTTGGGGGTGTGATTTGGGGAAACGAGAGAGGGAGATGCCTTCATAGTGCAACAACGTATCATCGTCACAATCTGGGGATAAAAACACAAGAGAGGTGTCGAGGGAGTAATCTGAGTTGTTGGTAGCTTACATGAAGGGAGTGAATAAGGTATGTATATATAGGTGGGGGATAGAAGTGAGTGAGTGGTGGTCAAACTTTCTTTATAATTTCATTTCAGCTTGTGTAGCAAAAAACTCAAAATTATTTGGTTTGATCATTCAAATATGTTTCTGGTCAAGGCATATATACCACAATGTAATTAATCATTTTTGTGAAAATTATTTTTATAATAACAAAATATCTCTACCTCAGTAAATGCTTTATATCTCCTAATAAAGTTCCATTGGTGTCATTAATATATGAATATTGTATACCATCTTTGCATATGATGTCTATTACCAACTCACTACTAAATTAAATTGACACCTTTAAAATAAATATTATGCAGCTCAATTATTTAATTTTTATAACATTGTAATATAAGAAACTATAACTAATTACTAACCAAGTGTTCCTTATAATGTAAATGTCTATCTCTCTCTTCTTGAGTTGAAAAATAAAAGAGGCTAAAATAGAAAGATTTAGAGGTCAAAATAGTTATTCTAACAACATATATGTTAAAAGGAATAATATCACTAAGATTCACCAAACTATCAAAAAATCTTTTTGTAGTGATAATTAAATTTTATAATACGTCATTTTCTATGAAGTTGCACTTATCCTTAAATAAAAATAACATAATGATTTGATAAGATTTTATTTTTTCATGAACACTTTCAAAAGTATTTCAAATCATACCATCCATTATATATAATCCCAAATATCATTTATAAACTATATGTTCATGATAGTTTATCCATTATTCCTTCAAAAATATATCAAACCAAATTGTACTTAAAAATTTCAATTAAAATTCATCTTATTTGGACAAGGGAATCCCTATATATTAACTTTTTGATGTTTCATCAAAATAATTTAAATGACTTTAACCATTAAATCTAATCAAATATAGTTCTTCTATATTTTTTCATCAAACAAGTTCTGATTTGTCTAAATTTTATATGACACTTCAATAACACCATGACAGCTCTCTCACCAAATTTCGTCAAAAAAAAAAATTGTTTAGCCATCAAACTAAGATATCTTTAAAATATCATTTTTAGCCCAATGAATTTTATCATTTTTCATATGATCTATACAATTTCTCAAATATTTATCATAGCTCTAATTCATAGTTATAACCTTCATGGACAACTTCTGGGTAGTCAAAAAATAGTTTAAGATTGACCATTAATCACACATAGACTACATCATCACATATTTCTCTCTCAAACTTTGGTCCAGATATCTGTAATATTCATGGAATACCATTAGTTGTTCATCATTGACGACCTAAGTCCCATAAGTGCGAAAAACCTCAGAGACATATATTGGATTATACAACCTTGAAAATCGAGTTTTGTCAAAGTTGTTCAGACTAACTTTTATCAAACATAATGAAGAATATCACTAAAAGGAGACACAAGGAATTAAAGAAATAACAAGTCCTTTCCAGTTAGAGAGCAGGATTGTGTGGATCTTTTCTCATGTTATGCTAGAGTGATCACATCCTCCACCTTACCTGACCTTGATTTTGCTACAGTCCAAACCCTAGCAACCACAAGAAGACATTACGAGTGTGAAATCTGGATAGAATGAGCTCGCATTGTGGTAGCAGATATAACTTTATTAGAATATGAGAAAAGTGCACATGCTAAGCACGTGTATATATTATAATATTATCTTATGTAAGTTTATCATTGATATATATAAAGAAAATAATATTTACTTACAATATGTTCTGAGTAGAATCAATATTTTTATAAAATATACAATTTCATATGCACAATATAGAACAAAAAATACATAAAACTTAAGTTTATTCATACGTACATATCACAATACAAAATGGGCATGAAATCCTAGACATTTCCACACCATTAGGCCTTTAAGATATTGAATTGAAAATAATTTTTATACTTGTTTATAAACTATACTTGGAATACTGGATGCATTACATATTATTTAGCTTCCCATTTCTCAATAAGAGCATATTATCCTTATGTGTTATGAACATGGGCATATTATGATATGTTAATGATTATAGAATGAAAGATATTAACTATACTTGGTAATGGTGGAAATTTCATTGATATATTAGAATCATATGCGAGAAAATTTTATAAATTTTCCCCACATTACATATATTATGATATATTAACTGAGTCTTCAAACTCAAGTTTTAATATACACTTGGTTAATTTACAAAATATAGTAAAGATAAATGTTATATTGTAATAAATATCTACTTCGACTACTATAGTATTCTAGATGATTCTTTGTGTGAAATAATTTGCAACATAAGTGGTTAGATGATTCTTTGTATGAAAAAACCGCAACATTAGTGTTGGCGGTTGTTGAAATCCTGTTGGGTGAAAATGGTATTTTTATTGGTTTTACTAGACCACACTTTTCTATATACATGTGTTATGTTGTTTTTGTTAGATACATATTTTTTGTATTGAATCTTTTAGTTAATGAAAATAAAACATAAGAAAAACATTGCTAAAATTACTTTTAGGTTGAATTATCTTAGATAATGAAGTAGGTTCAAAAAAATGTTGACCAAACTTTTAGACAGCGAGACCTATAGCCACTCAGACTCATATTTTACTCACTCTATTACACTCATAATTGGCCAAGATTGTAAAATTTAGAGCCCCTATTAAATGCAAATGCAAATTTTGATCAATCCCAAACAAATCCAAATTTAACAAATTAGAATACATAGACATAAATAAAAAACTTTACTATCACCCTAAAGCAGATGTGGATCATATTCGACTCGTCTTGTCAATGTTCACATGCTTACCATCCCCCTCACATGTGAGAATGCTAGATAAACTTGTGTTATTCCTCATATTCAACAAAATAAAAATGGCTGATTTTTTTTTCTATTTATGCAAGAATCATCCTCATAGACGGGCCATTTTTTGACATTCAAGACAATGCAAACCCTCGGCCGCATTCATGTATCTACAGATTAGGGGTCATGTTAAATAATCCAGGAGCACAACCTGCAAGACATGTTGATTTTATTTTTTACTTTATTCTACTTTAGGTTGAATGAGTGACTGAAAATAATATATTAATATTGAAAAAACTCAAATTTACATAATGTGAAGAGATGATATCCTTAAAATTGAGGGGGTAATATTAGAAAATTTAATATAAACCCAAACTCTACTAACAAAATACTTACATAGTTGGTGAACACTATATCGGATGGTCGCAACACGGGTGCCCCTCACAAGGACTCCCTGGCGGCACTGTTCAGAATTAAATTGTATGCTGTGTAGACCGACCAATTATGCCCCTTCTCGATCCTCAGAGTGTGGGCCACCAAAGACCTGAGAATTTATCCTACTGGGGTGGGTTCATTAGCATTCCTTCTTGAGAGAGGTTCCCTCGCAAATAATAACATATATACTTACATGAATCCTTATATGAACATGTGAGAATGAAAAAATATTCAGTAAATTAATCAGAATTTGAGCTTCTCATATGTTCATGTCATATAAATCTAATGGTCACAAAACTGAGCGAGATCGATTTCAGGTTTGGATGGATCATTCATGCAAATTTCGACTTAGATTAATAGCATCTCCAAGTGATGTGGAACTAAAATTGACGTAATAGTTTATAGATTCTAATTTATTAAACACATCGATCAAAATATGACCATCTTTATTTGAAGCTCTGAATATTAAAATCTATTTTGAAGCTCTAAATATTAAAATCTAAAATGGTATTAGTTGCCAGTCTTTTTGCTTGAAATTAACCAGATCCAAAATTTTGACAACCTAACTAACTGATCTTTAAAATAAATCATTGACAGACATAGATGATGTAAGGGGATAAACAAAGATATCGAGCAATAAAAGGAAACAAAGAATTATGACTTTAATGTCTGGTAATTTTTAGCTTCAATATAATTCAACTCGTCGAGAATAAGCACAATTTGTAGTAGGTTTTACTTTAGAATAGTTTAGTTTTGTCAAAAGAAATACGATATCTATCAATATTCATATTGTGTGTATATTCACTGGAAAGCATACGATGTACGTAAAGCTGGCAACTGCTCAGTACACCAACCTAATATTTGGCATTATTATATATGATTGTTTATTATTCACCTATCATTGCAGCGCAACACGGGTATAGAAGTTGCTAAAATAACAAAAAATTGACGGACCATTCTACTTTATAAGTAAGCACGGGTCTTGGATAAGCTCATAAGTAAGCACACAATCACATGAAGAAAGCAAGCAGACGCTCACCTGGAATAGTAGGCGCGTCTCTTTACTTTATGAAGTTGATATCAACAGATTGGGGGTCATGTTAAATAATCCAGGAGCACAACCTACAAGACATGCTGATTTTATTTTTTACTTTATTCTTCTTTAGGTTGAATGAGTGACTGAAAATAATATATTAATATTGAAAAAACTCAAAATTTACAGAATGTGAAGAGATGATATCCTTAAAATTGAGGGGGTAATATTAAAAAATTTAATATAAACCCAAACTCTGCTAACAAAATACTTACATAGTTGGTGAACACTATATTGGATGGTCGCAACACGGGTGCCCCTCACAAGGACTCCCTGGCGGCACTATTCAGAATTAAGTTGTATGTTGTGTAGGCCGACCAATTATGCCCCTTCTCGATTCTCAGAGTGTGGGCCACCAAAGACCTGCGAATTTATCCTATTGGGGTGGGTTCATTAGCATTCCTTCTTGATAGAGGTTCCCTCGCAAATAATAAGATATATACTTACATGAATCCTTATATGAACATGTGAGAATGAAAAAATATTTGATAAATTAATCAGAATTTGAGCTTCTCATATGTTCATGTCATATAAATCTAATGGTCACAAAACTGAGCGAGATCGATTTCAAGTTTGGATGGATCATTCATGCAAATTTTGACTTAGATTAATAACATCTCCAAGTGATGTGGAACTAAAATTGACGTAATAGTTTATAGATTCTAATTTATTAAACACGTCGATCAAAATATGACCATCTTTATTTGAAGCTCTGAATATTAAAATCTATTTTGAAGCTCTAAATATTAAAATCTAAAATGGTATTAGTTGCCAGTCTTTTCGCTTGAAATTAACCAGATCCAACATTTTGACAGCCTAACTAACTGATCTTTAAAATAAATCCTTGACAGACATAGATGATGCAAGGGGATAAACAAAGATATCGAGCAATAAAAGAAGAAAATAAAGAATTATGACTTTAATGTCCAATAATTTTCAGCTTCAATATAATTCAACTCGTCGAGAATAAGCACAATTTGTAGTAGGTTCTACTTTAGAATAGTTTAGTTTTGTCAAAAGAAATACGGTATCTATCAATATTCATATTGTGTGTATATTCACTAGAAAGCATGCGATGTACGTAAAGCTGGCAACCTCTTGGTACACCAACCTAATATTTGACATTATTGTATATGACTATTTGTTATTCACCTATCATTGCAGCGCAACACGGGTATAGAACTTGCCAAAATAACAAAAAATTGACGGACCATTCTGCTAGGTCTTGGATAAGCTCATAAGCAAGCACACAATCACATGAAGAAAGCAAGCAGACGCTCACCTGGAATAGCAGGCGTGTCGCTTTGCTTTATGAAGTTGATATCCGTAGATTGGGGGTCGTGTTAAATAATACAGGAGCACAACCTACAAGACATGTTGATTTTATTGTTTACTTTATTCTTCTTTGGGTTGAATGAGTGACTGAAAATAATATATTAATATTGAAAAAACTCAAATTTTACAGAATGTGAAGAGATGATATCCTTAAAATTGAGGGGGTAATATTAACAAATTTAATATAAACCCAAACTCTACTAACAAAATACTTACATAGTTGGTGAACACTATATCAGATGGTCGCAACACGGGTGCCCCTCACAAGGACTCCCTGGCGGCACTGTTCAGAATTAAGTTGTATGTTGTGTAGGCCGACCAATTATGCCCCTTCTCGATCCTTAGAGTGTGGGCCACCAAAGACCTGAGAATTTATCCTACTGGGGTGGGTTCATCAGCATTCCTTCTTGATAGAGGTTCCCTCACAAATAATAAGATATATACTTACATGAATCCTTATATGAACATGTGAGAATGAAAAAATATTCGGTAAATTAATCAGAATTTGAGCTTCTCATATGTTCATGTCATATAAATCTAATGGTCACAAAACTGAGCGAGATCGATTTCAGGTTTGGATGGATCATTCATGCAAATTTTGGCTTAGATTAATAGCATATCTAAGTGATGTGGAACTAAAATTGACGAATAGTTTATAGATTCTAATTTATTAAACACATCGATCAAAATATGACCATCTTTATTTGAAGCTCTGAATATTAAAATCTATTTTGAAGCTCTAAATATTAAAATCTAAAATGGAATTAGTTGCCAGTCTTTTCACTTGAAATTAACCAAATCCAAAATTTTGACAACCTAACTAACTGATCTTTAAAATAAATCCTTGACAGACATAGACGATGTAAGGGGATAAACAAAGATATCGAGCAATAAAAGAAGGAAATACATAATTATGACTTTAATGTCTGATAATTTTCAGCTGGAATATAATTCAACTCGTCGAGAATAAGCACAATTTGTAGCAGGTTCTACTTTAGAATAGTTTAGTTTTGTCAAAAGAAATACGATATGTATCAATATTCACTGGAAGGGGTTGACGTGGCTCTCTCTCTAGGGCTTGCTCTGCCTTCTCTCTAGAATCCTCTGCGGCGGCTGTCGCTGGGGGAGGGAGCGCTATTTCAACGCTTTTCTCCCCCTGGCCACTAGTACATAAACGACCTTTAGTGTCGGTTATTTAAGGCCTTTAGTGTCGGTTTCTAAGCGACACCCATGTGGGCGACGCTAAAAGCCCAGCTGTTACGCGTCGGTTCAAAAACCGACGCCACAACCCTTCGCACGCCACCGAAAACGCGCCAGCATGGCACTATAGGCGTCGGTTTTTAGATAATAAACTGACGCCATATACCTTCGCGCCACAGAAAGGGCGCCATCTTGGGCACTATTAACGTCGATTATTAGATAAAAACCGACGTCATATCACTCCCAACATAGCCGTGCTGGCCAGCACGGCCGTGGTGTCTGGTCCGCTGCCACGGCCGTGGTGACCAGCACGGCCGTGGTGTCTGGTCCGCTACCACAGCCATGCTGGCCAGCACGGCCGTGGTGTTAAGTACATAGACGTCGGTTATTAGATAAAAACCGACGTCATATACCTTCGCGCCACAGAAATGGTGCCATCTTGGGCACTATAGGCGTCGGGTAGTATATAATAAACTGACGTCATAGCATTACCAACACGGTCGTGCTGGCCAGCACGGCCGTGGTGTTAAGGTAATAGACGTCGGTTACTATTAGAAACCGACACTGTAACGATGTGGCATCGGTTTTATACAAATAACCGACGCCTATTTTTTGTTTTTTTTTGCTGTCAGTCTGCAGACCTGCTGTATGGCTGGTCGCAGGATGAGAAACCTACAGTTCAGTTATGAACTGCAGGTTTTACGACATCCATTGATATCAGCCAACAACATGCCACAAACCTGCGAAATTAACAACAAAGATATTCACACATTTAGCAATGCAACCTACAGTTCCATTTGATTTTCACACATTTAGAAACATTCATGTAGCTAGCAAATCTGTAGTTCCATTCATTTTCACATTCACATATAGAAACATTCATATAGCAACCAACAGTTTCATTCATTTTCACTCAGACACATGTAGAAACATCCAGACATGTAGAAACATTCACACATATATTATAATTCAGAAATTCATTTACAAAATATCATTCTTTAGTCATTATTCGCTACCAACATCCCAATTATATCTTAAATACCCCACTACTTGTATGGTTGTTACCCATTCTTCTCTTACTTCATTTAATTCTCCCGTCGTATAGGGAGCATGTACATCTGGTAAGGCATTTCCTGTAGTGTGGTCAGTTGTAAACACCTGTAAAGAGAATGATGTATATATATAATTAATGAGCTATAAATAAAATTGATATATTTCATATTATCTAATGAGACTATATAATACCTCAGCAATACAATCGATGTCCATTGCGGCATATTTGATAATCATGTGCATAAATCGCATCACGTAGTATCCACATGCCCATCCGTTGTCTTGTGTGGCACACTATAAATTCAAACATACAAAATATTAAAAAATACAACTAATTAAGCATTGTTCACATAAATAATATATACATATATTGCAGTCGGGAACTTACTTTCACGTTCTTCCAAATTATTGGCTGGTTCTTTTTCGTGGGGACCTTTCCTCCAGCCTTTTAGAACTCATCAAAACCCCTACATGTTAATGTAACACAGTACATTGCATAATTAAATAATAATGTAATAACATATGTTAACGGATATGAAAATGAAATATTTCTCACCGGAATAATGCCATTTTCATTATGTGTCCATATTTTGTATTCAAATTACTCCCCTTAGGATCTAGATAATAGACAGTGAACGTCTCGGGGACAATAACCAGTAACTCCCAATGCATACCACTAGAGGTAAAAAAGTTAAAAATTAATAACTCAAAATCCACAATAAAAATGTAATTTTCTTAAGTCTAAATTATAATAAGCAAAGTAAACTTACTCTACATTGAATGGATCCATTATCATCGTCTTCTTATTTTGAGCAAAAATTGAAAAAGTCTCACAGTAGTATTGTTGAACTGACGGAGGGTCTTTAGCTACTAGACTAATCAAAGATGGAATCAAAAATCCTACATGTTCGAATGCAAAATCTGTACATATCTTGTCTAAGTAGCTGCAAAATATGTATTAATTATGCATGCATTAATAAATAAGAAACCAGATCACCAGATCCTACACAAGGTATATGGATGTATAAAGAAGATCTCACCTTATCCATAGCTCTATCACAGATGTATTTATCCAATCATATCGAAACAACTCCAAAATATCTTGTATAAATAGTTTGCTTTCGTATGATTGACTTGCAACAGCTAAATCTATAGAAACAGTTGTAGGGCAGTTTATATCATGTTCGCCTAACCATATTGTCATACCCCTACAGTTAGGACCTAACGGGACAGTTAGGTCCTGTGGAACCCAACTGGGTAATGTAGGAGGTGGAAGTGGAGGCCTAGATGTTGTGGGTGTCTTCTTTTTAACTTGTATATATATATATAATAATTTCAGATCAACTGACATCATATACACACACTAACAATTTAATGTAATGTAAATTTACCATACAATTTCAGTAAAGAGGACATCCGCTTTTAGCCACAATATCACTCCGCCTTCTGCCTCACCAAGCGTTTCACAATCTGGGTGGGCATATGGCAATGGAAGATCCATCCACTTGGGGAATATATGTACCGGGCTCACACGAATCCAACCAGCTGGTAATGGAGACCCGTGAAACATTTCCCCTGGTAGGGATGGGTAAGCCGACGCCTCTACAACAACATATTCATTAACTTTTAGACGGCATGGCTTCAACCCCTACAAATTTTTGTGTAAAGAATGTTATATACATATATACATATCATCTTGAATTAAAAAACTAGTTACTATGTCATAAAAATACTTACAACGGATTTTCTAGGTGGTGGGTCTACATGATTACTCCCAACCTCTGCAGTAGAAGTAGAGCCTGTAGTAGGAGACACGATAGGTACTGTCTGGTAAGTGGCAGTCTGAGATGCCTGCCACTTTTTCATTGCTTCTTCGAGTTTCCTATCAAATAGCTTATCTACCTATACATTGATAAAATAAACATCAAATTCTAATTATTGAATTCTCTTTTACAGTAACATCTACAAGGAAAAAATATGTTACCTCTTCTTGTGAAAGTCCCACTTTTGGGACATGTTTGCCTTGGGATGGCCCAAAAAAAAGCTTTGAGGCCCACACCAGCGCCTGCAGCCCTAACACATCCAGGATGCTCTGGGTTACCTAGAGCAACTGTCAATTCATCCCTTGTGCCCTCAGGGATGAACTTGCCTTGTTTCCTCAGCTCGTGCAGCTCCCGCTAATCGCCAAAACAAAAATTTGTAATTAAGTAAACACCACAACTAATCAATATTCGAACGATTGTTGTAAGAGTTGTATTTTACCATTTTTGCAGCCGCCTCAGCAGTTGCGGGCTTCCTTATTTCTCCCTTCTTATTTTGCCTCCCAGCTATCCAGATATCATGGCGAGGCAGAGGTGTGCTACCTATAGTGGAGGACTCCTGAGTAGCAGCAGACTGAGTAGTAACCTCAGACTGTAGTCTTTGGCGAATGCCTGCATACCCCTTTGGACCCATTGTGTGGTCATGCACATTCAGTGCACGCCTTGATCTTTGTGCCTCACTGAGGGCCTAGTTAGTATGCACATTAATGATTTGGTTAGTAACAGTAAATGTTAATCTTGAATAGGTGAATACAACATATATTAATGAGATTGGGACTGACGCCTAATACCTTGAATTCATCCGTTTGTCTTGAAGCAACAAACGCGTCCCATTCTTCTTTGTCCAGGAAGTTCCACTGTTCAGTGGCTATCTTCTTCCTCTTGTCAGCTTCTTTTATGTATTCTCGAGTGAGATTTGTCCTATAGTTCCTTAGGACTCTCCCACAGCGTTGCATCACGCATTTACGATGCAACTTTTCATCCAATTCAAATATACTCTGCAAATTAGAATTGCTATTAACTAGTATCCAAAAAATTAGTAATCTACAAAATAGAATTGCAAATTAATAATAACTCACGCATAAATCCTTCCATATTACGTCTTTCTTCTCCTTAGAAACTTTATGCCAAGAATCTATCTTACAACCACAATGGCTACGAGTAACATACCCAAGATATGAAACAAATGAATTGCGATTCACACCAGATGCATTTCCTGCATCATCAAAATCCACAACAAGTTTGGGTCCATTGCCCTTTTGCGCTATTAACTTCTTCATCATAGTGATGCCCCTTCTCCTGTCAACTTTTTGGTGTTGCTGATCAAGTGCCTCAAGTGCTTCAGATGGTACATGTGCATCATCAACCTAAAATTTGACAAAATAAACACATTTACAAGATATAACTATAAATGGACATATAGATATAAATATATGATATATTTTTAAAACTTACATTGTGAGGCGGCGCATTGATGTCCTCACCCTCACGGTAATCATCAACACGGTCATCAGGAGAATGCTCAGCCATCTGAAAATTCACATTCACATTGTAAAGTTCACATTGTAAAGTAATTCAAATTGTAAAGCTCACATTTTAAAGTTCAAATTCACATTGTAAAGTAATTCACATTTTAAAATTCACATTGTAAAGTTCACATTCACATTATAAAGTAATTCACATTGTAAAGTTCACATTATAAAGTAATTCACATTGTAAAATTCACATTGTAAAGTTCACATTCACATTGTAAAGTAATTCACGTTGTAAACATATAAAAAAACATTGTATAAACATGCCTCTAATATTGCGATTTTTTATCAATTAACAATCCTTCATTGTGATCTTCGCGTACATACAAGTCATCATTAGCTTCAATATTTGCTGGTGTTGGCAACCCAACTGAGAATGGACTGGAGTCATCATACTTATCATAGTATTGTTCTTCATCTATAGGATCTTCAATGAACTGTCTTTTACCATGAAGAACAACCGACCATTTATCATTTACAAGATCATCGATATAAAATACTTATTTCGCATGTGATGCCAATATGAATGATTCATCCTTCTCGCCAATCTTTTCAAAGTTCACTAAAGTGAAACCCAATTCATCCACTATAACTCCTTTGGTGTTATCAACCCAATTACATTTGAAGAGCGGAATTCTGAAATCTATGTAGTCAAACTCCCATATGTCTTCAATGACACCGTAGTATGACATTTTAGCTTCACGTGGACTCTTATCCTTTGCACTTGCAAAAAACATAGTCGATGCTTGAAGGGTGACCCCACTGCTTTGGACGACACTCTTATCATCTTGGCGCTTTGTGTAATATGTGAATCCATTAATGTCATACCCTTCTTAAGACATAACAGTCAATTTTGGTTTAAAGGCGAGACATTTGATAGTTTCACTGGTGTTTGAGATAGTTGATGTAAGACTTTATTTTCAAACCACTTAATAAATGTCTTGTTATGCTCTCTAGCAAGCCACATTGTATTGGCTCGAGGATATTGTCTCTTGATGAAATTGGTATGTTCCTCGATATAAACGTTCACGTTGTCCATGTTGTGTAAAATATACAAGTGACCTTGTTCCAACTGCTCACGGCTGATTACTTTCACATGTGATCCCAAAATTCCTTTGCCAAATTGCTCGTCAATATTCTTGTCATTATCAGGAGTGTCATTACCACTGAGAAAGTCATTGCAAAAATCCATAACCTCTCTCGCCACATAACCCTCGATAATACTCCCTTCAGGACGATAACGATTTCGAACATCACTTTTAAAAACGCTCATGTATCGTTCAAAGGGATACATCCAATGCAAGAAAACTGGTCCCAACATTTTCACTTCCCTAGTCAAGTGGACAACAAGATATACCATGATATCAAAGAATGACGGAGGAAAATACATCTCAAGCTGACATAGGGTAACAACCACTTCTCTTTGCAATTTATCGAGAGTATCAGGGTCAATAACTTTGCTGCACAGACTGTTGAAAAAGAAACAAAGTCTGGTGATTGCAAACCTTACATGCTTCGGCAATATAGATCTAATTGCCACAGGCAATATTTGTTGCATTAGAGTGTGACAATCATGAGATTTAAGACCTATAAACTTCATATCTTTCATTGATACCAATCTACGGATGTTGGATGAGTAACCCTGTGGCACCTTAACATTTACCAAACATTCACAAAAAGCTTTCTTCTCCTTTCTAGACAATGTGTAACAAGCGGGAGGTAAGTATGTTCTCCGATTTCCCATTTCACGAAATTCTGTTAATTCTGACCTTATTCCCATTTCACGTAGGTCCAGTCTGGATTTTATCCCATCTTTAGTCTTACCTGGTATATTCAACAAAGTACCAATGACACTATCACAGACATTTTTCTCAACGTGCATGACATCGATACAATGCCTGACTGTCAAAGAACTCCAATAAGGAAGATCCCAAAATATTGACTTCTTCTTGAATAAAGATTTGTCACTCCGTGTGGCCATAGTACATTGTGATCTCTTACCAAATTCATTGACAAAGTCTTTTACTCTTTCATAAACAACCTCCCCTGGTATAGGTTTAGGTGCACTCCGTTCCTCATTCAACCCATTGAATGCTTTGCGCTTCCTACGATACGGATGGAATTTTGGAAGAAACCTTCGATGACCGAGATATACAGTCTTACCGCCATGTTTTAGTCTTGTTGAATCAGTGTTCTCTTCACATATAGGACACACTTTAGCTCCTTTGACACTATATCCAGACAAATTCCCATATGCTGGAAAGTCATTAATAGTGCAAAACAACATAGCATGCAAACAAAATGTCTCTCTTCGTGAAGCATCATAGGTCATCACACCTTCACCCCAGAGTTTCTTTAAGTCATCAATCAGAGGTTCAAGATAAACATCGATGTCATTTCCAGGTTGTTTAGGGCCCGATATCAACAACGACAACATTACGTACTTATTTTTCATACACAGCCAGGGAGGAAGATTGTATATAACAAGCATGACTGGCCAAGTGCTATGTTGGCTGCTCAATGTCCCGTACGGATTCATCCCGTCTGTACAAAGCCCAAGTCTTAGATTCCTGACTTCTTCACCAAATTCAGGGTACAATACTAGATCAATCTTCTTCTACTGTGGGGAATCAGATGCATGTCGTAGGATCCCATCATTATTTTTCTTAACATCTGCATGCCACCTCAAATTCTTCGCATCTATCGGATTGGCAAACAAGCGTTGAAACCGTGATATTATAGGTAGATACCACATCACCTTGGCAGGAGAACCAGTTTTGGACTCCCCCGAAGTCATCAATTTATACCGTGATGCACCACATTTTGGACAATCTTTCAAATCCACATAGTCCTTTTGAAATAATACACAATCATTCGGGCATGCGTGTATCTTCTTGGCATCCATTCCCATTGGGCACAACAATTCCTAATGAGTAAATCTTTGACGGGTTTCTAGGCCAACAAATACATGTGTTGTCATTCTTATATATAATAAATGTGTACCACCTATCCCATTCTTGAACACCTAATCTCACTAGTAAGTGTATAATGTGTATTGGGTTTTCGAGAAAATTTCGGCATCATTTCCCTACTGTTCTCTAAGTACATATGTACTTAGAGAACAAACGGGGAAATGCTACCAAAATTTTCTCAAAAACCCAATACACATTATACACTTACATCCTAAGTGAGATTAGGTATTCAAGAACAGTCCCAAACCGGGGACTATCCAAGATTTACTCCTAATGAGTAAATCTTGGACGGGTTTCTAGGCCAACAAATACATGTGCTGTCATTCTTATACCTACAATCCTAGTTTCATCATTCATATCCTAGTTCTTCAAGTTAGGTGATTAACATTATCAATATACTCAAAAAGGAAACAAGTTACCAATTTCATAGTTAGGACGGTAGAGATACCCTAAGATCTAGATCTAATGGTTCATAATGAGTCTGTGATAAAGTTACATCACTAGATGATTATATAATTTCAAAAGCAGTACACAAATAAATTCAAATGAGTAGATAACTAAATAAAAAACAGTAGACAAAAAAATACAAATAAGTAGATGAAAAATACAAATAAGTAGATGAATAAATCATAAAAAAAACCAGTACATAAATAAACACAATCAATAAATAACTTAAAAAAAAATTCCACTAGCTTGGTGAAATCAGTACATAAATAAACACAATCAGAATATTTTTCAATGGCTTTTGGGGTGACTTGGTGAAATCAGTGCATTTTTTGGGCATCCTTTGTATAGGTTGATCTAACGTTCAATCCAGTAGATGAATCCAAACCCCAGCAGCAGCCTAGGCGTGCCCTGGCGCCGCCCAAGCATCCGCCCAGAGGCCTAGCTAGGCAGGGCACCTGGGCTTGGGACCCTAGGCATGCCCTGGCACCTACTTAGGCTCCGCCTAGGTGAGGTCCAGGTCGGCGGCGACATAGAAAGCCAGCGGTGGAGGAAAAAAGGCGGATGATCGAAGGGTTACCTTGATCGGCGGAGGAGAACAGCTAGTGGGCGACCACCAGGAGCAGAGATCGACGGGAAGCTGGCGGCGGCGAGGAGAGCATTGAAGCAGCTACCGGCGGGGGCGGCGGTGAGGAGAGGAGAGGGGCAACGACCGGCGGCAGCACCGAGCAACGACCGGAGGAAGCAACGAGCGGCGACGAGCAAGAAATCGCCGGACCTAACTGAGAAGAATCAGGAATGAAATAGAGAAAGGGGAAGAGTCGCTCGCGCTAGTGCTGTTAAGTTAAACATAAGCGTCGGTTGTTTAAATGACCGACACTACAGCCTAACCGCGTCAGTTTCCATAAAAAACCGACGTAATAAGGGTGTAAAAAATTTTGGCGGGGACGGCGCGCACACACTTATAACGTCGGTTATTATAAGACAACTGACACCCATATTAGAACTTTTAGCGCAAATTTTATCTTCATTCAGCGTCGGTTATTAGCTAAAACACCGACGTTGTATCTGATACTTTGGCGCAGTTTTTTTTTGCTCGAAAAAATTGGATTTCGCAGGCTACTTTAGGCGTCGGTTGCTTTTCTTCAACCGACACTGAATGAAAAGCGATACCCGTGTCTGGCTGGTCTTCAAATATAGACGTCGGATGTCCTTATTAACCGATGTTTAATGTGAGTAGCGTCGGGTTTACGAAAAAACCAACGCCTCTAAAAGCGACGTTGAACGTTGTTTCTGTACAAGTGGGCGCTCTTCGTCTCCGGTTTGGTTTCTGGTAGGCGGACATATCCTAGAGGCGTCGTCCCTAGGTGTGTCGAAGTGGACTTCTGGAGGAAGGAGCCGGACGTCGTTGCTGGTGCTGTCTCAGTGGTTCGGGGTGAGAGGGCGAGGTGATACGTGCGCGATGATCAGATCTGGGCTGGGTTCGGCTACCTCGACTCAGTCGACTCCATCCCGCTCAAGCGTGGCAGATGGAGAGAAGCTGTCCGCTCCAGATCCATAGATCGTTGCTGCTCACCTCACTGGCATCCTCTCTTCCCCTCTCTAAGTGTTGTTGTGCTGGCGGCGTTCTGCTCCAGGGCGATGGCGCTCCCTCCACCGGCATTCCCTGGCGACAACGATCAGATCTGGGCTCCCCCACCCGAGGTGGCGTCCTCCTTCCTTGGTGGTTTGCCCACTTGGCTGGGCTCTCCCACGCTCCTGCTTCGCCTCTGGGGCCTCGACTTCGCCCTGTGCTCTTGGACGTACCCCAGCGGTCTCTCTGTGGAGACCTACTCCTCCGCGCGAGCCGGCCCTCCCGCCTTCACTGCCCGCCGCCCTGCTGCGTGAACCTTCTCTGAATGGCTTCATCGTGGTTGCATGTCTTTGGCTATTCCTTGGTGCCTATTCTGGTGCCAGTAGTGCAGGGTCTAGCTGCGCCGTCGCCGCGGTGGCTGGCGTTCCTTGGTGGGATTGCAGCTGTTCCCCCGATGGTGACGCTGCTAGAACCCTGCGGGCTCCAGCCCTGTGGCTGGTGGTCCTCATCGAGTCAGTGACATGAGCGGGTGGCTCGGGTCTGATCCTGGGTGGGGTCTCGCCGCCCCACCTTTCCCCTGTGAGGTCGTGCACCTGGCCTTGGTGCTGATGTGGCAGACCTGGCCGCTGGTGATGCGTGAGCTCCTCTGGGGCTTCGTGTGATGGAGCAACCACAAGGTGCTCGATGAAATGCCTCAATTTAAACAGGGGCATTTGGGTTCTGGTTGAGCTCTGTCCTCATCCAGTTCGGTTCTCGAACCAGGGAGCTTCTCCTAGATGTAGATGTGTGATCGGATGCGCCTTTGAATATGCTTGTCTCTTGTTTGGTGAAGAGGAATAGGAAATCTATCTTTCCCTCATACTTTATGAGATGCTCTCAACGCCAGTGATGGGGAAGGTGGTCGTTTTCTTTTCAAGGACATCATCCGATGGACAACTCATGGAAGGGCACCTCCTACTTTGCTTTCTGCAGCTTAGATGCTTTGGTTTGATGAAGGATCCTTTCTTCATCTTGTCTAGATAATATTGCTCTTCCTTGTATGGTTGGTCAATTTCCAGTCTTCTAGGACGACACATTTTGAAGGTGGAGTTAATGCTAGTGCTTGTTCTGATTGTTCTCTGGTTATTGCCCTCATCTATTAGGGAGTGTCTGTATTATCTTAGAAGTTTTGGGGTTTTATTCCTGCTTTACTTTTGGGGGTCCTTTTAACCCTTTTTGCTCTTTCAGATGTTTTCATCCCTGGATGTAAAGGGGCGCAGTGTCTGTACCCAAAGTTTTGGAATTATAAAGTAACGCACTTTTTTGACCGACAAAAAAAAAGTGTATATTCACTGGAAAGCATGCGATGTACGTAAAGCTAGCAACCTCTCAGTACACCAACTTAATATTTGGCATTATTGCATATGACTATTTGTTATTCACCTATCATTGCAACGCAACACGAGTATAGAAGTTGCCAAAATAACAAAAAAATGATGGACCGTTTTGCCAGGTCTTTGATAAGCTCATAAGCAAACACACAATCACATGAAGAAAGAAAGCAGACGTTCACCTGGAATAGCAGGCGCGTCACTTTGCTTTATTAATAAGGTTATAAGATCATTTCATGCAAATTTTGACTTAGATTAATAGCATCTCCAAGTGATGTGGAACTAAAATTGACGTAATAGTTTATAGATTCTAATTTATTAAACACGTCGATCAAAATATAACCATCTTTATTTGAAGCTCTGAATATTAAAATCTATTTTGAAGCTCTAAATATTAAAATCTAAAATGGTATTAGTTGCCGGTCTTTTCACTTGAAATTAACCAGATCCAAAATTTTGACAACCTAACTAACTGATCTTTAAAATAAATCCTTGACAGACATAGATGATGTAAGGGGATAAACAAAGAGCTCGAGCAATAAAAGAAGGAAATACAGAATTATGACTTTAATGTCTGATAATTTTCAGCTTCAATATAATTCAACTCGTCGAGAATAAGCACAGTTTGTAGCAGGTTCTACTTTAGAATAGTTTCGTTTTGTCAAAAGAAATGCAGTATGTATCAATATTCATATTGTGTGTATATTCACTGGAAAGCATGCGATGTACGTAAAGCTGGCAACCTATCAGTACACCAACCTAATATTTGACATTACTACATATGACTAATTGTTATTCACCTATCATTGCAGCACAACACAAGTATAGAAGTTGCCAAAATAACAAAAAATTGATGGACCGTTTTGCCAGGTCTTGGATAAGTTCATAAGCAAGCACACAATCACATGAAGAAAGCAAGCAGACACTCACCTGGAATAGCAGACACGTCGCTTTGCTTTATTCATAAGGTTATAAGACACACTATCCACTGAATAATTTAATAAATTAAAGGTAGAAAAAGTCACATGTACCTTTCTCAAGACCTTTCATGCATATTTAAACAATTATAAATCTATTATTTGATAATAGTAAAAATTATATTCAACCTGCTTTCATATGGCATTATTGTTAAAAGGCAATTTGTAATTTTTCATATTAAAGAAACTAATTACATCTACACCTTCAATACTTGACACATCTACTTTATTAGAGTAAACAATTAATTTGTAACTAGAAATATTTTTTCTTACATAAAATACATTCCAGGTACTTAATACAAGTATTCTAAAAAAATACAACGTGATTTTTTTATATATAATCTCCGTTTGGTAAAACGGTGTGATTGTCCGGGGAGCACTGAGACAAGATCGAACAGGTTGCAATCGATCACAACCGCTCTTACTATCACACATCCTTTTGCCCCTATTTGGGAACGGACTGGACCGGGATTAGCGCCCGTCGTTTAGCGCCACGAGGGCCCGATCCGGTCCGGTTTGGGCGAAAAATGTGTTTGGAAGCCAACCCAGTTTGGTCCCCGTTTTGGGATAACGGAATCCCATAATCCGCATAATCCCAGTCCCGGTCGAGGCAGGATTGCGAATCTCAATCCGGTTTACAACCCCCCGACCCCGATCCCTCGCGCCCCCTCCCTGTCGCCCCTCCCTCTCGCCCTAGCCTTCTCCCTCTCGGCGGTCTGCCTCCCGACGCTTCTCTGCGGGCAATACTGTTGGTCCGTGTGTGAGAGGAGTAAAAGCGATGTCTGCGACCTCGACGAAATCGCGGATGGAGGTAGGTCATCGTCGGACGAAGTGCCCGGGTGGAGAATTTATTCAGCCGTCTGCAACCGCCGGTCTAGTGGGGCGGCTACATCCCTCAAAATCAAGGTAACCCATACCCTGCCCTGGTCTTCGCCTATCTCAATCTGACATTGTCCCATCTTGTCGAGAAGTAGAAACCCTAGCTCCAAGCCGAAGCCCTCGTCTGCCTTCATATTCGCCTTATGCTGCGAGGTTATTCACTTCCACTTACGCCTGTTGGAGCAGCTGTTCGCGGAAGCTGATCGTCCGTGGCTGAAATCCGGCGGTTCTCCTCCCTGGTCCTCCGGCGGCGCTACACACAGCCAGGATTCCGCAATGCTTCTTCTTTCTCGCCCCTTGCTGCTAAGGTTGGTTATGAAATAGGGTAGCCGACGCTTTGTTTGTGATGACGATTAGGGCAGACTTTTCTGAGGTGGATTGCTCATCAATTTGTGTATTTATTCACCCGACATTGGTTCCAAACAAGTTATCTTTGTATATGACAGTCACATTTTTTCAGTCGATGGCATAGTTTAATCAATGTTTGTCGTTGTTATGCTTTTTCCAACAATATATCCATCTCTGTAGTATTATTGTTAATCGTTGTGTATGACAGTCAGAATCTGTAGTATTATTGTTAATCGTTGTGTTTGAATACGGCCAGGGAATAATACAACTATTTTGGTTGATATCTACCCCAAAGTTCCTTCTTTCTAATAATGAGCTTTACCCTGGTTGAAAGAAATTGTCAACAGTGTCATTTCTTCTACGACTATTTCATTTAAAATGTATGCTTCAGTGGACAAACACATCTTTAGTCAACTATTGGATGCCTTTCCACATTTGGTCACATTCCCATCTTATCATGAAGCTAAGAATACCTAGGTCTGTAAAAAATGGTTTGTATTCTGTATAGAATACGTAGGTCTATAAAATAAATGATTTTCTTGACCCAACTTCCTCTTTTTCAACTCATATAACAAATATTTTCGGTCCAACAGAGCCTGATGTGCATTACTATTGTGTACTGAATATTTTATGTGTTCATAAACAGGGGCATATTTCCCTAGTCCACCTAATTTGTTTTATGTTGAATTTAATTTGGCACCTTGTCCACAACCCTTGACTGAGGTCAGACCCCTTGACCTAGGTCTACTATGATGGTCCAAAATTTGAATCCACCTATTATGTATTATTATTTTTTAATTTGGAACCTATTATTGTGTAGTGTACATTCTCTGTGATCATAAACATAGCTCGATCAATTGTATTGATTGCCCACGATACCTATTACTGTTCAGTTTAATGTGCCCTGGGCCCTAGAATGAGGTCTGAATTCTTGCTTGAGATTCATTTAGTGACAATCAGTTTAATAGGTCTACTATTTAACCACTAAAACCCACATACCACATAATTAAGAATAAATCTGAATGATTTACCCTCAATGGTTTGTTGACTATTTTCTGTCCAACAGAGCCTGATGTGCATTACTATTGTTTACATGATATTTTATGTGTTCATAGATAGGGGCATATTTCCCTAGTCCACCTACTTTGTTTTATGTTGAATTTAATTTGGCACCTTGTCCACAACCCTTGACTGATGTCTGACCCCTTGACCTAGGTCTAGATAGTTGGTCCAAAATTGGAATCCACCTATTATATATTTTTTTTATTTGAGTTGGAACCTATTATTGTGTAATGTACATTCTCTATGCTCATAAATATAGCCAAATAAACTATATTGATTGACCACAATACCTATTATTGTTCAGTTTAATGTGCTCTGAGCCCTAGAATGAGGTCTAAATTCTTGCTTGAGCTTCATTTAGTAGCAATCAGTTTAATAGGTCTACTATTTAAAAACTAAACCCTCATGCCACATAATTCAGAATAAATATGAATGATTTACCCTCAATTGTTGTTTGACTATTTTCTGTCCAAGAGTGCCTGATGTGCATTACTATTGTGTGCTGAATATTTTATGTGTTCATCCACCTACTTTGTTTTATGTTGAATTTAATTTGGTACCTTGTTCACAACCCTTAACTGAGGTCTGACCCCTTGACCTAGTTCTACTATGATGGTCCAAAATTGGAATCCACCTATTATGTATTATTTTAATTTAATTTGGTACCTTGTCCACAATACCTATTATTATTTAGTTTGATGTGCCCTGAGCCCTAGAATGAGGTCTGAATTCGTGTTTGAGCTTCATTCAGTGACAATTAGTTTTACATGTCTACAATTTAACCACTAAAAGCCCATATACCACATAATTCAGAATCAATCTGATTGATTTTCCCTCAATGGTCGGTTGACTATTTTCTGTCTGACAGAGCCTGATGTGCATTACTATTTTGTACTGAATATTTAATGTGTTCATAAATAGTGGCATATTTCCCTAGTCAGCCTACTTTGTTTTATGTTGAATTTAATTTGGCACCTTGTCCACAACCCTTGACTGAGGTATGACCCCTTGACCTAGGTCTACTATGATGGTCTAAAATTGGAATCCACCTATTATGTATTATTTTTATTTAATTTGGAACATATATCTAATCCCCTTAAGTGTGCTCTAAGCCCAACATTGAGGTTTGAATTCGTGCTTGAGATTTATTCAGTACCAATCAATTTAATAGGTCATTATTTGTTCAGTTTCAAATCTATTACGTATTGTTTTTATTTAAGTTGGAACAACTATCTGATCCCCTTAAGTGTGCTCTGAGCCCTGCATTGAGGTATGAATTCGTGCTTGAGCTTCATTTAGAACCCAAAAAAAATTATCTCATTACTGAACCATTATACAATCATACCAAATAAATCAGAATGATTTTACAACTGTGTATTGAATAATTTCTGTTGCATTTCATGTCCAATAGTTTACTTGGTTGCATTTCAATGCCCTACAATTAGGTGTATTATGATGGACCAAAATTTAACATATATAGGATCCCCTTAAGTGTGCTTTGAGCCCTACAATGAGGTCTGAATTTGTGCTTTAGCTTGATTTAGTACCAATCAATTTAATAGGTCATTATATGTTCAGTTTAAAATCTATTCTGTATTGTTTTTATTTAAGTTGGAACAACTATTTGATCCCCTTAAGTGTGCTCTAAGCCCTACATTGAGGTCTAATTTCGTGCTTGAGCTTGATTCAGTACCAATCAATTTGATAGGTTATCATTTGTTCAATTTAAAACCTTTTATGTATTGTTTTTATTTAAGTTGGAACATCCCCTTAAGTGTGCTCTAAGCCTTACATTGAGGTCTGAATTCGTGCTTGAGCTTCATTTAGAACCCAAACAAATTCTCATTATTGAACCATTATACAATCATACCAAATAAATCAGAATGATTTTACAATTGTGTACTGAATAATTTTTGTTGCATTTAATGTCCAACAGTTTACTTGGTTGCATTTCAATGCCCTACAATTAGGTCTATTACAGGTCTGTATTTTCAATTATTGTATATCCCAACAAACCAACTTCCTCTGTTTCAACTCATATAACAAATATGTTTGTATTGCTATAATACAACCTTTTTGGTTGATATCTACCCAAAGTTCCTTCTTTCTCTCCTTTTTTGGTTGATATTATTGTCGAAAAATAACTGTACTAACTGATTACAGGTCTTCATTGTCTTATAAATTGCCTCTTTTGCAGATATTTTATATTTACCAATGCTCTAAACTACAAAATCTAAACTGCCTCTTTTGCAGAAACAGGACATTGGTTTGTTGAAATTTGTTAATCAATATTCATGGGATTATTGAATAAGTGGGGAAGTCGTAATGCTCTCATTAATACACTGTTCCATCTTGCTTTGTTTTGAATTATTTTTTGTGGTTGCTGGAGTGCCAATATTAGATCTGAAGACCTTAAAATTTGTTACTGAAAAGTTTTGAATTCTTTTTTATGGATGTTTAACCTAAAATTTATATAACACGGCTTCAGATCGTTTTTTATTTTATTGTAACTAATATACAGAAATTAAATGCAACTGATGAACAACGTAATTTCGTAGTGTCATTACAGCTCGACACTATCTAAGTAAATACTTTATCTGAAAAGATAAACGATATAACGATTTGTGTATCATAATATATTGCAGCACCTACGGGGGTATGTCTTCCGGCGACCCCAAGATTCGTATTGTTTGGCAAAGAGACTCTGATGCCGCTCTAGTATCTGCATTGCGCAGACAATATGACCTAGGCAAGTGTGTCGATGGTCATTTCACTAGGGAGGCTTGGAGGGAGGCAACTGTGGAAATGCAAAATAGGATGGGGAAGACGGCCTGCAATACAGACCAACTGAAAACTCGGTGGAAGAACTTGAGGAGGGACTATGCCGCTTTGAATCTTGTGACGAATAAGAGCGGCGTTGGATGGGATGACACAAGGCATAAGCCAACGCTGCCCGACAGCCCTAAATGGAGGGAGAGCCTTGTGATATATCCAGTAACCAGTCCGTTAATTTAAAAAAAAAAGTCATCTATTAACATTTTAATTTCATAATAAACATTTTTTTATACTTAGGCAAACAAGGACCTTGCTAGGTTGCTTAACAAGCCGTTTCCCCACTACTATGACATCGAGATGATGGCGGGGAGGAACATTGCTAGAGGACATCATGCAATGTCTTCGACGGACACACATATCCCTTCTGACGTTGCCTCCGAGGATGAAATCGCTGTCGACTTTGATGCCCCAGACACACCCATGACCACTGGAAGCCAAGCTGGGGAACCTAATATGGGCGCATTTGGGATGCAAAGCGAGGGAGAAACCGGGGGAGGCGGAACAGATACACCGAGTGGTGGTGGGAGGCCTCCTGCCGTTAGGCGCAAGAAGCGGTCATCAATGCCTCAAGACCGATGTGGGTTATCAAATGAAGTGTTATCCGATTTCACACAGGTTTATGCAAAGGTTCACGAGTTAGGCAGTGGTGTGGCAACTAGATCCTTTGAAAAGAAAGAATTTACAACCATCTTACAACATTTCCAGGACACTTACCCAGATGCCCCCACTCCTGTATTTACAACACTTGTGAACGCCATCAAGGACTCAACAAACCGCTCCATCTACCTAAGCCTTATAGACACACCTCAAAAGATAACCATATGGTTGCAAGACCTTTGAAAAAGGTCCCAAGCTGCCAATGCAACATCAACACCTTCAATGCCTTCCTCATTCCAAGCTGCCAATGCAACACCAACACCTTCAATGCCATCCTTGTTTATGCCATCTCACCATGCATTTTTCCCGCAATCCCCAACACCCAACTTCAGCAACATACCAAGTATGGCATCGTCGTTTGCGTCATCTCACCGACCATTATTTCCTTCGTCCAATGATGCTGGCCCTTCCGGACCAACAAACTTTGCGTCATCTCACCGTCCATTCATTCCTTCGTCCAATGATGATGGCCCTTCTGGATCACCAAACTTTACCAGCCAGGCATTTAACTCATCAAATCAGTAGAAAGTTCTGTCGTTGTTGTAATAATCTATTTCCCATCCAAACATTTTCTTTGGGGTTTATCTTATTTTCCGAATTGTTGTAATATTTTTATTCCCGTCCAGACATTATTGATTAACTGTTGTAATATTTTATTTCACTGCCATGATTTTATTTTGCTATCAATGTATTTCGCTTTAATGTATTTCGCTTTGTATCCTGGAAGGCATTATTTTATGTATCCACAATTACATATGATTGTAGCCTAGTTATTTTCCTTGTCCTTGCCATTACAACGTTGCTATGCTTCCACTTGTAGGCATAATGTCAACCACTGACGAAACAGAAACACCTGGCCTCCTCACGCACATTCTACATACATTGTCTGGTCCAGCTAATCACATTGCTGATACAATAGCTGAGTCCATAGCAAACTCCATCATTGACGACATTTCCGACATACCACCTACAATACCTAGGTCAGTTAGCATTAGGAGTGGCCACCAGAAGGTCTTAGAAATTTTAAACGGTCATGAACAAAGGGATTATGACCTATATCGAATGAGACCACATTCTATATTGGCCCTTGTGGACAAGCTTGAGACTCAGACCTTGTTACGAAGCACTAGAGGCGTCAGTTCGGTTGAGGCTGTGTGCTACTTCCTACAAATGGTTGGCCATGGACATACAAATCGTGCTTTGGCTGAGGACTACATTCACTCTGGTGAGACCATAAGTAGGAAGTTCAACGAAGTCTTGGACGCTGTGTGTTCGTTGTCCAATGAGTACATTGTCATGCAAACTGCAGCGACATGCACGACAACACATTCTCGTATATTGGAGACCCCAAGGTTCTACCCTTACTTCAAGGTAATAGTTAGCCCCTACAATCTTTAATCATTTGCAAATATTTTGTATGTTGACAACCTATTTTGCTGTTATAGAATGCCATCGGGGCAATTGACGGAACACACATCCCCGTCTTGGTTAAACGAGACAAGCAAAATCGCTACCGAGACAGAAAAGGGAATGTCTCTCTTAATGTCTTGGTTGTAGTTGACTTCTCCATGGAGTTTACATATGTCCTAACTGGGTGGGAGGGATCGGCTGCTGACCAACGGGTCCTACAGTCAGCGACGACCACAGGCGGGTTTAAAGTTCCGCCGGAAAAGTTTTACCTAGTAGATGCAGGGTATGCCAACACTCGGCAATTCCTTGCACCGTATCGCAACACAGCTTACCATATTTCTGAGTATCGAGGAAACAGACATGCCTACACCAGCAAGAAGGAGATGTTCAACCACCGCCACGCACAATTACGTAATGTTGTAGAAAGAGCATTTGGGGTGCTGAAGCGGCGGTTTGCCTACCTTAAAAAGGGGGCGAAATTTCCCATACATTCGCAGTGTCGCCTCGTAATGGCTTGTTGTATCCTCCACAATTTCATACGCCGCCAACATGATGGAGACAGTATAATGGACGAACTCCCAGATGACATTTCAACATCTGCCGTTCCCCCTGCTGGGGTTGACCTGAGTTCCCTCCAACAAACAACTCAGGCCGATTCAAGGGAGGGCGAGCGTTTACGTGAATCCATTTCTAATTTGCTATGGGATTCCCGTTGACTTACAATTGTATCTGTAATAGTCTTCGACATTATTTGAAAAATTGTCCACGACATAACTTTGTAGGCTTTAGTTGTATTTTTTTCAAACTTTTTTCCGGATCCTAATAATATACATGACATAATGAATCGGTAGGTTGTCTTGAAATGGAGAATGGAATGCCTTGCTGTACATGCGGCCTTCAATGCACTGTACGTGTGTATATGGATGAAGCGGACGCGACAAATGGACGTTTTGAAAACAACAACCCCCACAGACCGTATTTTACATGTGGTAGGGGGCTTGTTTCGAACAGATGTCAGATGAGATTGCCTGCGCAGCGTGTACCACCCACAGTTGCCACACTTACTGCAGTTAGGGATGCTATGCTAACACAACTTGCATATGCCCACAACGAACGCAAGCTATGGTCTGAACAATGTGACTTTGTCAGTTCGACAAGAGCAGACATCGATAGGCTTGAACAAGGTATTACCACTCTACGTGAGAGGTGCCAACATCTTCGACAACTACTTCACATCACGAGCAGTAACGACTCTTCAAACGAGGACGGATACAATACATCATAGATGTAGAACAAGCACTTTTAGGCCTATTTTATGTTCGGAAAGTTGTATTTGAAATCTATGTTCAGAATCCGACAATGTTTTTACTAATCCTCAATTATGTTTTAGATGTCAATGGATCCATCTGGAGTTCCGAGGTGTGATTGTGGGTTAGATGCAGCCTTACGGCTTAACACAGAGGATGCAGGGTTGTATGATTTTGGCATTCTTAGTGAAAGGCCGGGCGAAATGTATTACATATGTCCTTCTCGTGAGGTGCACTAGTAAATACATACATAATAGGTTGTCGTTGTGTATGCTGCACATTCTTTGTCATTCATTAAATTTTATTATACATTGTAGGGAAAAGATCGGTGCAGATACTTCCGTTGGGCAGTCGATCTCCCCCCAACAATTGATTCTTTAAAAGCTGAGATTATGTTACTAACTGTCGAGTGCAAGTCACTGTGGGGCCAGGCAATGAACATGAAGGACTGTGTTGAAATTCATCACAACTACGATGATATATACACCCAAAAAAAGTATGAGCATGACGCTATAGAACGCTACGTTGCCAGTCAGGAGGAAGAATGTAGTCTTCTTTTAGACATTCCTTCACCCACTGTGACGCCATAAAGTTTAATGGCAGAGAACTACATTTAGTTTGGTGTGTCGATTTACATTGTCCAGCATTCGCTGTTTTTAACTTAGGTGAACATAAGAGTTATTATTGTTCTTCTTGTTATTTTTGTTCTTCTTATCTTCTTGTTATTTTTGTTCTTCTTATCTTCTTGTTATTTTTGTTCTTCTTATCTTCTTGTTATTTTTCGTCTTCTGTTCTTCTTCTTATCTTCTTGTTGTTCTTGTTCTTATTGTTTATTACAGGTAACATGGGATCTCATTTCCCTGTAAAGGAGTATGATCTCTCAAATAGGGAGTTTATGAGACGCGTCTCCCATCCCCTAACATGGATGTGCGAGCCATTTAAGATAACTCCTGGCTATGCTATGGTGGGGGTAGGCAGAATCAACTTTGATGTACAGATCAGGTGGTCTACACCTGAAGAAAGAATGTGGAATAAGAAAGGTAAATATTTAATCATGGATGAAGGTTGGGCTGAAATGTTAGACAAACTAAAAGCCAAACCAGAATGGACCGTGACCCTACAACCAAAACCCAAGGACGACACTCGCCCTACAAGCTTTTATTTGTGGATTCATGGTGATGGGGACAACTCTAAATTGCTTAGGTATATTTACCTGAGACCAGAGGGTTATATATCATCTACTTCAGACTCGGCTGATGCCCTGTTTGTCAGAGACTGCCACCAACCACCAATCTTAATCTCGTCTAGTGATGAAGAAACTGATGTGAATGTCCCTATTGGGGACTCTTCTTCATCAAGTAATGTTGAATCTGTTGCATCAACAAACAATTATTAGTTTTGTATTATGTGTATTGTCTTTATTTTGTTTATATAACATTACATGCTTGTTATGGGTGCCTGCCCACTAAGACAATTTATATCTATCGAATGTAGCTGAATCTGTTTTACTTTAAAAATGATGTTCATGTTTGACTTGTTAAATCTTGAATTTTTTAATTTAGTATTTTTTAATGATGCCCCACAAATTATATTATGTATTTGTTATTTTGTATATAATACACTTCGGCCAAATTCTGCTTAAGCGGCAGCACAACTACACATACCTTATTCTTTTTAAAACAGTTCTACAACAGTTCATCAACATGCTTTAGTTATTTATCATAATGTTGGTGTATGTTTTATGGAGGGTGTATATTTTTTCACCGTTATGTTGATAAATGTTAGCTAACATTGAATATGCATTTTATATTCCCTTAATTATGCGATACACACTTACATGTAAAACATATTACTTACAGAATCTGTAATATGGCTGGGCCTCAAAGGACGCCTTCCTTTATGTGGTGTAGGGAGCTTGATATGGTTCTCAGAGGTATGATGAGAAACCAATATGAGTTGGGGAGATGTGTTAATGGAGTATATACTACACAGGCTTGGATGGAGGCATGGCGTCACTTCCGAAACATAACTGGGGAGCCCATATCTTTGACTGAGTTGCAGATGAGATGGCAACACATAAGGAGAGAGTTCATAACAGACAATCTTTTTATTTTGGGAGATGTATTGCCTCCCCCGCCATTGGCCGTGCAACGCAACTTCATGACGACTCGTCGCATTTACCCACCTGGCGTTGCTCAATACCCTATTAACACTGATGAGTGAATATTGTCACAGTTTGTAGTTGTTTGTGTTTACCTCGCAACATTTATTTGTATGCAACTAAGTTTGTTTGGACCTTTTTTTTATGTATTGAATGCATAAATCACGATCTTACTTGTTTGTAGCTAAGTTTGTTTGGAGCATTTTTTTATTCAATATTATCACAGTTATCTTTCTATTGTTGATATTTGCTAATACTAAAATTTGATTTATTAACTATAGATGTCATCATCGCGGTCACGGTCAAAGGCAAAGACAGAATTTGAAAAAATATTGATGTCTCCGTCGAAGATTAAAAAATATGTAGAAGAAAAGCTTGTTTGCAAAAAACCATGTTGCGAGCCAAATGAGGGCCCAAATGAGAGAGACGAACAAGCCAAAGGAACAAGCCAAATGAGGGCCCAAATGTTGCGAGCCTTGTTTCCTCCTACTCACCATCTGCCGTTGCTGTTCGAGTGGCCAAAAGAAGACGCCAGCAAACAGGAAACAAATCAGGTGTTGGATGAACCCTGTCCTGTGTCGTGGGAAGAGTACGACAACGCCATGAAGAACGACGAGGCATGAAGTTGCCTGCTTGATCACCAGCTTGGATTGTGTAACTATGTCGTTGTCTAGGTCCAGGGCAGACCTCTCGTTTCATTTTGTATGTTACATATGTATTTGCCCGAGAACCAACAATATATTATCTTTTAATTTATGTGGTATTACGTTCTGCTACAGACATGCTACGCACCTTTACTACTATTTAATTTAAATACATTAATTATATTATGTATTTATTATTTAGTATATAATACACTTCAGCCAACTTCAGCTTAAGCGGCAACGTAACTACACATACCTTATTCTTGTTAAAACAGTTCTACAACATCAGGACAGAATCAGCAGATACTGACTACGTTGCCAAACAAAATCAGACTGAATCCAGTCTAGTAGCCAAACTGAACCAGACTGCAATCAGACTCAAACCAGACCAGCTGACCAGAATCAGACTGGGTTGCCAAACAGAATCAGACTGGGTTGCCAAACAGAATCAGACTCAATCCTGACTAACCCAGTCTAATCCAGTCCAGACTACGAAATCCCAGTCCGTTCCCAAACAGGGGCTTTGAATTTGTATTGTGTTTTGCATTGAATAGCTTTTATATGTAACATTTTTTCGACGGACAGTGGTCCATCTAGCCACACCATAGCTTTGGCACACCAATGGCGCCACGTTGCCAAAGGCTGCAATAATATAAAAGTATAAATTCTTAATTTCAAGTGATTGCCAGCACGCAGTAGCGGTGATCAGTTCACGATGAGGCAGCCGCGATCACACCCGTAGCTTCTGTGGTAAGTATTTTTAAGCCGTTGGATCTCACTGGTGTTCGGCAGGGAGTGTTTTGACTGGCTGCGCCCTGTTCGGGACAGCGGAACTGCCCGATTTCTACGGGACGCCGGCGCACGCTCAGCCCAACGGAGCAATTGGCTTCGGCGATTGAAGAGAAAACGGCATACACGGCGGAGCATCCTTTATTGGGAGGCAGGCGGAGGAGGTGCGTGAACTCTCGTTGGCAGCAATTTATTTCTTTAGCACAAGCACCTGCTGCGATAGCTAGTTGTGCCAGCGAGAGGAGCACTCTTCTTCCCGCAACGGCAGCGGCGACCAGGTTCCTCCTCTTTTGCTGCTGTTTTTGTTCCTCCTCCATTTATCTGTTCTTCTTTTCACTCTCCTTACACTCTCGTTTTTCTCCATCCCGTTCCCATCCCGTTTGTATCTCTTTGCTCCGTGTTCTGTAATGCTCCAGCTTTTCCTCTTAGTTTCTCGTAACACATCCGTATCATTCTCTTTCTCTTTCTCTGCCGTCTTTATCCTTCCCCATTCTCTCCCACTAGCGCCGGCCTCAAATTCTTATTTTGATGTATTCTTTACAATATTCAGATAAAAATGAATTTAGGTAATGTGCTATGAAGCACACTTTGTTAGGCACCATTCACGCCCGTATACTTCTCATTGAAGTTTTAACCGCAGTTTTATTGAACCTAGTAACCGCAATGTGCACTAAGCGAATGCTATCTTTATCCTATCATATTGACTGAAATCGAGGTCCATTGTGCTTGATATTGTTATTTTGTATGTCTGCTACTGAATACTAGTTAGTCGCATATATGATTACAGTCGACGTTTCTATGTAATTTATGACAGTTTTGATTTTAGCATGGAATTTCTATCTTAACTGCATGTGAAACTTGTTCCTATAAGATTCTTTCATGTGATGTTTATAGATTTCCCTTTTAGGATGAATGTTTTCTTTCTCTTTCTTTTGAGTTTGAGTATTTATGATGGTTACCATAACTTGTGTAATAGCAGTAATCACCTATTGGTGTACAAAGTCTAAACAAGGTCACTATTTCTTCCCAGATAAAGTTAACACAATACTTGGTGGAATTGCCTGTCACAGTTCCAGAGAACGACATTCCACTTTTGATACAAAAGATGCCACTCGGGTTGATCATGGGAATGGGGAGAGCCGTTATGAGGCGTAAAAGAACATCCTCCCTTAACATATTGTCGTCAAAGAGGGCCCCTCGGGATTACTACAAGGGCAAGAACTGCAAGTCTACTGGTTTTCATACCCGGAAAGGTCAGACTATCACATACTATTCTATTTATTGAAATTGGTTAGTTTTATTTTGTTTGAGATAGAACATAACCTAACTGTCAAATTCTTTAATAAATACACAGACCTAACTACTGAAGGACTAATATACACTAAGTTATGAACTACGAGAACCCACTCTAGCTCAACCTATGTCATTCCATATTTAGTAATCAAGTTTATGAGGGGCATGGATTGAAAAGAAGAAGAGGCTGCCTAGGTTAACTTGGGAAGAGCTGATAAGGAGAGACTTTGAATCCTTACACTTTGATCACAATATGGCCCATAACAAAGATGATTGGAAAAGAATGATTGATTGTAGCTTGTCTCAGCATGGTTGGATTGAGGCTTAGATGATCCCGCGTAAGACTAGAGAATATATGTAGAGAATTTTCTGAGATTTAAAGCACTATACTATCGCGGGACAAGAATTTTAATACATTTTTTGTAATAAACATACATTTTGCAACAATGAGATGTTGCGAGTCTATGCATATTGAAACAAGAAACATTCAACATACAAAGACTAATGACATAACATGGGTCATTCATAACTCATTACCTTGCAAATATCATATCATCCTCATCATCACCATCATCTAAGCCTCAATCCCAACCATGTTGGGGTCGGCTATGTGGATTCTTCCTTTCCAATCAGCTTTGTTATGGGTCATATTGTAATCAAGATGCAAAGATTCAAAATCTCTCTTTATATGTTCTTCCTAGGTTAATTTAGGCCTGCTTCTTTTTTTAGTTGTGTTTGACTCAATAACATTGTTTCATATAGGTTTAGTCGACCGATCTGCGGTGCACTTGTCCATACCATCTCAGACGGTCCTCGCACAACGTGTCCTCAATACTCACCACTTCCACTTTGTTCCTGATATATTCATCTCTCAAGCGATCTTTTCTTGTCTTCCCACACACCCACCTCATCATATGCATTTTTGCCACATTCATCTTGTTGAGCCCTTGTTTCTTCACTGCCCAACATTCACTCCCATATAACATTAATGGTCGTATACTGTTTAATCTAAGAGGGATCTTTTGGTTACACAATACTCCAGTTGCACTCCCCCATTTCAACCATCCTGCAATGATCCTGCAACAAACATCATCTTGAATATCCCTTCTATTTGAATAATAGAACCTGAGTAACAAAATTGCTCACGTTTTGATACATCCACTCCGTCCAACTTGCCCCCATCATCCACAATTCTGGATTTGCTGAAACTACAGTGCATATATTGAGTTTGCTCCTACTAATCATCAATCCATTTGGTTCCAACACATTTCTTCAAAGTTCAACTTTATCATTCAATCCATCTTTAGTAGGGCTGTAAATGGACATGTGTATACCCACATACCCTCTAAACCCGTCATGGGTATAAACTTTTATAACCATGTAACTGCTTACCCTTATGCCCAGGTATCCGTCTCTCACCGGGTAAGGTTATGGTTATGTATGTACTGATACCCTGCATATCCATATAACCATTTAAATATATTTTTATATTAATAATTTGTATTATAATGTAACGTTGCATATTATAGTACTCACATCTAGCAAATATAAGTACCTTACTATAATAAAAATTTATATTATAATGTAACGGTCATATTGTGGCACTCACATCTAGTAAATATAAGTACCTAAACTAAACAAATCTATTGAACCTCACTCACCCTCATAGCCACATATGCACATTTCATCAAATTGAGAAGGCTATAAATTCACTCTCATTCCGCTTCTCTTTCCTCATTTTCTTGAATGATCCATGACAGGTTTAGAGATATGTTATATATTATTGGCTGCACATTTCCTTCAAATGTGAAGGCAAGGCAAGATAACTTTTAAGGTCAACATTGAGTGTCTTATTCTATTAATAGTATAGTCTAACTTTATAATATTCACCAACAGAGCCAACGATTATCATTCTTTAATTATTTTGATTTATCTCTATCAAGATGTTACTCTTGGTTGTTCATTTAAATATGATATATTATTATTTTATCAACTACCATATTTATACAAAACAGAATGTATTTAATGTTATACTAATACTAATATCACCCAATGAATGTGGTAGTTTGTTGTATCCTGAAGTTTGTGGTGTGTTATTGTAGCAAGTCTATCTATAACCATATATCCAATTACCCACCCATATACCCGGTTGTTATGCATATATGGGCATGGTGCGGGTATCACTTTTGAAAAAGCGGGTATATACCCATACACATACCCGCTTAACTAAGCGGTTACGGTTATGGATATGACCATAACTGCACAAAGCTTTGGACACGATTTGGACACGATTGCTTTCCGGACACGGCTCAAAACGTTTTGGACACGACTGGACGCTCAAAATGTTTTGGACACGACTGGACGTGTCTAGTCCATTTTGGCCTTTTTATGCAGCTCGGACACAGCTGGGCACGGCACGACACTCCCTGGACACTTCAGTGCAGCTACTTCTCCAGAAAAAGCCTATTCAAGAGTGCAAATGTTGAATATACAGCTTCTGATATGTCCTGTCATTGAGAAAATATGTCATGGAGCTGAGATCTAGTCAAAGTTGCAAACAAATCTGTTAAAAGAATCATATGCAAAATATGAGCTGAATTAGATGTTATGAATGACATTATAGTCTAATAAATTGATCAATTGAGTAACAAAAACTCATTCATCTATTCTATAATCTACTATATTTACAGGAGAAAAATACATTTTTGCTTTCTACAATGCATTGTTTCTACTACACACACCAAGACACACATAAACATATGCATTATAAGATTATTCATACATGGATACATTAATCTGGACAAATTAAAATAAATTCCAATCCGTACACCACGCACACACATATATGTATATATTAAAAAAATCCCTTATTCAATGCCGTGTGCGTGTTATATATATTCAAAATTGCCATGTTCTATGTCCGTGTCCGTGTCTAGGAATGTGTCCGTGCTTCCTTGAGTATGACTAAAACTAAAAGGGGTAAACTAGGATTTATTATATATTCAAAAAAGTGTTTTTATGCGGGGCATATGCGGCCGCATAAGCGACCGACCCACTGCCAGACCGCATATGCATAAGCAACCCAATATGCAGTCTTGTGTGGGGCATATGGGTATATGCGGCCGATTTTTTTATTAGAGGTTCTGCAGACATTTTTTTCCAATGTAATTTGTTTCAGTTTAATTTAATTTACTTACTTACCTACACACCCACATGTACAGATGTATATATATGTATATCTATTAATACATTTCAATATCTATCTATATCTTTATATATCGTAGTAATACATCACTCGTATACTTACATATAATACACAAACATCTTCAAATGTGTACTAGTCTGTTTTATGTATATGCATTTTTGATATATGTTAATATATGTATATATGTCTTTATTTAGTGTTTTGTTAATTTACTTTTATATATGGACCTCTCTGTAAATGTTCAACTATTATATATACAAGGGTACACACATTGTGTAACCCTATGCTCTCCAGTTTCACGTGTTATGTTTCATGGTAACAGAGCAGGACTGATCCAGGTCCTCCCTCACCCGGCGCCACCACCCTTCCCCCCCCGCCCGTCGGGCGCCGCCTTCCGCAGCCCGCCGCCGCAGTCCGGCTGCCCGTGCTGCAACACGCCGCGCGACTGTCGTGCCGCCGGGTCGGCCGTGCCGCCGGGCTAGTCCGTCGTTGTTGGGCTCCGATCTGCCCGCGGTTGTGTGATAGCTTGACTTCCTACTGAAGAACACCTTCGGATCTGCCTTTTTTGTGCCTGCCCATGTAGTCGGTTGAGCCATCGGGTTGCTTGTTGCGCTCCGGCGTAGCCTGTATGTGAGGGGTCCCTCCGATCTGTAGATCTGTGCCTACTGCTGCCTACCTGAGGACGTAGGCAGTCTTCTACTGCCTGTTTCTGCCTTCGGCTGCCTGCCTGTTTCTCCGGGAGTTGATATGCTTATACCTCATGTCGTCTACACATGAGGATTTGCGCCGTCAGGTTACAACTGTAAAGCTGGATGGGAGAAACTACCAGCATTGGGTGTGCTCCATGCAGAGATATGTCAAATCACAGGGCAAGATGTCTCACTTGACGCATGATCCGCCTCCCGTGCCTGCTGCAACAGCCGATTCAAAAGATGTGAAAGCCTATGATAACTGGGTAAAAGATGATTCTACGGTTATGACATGGATTCTGAATAATAGTGAGACCAAGATCAATGTCACGCTATTATACCTGCAGACGGCAAAGTAGATGTGGGATTAGCTTGCCAGTACCTATTCACACAGTCAGAACCCCAAGAAAGTGTTCGATATCAACAAGCAGCTTAGCCGCCTGCGCTTCTCGGGATCTGACCTGACAGACTACTTTTCTGCTTTCAAGGGATTGTGGGGGGAGTTGGAAGCCTACCACCCCTTGTCTACTGATTTGGCTACTATGCAACATCAGCGCCAGGAGTTGCAAGTAGTTCAGTTTCTCTGTGGCCTACCTGATTCCTTTGTTGGGGCAGTGGATCAGATTCTAGCCAGTGATTCGCTACCTACTCTACAGAGCGCCTTTCAGCGTCTATAACGCCTGCCTGCATCGTCATCTGAGACTCCCACTGACACTGGTGATACTACTGCTTTTACTGCGATGTCTGGTTGTGGCCGTGGCCGTGGACGCGGTCGCTCACACGACACTCGCCCTCCCCTTGGTGCTGGCAGGGGGAGGAACTCTTTAGGTCGTGGAGCATCTTTTGGACCTGCTACTACTGCAGTACTGCTGCTGCTCGCCCTCAGACTGGCCAACGCTTCTACAACTTTTATGGCCGGTTTAACCATGTTGAAGATAAATGCTGGGAGAAATACGACAAACCTGCTTGGGCCAATGCGGCCACTAATGCTACTACATCTTCTGAGATGTCTAACCAGCCTGATGCCTCGGGTACTTCTACTGCTGACTTCATTCGTGCTGAGGTCGAGCACTTGTTGCTTGAGCGTACTGGCTCATCGTCTGCTGCCACCACCTCTGGAGCGCATGCTGCGACGTACTCTGGTTGTGATACTGCCTTCCTCACTGCACCATCTTCTAGTTCTGGTAATACGAAATGGGTTATTGATTCAGGCGCATCTTCTCATATTTCTGGGAGTCGATCATTGTTCAAAAATTTATCTAAACCGATTACTAATTCATCTGTTATGCTTGCTGATGGCTCCAAGTATGCTGTTTCGGGGATTGGAGACATTGTGTCTGATATCATGTTAAAATCTGCTCTTTATGTGTCTCATTTTCTACTGAATTTATTATCTGTTAGCAAGACTCTGCGTAGCCTGAACTGTAGCCTGACTTTAGTACCTGGTTCATGTGTTTTTCAAGACCTTCGCTCGATGATGAAGATTGGTGGGGGGCATGAAGGATCTGATGGCTTGTACTACCTGGACAATCTGAAAAGAGTGGACGATGTGGCTCTGGCTTCTGCATTATCTTCTTCGGTATCGGCTTTACAGTGGCACTACAGACTTGGGCACCCTTCATCTGAGAAACTGCGCCATATTGTATCTGATGTAGGAACAAATGTGTTTCAATGTGAATCATGTCAGTTAGGCAAACAGACTAGGGCTGTTTATCCTAAACGTTCTCAAATTAGTAGTAGAAATGTGTTTGATCTTGTTCATGCTGATGTATGGGGTCCATGTCATGTCCCTAGTCTATCTGGCAACAAATATTTTATTCTGTTTATTGATGATTTTTCTCGGGCCACTTGGTTATTTCTTTTGAAAAGTCGATCTGAAGTGTTGTCCACAATTAAATTCTTTTTTGCTGAGGTGAAAACACAATACTCTATGCCTGTTAAAATTTTTAGAACTGATAATGCACTTGAATTTGTTCAAAAAGATGTCGAGTTGTTGTGTAAATCAGTTGGCACTATACACCAAACTTCTTGTGCATACACACCTTAGCAGAATGGCATTGCTGAAAGGAAGAATAGACACTTGCTAGAGGTTGCAAGAACTATTATGTTGCATGCTAATGTACCTCGGTTATTCTAGCCAGAAGCCATCTTGACTGCCTGTTTTCTAATAAATCGAATGCCTTCTTCTGTGATTAGAAATAAAATACCTGTACAAATTCTGAATCCTGACAAACCCTTGTTTGCTGTACCTCCTCGCATATTTGTCTCTACATGCCTTGTAAAGGTGCTTGGTCCTACTTATGATAAACTATCTCCACGTGCTGAAAAATGCATTTTTTTGGGGTATTCTCGTACACAGAATGGGTATAAATGCTATAATCCAACTACAAAGATATGGTTCACAAGCAGCGATGTTGTCTTTTTTGAGGGTACACCCTACTACTCTACTAAAGGAGATAGTCTTCCTTCTGAGCTTATTGCTTCTCCGCTGCCTATTACTAGTGAATGTGTTTCTGATGATACTACTCCTGTACAACCGACACCTCCTCTCATTGTTTATCAGTGCAGGAACAGATCTCAACCTGCACAAGAACCCCCCCTTCCATGCCAATCTTCTCCTCCAGAAGGTTCCGCGTCACCTGAGGTAATCTCTGATCTTGATGTACCTATTGCTCTTAGGAAGGGTACCCGTTCCTGCACTATCCACAATATTGCTAACCATGTCTCTACTGCCCATTTAAGTGTTCATGCTAGCAACTTTGTCACAGCTTTATCTGCTATTGCTATTCCAAAGACTGTACATGATGCCTTGCAAAGTACAACTTGGACTACTGCTATGAAGGAGGAGATGCTTGCTCTTGCTGATAGACAGACTTGGGAGTTGGTGGATCCACTTCCTCAGTGTAAGCCTGTAGGCTGCAGATGGGTTTATGCTGTCAAATATCAACTAGATGGTACTGTGGAACGTCTGAAGGCACGCCTTGTTGCTAAAGGGTATACACAGACATATGGTATTGATTACTTTGAAACCTTTTCACCTGTTGCCCGTCTTAATTATGTCAGAGTTCTACTATCTGTTGCTGTTAACCGTGACTGGCCTCTATTACAACTGGATGTTAAAAATGCCTTCTTAGATGGTGATCTGCAAGAGGAAGTTTATATGGAGCAACCTCCTGGGTTTGTTGCTCAGGGGGAGTCACATAAAGTCTGCAGGCTGAAGAAATCTATCTATGGACTCAAACAGAGTCCTCGTGCTTGGTTTGATAAGTTAAGAAAAATTTTGACTGCCTTTGGTTTTCTGAGATCGCAGGTTGATCACTCAGTCTTTACAAAAAAGACTTCCTCTGGTATAGTGATTCTTATTGTATATGTTGATGATATCATCCTATCTGGCAGTGATTCTATTGCTATTAAGGCCACTAAAGCTCATCTCTGCAAGCACTTTGCTACTAAAGATTTGGGAAAACTACGATACTTTCTGGGCATAGAAGTATCTAGAACTTCTAATGCTCTTGTTCTATCTCAAAGGAAATATGTACTGGATCTTTTACAGGAAACTGGAATGCTAGGTACAAGGCCAACTGATACTCCTGTAGATCCCAATGTTAATTGGGATGATGATTCTTCTCCTCTGTTTGCTGATGACAAAAAATACAGGAGATTGATTGGTAAGATGATCTATCTGACGGTGACTAGAGCTGACATATCTACTACTGTGGGACTTCTTAGCAGGTACTTGGATAAACCCAGACAGTGTCACTGGGATGCTCTATGTAATATATTGCAATATCTAAAGAAGTCACCTGGCAATGGCCTCCATTACAGGAAAAATGGGCACTGTTCTCTAGAAGGCTATTCTGATTCTGACTATGCGGGAAGCAAGATTGACAGGAAATCCACTTCTGGCTACTGCACATATGTAGGGGGTAATCTTGTCACCTGGCGCAGCAAGAAACAAAATGTTGTTGCTAGATCTAGTGCTGAAGCTGAATACAGGGCCATGGCCCATACTGCCTGTGAACTTCTGTGGGTGCAGTCTCTTCTAAAAGACTTTGGTGTCGAGTCTTCTTCTGCTATTCCGATGCACTGTGATAACAAAGCTGCTATTTTTATTGCCAACAATCTTGTCTATCATGAGCGCACAAAACATATTGAGGTTGATTGTCACTTCATCAGGGAAGCTATTCTTTCTGGGAAAATCTGCACTCCTTTCACCCGTTCTGAAGACCAGGTTGCTGACATATTTACAAAGCTGCTGGCGAAGAAACACCTCTATTCTCTGGTGGACAAGTTGGGCATGATTGACATCTATGCTCCAACTTGAGGGGGGTGTTTTTTTTTTTTTTTGGTCGGTAAAAACTCGTGTTGCTTTTTTTGTATTTTTCCTATAGTGTCTGTACAATGCATTCTACCTTCAAGGAAGATAGAGAGTAAAAGGAGCTATACAAGCTACATACAAAAGAATGAGAAAGGACTCTGCAACTCTACAGAAAGATCACATCAACCAAAGCCAGAGAAAGCATCAGAAGTGCCAGAAAGCCGAAGAAAATCCACCATCACATAAGCGAGAGAAGACTTAACATCATCAACTGCAGCTTAAACACCAAGACTCGACCACCACCGATCAGAAAGAAGACTAACATCCAGACCAACACCAACTCCCTGTCACAGCCCATCAGAAACCTAACACCAAACATGCTACTTCAGTCCAGATGGGTCCCAACACTACTTGAGGGGGAGTGTTAATATATATATGTCTTTATTTAGTGTTTTGTTAATTTACTTTTATATATGGACCTCTCTGTAAATGTTCTGCTATTATATATACAAGGGTACACACATTGTGTAACCCTATGCTCTCCAGTCTCACGTGTTCTGTTTCAATATATATATGGACATGCATATATGATATATAACGAAATCTACATACACACATTTTCACATATATACATATATTGTATATGCATTTACATGTCAATATGTATATATCTACATGTAATACACATACATGTTTCACATATGCTATTTATCTCTTCACATATATGAATATGTAAATATACTATACATCTATATATCTATGGAAACTTATAATATATACATATTTTTGTATTCTACAAATGAAATATATAATTTCTATGCTTAATATATATTTTTATGCTATATACAATTAATTTATTAAACAAAAATAAAAAACGCACATACTCCCGCATACCACATATACTCTATAAGGTGACTTCTCCGCATGCATAACACATACCTCTTTTTAAAGCTATGCTATATAATGTTAGAATTTTGACTAAAGCGTGGGTTTATAAATTTTAAGATCAACGTGGTGCATCCACGGTATAGAATGTTGACTTTGTGGTGACTTCGACACATGTAGAAGTGGAAGTTTGTGGAAACTAAAAAGCAATTTTTGAGGTTTTTATTAGGGATGAGCATCGGACCAGGCCGGTCCTATCGGACCCATGTCTCAACCTGCATAACCTGATCCATGTAATTTACATGGGTGAGCCGGGCCTAAGATTTTGACCCATATTTTTATATGGGTCGGGTCAGGGCCAAGGTAAACCCAGGCCCGAAAGCCCAAATACCCATATTAATGATATACATGTGTATATGTAGCCACACTTTTGTATATGATATATATCTTTTATAAGATTCATTTGACTATAAACTTTCAAAATTACATTTGATTAATATATATTTAGTCAGTCATATTGATTAGACTATAAGAGCAATGCACTAGAGTAGATCTAGGATATGCACATTCATTTGTAGGTAACATGTTCATTGTGATTTATACAAATTAAATCTAAAAGATTAGATTTATGCTACTTACATGTGTTCACAAATCACCTCAGTCGGGACATTACTAGATCATTAATTGAAATACAAATGTGCATCTTCTATTCAATGTTAACTGTTGAAATCTCATTCATATAAATAAATGGGCTATGATTTTGATTTTAAATGTGTGATCTATATATTCTATGTGTTTCATCCATTGAATTTATATAACCATTTTTAGGTGTGTTAGTTTCTCTAATAATACTTATAGATTACATGTACCTAGTGGAACACATTTCAAAACTTTGTTAATATTTTGTCTTATGTATATGTTGAAAATATTTTGTCTTATGTATATGTTGAAAATATTTTTCTTTACTATGTTATATGGTCCGGCCCGAATCTGACCCGAAACCTAGCTATATTATGTTGGCCTGGTATGTGCCAGTTTTTTAAACATTATCCGGGCCTAAACCCGACCTGGCCAGTTAAAAATATGAGCTTGGGCATGGGCTTGCTAAAACCCGGGGTGACCCGACCCGATGCTCATCCCTAGTTTTTACACAAACCAATGTTCTGAAATGCGTTATGCGGTATGCGTTCGGTCAGGGTACCGCGCATAGAGTATAAGCGGAATGCGGGAGCATAAGCAGGGCATATGCGTTTTTGGAATTTTTTAATAAATCCTATATTTTATACATATATTTATTTAAAAAATATAATCATAACCATAAATTTCACACTATCTGGTTGCGTAGCCCAATAGCCGAATGTACCAACAGATCATTACATCATGAAAAAAGAAACACATATTTTCCAATCATTAAGAAGAAAAATCAATCAACAAAACCCTAAGTATATATAATGTACTACAATATACAAGTAACACAACACTCTAACACATACAGTTTATAGCAGAACATTTATTGAATGAACACAATAGCAATAACCACAGCAACACAACACATGGCAGTTCAAAGTAGAAATAGAAATAGAACATCAAAAACAAAATCATAACATCAAAATGATATGAAAAAGTCAAGTCAGTAATAAATGGAGAAGAAAAAGTTGTAGGGAATAGAAATTGCTCCCTAGGCAACACACAAATTTGATACTTTGTAAAAGAAAGTATCATATCCAATTAAAATCTCCAATAGATTCCCCTTTTATACAAGACAAAATCAGAACTGTTGGAAGTGGAACATGTTTTAATCTTTAGAGCAAAATAGAAGAGAAAAAAAGAGCAAAGGAAAGAGAATAATGAAACATTGATAAATGTAAAATGTAATAATATATAGTGCACCGCTCATTCAAAACGGAATTATTTCTGAGGTAGCAAAATTTTAATATCTGATCTAAAACCAACTATATAGAAGTTGTCATTTAATTTGGTTGATTATATTTGAAGTTTTATTTATATTTTTTTAGTTAAGTCACCAAATGAAATGCGGTGCCTAAGCGGCCGCATATTCGGTCCATGTCCAAAAATAGCACTGCATAGTTGTATGCGGAGCGGCTGAAGGGGCCGCATACGCATATGTGGCCGCATAAGCGGCCTCATGCGGGGCATATGAGAACACTGACACAAACTTTGGTGCAAATGAAGCTGAAGTTGGTGAGATTGTGATGAAATTTAATAGAGACAACCACATTGAGTTAAAAATCTAGTCTTTTGTATCTTCTCATTTTTTATCATTAAGTGTCTTAAACACACATTTAGACATATATATGTTGAAGTTTGTTAATATAGAAGTTTCTCAGAACCCAAATAGTTTTGATGTCAACTAACAAGTAAAAACTACACAACTGCAGTATTAGAAGCAGTAAACAACTCAACAAATACACCAATTAACTGAAATGCCAGAGATTCTCTCAACTTTGACTATACCATGAAGTTAGATTCCCATAACATGAGTAGATTTTAGAACTTATGCATCTGGATTAAGGGGTGGAATAGGAGATGTGAAATGGTGCTAGATGATATAGATCTACGCATACTTGTCTAGGCGGCTAGGCTGTCCTTCCCACCCAAGGGGAGCCTAGAGGACCTAGACGTTCTTCATATTCATATATATGTGCGTGTATATATATCACCACATACATTTGTATTTGTTATCCTTAGGATTAATTAATCATAACTTCAACTACATCACACATGTAATGGTTTTAAAAAACCCGCCTTGAGGCTTACGCCTCGAGGCACGACTATTCTATTTGCGCCTCGAGGCTTATGCCTCAGTTCTGGACGATAATGTCTTATGTCAACGAACAACTGTTCTACTTATAACATTATTACAAACACTTTCTTTAAATGTTTTCAATTCAGAACAATAGTAGTTAATTATCATTATCTTATTAACAATGAATTAAAAAGCGTCCGAAGCGGCCAACACCCTAGGCCGTTGTTTTTTAGGCTGAAGCGGACCTCTGACCGTTTTAACAGGAAGCAGCCGCCTAGGATCGATTAAACCCGCTTTGGCCTGCTTGTTTGCCCCGCTTAGGCGGCCGCTTCAAGCCGCTTTATGTTAATCAAAATTTCTCAATGTATTGGTGTTATGTACCCCTTTGTTCCCTGCTATATATTGCTATGTACTGCTTCACTCCCCGCTATATATGTATTGCTTCTATGTATTGCTAGAGTTAATGCTTAGTATCTCATATGATAATTTTAAAATATCATAAGATATATTGTGTTAGTCCTAATCTCTGCTATACTCTGGGATGGTAACTAGGAACAGTTACTCTAATTCTATAATCTGTAATTTGTAGATTCCTAATAAAAGTATGTGGTTGTTAAACTATAATTAGTGGCTGGATGTACTGTTTCGTCATACTATGTTATTAATCTTGAATAATATCAGTAAATAATAGCTAATGGTTGGATATATCTGTTAATATATGTATTTATTTACTGTCCTGTTATTTTACTTTTCTATTTGGACCTACATGTAATTGTTCCACTAATATATATATATATATATATATATATATATATATATATATATATATATGAGGGTACACACATTGTGTAACCCTACGCTTCCTCAATTTGTTTATTCTCATGGTACCAGAGCATGTTTAGATCCGGAGAGCCGTCACCTATCCTTCTCTCCCTCCCTCCCTCCCTTTCTCTCTCCCACCCGCGCCACCTCCTCCCCCCCAGTGTCGACCGGCCCCAGCGGCAGCCACCGCCGCCGGGTAGCAGCAGCGCGGGCCGTCGCCGTCGGTTGTTGGGCCTGGTGCTGCCGGTGCTCCTCACCGCTCCCGTGGCGTGATCTGCTCCTCGTCACCGTCTGCTCCGCCGGTTCCCGGACACTGGTCTGAAGTTTCGTCTTCGGATCTGCTTTCTGCCTGCCCGTGTAGACCTTTGAGCCACCGGGTTTTTTGCTGCGCCTCGGCGTAGCCCATATGTAACTGGTCCGTCCAGTCTTTCCACTGTGCCTACTGCCGCCTAGCTGAGGAACTAGGCGGTCGTTCTCTGCCTGTGCCTGCTTGTTCTTCTCACTGTCGGTGATTGGTGCTCTGCCTGTCATGGCATCTTCACATGAGGATCTGCGTCGCCAAGTTACTACTGTCAAGCTGGATGGGCAAAACTACTAGCACTGGGTCTGTTCTATGCAGATTTATGTTAAATCTCAAGGGAAACTGTCGCATTTGACGCGTGATCCACCTCCTGTGCCTGCTGCCACCACCAACTCCAAGGATGTCAAAGCATATGATGACTGGGTCAAAGATGATTCTACTGTCATGACCTGTATTCTGAATAGCAGTGAGACAAAAATCAGTGTCACCTTATTATATCTGCCTACAACAAAGCAGATGTGGGATCAGCTTGCTAGTACTTACTCTCACAGCCAAAATCCGAAGAAAGTCTTTGATATCAACAAGCAACTCAGTCGTCTACACTTCTTGGGATCTAATCTTACTTACTATTTTTCTGCCTTCAAGGGACTTTGGGGAGAATTGGAGGCCTGCCATCCCTTGTCTACTGACTTGGCTACCATGCAACGTCAACGCCATGAGTTGCAGGTAGTCCAGTTCCTGTGTGGGTTACCTGATTCATATGCTGGGGTTGTGGATCAGATCCTTGCCAGTGATCCGCTACCTACTCTACAAAGTGCCTTTCAACGTCTACAACGACTGCCGTCATCCTCTTCTGAGTCGCCTTCTGATACTGGCGATACCACTGCTCTTGCTGCTATGTCTGGCTGTGGTCGTGGCCGTGGACGTGGCCGTTCTCACGAAACTCATCCTCCTCTTAGTGTTGGGAGGGGGAGGAGTTCTTCTGGACGTGGAGCACCTTCTGGTCTTCCCAATGCTGCTCGCCCTCAGACTGGTCAACGGTTCTGCAGCTTCTGTGGCCGGTCTAATCATATTGAAGAAAATGCTGGGAGAAATATGGAAAGCCTGCTTGGGCTAATGCAACCTCTGATGCCCATGCTACCACTGAGGTAGTGTCACAACCTACTGCTACTGATGCATCTAGTTCTACTACTGCTGACTTCATCCGTGCTGAAGTGGAGCGTCTACTGCTTGAGCGTACTGGGTCATCCTCTGGAGCTGCTTCAGGAGCTCATGCTGCTACATATTCTGGTTGTGATTCTGCCTTCATCAGTGCCCCCTCGCCTAGTACTGGTAATAAAAAGTGGGTGATTGATTCGGGTGCATCGTCTCATATATCTGGAAATCGGTCTTTGTTTAAAACCTTATCTAAACCGGTTTCTAATTCTTTTGTTATGCTTGCGGATGGCTCCAAGACTGCTGTAGCTGGGATTGGAGACATAATCTCTCAATTTTTGTTAAAATCTGGTCTATATGTGCTTCGATTTCCACTGAACTTATTATCTGTTAGCAAAATTGTGCGTAGTCTGAACTACAGTCTCACATTCATTCCTGGTACTTGTACTTTTCAGGACCTTCGCACGAGGATGAAGATTGGTGGGAGGCATGAAGGACCTGATGGCCTATATTATTTGGATGAATTGAAAAAGACTGACAACTTGGCGCTAGCTTCAGCTCTATCTTTTTCTGTTGCAGCTTTGCAGTGGCACTACAAACTTGGACATCCATCTTCTGAAAAATTAAAGCATGTTATTTCTGGTGTAGGAGCGCACAACTTTCAGTACGAGTCGTGTCAGTTAGGGAAACAGTCTTGAACTGTCTTTCCTAAACGGTCCCAAATTAGCAGTAAAAATATTTTTGATCTTGTTCATTCAAATGTATGGGGTCCGTGTCATGTGCCAAGTTTGTCTGGCAATATTCTGTTTATTGATGATTTCTCTCGTGCCACCTGGTTGTTTATGTTGAAAAATCGGTCTCAAGTGCTATCTACAATAAAATTCTTTTTTGATGAAATAAAAACCCAATGTTCTGTGCCTATTAAAATTCTGAGAACTGATAATGCTTTGGAGTTTGTTCAGAAAGAAGTTGAATTGTTTTGTCAATCTATGGGTACTATTCATCAGGCATCTTGTGCTTATACACCTCAACAAAATGGAGTTGCAGAAAGGAAAAATAGGCATTTACTTGAGGTTAGAACTATAATGGTGCATTCTAATGTACCTAGACATTTTTGGCCAGAAGCTATCCTGATTGTCTATTTTCTGATTAATAGAATGCTGTCGTCTGTTATTGGCAATAAGATTCCAGTTCAGGTTCTCCAGCCTGATGTAACCATGTATTCTGTACCTCCACGGATATTTGGCTCTACTTGTTTTGTACGATTACTTGGACCAAACTATGATAAATTATCTCCTAGAGCAGAAAAATGTATTTTTCTGGGTTATTCTTGTACTAAAAAAGGGTATCGGTGCTATAGTCCTATTGGGAAAAAATGGTTCACAAGTAGTGATGTAGTCTTTTTTGAGGATACGCCTTTTTATTCTGATAAAGGAGATACACTGGATTCTGATATAATCACAACACCATTGCCTGTCACGAGTGATTGTACCTCTAACACTTCACCTGCTGAAACTACTACTCCTCCACTTATTGTGTATAAACGCAAGAACAGGTCCCAAAGTACTCAAGATCCCCCCATGCAGCACCAATCTTCTCCTCAAGAAGGTCCCACTCATGCTGAGGTACACTCTGACTTAGATCTGCCTATTGCTCTAAAAAAGGGCACTCGTTCCTGTACTTCACATAATATTACTAATCATGTTTCTACTGCACATCTGAGTATTCATGCTAGTAACTTTGTGGCTGCTCTATCTGCTATTGCTGTTCCTAAGACTGTCCATGATGCCTTACAAAGCTCAACCTGGATGATTGCCATGAAAGAAGAGATGACTGCTCTTACTGCCAGAGGAACTTGGGAGCTGGTGGATCCACCTCCTGAGTGGAAACCTGTTGGCTGCAGATGGGTCTATGCTGTAAAGTATCAACCTGATGGAACGGTGGAACGTTTGAAGGCACGACTGGTTGCAAAAGGGTATACTCAAACTTATGGAATTGACTATTTTGAGACGTTTTCGCCTGTTGCCAGACTTAACTCTGTCAGAATTCTTCTTTCTGTTGCTATTAACCTTGATTGGCCTCTTATTCAACTGGATGTTAAAAATGCCTCTTGGTATGGGGATCTTCAAGAAGAGGTTTATATGGAGCAACCTCCTGGGTTTGTTGCTCAGGGGGAGTCACATAAAGTTTGCAGGTTAAAAAAAAATCTATTTATGGACTCAAGCAGAGTCCTCGGGCATGGTTTGATAAGCTGAGTAAAATCCTGACTGCTTTTGGTTTTCTGAGGTCACAAGTTGATCATTCTATCTTTACAAAAAAGACTTCTTCTAGTATTGTCATTCTGATTGTTTATGTTGATGATATTGTTCTATCTGGCAGTGATCATTCTGAGATTCAGGCCACTAAAGCACACTTGTGCAAACACTTTGCTACTAAAGATCTGGGAAGGCTACGATATTTTCTGGGCATTGAGGTATCTAGGACTTCTAATGCTCTTGTTTTATCTCAGAGGAAGTATGTTCTAGACCTGTTACAGGAGACTGGGATGCTTGGTGCACGTCCTACTGATACTCCTCTGGATCCCAATATTAATTGGGATGATGATTCCTCTCCTATGTTTCCATACAGTAAAAAATATAGGAGACTGATTGGTAAGATGATTTATCTGACTGTTACTAGAGCCGATATTTCTACTGCAGTTGGTCTTCTTAGCAGGTACCTGGATAAGCCTAGACAGTGTCACTGGGATGCTCTCTGTAATATTCTGAGATATCTTAAGTAATCACCTGGCAAAGGCCTCTACTATAGAAAGCATGGACACTGTTCTCTGGAAGGCTACTCTGATTCTGATTATGTTGAAAGTAAGATTGACAGAAAATCTACTTCAGGCTACTGTACTTATGTTGGGGGTAATCTGGTCACTTGGAAAAGTAAAAAGCAAAATGTTGTTGCCAGATCTAGTGCTGAAGTCGAATACAGGGCAATGGCCCACACTGCTTGTGAGCTCCTATGGGTACAATCTCTTCTGAAAGACTTCGGGGTTGAATGTTCTGCTGCTATCCCTATGCACTGTGACAATAAAGCTGCTATCTTCATTGCTAATAATCCTGTATATAATGAGCGCACAAAGCATATTGAAGTCGATTGTCATTTCGTTCGACAGACTATCTTATCTGGCAAGATCTGCACTCCTTTCACTCGCTCAGAAGATCAGGTTGCTGATATGTTTACAAAGCTGCTGGCCAAGAAACATTTCAACTCGCTTGTGGACAAGTTGGGCATGATTGATATCTATGCTCCAACTTGAGGGGAAGTGTTAATATATGTCTTTATTTACTGTCTTGTTATTTTACTTTTCTATTTGGGCCTGCATGTAATTGTTCCACTAATATATATATATATATATATATATATATATATATATATATATATATGAGGGTACACACATTGTGTAACCCTACACTTCCTCAATTTGTTTATTCTCAATATCATTTAGTAAAACTGAGATATTAATCTTGAATAATATCAATAAACTACAGTTAATGGGCAGATTGTTAGTCTTACAGAGTTATTACTAACTAATATCAGTAAGCTATAAATTAGTAGCTGAATGTGTTGTTGTGAAAGTTTCTTGTAAAAACGAATTAGTATTGTGAATTGTTGTGAACATGAGTGAGGACTCCGGATCTTTTTGATGTTTGAGCTCATTTTAGCTTGTTGGCACAATATTCATATGCAATGAGGATGAATATTGACCTTTAGTTTTATGGTACTCTTTTTACAACTGTCTAATATCATATATGCTATTCTCAATATGATGGCCGCTTTTTCGAAAAGCGCAACTTCAAAACCCGCTTCCCGCTTAAGCGCCCATGAAGGTCTGGCCGCTCGCTTAGCTCTTCACACTTTCCAAAACCTAGCTTATTAATGAAATTTTAATTATCATTCTCTAAGTGAGATCCTTAAATCTTCAGTATGAAATTCATTTTTTGTTTCCTACCTTTAAATTTCCCATAACAAAGCTGATTGGAAAAGAAGGATCCTTGTAGCTGACCCCAACATGGTTGGGATTGAGGCTTAGATGATGATAATGATAATGATGTCGTTGAATTTCATTTCATTGTTAACTAATTTTGGTTCGTCGTTCCTACTCATTCAAGTTCAATGTCTACTTTTTGTTTTTCTCCAATTACATATTTGATCTAAGAATAAAAATTGTTAATATCTCATTATTTGCTACATATTTATTTCAGTATTCAGGTGGTTTTGAATCTCTATTTATCCTTATTAAGTTACATTAACATAAATGTTTAGTTTTAATTTTGCTTGTATATACATATTAATGTTAAACAAACATATATCTATATCTACACTACTATAGATAGAGGGAGTTTGTTCACCATATTACAACTTTGCCATTTTAAAAAATTCCAGCCAATCAGAACACTCCATTTTGAAATTGGTGAACTCCTATCGATTCTCTCTTCTCACAATTTCTTACAACTTTTTATTGTCTTTCATATTTTCTGTTTCCACTACTCAAGTAGTTGCAAGAACCAATTTGCTTCTCCCACACATCCCTAAAAACTTGGAACATGGAATCACGAGTCTTAACAAAGAGGTTACTTCTTCCTTATTTCTCTCACAATTCTTCTCTCTCCTTTTCTATCTTTTATTTCTAATCCAAATAGAAACTGCTCGCCGTCTGTTTCTATTTCTTCCATCACGCTGCAGTTGAGGTTAGTCCACTCCACTACCAAGAACATCAGTTCCATATCCTCTCTCATCTAGTAGTTGCCCTTTCCTTCGTATTCACATTTGTTAACTCCAACACTTATGCCCATGGCTATGCATAAATTGCCGCTGCACCATGTGCGTGGTGCTGAACGACCACTATCCTTGCTTTCGGGTACTACTACAGTCATTATCTCCACTCAAATATACTCCTGTTCATAGATACACCATTTGTAACGACCCCACTTCCCGGTAACCCCCAATTAAGGAAGACCAGAAAGCCAAAGCCGTTATCCCAAAACAGGATCAATGGTTTTGCAAATAATAAATAATAATTAATAAATTCTACTAAAGACTAAGCTTAAAATAAGATAAAAATTTACTTTTTACATACCTTTCAAAAATAGGAATCTGAAACTTTACCCACTGTAGAGTTCTATCTAACTAAATCCTCTTTTAATGAATTAACTTTATTCTTCACAAATGTCACTTTACTATTTGTCCACTTTCAGTTATTCCTAAAACGCCGACAAACAAAACGTCGGTCAGTATCAATGAATATACCAGTATGTGGTGACAACTAAAATATTGCACATATATTCTAACAACCTAATCACATCAAATAGTTGTTAACAATGCAAGATTACGTTTTTCAATATGACTTCCCAACTGCTTTTACTCATCCTCTGGGATACCTTCTCTTAGGGTTAAGTCCTTGCAAGTGACTTTAGGCTACCTTCTCCATCCTGAGCTTGGTACCTGGGGGCACCTCTCTGGGTGGTCGGTGGTCTTCCCTCCGAGGCTTGACCACCTCTGACCTTCCCTCTGGGGCTTGGTCTCTTATCTTACATCCATAGATGGTATGTAGGTTGGGACAAGTCATATGTATACTTAAATTGTGATAGTCATATTCACTTTAAAGATTGCAGAAATAAAATCATCCAAGCAGTTATTTCCATGCAATCGATGAAACGTCGAAAAACGTCGGGAAACTAAAGCGAGTAATCACAATTGACCACATACCCGATTTGGAGATCTCACATGAAATAAACACAATCCAATCCAATCAGGAAATCCAAGCAATCAATCAAGCCAATCACACAATAGAACATAATCCTGAAAAGCATGTACAACCTATTCACTACATACTCATCAAGAAGTTACTTTATTGACTTAGGAATACTTCCTAGGGTTTCTAATTCGAATTAGGGTTTCCTTAGGGTTCTTTAGATCCATTTCTTAACTTTCCCTTTTTATGTCAACAAAACCCTAAAACAGAAACATATATACCAAAACCCTAATTGCTCAACTTATTCACATTAAAACCTCTTTATTATCAATTTGGCTTAGGATCAACCTAATATCATATTATATAAATGATCTCGAAATATAACTCATTAAAAGTTATAATCGCCTAAGTTAGGGTTTCTAAGCCCATTGATGCACTTTATACATATGGAACCCTAAATTAAGCCAATTAAGAACAAAGATCATCCTTTTAGATCTAATTCTTCTTTTTATTAACAATAGGTTAATATTCATTTTTAAATATCCAGGGGACATCATTAGATCTAATTATTATCAAATCTTAGGGTTTCTCATTAATAAACCATTTAAAGACGACAACTTATATGCTTTTCGAATTGAAAGAAGATCTAGGCTTCAGTTGTATTTTTAATGGGTTCCTTGCATTCTCCTGATCAATTTTCATATATAGTTTGTTTTCATCGGAGGTTCCTAGCAACATCTATGATTTTTGCAAGATTATTCCTTAATCAGCCAATCATATGAGGCCACATCATAAAGGCGATATATTACCTTTCTTTCTTTTCCGCTGAACTCGCGGATCTCTGCGTAGACTCGTCGAACCGGTAGCCCGAATCCGCAATCTCCCCCTCGTCTCCTTCGCCAGACTACCCAACACGGACTGTCCCATGTTCCGCTGGGAAAACAGGGCTCCCGCCATGGACGGTCAACTTGGTCTGTTGACCCTTCCTTTCTTTGCCTTAGATCTTCGCGCAAGCACGCCATGGGCTTCGCCCCTCTCGCCCAACCCGTCGCCCCCCCACCCGCGCCCTGCCGGTGCTCAGGGTTGGATGTCCCTCGAGCCGCCCCAGGTCAGGGAGCACGCAGAACCAGGGGACGATGTCCCCTCCGGCTACGCCGGGTCTTCTAGCGAGGTTATACCCTCACGGAAGTTTGGTACCGGTCTAGTAGACATCTCTGGTCCTTATATAGGAAGGGTTGACAATGATGGAGTCCTGCCGCCACCCGGTCGGTTGGGGAAACTCCCAATCCCAACCGAAAAGCTAGGATTCTGGGGATCATCGGGTGTGTATTCCTCTCCCGATTTCAATGGGAAAAGGATTATGGTAAGAGTCTAAAAGCAAAGTGAGAACAGTGTGAGAGAAGATTGAAACTCCTGCTTCTGATTTTCCCTGTTCATCTCAAGCTAGAAGATGATTTCTGTGCCGTAGATTTCTGATTAGACGGCTACAGATCCGCGTGACACCAATATGGGCCGGACCCATGATTTCCAAGTCAAACAGAAACCGTTACATTTAATTCATTTCCTTTTTATGCATTATTTGATTTCATCCAACTTTTCTTTCCTTTTTATCATATTGGGCTCACTAACTTATTAAGGTCCACAATACATTTAACTGAAATATTATCAAAGAAATCTTTTCATTACACATAAATCATACAATTTTATAATCATACATTTTATTGGAGAAATTACATCTCAAACCATATAAACCAAAAAATTGGGTTGTAACATCCTTCCCCTCTTATAGGAATTTTTCCCTCAAAATTCCACCAAACATACAAACAATTCAGGATAAGACTTTTCCAGATCCATCATCAGCTCCTCTGTGGCTTCATCCTCTCCATGGTGCTTCCAAAGAACCTCTATCATCTCTATATTCTTACATCTGAGTTCTTTCAACTTGGTATTTAGAATCCTCACAGGTGACTCAGGATATGTCGGCCTCCCTTGGAGCTCAATAGGTTCATTGCTCAACACATGGCTCGGGTACATCATATAGTGCTCTAGATCGGACACATGGAACACATCATACATCATAATATCCTGAGGGGTAAGGCTAAACATAAGCAACTCCACCAATCCATCTCAAATGGACCCATGTATCGGGGACTCAACTTTCTTAACTATAGCTCGGAGGGGTCGGATTTTAAAAATGCATGCTCGCCCACAGTGAACTGCATGTCAGTCTGCTTTGCATCAACACGCGACACCTGTCGATCCTGGGCTTTCTCAGCCATTGCTCGATCAAAGCGAATTCATTTGCATACACTGTGGTTTCTCTGACCTTCACTAGGTCCTCTCACCGACATCATCCTAGTGAAACAACGACCGACACGGCCTCCCTTATAGAGCTTCATACATCCCAATATTGGCTATGGTGGCTATCATGACAAGCAAACTCTGTTAGGGACATGAACTGCTCCCATGCATCACCCCCAACGAGCACATATGCTCTCATCAGACCCGCTAACGTCTGGATCATACTCTCTTGACTGACCATCAGTCAGGGGTGATATGTTGTACTATACTACAACCTAGCATCGAGTTCTTCTTGCACCTACTTCCACAACATGGAAGCGAACTTAAGGCCATACTCAAGACCATTTGAACTCGGATCACTGTGCACTCGAACCATCGCTCTCTCATAAATATATGGTTCAACCAGATCTGTCACACTGGAATGTGTCGACTTGGTAAGGCAATCTACCATAACCCATATTGCATCCTGACCTCTCTTGGTCCAGGGTAGGCTCACCACAAGGTCCATGGTGATCTATTCCCATACCACTTGAGAATTTCCAATCCTCTATAACAATCCTCTGGGTTCATGGTGTTCAACTTTCACTCTCTAGCATGTATGGCAACTGACCACATGCACTCTTATCTCCCTCTTTCTTCCAGATCATCAAGGTACCACTACAAACCTTAACCATCTTGGTAGTACCAGGATGTACACTGTACTTTGAATCATGACATGATTCCTCAAGGATGACTCCTTAGAAACCCTAAAACACTCCAGTAGTGGGCTTCACCACCTTCTTTTCCTGAGATGTACCTGAGGTTCTTATAACAATCCTTTTATCTCATCAAGCTCTGAGCTGGCTAACTGAGCAACCACCAACTTGACCAACGGGTCTGGTTGTATCTAGATGTTAGCCATATAGGTCTCATCTTCTAACGATAGTAGGGTTCACCTAGCAATCTCTTCCAGCCTCTCTACTGGCTAAACAAGTCAGCTGTATACCTGAGCTATGTCTCGGCTAGGAGTATCTGTTACCACATTAGTTTCCTTATATGCTAGGTGATGGTGAAAACATAACCCTTTATCCACTCATCATCCCTATCTCGGGTTTAGGTCTATCCGAGTCAAGAAAACTTCGAGCTCCTACTTCCATCATCTCGGTTATCAGACTCAAATTGTAACCCATAAAATCCAAACTACTCTTGATAAGAATGTCCTCATATGACGATTACCTTAGTTCATCTATGCTTTCTTACCATCTATCCAATATACTCTCAAAAAGGTGTGGTACTCTCTCTATCCTCAAGCATCATTGAAATGTTTCAACTCATATCACCTTTATCCTTAATATATGGCATGCATTTTGTCCTGTCTCTCACACCCATAACAAGATGAAATAAGCATTTGGCTACAGTCCAAATGCATAGTTCATCCCATTCCAAGAGTAGAGATGGGTGCATCACACATCACCATTACACTTTCCAGTCTAAGTTGAAACATACTTCACATGTCTCCACACCATGAATATCTCAAAACTATTTTTACATCCATAGAAAGGTTGTTGCCAAACACTTTTGGGTCTTAAACATCTCTCTTATGTACAATCCTTAGTCATTACCTCTAGGTCTCTCGGGTGTCGGTACTTTTGGGGTGATCTGACCCTTATGCATCTAGGGAGTGCCTCTCACATTCACCCTTTAGGCCCCATGAACTCATGAAGGTGGCCAACCTCCTAACCCATGGTCCTCGGGCAAAGGTAGCTATTACCTCCCGACCCTATGGTCTTATGCAACCAGGGAACAAACAACTCCTACTTCCATCGGTCTTATCCCCCCTTGACCGTAGTATTGACTTAGGATTCTATCATAGCACATCTCAATCTTGAATCCTCACCCGAATCTCCATCATCTCTCTGGGTACTCTTACATCTCTTCAAAAGAATCATGGAGACCTACCTATCTCGGTCTGGCCCCATACAAGTTACCTGCATGGCAACATATCATCATGCCCCTTAGAGATGGTCACACATGGGTCCATAGATTCATGCTCAAACTATGTGCTCTTACACTTAGCTCATCAAGCTCTTATAAGTGACCTCGTAAGGTTTAACTCAAATCTAAACAAGAGTTGGTGCTCACTCCAACAAGAAGGGTCCTTTTCCAGGACGGGATAAAACAATCACTTGATAGTAGCAGAGGTCACGAAACATTCTTATCTCCAAGGTTTACATCATCATGTATATGCTTAGTCCTATCATGCTACTTATGCTCATGGCTAGCAAGGGGACAACCTATTAAACCATTTTAAGTTCCTTGGTAAGTCATACTTGTTCATCATTCCTCAAGATTGGACCGATATCGTATATACATGTCACTAACTTGTATAAGTGGCTCATCAAACATATATCTCAATTCGAGTGGGGTTTCCTTTTGCTCTAACACATGAGGGGCCATACTTCTATGAACTCAACAGGCTTATGAGCATCGTGTGCACCAGGTACCGCTACTTCCCCTCTTTGGTCTCGGATTCCCAGGCTCACCCTTTATGCATCGGCCGTCCAACTGCATGCTTAGCTGTTCAAATCTATACAAGATATGGCATATACTTCCTAACACTCTTCCACGTGTACAATCCTTAGAGTCCTACACTAGGGCGACCAACTAGGTGCGAGGCCTCACAACTAGTTATCATACCATACCTCTTTAGAGTCTTTGGAACTCCCTTTCCTACACCCAAGAGGTAGGCTCTCATATCATCCATACATTTGTTTAGGAAGCCTCTTCCTCCCTTCTAGGGTTTGGTTCCTCTAAAGGCACCCAAGGTACGATAAGCTTCCAAGGATTGTACATGAGGCAACCACATACATCTTTTTCAGGGTCTCTATTCCAGGCCATATCATACCCAACTTCTCATGATTTCTCATGTCTTTAAGTCAAGGTCTCCAACCTTCTTCATCGGGTCTCTCTCTCTCTCTCTCTAGAGCTAACCCTACAACGGGTCCTACCACTGGAGGTTCTCTCTCAGAAGATGGGTCAAGCTCTTAAGGATACACGTCTTTTTTGCTTTGGCATGCGTGTAGAACATGCATGCAATCTACTTGTCAGTTAGTAAGATATAACACAATGTGATTGTTGCAAAATTAAATTCTTCCTGTCTACAATATAATCGGGAAAAATCTATGGTGACCAAAATTCTGCATTTTACTTTTTTTACCAAGAAGCTCATATACAAACTTAGTCAACGTCTTTAAGAAAATAATTCACTTCTACTTTGATAATTTTATGTCGCAATTTATCTCCTTAATTTCACGATCTTACAAGACACCTAGTCATGCATATTAACATGAAAATCTTATTTATATTGCTTTAAAGTTGAGAGTTTCTTCAATCACTAACTATAATTTTGATCTACATATAACATACCCAGCCAATTAAATTGCATAGATTTTGATGTTCAATCTTCCTTGATCTCTCTTTTCATCTTTTTCTACTAATTTATTTTCTGATGGGTTTGCTACACTACATTCACACATCCACTTTAACAATATAGCCATGTATACAAGGTTGTATTAAATTAAAATGAACTGTGATTTGTTCCAGTGCACATCTTTACAGGCCGCTAATTTTTAGTGTTTTAATATTCGAGTTAAAAACTTAGAACAAAATGATCCAACTGTCGTTGATCTTTCCTCTACTATGTCGGCCATATACTCTCTTTAGTAAACACCTTCAATTGCAACCAATTTTTTCTACCAACTTTTCCCCACATCCATTCAACAACTTCATGACAGATATGTCTTCTTATTCATCCCATTTAACCATTTTCTTTCTCTCTCATATTAATAACCTTCTAATTAATATATGCTTCTCAGACCGTTCTCGTAGATGACATATACCAAATGTCACTGTATTTATATTATTTTCTTCGATATATATTCTATACTTGCAATTCCCAACCTCATCACCTCACTTCTCTCCTTCTAAAACTTGTCCCACTAAACCATGCAATAACCGGCCAATTGAATACTAATCCACCTCCTCTTAGATTGCTTTCTCCCCTATTTGTATCTCTCTCTTGATTGTCCTGTCGTATGACCACATTTGTTTTCAATTTTCTAAGTTACACAATAACAAAGTTACTTTGCATTCAAATCAAGGCTGAAATTAAAATTTTGTTATCTCTTTCTTAATTGTCTTGTCATATGATCACATCTTTTGTTCAATTTTCTATGTTGCACAATAACAAAGTCACTTTGCATTTAACGATGCTGAAATTTAAATTTGTTAAATTATTTATAAAAATAATTGTTGATAAATAACAACAGAATTAATGTGTTTCCATATGGACAAAACATAGTTTGGTATTCTTGGATTTTCAACTAAATATTCAATTTTCTGTGAAATTCATGATGAAGTTGCTTTTTTACACAGTACCTAAGCATTTCCATAAATTATTATTAATAGATTTCTTCCAATGGGGCTTCAATAAACTTTGGTTTTGACTTGAGATTTTAAGTGTTTTCTTGAAATCTTAAAATTATATGACAATTTATATGTTGAAGAATATTTGACTTCTAGTTAAATGATACATGAGTTCTTATTTTGTTGTTGTTAAAAAAATTTATACAGAATTAAAATATATCCTGAAGATTAGATTTTGTAAAACACTTCTTATTTTATGAGTAACTTGTTGAGATCTTCTACACGTATTGGTTAAAAGAACAACAGTAAATAAATATAGAAATCTACACATACTACCTTCAAAAATGCATATCCAAAAATGTTTCTGATTTGTCAGTCACTCATTACAAATATGAGACATGTTAAGAAATTTGAACATTTTGTATAAGAGAAAATAAGAAATAAACAATCTTGTCCTGTAAGATTTGGTTTTAGATAATCTTTTTGGATCAGTTGAATCTTTTTCAAATACTTTTTTTGTTACATATCTCTATGATAATAAATAAGAATTAATTCTAAATAGCTCTTAGGAGTTGTTATTGACAATTTCCCTCAATTAAACAAAGGGTATTTTAATCATCTAAAGTTAAGCTATTAAAAGTTAAAAGCACATTTATTCATATTATAATACACATGGAGGACGAATTATTTATACTTTACAGTCATATTAAAGTTAAAAAATCAATAATAAAATGATCACACTCCTATTTATCTTTTCTTTACCATATTCGGTTATTCACCATATATCACTCTTTTGTAAATGCCTTCAGTTCCAACTTTGTTTTTTGACCAACTTTTGCCAACATCCATTCAACAATTTCATCATAGTTATGTGACTTATGTCCTCTTTGTTCATCCCATTTACAATATTTTTCTTTTCCATATTAATAACCTTTTAATTAAAACATGTTTCTCAAGCATTCTCCTCAATGACCTATAATGCCATCCATATCTGATATTTTCTTTAATCAATTTTTTGTCCTTTATAGATTTAAGATGAATTTTTCCAGTTCCTACCTTATTTTTCCATAACAAATCAAACATCTATTGCTCTAAATATAAGGACATTTTGTGGTTCTAATAATATACATCATTTTCATTAGAAAATATAATTATATAAAAATGGATCAATATTATGTTTCACGTGCGTGGCACATGTGTCTACTAGTTTAACATATATACACATATATACATGTATATAATGTGTATATAGATGTATACATTTATTTATTTATGAATTGCTCGTACGTAATTGAGGCTTACACCTTGAACGCCTTACACCTCGCCTCATTGAGACAAAAACGCCTCATTACGCTTCCCACACTTTAAAACCTTGCACCTGTCATGACCTAAGGTAAGCCTGTTCAGCCTTAATCTGACCTAACATGATCTAAATTTGAACCTAATTTAACTTAGTCTGCCTGAGCTTGGTCGGAGTCAGACCTATATTAGGCATAAGATGACCTAATCAGACTTAACGCCCCCTAGTTTGTCCTACATTGACCTAAATCATCCCTAATTTGGATATGATTCAGCCTAAGTCAGACCAATTTCTTCCCTAAAATAACTAAACTTGATCTGATTTGACCAAATTCTGACCTAATCCATGCTAATTTGGTCTTTAAGTGTGTAAACTTGGGCCTAAAAGGTCTTAGGCATCCGCTTTAGTCATATGTGAACCTAGGCGCCCAGTTTAAGGCGGCAGACCTAGAACCCTGGGGCCTAGGCGTGCCGAGACAGAGCCTAGGCAGGAGCCTTGATAACGATGGATCTACAGAAAATCTTGTAGACAAGGGGCAAATCTAGTAGACGAGGGTAGATGTAGTAGTTATTAGCTTGAAAATAGAAATAACCAATAAAATACCTTCGATAACAGACTAAGCTCCAAGTAGCCCCCAAGTTTGCTGCAGCAATAGACCTATTCCACACACATTAGTAGCAATGCCGACAAAGTCGATCGACACTTTGGTAAGTTGTCAATGCTTTCCTACCATTTCTATCGTGTGCGGTCAATGTCGTTGACATTTGGGTCGGCACTGTCGAATTAGGCTGAAGTGTTATCACTGTTTCTCCCAGTTTCAATTTCGTCAACCATCGACATCTACAACGTCATTGACATTTGGTGAAATGTCAATGACCTCTAATAGAGAACCTTCTAATGCATGTACTTATAAGATTTTGTTCTACAATTCAACTTTTATGTGGAGTATCTGGGCAGTTTATATGAGGTTCATTAGTGAGGGTTAATGATGTGCTTGTTCTTCTTGATTTTTTGACGCAAACTGTATGCTATGCTGAATGGAAAATAGTTATTATAAATTACGTTTGCCTATTTGAGCCTGATCAAGGGATTGTTGCAGGTGGCTACGTTGTGATGGATGAAAAGTTGCCTCGTTATGTTGTTCCAGATTTGACGGACTTCAAGGTGTGGTTTCCATTATGCTTTGCTATCACCTTTGTAGCGTTGATACCTTCAAGCAGGATCTTTAAAGTATCTCATAGTTTAGTAACTGTAGGCGAAAAACTGAAAATATCAACAGATGATCACTAACACCCCATCCCACACCCTTCACAAAGAAGTAATATATGGCAAGCGAAGCACCTGCACATGCCAACAGAAAAATTCCCAGCATGTTTTCTTATTCAACTTTTTGCAGGGGGAGGGACAAAGTATGGCAATGGAAACACCTGCAGTCCTATAGATATGCCAGTGTGTTTTAAAAACACATTGATTGGTTTTGATTTAATCACTGTAATAAAAAGCGGTTCAAGCTACCATTAAAAAAGGATCAACTCCTGGCCGCTCAGAATTGGCTTAGACACCTGCCTGAGTAGACCTACAAAAAGTGTGCACCTTTAACTCGCTTAATCAGCTACCCGAGGCCATCTATTAGGTGCGCACGTAGCCGCCTAATTGAAATACATACCTTAAAACTTTGGCCAATATTATTATCCAAATATAGTGACTCACCCTATGCATAATCTAGTCATCCATACTGCATTAGCTTTACGTTGGTCAGTTTATATTTATGCATTAATAGACTTAGTCTTTATGGTTTTATAATCTTGTAGATCTGTACCAAAATGTGGTAATATATTGCTGTATTTGTAATATTAATCATATAATATACTATTTCTGTATTAGTACTTAATGTACCAAGTATGTACTGCTTATTGATTATTGTAGACCGTGAGTAAGCATTATTACTATTACATGTACTGTTTCTAAGTTTCTAAACGGTTGGTACTAAGTTATATTACTTATTGCACATTTACCTTCTAAGGCTCCTATTGGTTTGGTGTAAGTCATGAGTTCTGTGGAACTCATTTTTTGGGAACTCCAGTTTCAGTTTTTGGAACTTAAGTTCCATTCACTTCCATGTGATTGGTTTGTTGTAAGCATGGAACTAAATGTCGTCGACATGGGGCGAAATTTCACCGATATTGTCGATGTCGACGACCGGCGACGTCGAATGCATGTAAACATCCTCATTCCACAATATCCTCGACATTTCGTCGAAGTTGTCGACATTTCCCCATATGTCGACGAAGTTGACCCAAGTCTACAAAAATTCCACAATGTCCTCGACATCTGTCGAAGTCGTCGAAGTTGGCGACATTCTTCTGGTATTTTGTGGAGTTTGCTGTGTGAGGGGAAAAAAGTGTTGGAGCTTGAGGTAAGATGATTTTAATGTTATTTTTTACTATTCTAAGCTAATAGTAATAGACTGATCCCCTCTCTGCTAAATCTACCACATATTTATACCATTTTTATGTAGTTTGTTTATTGTCACAAACTTTATATATGGAAGAACTTCGTACTTCGGATACGACTACATGTAATCGTGTATTTATCTACATATGTAAACCTATATGAATGGCTATATGTAAATGTATATTGTGTTTTTTAGCTAGATTTGATGAAATCTGTCGATTTTCATCACAAAATGACTATTTTTTAGCTTAATTTTTGTTGAAGTTGCATCGAAGTTTGGTTGTAAAAATCCTCGACATTTCCACAAACTTCCACGTCCACACCTGGCGAAGTGGGCTCGAAGTCGAAGTCCTGTTCCATGGTTGTAAGTGTAAATATGAAAATCATTAAAAAATTGTTAATTTTTACTGTGTCATATAAATAAGGATGGCAAAGACATAAAATAAGAATCATATCCGTAAAAAATCATAATAATCTTAAATCATAATAACCTAAACAAATGGTTATGGTGCAGATGTTGTTCCATTAAAAATATTTTATTATGGTACAATTATAATCTTAATAAAAATATCATGATTAAAATCACATTACAATATATTATTTCACTTTGTGTATACAAAGTATTGTAATATTATCCGCATTTCATGTGCTTGTAAATACAAATTTTAGTTCATCATTGTTTAACACTATGTAGGATATTAATTTTTACATTATTTTTGTAGGGAATGTTTACTATATTTTTCATGCATGGTTATAGTTAATTATCGTTTTTCACATCATATTGTTTAAACATAAAGAATAAAAATATGTTAGGTAAATCACATTGTTTCCACATGGTGTGGTCTGTTTCTTTTTCATGATGTTTGTATTTTTTATTTTGTAAATCACACTGATAATGGTGGTTATTGTGTAAAATATTTTACATAGTGTGATTATAGTGTATGATATTTTGTCATATTATGTTATGGTTTTAGTAATGAACTATATCTACACCGCTGCTATTTCTAGTCATAAACAGTTTACATGTGTCACTTATGATGAATGAAGAATATAATTGTATAAGAAATGTTGTTAGTTGTCCCGAAACTCGTTCTCCGCTCTATTTAAGAGGGAACTCAGGAATTGTGTTTTGTATGTAAGTCTGTAACTCACCGGAGGTCACAGAACTCAACTTCCAACACTTACTTTAAACCAATCATGAAAAACTGTTTAAGGAACTTCAATTCATAAGTTTTTCAGACCAGTTATGACAAACTAATCGGAGCCTAAGCATTAATACAAATCATAGTTACAATCATTGTTCAAAATTTCGGTTGAAATGTCGAAATTTTGACCAAAATTTCGATTTTGATGGTGATCAGAACATGGTTGTATAGGCGGCTAGGCGTCCAGGCGTTGGCTAGGGACGCCCAGACAACCTAGGCATTTCTGGGCTTTTTTATTGTTATTTTTTGACATTTTTAGATTTATATCATGTGTATATTTATAACTAAATTTGTTCAAAGTGTACTATTTACTAAGCAAGCAACATAACAGTAATAAGCTAAGCACGCACATTGGAAGAAGAGATAGGGGAACAATCCAAAACTTGCATGAGAGGATGATGTCAAAGAAGTAGGACAACGGTGGAGAGTGATACCGCTCTAAGCCTATTCTCTTACATTGACATTCGGGTCGGGATTAGATCCATTTAATTTTCTACCCGGATCTTACATTGATCCATTTAGCATATTCTCTCCGGTTATTGGTTTCATTCTCCACATATTACGCATCTCTATATCACAAATTCCTCTCAAATCCACCAATTCTTTTCCCACCCACCCATCATGTGTATATCCCTTTTTCCATGTGTGTGTGGGGGGGTCATATATCCATTTCTCCACACCAAACACTCACTCTCGTCGTATTTGGTGTGCGGGGGGATAGAGAGGAGAGGAAGAGATGAGATGAGAGAGAGCATGCAGGAGTATGTATGGGAGAGAGAGTATGAGAAGAGATGATATATGTACTCAGGCTACATATTCCAGGTTATCTTCGTAGAGCTTCGTTCAACACACTTGTTCTCCAATTTCAGACATCATTATCACTCTTGCTACATTCTTGAGAGACATATGGGTGCTTCTTCAGACTTCTCAGAAGCTCAACAATTTCTAGCCTGCCAAGTCTACATCTGCAAGGTTGATTTATCCAGATTTATCTTCACCGAGCTGCTTGATCACGTCTTCTCCGAGCTGCATCTGTTCTTACGACATCGCCTTCGCTGATCTACTTGAGACTTTCCTTGATGTATGATCTCCTTTCCCGTCAAGCCCCCAAGGTTCATGCGCCAGAGTTATGGTACCTGCATCGTATCATCAACACATCGTTCGTGTTCGTGCCACGTTATGCACGTCTTCTCAGACGCTTTGAAGACACTACTACTGCCACATCGTCATTGGAGATCCGCGTTCGTGCCGTGTTAAGTACGTATTTCAGTGAAGATGACGTAGTCATGGTATTGAGGATCGTCTGCTCCAAGTGGCGAATTACTGCAATAGTATTCAGGTCTCATTCACCAGATGTTTTCCTTCCAGATGCACTCTACAAGACCATCTCCAAAGCTCGAGGATCTCCAGACTCCAGCCTACAGAATACAATTCCAAAGAAGAGAGAGGCGATGTCATATGATTCAGGGGGAGTCTTGTTTAAGGGGGAGTATCAATCTTTTGCATGGGGAATGATATTTATCTTTTATCATTTCTATCTTTTCTTTTATCGAGTCCTGTAACTCCAAGCTTGGACATGTGTTTCACCCATGATCCAACTTGAGGGGGAGTGTTAGAGAGTATATATTAGCCTATTTATTTAATAGGTTGATTAGTTAGTGGGCCTTTAGTATCTTGGCCCGTTTAGATTACTTGTGTCCCAAGTCTCATGCTTTCACCCTTGCTCCTATATATAGGACATCGTTGTACGTCTTTTATTTATTGAACCAATATAACATTATTTCTAATAGATAGCAAAGAAGAAGAAGAAGGATACAAGAATAGAGGGGAATAAGAGCACAAAGAGCAGGGGGAAAGGGGGAGAGGAGACGGGGAGGTCGACAATAGCTGCAGCCTGTAGCAGTAGCAACAGAGGGGAAGAAAAAAGATAGGAGAGGAGGAAGAAGAGGAGGCGGGAGAGGAGAAAGAGGAAGGCTGCAACAAAGAAGAAGGAGAAGGGGGGTGGACGACAAAGAAGAAGAATTAAATAGCAGCTAAAAGATAAAGGGGAGGACGAGGAGCAGAAAGCAAAGGAGGAAGAAGAGGGGAAGGAAGAAAACGAGGCGGGAGAGGGGAGGCGTTGAAAAAAGAAATCAAAGAAGAACTAAAACAACATACCTTGATGCCCAGCTGCTCCTGCTGGTCCTTGCTCTGCGCAAGGTTGTCGGCTGACTGCAGGTTGATCTCCAAGCAAGGCGGAGGAGTACGTGGCTTGTTGCTGCTGTTGGTCCTTGCTCCACCGCTAGGCTGGCTGGTGTATGCGTCGGGAGAAGACGTGAGCCGCTGTGCAAGGAAACAAGTAGGGTAACAACTTTTTTTTAATATTACAAAGCCCATCAATTTAGGCCCATTAAGAGCCCGGGCAGGCCTCCCAGACCGTCCAGGCGGGCCGCCCAGACTGCCCAAATGCCCAAATGTGCTGGGTGTCTGACTTTGGAAGGTTGGGTGGATGCCCATGCGTTGTACAACATAGGATCGAAAATAGAAATGTAGGTGCCTCAAACTTCGTCATGCATTTTGCAAAATTTCTAATTTTGATGAATTTCGCCTAATCTTGGGCGTGAATTTCGAGAAATTTTGCCAATTTCCAGAAACTTTGGTACATTATTTCAAAAAAGGATGTACTTTGACTGATATGTTTGCTATTAGCTTATTGGAGAAGAGATATTGCTTGGGGGGGGTCTGATAGCTTCTAAGGCACATAAGCCCTAACCCGACCTAATCTACTATGATCTTTCACTTCTACCCTATTGGATCAATAACTATAACTTTTATCCCAAAAATAGGTGTTTTACAAGTTTTAGAACTACCCAAATTGGGAAATCTAATAGTCAATGCTCTAGATTTAGTAGTATCCCAATTAATTGGTTACTTCACATAGTAAAGTCACAAGCATATAACTAGTATCACATTTTTTTCATTTTGAATGAGCAGTTGCAAATTGTAATAAAAAATGTTATTTGGATATGATGAGTATGTCCAATTCGAAGCTTTGGAGAGGCATTGGCTCATCAACCCCCACACCTGTACAACCTCCATAGGTGTGCAACAACAGATTAGGACATGAGTCACATGATGAGGATAACATGAGTTTAACTCAATAAGTCAATCATATAACCCAACTTATGTTTGGACAAGAATCATGGGGTTGGGGTCATGCGCCTAATCAACCACCACATGACTCTGGTTTCAATTAAGTAATTCAATACTTTTTCTTATGCTATAAAGATTTATATCCAATTATGTAAGCTGTAATAAATTGTGCCTGAATTTTCTATAAGATAATTCCTTTTCAAAGAAATTAGCATCGATATCTCCATCAAAATAATTTTACTTCTTTTCACTCACACATGTAGGAATCCACCCCCAACATTATTATATGATTTTGTTGCGTAAATAGTTGTATGGTTTGTTGATTTGTTGTAGACTTGTTTTAAGTTGTGAGTTTCTTAATACTTATTCACAAACCAACAATGCTTCTGTACCCCCATCATCCTACCTAGAGGTACTACTATCCTAGACCATAAATTTCCATCGAAATTTGTTGAAATTTCTCTCTGTGGCCACCAAAACGACGTCGAAATTAGACATTTTCTTGGTTATAATATACTTACTAGAACTTGTAGTTATTAAGATTGTACTAGTAATAAGTGTTAGTATTCTACAAGTATTTTTGACTAATGAATGAGTCATGAATATATACTATTGATGTTTCAATTATTATTTTGAACTATTAATATGGAATAACAGTTTAGATTCAACCACAGATGAGTTCAAGACGTAAGATGTTTGGACTATGTATAACAGTTCCAAGATACATAAAAAAATTTAAAATACTCAAATTCTCACTTTCAAAAAGCCCCCGTTGGCGCGTAATGCTATGTTTCATACATGGTTAATGAAGGGGAGGGGAAGGGACGGGAGAGGAGGAGAAGGGAGGGGAGGAGACACTTATGTTAGTTTGTTTGGTTAGCATGGGGAGGCAAAGGGAAGGAGAACATGAAAACAATGTAAATATAAAAAATTATCTGGCAACATGGAATGTTGCTAATATAAAAATGAGACTACCACTTTTTTATATTCATTGTAATTATAGAAGTAGTTCTCTTCATATGTCTGTATTTGCAATAAACTTTTCCTTCATAAATCAGGACTTCCCGTCATAGTTAGGGATGGGAATTTCACCCTACCCAACCCTACCCAGCCCGAACCAACCCAAAAATATGGATCTAATTGGGTTTATGGGCGGGGCCGGGTGAGCCCATTGGGTGCAGGCCGCTAATTGGGCAAAATTCCGGCGTAAGCCATTTTATACGGGCACACCCGTCACCCATGCACAAAAATAACATGAGCCTCTCTTGTGACCCATCTCATGTGCGACATGTCTCTTTCTCTAAGTGTATCATACATCATGATATGTACACTCGAGTGTATTATAGCCTGACTCTCTCTCTCTCTCGAATACACTCGAGAGAGAGAGTCAGGCTAGAATACACTCGAGTGTATTCGGAGCAGAATACACTCAAGTAGTTTTTCATGATGTAATATTTTTTTTTCAAAAATCTTATCCGTTGATCTTCTTAAACATGTTGTGTGAATAGCTCATACGCAAAATTTGAGCACATTTGGACATTTATAGGTCATGTTATAAAGACCGCAAAAATTATGCATTTCAAATTAGTTTCACGCGTCGATTTTGTTGCCCTTAGATGAGTGACTTACACTCATCCAAATGGGGTCAAAATTTGTATGTAGCCCAGTTATAGTATGACGGTGAAGATCAATGGTTTACATTTTGCAAAAAATAGTCTTGATATGCAAACACACTTGAGTGTATTCGTGCGATCTGTACACTCAAGTGTATTCTAGCCTGACTCTCTCTCTCTCTATATATATATACACACACACATATATATATGTATATATATGTGTATATATATACACACACACACATATATATATGTACATATATATATATATATATATATATATGTACATATATATATATATATATGTACATATATATATATATGGAGTCAGGCTAGTGTACACTCGAGTGTACCGGAGGCACCATACACCTCAGTCATTTTTGAAGATACAATACATTTTTGAAAAATCTAAACTGTTGATCTTCTTAATTATCGTAAGAACATACTATATAATAAATTTTAGATCATTTGGACACTTATAGGTCGTGCATCTAAAGGAGGCAAAAATCATGTATTTCAAATTAGTTTTGTGCGTCGATTTTGTTGTCCTTGGATGAGTGACTTACACTCATCCAAATGAGTTCAAATTTTGTATGTGACCTATTATCATTGTAACCATGAAGATCAATGGATTAGATTTTGGAAAAATATGGTCTAGATAGGCAAACACCATTGGGGTGTACAGTGTGATTTGTACATATATATATATATATGTACACATATATATGTATATATATGTATGTATGTATATATATATGTATATATATATATATATATATATATATATATATATATATATATATATATATATATATAGGAAAATGATCCAGTGAGAAACATATCTTGGTGAGAGCATGAGAGGCATTTGAATAACTTTGCACAATGATCAAATTTTCATAATCTAACCTTATGGATTCAAAATATACCCTATTAGTCATGTTCCCACAAAATCTCATCATCATAGGACTTGTATTGCACGCACAATAAGCAAATACTTTTCAACGCTCAATATTGAGTTTTAGGCTGACCGTTGGATGTAAAATGTGTATATTATATATATATGGAGATGTAAACGATATCCAACTGTGATGATGTTTTGTGTGAAGGTAAATGTAATGATGTTCTTCCCATCCATAAGGTTGGATATTGAAAATAAGCTACAACTTTATAGTTATTCAAATGCCTCTCATGCTCTCACCGTAGAATGTTTCTCACTAGATCGCTACCCTATATATATATACATGTAGCTTATATGTACCCATCTTCATTCATGATGATTACAAAAGTACAAAATGCAATCCAACCTTATGGATGTGATTCATACCCTTTACATAACATGTGTATCAAAAATCACTTGAAACTGATATTTCTAGATCATCACATGAAAGAAAATGCATATTTTCTAATCAAGGTAAATTGTAGAAATTGTTGAACGATATATTGTTATATCTCATGATATACATGAGGCATTGTTGTTATTTTTTGAACACATCTAATCTATTGGATTTTGATTCAATCCATATGGTTGGATTGAATTAACGTATACCAAATATGTCATTTTCATGGCCGGTACACATAAGTTGTATGTACCGGTTGGTACATACTTCCTAATCTCTCTCTCTCTCTCTCACACACACACACACACACACACACACACACATAGATATATTTGAGGGTTCACACGATAGTTATATAATATCACTGATTCACAAGTATTTAGTTAGTTATCAAACGTAGTAGTATTATAATAATTACTTAGTATCATACAAGCTACGAATCACGGACACAGATGTTGACACGGACACGAGACACGGCGATTTCCAAAAATATAGAATATGGATACAACATTGGACACGACAAATATATAAATAAATAAATATTTTTTTTATTGAACATATTATGACATATAAATTGCTATATGTATATCCATAGGGGCAATCACCATGAAATCCAACAAGTAGTCAACATATAACATCATATCCACAAGTCACAATATGGATTAAATCACAACATATATTAATGTGTTTGATTATAGTATTGTTGCTGTAAAAATATGTGGAACTGTAAAACGTAAGACCAGTAGAATTTGGTGGCAGTAATGTATTTATTGTTAGTGGAAGTCTTGGTGAACACGATTTATTATCAAGATGAAAATGGGGAGGGGGTGAGGAAATATGTTGTTGCTGGTGGTGGAGCAGGAGGAAAATGGTGTCTTGGATGTTAGAGGGAAGAAAAGGAGGGGAATACATTGGAGAGCTACTTAAGATGGAGGGGCAAGATAAGAGGAGGGGAGATGGAGACATAGAGAAGCAAGAAAAAGAGTAGGCATAGGGAGGACAATACTACTTTTGTCTGAGAGGGAGCAATAAGAAGCGTAGGGGGAGGAGTGACAAGAGAAGGTAGAAGTAGAAATGGAGCACCAACGTGAGATAAGAGTGGGGGGGGGGTTGGGTAAAAATGTTGCGGCTGCTGGCACATTCAATTCGAAAAAGAGGAAGGACATGAATGAGAAGAGGAAAAAGAGGGGAGAAGGAAAAGTAGATGAGGGAGAAGCAGACACTGAGGAGCAGGATAAAGAGGAGGTGAAAGAATTTTTTGCTACTACTGTAGCTTTAGGGTAGGAAAAAGAAGATGGGAATACGAAGAGGCATGAAGAGGAGGAAGAAGAGGGGGGCACACAAAGAAGGAAGAATTACACAAAACTGGAAGACAAGGTGGTGAATCCAACTGCTTTCCTGATGGATGATGTGGAAGTCCTTGAATGTTGCAACAGTTAGTGGAAATGATACCACTAATGATGGTTGCTACAGTTCCTAAAGATGGGTGTTGACGGCTTGTATGTACATAAACTTAACCAACTAATGGTAGTAGGGCACTAGGGCAAGTAGTGGAGGACATTGAGACATGTATTTTGAGAAGGTTTGGGTTCTTTTCATATGCTTAGGCTTAAGTTGGTTGGGGTGGCGTGTCTTAGATGTGTCCACCGAGTGTCCAAACTGTGTTTGCCATCGCAATAATTTTTTTATAAGTCGACACATCGGAGGCGTGTACGCCACATGTCCAGGTGTGTCCAAGGAGTGTCCATGTTGGACACATATTGGACATGGACACGACAGCCTCCGGGAAGTGTCCGTGCTTCCTAGCATACAACTATAATATTACAAAGTATTACACTGTAATAACAGTACACTATTAGACAATGATCATGTAATATGTGCATACACATTCTATAACACGATTTATTAAGAAGATGCAGTGTTACATCTACATGGGCTTGTATAATATATAAGTACACACTCCGTTATACACCACAATAAAAATAAATTGTATTATTATTATATAGTGGTATATATAGGTAGGCTGAACTATAAGTACTGAAACTTGAATTGAAATAAAACCTCATTTACTATATTCACAATAATACAGGCCTAGGTGGGCAACCAAATTGAAGCTGAAAGTAGACACTTAGACAATTGGGTTTATTGTTAGTTGACTGGAGATAAGTTACTGCATGGGAGGTCTTCTAGCTCTCAGATTCAAGCATGGTTGTCAAGGTGGCTAAGCAGTGACCTAAGCTGGCTGGGCGCCTGGGTGCATCCTTTTTCTTTTTAAATTTATGCACAGTAATAGTATTATATACAATATATAACATATATATATATATATATATGGTACTTTGTGTATATATTTAGTGTTCTACATCCTAAATAAGCATGTTAGAGTGAAGTAGAAGCCTATTAGGGCATGAAATCATTTATACATGTCAAATATGATTCTAACATGACACGTACAATTTTTTTTTAAAATGTAAAAAATCTGTCTAGGCGCCCTGGTAGGGCTGTAACTGGTATGGGTATACCCCATGCCTTCAAATTCATATCCTCTAAACCCGTCACAGGTACAGCTTTTGTACCCATGTAACCGCTTAACCATTTAACCGCATACCTATGCCGTAATTGGGTACACAAACAGTTTGAAGTATACCCATACCCGTGTACCCGCTATATATACGTCTATTTCTATACATATCATTCTCATTCTTGTTACTAATACTTTCTCAACAAGTTCCATGCACCGGCTATGACCATTAAAACCAAATCTAACCTAACTAATCGTAAACAATTTCTCACTCGACATATTTCTATACTTGCCCCACACAACAGTTTACGAACCCCCTACTATGCGATCAAGAATCCTCTATCCTTTTGCTTTAACAGCAACGATGACTTCCCAGATATCCCTATTGCTGCTGCTGGCTGCAACTCTCTCACTTCATATCAGTTTGTTGTGGCCTCTGCCTGCAATGCCATCATTTGTTGCTCTATTCATTAGCTGGACATAATTTCCTCACAGCAGAAACAATGCATCGATTTTTTGCCACCGCCGACATTAGATTGCGTGTTTTTTACTGATCATAGCTGTAGCGGATGATCCCTTATGCTTTTGAGCATGGCTTAGCCTCTATTCATTGATGTTTGATTGTATCATTTAAGCTAAAAATGGACATTACGTAAAACCGTACAACCGTGTACCCACTCCAGATACCCATGGTTATGCGGGAATGAGTATGCCTTTTGATCAAGTGGGTAGATACCCATAACTGTACCTGCTTTTCTAAACAGGCACGGTTATGAATATATATTGACCAGAGATTAAGACGTGTGAGCTAGGAGTTTCATCTGATACTATTAGTGACACAAGCATCTAAACAAGTTGCGAAACTATGTGAATCTTGAGACTCTAGACACAGACATCTCATACCGTTGCATCTAAACAAGTTACGAAACTACGTGAATCTTGAGACTCTAGACACAAACATCTCATACTGTTGTTTATTAGTATTTCACTATCTTTTCATTATTCTTTCTGGTGTCAGAGTCACCCCGTAAGCGTGACAATAGACCCTACATTGGATTAGGTTTGGATATCCAAATTAGCCTAATTGAGTCTGATTTTGCTTGACAGTCCAGTCTGGTTTCTTTTCCTTATAACACACACACACACACACACACACACACACACACACACACACATATATATATATATATAGTCAGGCTGGAATACACTCGAGTGTACGGATCGCACGCTACACTCAAGTTGTGTTTGCATATCAAGACTATTTTTTTATAAAATTTAAACTATTGATCTTCATTTTCATACTATAATTAGGCTACATATGAATTTTGAGCACATTTGGATGAGTATAAGTCACTCATTTGAGGCCAACAAAATCGACACACGAAACTAATTTGAAATACATAATTTTTGTGGTCTTCATAACATGACCTATAAATGTCCAAATGGGCTCAAATTTTGTATATGATCTATTCACAAGATGTTTAAGAAGATCAACGGATTAGATTTTTGAAAAAGATATTGCATCATGGAAAACTACTTGAGTGTATTCTGCTCCGGATACACTCGAGTGTATTCCAGCCTGATTCTCTCTCTCTCTCTATACACACACACACACACACACATAAATAACATATAACACACACACATATAAATATATATATATATATATATATTGATAGGAAAGATTCTGAGATCACAACCGCAAAATCAAATACAATGAAGTGAAAGACGGTCCATGAGTGTTACTACCGGAGGTAATCTAATAACATATTTACTAACTAAAGATGCTAGGAAATAAAAATAGTTAATTGGAGAAGGCACCCCTATAACAAAGCCTCATTCATCTATATATTGCATACCAAGTTCCAGTCAAATACAGAAGCTATCACTAATATTCATCTTTTTGTTGTGCATTTAGGATGTTCTCCATAGAGGAGCTGTCTCGACATAAATCTACGTCTCTAAAACTCAACAACTGTGTGGCTTTAACAGACTTCTCTTATAATAGCTATGATACCTACAACAACTGTGGGATAGAAATATTTCATTATATGTATCTCCTCTTTTTCATGTGCCTCGGATTTTTGGAAGCACGTATTTTGTTACAACCCTTCATCCTGGTTTAACTAAACTTGACCCTCAATCTATCAAATGTGTGTTCTTGGGATACTCTCAGACTCAGAAAGGTTACAAGTGCTTTGATCCTTCTACAAATAAATGGTTTGTTAGTGCTTATGTGGTATTCTTTTAGGATACACCATACTATTCTATGGCAGGTTCTACACTTACATCATATCTGTTACTTGATACACCTCTACTTGTGTCGATTGACACTGACCTATCTTCTCCGGATGTGGCCCATCCGCGCCTCTAAAAGTGTATCATATATATATATATATATATATATATATATATATATATATATATAGAGTCAGGCTAGAATACACTCGAGTGTATCCGGAGCGGAATACACTCAAGTAGTTTTTCATGATGCAATATTTTTTTTGAAAATCTAATCCGTTGATCTTATTAAACATCCCGTGAACAACTCATATGCAAAATTTGAGCACATTTGGATATGTATAGCTCATGTTATGAAGACTGCAAAAATTATACATTTCAAATTAGTTTCGCGCGTCGATTTTATTGCCCTTAGATGAGTGACTTACACTCATCCAAATGGGCTCAAAATTTGTATGTAGCCTAGTTATAGTATGACGGTGAAGATCAACGGTTTACATTTTGCAAAAAATAGTCTTGATCTGCAAACACACTTGAGTGTATCCGTGCGATCCGTACACTCGAGTGTATTCTAGCCTGACTCTATATATATATATATAGAGTCAGGCTAGAATACACTCGAGTGTACGGATCGCACGGATACACTCAAGTGTGTTTGCAGATCAAGACTATTTTTTGCAAAATGTAAACCGTTGATCTTCACCGTCATACTATAACTAGGCTACATACAAATTTTGAGCCCATTTGGATGAGTGTAAGTCACTCATCTAAGGGCAATAAAATCGACGCGCGAAACTAATTTGAAATGTATAATTTTTGCAGTCTTCATAACATGAGCTATACATATCCAAATGTGCTCAAATTTTGCATATGAGTTGTTCACGGGATGTTTAATAAGATCAACGGATTAGATTTTCAAAAAAAATATTGCATCATGAAAAACTACTTGAGTGTATTCCGCTCCGGATACACTCGAGTGTATTCTAGCCTGACTCTCTCGCTCTCTCTCTCTCTATATATATATATTGATAGGAAAGATTCTGAGATCACAACCGCAAAATCAAATACAATGAAGTGAAAGACGGGCCATGAGTGTTACTACCGGAGGTAATCTAATAACACATTTACTAGCTAAAGATGCTAGGAAATAAAAATAGTCAATTGGAGAAGGCACCCCTATAACAAAGCCTCATTCATCTACATATTGCATACCAAGTTCCAGTCAAATACGGAAGCTATCACTAATATTCATCTTTTTGTTGTGCATTTAGGATGTTCTCCATAGAGGAGCTATCTCGACATAAATCTACGTCTCTAAAACTTAACAACTGTGTGGCTCTAACAGACTTCTCTAATAATATCTATGATACCTGCAACAGCTGTGGGATAGAAATATTTCATTATATGTATCTCTGATATAAGCATGGATGAATTATAAACTGTGAGTTTTGTTTTCAAATGTTGTGTACTTTCTTTCCTTCCATATAGTCCTCATAATTGTTGCTGATAACACATCATCTTTTGTGATATAATCCGACTTAGGTTTGGCTTTAATGATCTAGTTTACGATATCTTTATTAATATTGTATGCAAGGTGTAGGATTTGTAGATGATCAAGCCAAATCTTCCTGGTAGAACGGAATGTTAAGATGTGTTCAGTGTACTCCAAGGTTGTCAGACTCGAATCGGTCAGCGAGCCGGTGAGGCCTCTGGTTCCTGGTTCACTGGTTCAACCGGTGACGTCAACATGACGTCATTAATAGTTTAAAAATATATAAATGTCTTTGATACTCGTAGAAAATATCTCTGCAAAAGTTATGAAACATGAATAATAGCACAACCGCTCATAATAACTTGATAAACAAGCCAAATAACAAATATTATTCTATTCATGGACATTTATATACCAAAATTTATATAGTATTCAATATTAATTAACAATAAAATTGCAACAACAATACATTTATTTGTCAAGTCAGAGAACCGGCCGGTTGGGCTAAAATTGGACTGGTTCAACCGGTCGGTTCACCAGTTTGATGCCGGTCAGACTTCATTTCCGGCTTGAGAGGGAATCGACCTGGTAGAGTGACCGGTTCTCGATTCAATCGGTTCAACCAGCCGGTTCGGTTCTTTTTCGATAACCATGGTGTACTCTATGTACCCTTTACATAAAATGCACATAGTAGGTTCTAAGAAACTTCGTTTCTAGCAGTTTTTCTCTGTGAGGATTTTGTTATGACCTATAAGCCAGATGAGGATGATATGCTTGATGGGACACTTAATATTCCATATCTTATGGAATGTATTGCTAACACTAGAGTCAATGAAGAAATTATGTGAATTCAGGTGTTTATGTTTGTACCCATTTCCACTTGACCTGTTGCAGTGTATCATGCTCCAAAGAGTGATTTATTTCCTCGATATCATCATTAAAAAAGACCCATCTAGAAATCTACAAAGGTGTTCATTCTCTGTGAGTTCAGTAGGACTAATGCTCGTTCTGTGAAAATGTAAAGTATATTTTTGGAGATATTCATGTCTGTCATATTAATGACAGTGCATCCTTTCTTCCACGGGTCGAAGCAGAAGGATATGTGATAAGAACAACATGGAGGGATTATAAGTGCTATTTTAAATGATTTATATTGTGTCATTTATGTGTTTCTGGAGAGGGGAAAGTTTGTTTCTCGTAATGTGTTTCCAGGGGTTATGGCAAAGATAGTATTTGTTGGCGGCACGTTCACTCCAAACCATATGCTTTTTGTTGCATATGTTAGCTGTGATTCTATGTATCAGATGTAGAGCATGTAGTTTCAAGTTCATGATACCCCATCCTCCTAGTTTTTTTGGTTTAAAAATATGGTCCCATCCTACAAGATGTCTTTTCTGTCGATTGACTGTTTCCCCTAAGGGGATCTTCTCCTGATTTTATGTATAATCTGAATGACCAGGGAGAGGATGCAACTAAGATAAAATGTGCTGAGAGGTAAAAGTGAAGAGTTGAGTAGTGTAAGGTGACCAATGAGGCTGAGGTGATGTATTATCCAGAGATTAAGATTTGTTTCAATTAGTGTGATGATCTGGTTCCAGCAAGTGGATGGTAAAGGATTTGGTGAAAGAGGTAAACCCAAGGTATTTGGAGGGGAAAGACTCCTTTTGGCATTGGACAATATGTTTATATTTATCAATCATACCATTGCTAAGGCACGTGTCTCTGATGGATGATTTCTGAAGATAGATCTTGAGGCCCCGCTTGTCCTAGTAATCGCATGGGCTTAGCACTTAGTTGAAAAACACTATGCTTCAAAACATACTTGTTAAGGCGGCAAGGCGACATGACGTTGGGGATGGACGCCTTGTGCCAAGGCGCGACTAGGTGACCTTTAAAAAAAATAATTTATGTATATATTTTATGTATATATACATGTGTCATGGTTTTTCCCCACTCATATACACACATTGTATAGTTATATATGTAGTTATCTACATATTTATAGTCGATTTCCCCATATATATATTTTATTGTATGAAAAAATAACCAATTACATTTCTAATAAATTATCATTGACACTAATGTCAAGAACACGAAAAGAATTATTGTAAAGAATGTAAGAGAGTGATCAACAAATAAATATATATTTATTGTCATGCATAGCTACAAGTATTAAGCAATGTAATCACTATCCTTCATAGCATAGCTACTTAGTACATTTTGAATTGAAGGTGCAACCTAAGAAAAATCAAATGTGTACTATGAGTATTAGATCCAGTCAAACAAAAAAAGAGTATTAGATCCAGTCAAACCCAAAAAAGAGTATTCGATCCAATTAAAAGTGATATTTGGCACATAAAATAGGCAACACTATTAATTTTGAACATTGGTGTAGCCATATCAAACATTAAAATAAGTGAATATACAACCAGACCCACAAAACTAGGTCACTATAGCATTATAAACAAAGCGTCATCGCCTAGGCGCAACCCTGGGGTGCCTTGCCGCTTAGGCGGCCGCCTAGGCGGCCGCCTAGGCGAGCGCCTTGACAAGTATACCTCAAAAGATGTCTGAGCCCTAGAAGGACAATTGTTTAAGTCACCATGCTTTCAGGCATCAGGATCAGAGTGTTACCTATGACTAAGCTCTGTGACTAGCTCCATTGTCATCATCTAAGTTCTCCTTCATCACAGGGTAACCGAACCACTCGAACATAGGGAAATGAGGAACATATAGACTAGGATGAAAATAATGTCGATAATATGACTGTCTTAAGGTTTAAATGAAAATGATGGTGTCATCCGCATATTGAATTATGTGTTCCATGCTAGGTATATGGCTCTCTATGAGGTTGATCCTAGGAGAAATGGAAATCACCTCTACCCAAAACTCTTGTTAGTGTTATACCCGTCTCATATCCTACCCATTTACAACCCTAGCCCCAGGCGCTCGACCAGGCAGTCCTAGACGCCCGCCGAGGTGCCCAAATGTCAATTTAGTAGGCAGAAGGCCTAAGCGGACCCCCCTTGGCCGCTCGGCTGCCTAGGTGGCCGCCTCAACAACTATGGTTCAAGGCATGTTAGCTCCAACCCTACGCTATTTTCACAACCATCTTCTAGTTATACCCCTTTGCATGAATATTTACAACTATTTATATGAAAGTAGTTGATTTGCTAAACGAAAATCTACCTCCAATTTAGAATATAACCTAAATATTTAGATCTGATGTGTGATATTGCTTTTTGGTTATAGCCTACAGATGGCCTATAAATATCTCTACGGTTATTTCACAAGCTTATGGTTGAAGTTACAACCATGTATCAAAATTTATTCTTTCTTTTACAATTGGTAAATCAAACTGTAACGAACGACAATGCTAGGCGACTTTTCAGCCTTATAACTTAATCTAGGAAGCACGGACACTTCCCCGGGGCAGCCGTGGCTGTCCTGGACACGTGTCAGATACGGACACGGCTGGACACGCGGTGGACACGGCTTAGAAGTGTCCACTTTTTTTTTAAGCTTAGACACAACATGGACACGGCTTGGACATGGTGTGGACAGCTTGGACACGGCTTGGACACGTCGTGGATACGGCAGGCTCAAACTAATTCCATATATAAAAAAAATGTAAATTATATATCTTTTCTCTCCCTCCTCTTATTCCAGCACACTACAATGTCTCCTCCCAATCCTTTTCCTGATGATTATTACATATTTATCTATTATACATCATACTTATATATATAATTCATCATTATATAACGAGTGTTCTAGGAATTTGACATACAAATTCATTATATTCATCATTCTTCATTCATACTTACTTGATTTCACATCGCAAATGTATTCTAGATTAATCTACATTGATCATTTATTATCTCATAATGGAAACATACTAGTGCTTTCTTATAAAGTCTGCTTTCATATCGTAAGAGAATTTTGGGTTTGATTTATATTTCTTTAAATCTCATGTAATCAGTTGCTTTACAGATTTGGATAAGACTGATATTATGTGTATTAACTCCATGTTATGTGTATGTATATGTGTATTTGTGTACATGTATAAGTTTGTGTACATGTATATGTATACGTATATATTTGTCTATATATTTATATAACTATATTTATACTTATACATATATGTATATTATATATATATATATGTATGTATATGTATATGCATATGTATATGTATATGTATGTGTGTATGCCGTGTCCGTGTTCGTGTCCTATATTTTTGAAAATTGTCGTGTCTTGTGTCCGTGTCCGTGTCCGTGTCCATGCCGTGTTCCGAGTCCGTGTTCGTGCTTCCTAGAACTTAATTATAGATTATTATATAGTTATATCTCATGTCCTTCATAGACCCATTGTTCCTCGTTCATACTATACAGTATACATATGCCTCTAAAATTCGATTGGTGATTTCCTTCATTTTGGTACTCTAGTAGTTAGAAACAGTAACTCTAGTTGCAGTTTCAAACTAATTCCTGCATTCCCCTTAATATATTATTGTGTAGATTAGTGTATTTGTCTATACATTGTACTTATTAAGGAGACCCTCCCCATTTCAAATAAATGATATATAGCATAGATACATTTATTGATGCTTGTATATTATGCTGGAAAGTTCCGCTAGTTAATTCCTTCACTTCACTGTTGAAATCACCAGGATTGCCCATCGGACATAGTGAAATATTTTCTGTAAATTTTAAATTTAAGACCATCACAATTGGCATGTATGTTTTCTTCCTTGCTTCCTGGCTAGTATGACTAGGGATTTGTCGAACTGGATTGACCGGTTTTCAATCCAATGTAATCACAGACCTACCTGGGATAAGCTCAAGAGTAGGACAATCATTGTTTGCAGGATGTTCAAAGCCATGTGTAATGTGTTGCTTTCAACAGCTTAAATTCAAATATGTGATAGTCCTGGATATTCTGATTCACAGATCAATGTTCAAGTACTAAATTGTACTCAACCCTCTACTCGTAAGGACACTGTTTTAGTTATATCTAGTTATACGAGGATCTTCTTACAGGTTTCTCCTTTTGACTGTGTTCTTGCTTGGAAGGTTCAGTACAAAGATTAAAGACACTAGGATTGACCTCTCAGTTAACTGAATACAGTTGTGTACTTTCTAATGGCAACATATATGAAGGCACATGTATCCGTCGTTATTATGATCTCTAATTTACTGCCATCATTGTAATTTTATAATTGGTTTCCTACATTTGTATCATCCTACAGCTGAAGCCTTATGTAGCTCAATGTGCAAGAGATGTTAACACATCCCCAAGCGAGGAGACTGCTGCTGCATCCAAATAAAAGCTCATGCCCTAAGTGCAGCGCAATTGATGACTCCCATGGAGCTAGATCGCAACTGTGGGTCTAGGTATAAGATGGAAACCGTTGTCATTTGGAAACAAATTTTGGTTTGCCGTAGTTTGGTGTCCAATATAAACTTGGAAAACGAGAAGTGACGAACTGTGAACGCTCTTCTCGTTTGACGATGATTTCTTTTAGGGCCTTATTTGTTGAACTTAAGATGAAAATTGATAAATCCCTATATTCCAACTCAGATGTTTGGTTGATGCATTTGAAGATTCACTCGTTGCTTTGTACGATCCATTTGGACATTTACCCAAGTGCTTGTTTGATTGGAGGCGAGATACCTTTTCTCAATTGACACTTGAAAAGTAAATAATTATAAACTAGAAAAACGAACTTCACAAATTGGAGATGGTTGATTATCAATATTATTTTAAACATGCGTAATACAGAGGGCGCAGTTTTCTTATACGGAGTTATCTTGTTTTGCCAAGACACAAGTATCGTGATTTCAGTTTTAAATCAATCAGATGCTTAAAAATGAAATGATTTGTGCAATTTCGTTGATTTTTGGGTGATAATACAAGTCCTGACCATGCTGCACTGAGGACTGGACAACCTGGGCGCACCAAGGTTGTGTTTTCGTCCTACGACTATCTAGAAGGCCTGTCTGGAACCTCTGTGTTGAATATTTCTGATGTGACATTTATAAAGTGAACAGCACAAAAGCACTCAATTTAGGTGCTGATGGCGTGGTTGGTTTAACATTACGTCTGCAAACATTAATGACATGACAGTAGAAGTAGGCAGACGTTGATTTTAACTATGATTCCAATTTTCCTAACACGAACAATGATGTAGATTTGGGAATGTGTTCTGAATTCCAGCCCAATCGACTGGACTGAAGTTTTGTAAGTTGGGCACTCGCGGCAACGTGTATTTCCAATTATGCTTGTCTTTTTTAAACAGATACGGTTTATTGGCTACAATAACACCTTCGGACGATTGATAATGCTTCTGTGGCCAGCTCCTGAAGTATGGCGTCGTTATTTTCATGGTTGAAGTGGCTCAGAATCATCGAAACAATATGGTGTTCCGGAACTGCCTTGTGGGCCCGTGGCGTTGTCCCTCTCCGCGTGTCATATTATGCATCTAAGGCCTGTAATGAGCATCTATGTTTCGCTTCATTTGTGTTGTCGTATTGTGGCCAATGTTGGATTTTTAGCTAAATATGAGGCGTTTCCAGAATTATCCACTACAGGCTAGTGTGGCATCCGAATACTAAAGAAGGGAAACGGGAGGAAATGTCGGGCAGAAATCGCCCTACAGTTTGCGCAGCCCACTTTGTTGACGTGGGCAGCTCCGGAGCCAATTAAAAAGCGATGCATCTCCCAGATCGAGTGTACAGGTCCTCAGCCTGGCGGCCTCTTGACGTTGCGGTCACGCCACAACGTTCGACCGTGACCTCACGAATGAATATGGGGGCCCATATGGCAAGTTTTGGGTCCACATAAAAGTAATGGGGCTTTTATACTATCGGTCCCTCTTCTTCTTTTCTTTTTAATTTTATTCCGGTAGTTGGTGTATAATGCACTATTACCCCTCATCCCTCCATTTCTAATCTGTAAGTTGCAAATGCCTCGTTAGTCTGCAAACAATCAGAAATATTTTAAAGCGCGACATGCCAATTGTAGTTATTATTATATATAATTCTACAATAATAAATTTGCACAATTCATACCTTTTCTTTTGAACGAACTTGCTTACCCAATTGGTAAACTATTCTAAACTCTTGAAAAAGAGAGGAAAGTGGGACTACTCGAACATAAATGTAAAACAATGGCCCTTGATACATCTGAACTCTCTCTCTCTCTCTCTCTCTCTCTCTCTATATATATATATATATATATATATATATATAAGATATGGTATTTTGAGTATATAGCAAGAAGGAACTCTAACCTTGATGAAAAAATGAGAGTCTTGCACCTTTCATATGAGACCCACATCGAGGGATTGGTGAATGTATACTAGTGATGTGAAAATAGGCACATAGACAACTCCGAACAAAAGAGTTAAGATTTGGACCACATTGACACTCTAAGAGGTGAAATTTTTGTTGTGGCGAAAACTATAAGTGACACCTATAATTAGTGAAATAGGAGATATGTGAAATCAGACAAGATGCTGATTCTAGCATTAAGCATATATATATATATATATATATATATATATATATATATATATATGTATGTATATAGGATAGCGATCCAGTGAGAAACATCCTACAGTGAGAGCATGAGAGGCATTTGAATAACTACAAATTCGTAACTAATTTTGAAAATCCAACTGTATAGATGGAAAAAGCATCATCTCATTTACCTTGTCGCAAAAAATCATTACAATCAGACATTGTTTACATGTCCATATGTACAATATACACTTTTTACATCCAACGGTCAGCCTGAAATTCAATATTGAGCGTCGAAAAATATTTGGTTGTTGTGAATGATCTACAAATTGGATGGTGATAAAATTTTATATGAAGGTATATATTAAGGTATACTTGTAATCTATACGGTTGGATTATGAAAAATTGATCTATATGAAGAGTTATTCAAATGCCTCTCATGCTCTCACCAGATATGTTTCTCACTGGATCGTTACCCTATATATATATATATATATATATATATATATATATATATATATATATATATATATATATATATATATATATATATATATATGACTTTGAGAACTTTCATAGCACACTAATTACATCTAGTTCATAAAACTGTGAGTTTGGAAACATCCACTCTACTTTGCAGTTCACTTTTCATGAAAAACCAAGATTTCATGAAATCTTCTGCTAAGTCCCATCTAAAGTCCAAATTCTTCAGTGTAATCCAAAATTAGATTGTTCGATACCAGTCTATCAAATTCTACTCACCAAGAATCTGAATCTAGTCATGAGTCAAACAAAATAGTCTCTTTGAAAGCATACTCAGTGGGAGTCAAATTAAAGTTAAAATTGACAAATTGAAACTATTTTTATGGTGCAAAACAAAAAGAGAAGACTCGTGAAGCACATATATGAATCTAGCAAGAATCTAGTCAAGATTCCTAATTGATAAAATTAGAAAAATCATCCTCTAGTACATCAAATTTCTACAACAAATACATATTGTCCCTTTATGGAAAATGTTCATCCTACTCATAGAACTTAAGTCTAAACCTAATTGTAGATAGGTCAACCTGCCATCTAAGACATGATGTAGCTTCCTAAAGGAAAACACGCATTGATGGAATGCTGGACTTTTTTTCAGCATGGCTTTACAATCAAGCCATCGCATTCCTTTACAAATTCATTAGTAGAAAACCTATCATTTATTAATGCTAAGGTCGTACACAATGTAACAAGTTGTCTGTCTATTTCCATCTTAAAAGGAGGGAGCAAAACTTGGTGACGTGTACTAAAGCATCAATTCAAAGTAGGTGGGATAAGATGGTGGATCTTTTTCTTTTTTGGATCTGCAGGGGCCGAAGCTAGGGATGAGCATCGAGTCGGGTTATACCGGGTTTTGCCTGTCCCAAACCCAAACCCACATTTTAAAGTGGGCCACGGGCCGGGTTCTGGCCCGGATAAAAATAAAAAATGTCAGCCCATACCCGGCCCATATAAAAATGCTGGGTTTCGGGCCGGATTCGGGTTTGCCCATATAACATCGAATGAGCATTTCAAATTTTGCTAGATCCAACTTGCTAACATGGAAACTAAACTAGTATGATATGTATTTTGTGATCAACCTTCAAAATAATATATATATTTTGTGATAAATGTAGCCGGAATATGTACACCTTAGTTGTATGATCCCTTACAACAATGAATGGATATTGAAAGAGCAACAAATCATTTTCTTGTACATGTTAAAAAATCAGTGGAATCTATGATGTTGTGGTTTTTTGCTTCTCATCCTATATGTATATACAACGAAATGGGTTTTGGAAGGGTAAGAGATCATTTGTCTCCTACATGTGGGCATATGAGAAAAAAATGAGCATAATCTACTATGCATTGAGCAAAAGATCATTTGTCCCCTACATGTGGACAGAGTGAGATCAAAACAATGAAATCAAGTATGTCTATCTATGTCAATGATAGTTATCTTACTAGTATCAATTCACTAATCATGTTGATTGATTACGAATTTTCTATGTTTCCATTGGTTGGATACATACTACATATTGCATCAAGAAATCTGTATATTTTTCTTTCAAGACAAAGATAGATGTATGCATCTATAATGTACATAAAATCTTAATAGTATCAATTCACTAATCATGTTGATTGATTACAAATTTTCTATGTTGTCATTGGATGGATACATACTACATATTGCATCAAGAAATCTGTATGTTTTTCTTTCAAGACAAAGATAGATGTAAGCATCTATAATGTACATAAAATCTAATCTGGGTATTCAGGTTTTCGGGCCTGGGTTTACCTCCGTCCATACCCGGCCCAAATAAAATATGAGTTTAAATTTTAGGCCCGGCCCACCCATATTATAAATCGGGTTCGGGTCTGGATCGGGTTATGCGGGCTGGGCCACGGGTCGGATCGGGCCGGCCCGACCCAATGCTCATCCCTAGCCGAAGCCCCCCTCCCCTCTCCAAACAGGTGCCAGAGCCCAGATGATCCAAGAGGTTGGTACTGTGAAACGGTAGGTTTCGAACCCGGGACCCCCGGGGGGCCAAGCCGTGCCTAACCAACCGAGCCACATCGGCCGGGTTTGGTGGATCTTTTTCATGTGCACGGATAAGAGCATGAAAAATGCTTGACCTCTTGAATAATTAATTAATCCAATGGTATCCAATAGAATTATGAGCTGTTTCCCGCAAGTTTGAGATTAACAGGGAGAAAGAATTCTGGTGTTCATTGGCCTTTTTGGACAGAGCATCTGCTTGTGTGCTTAGTGAAGAAGAATAAGATTGATACATACAATTAAAACTTACGATTAAAGGAAAAGCGAACGGGAAATTCGCAGGAGACTTCCAGAACAGGAGCGTTCAAGTAAAACGTGCTATAAAAAACACACTCCCTCCGGCCTCTCCAATCGCCCACCCACCATTCGCTCGCTTCGGCTCTCCTTATCTTCTCCGCCAAGAAGGTCCAGCACCCCCCTTCAGTTGCTCTCCTCCGACTGCTGCTGCCGAGCGCCAGGGCTAGGGGCTAGGTTTAGGGTTTGCACCTATCCTCACCCAATCCTCGATTCCAAACCCTGGTCCTCAGCCCCCCCGCCCCTAAAGCTATGGCGTCTGCTTGCTCCTCCCAAATCCACGCCCTTGGCTCCGCCGCCGCCTTCCACCGTTCAAAGTCCAACTCAGGCTTCTCTTCCTCCCGCTCCGTCTTCTTCGGCGCTGGCAGGAAGCCTAGCGTAGCGTTTCTCCGGGCTAGGAGGAGTGTTAGTGGGCTTCAGCGCCATGGGCCATTCCGGGTAGTGGCGGAGAAGGTCGTGGGAATTGACCTGGGTACAACCAATTCGGCTGTGGCGGCTATGGAGGGTGGTAAGCCGACCATCGTCACAAACGCTGAGGGGCAGCGCACCACGCCTTCCGTGGTGGCCTACACCAAGAACGGGGACCGCCTCGTAGGTCAGATTGCCAAAAGGCAGGCCGTTGTCAACCCAGAGAACACTTTCTTCTCCGTAAAGAGGTTTATTGGGAGGAAGATGTCCGAGGTGGATGACGAGTCCAAGCAGGTGTCGTACCGTGTTGTACGTGACGACAACGGGAACGTCAAGCTCGAGTGCCCTGCCATTGGAAAGCAATTTGCTGCCGAGGAGATTTCGGCGCAGGTAACTATACTGTAGCACCACCAATTTTGCTTCATTCAACTGCTGTGTGCACCAATCCAAAAAGCTCTTTTTTTGTCATGCCACCTAAATGTTTTCATCTTCGTTATAGGTTCTGAGGAAGCTTGTGGATGATGCTTCGAAGTTTCTGAACGACAAGGTGACTAAAGCTGTAGTTACGGTTCCGGCCTACTTCAATGATTCCCAAAGGACAGCAACCAAGGATGCTGGTCGTATTGCTGGGCTAGAAGTACTGCGTATCATCAATGAGCCAACTGCTGCTTCATTAGCTTATGGGTTTGAGAAGAAAAACAATGAGACCATTTTGGTATTTGACCTTGGTGGTGGGACATTCGATGTTTCAGGTACGGGCCTGTTTCTCTGAGTGGGGTTATCTCTGTAAATAAAACCCATAAGCTTTCATTTCATAATTCACTACTATCATGTTAACAAGTCCATAATATTGTCATTCGATAGTCATCACATTTCTTCCTGTTTCTGCGAATTATACAGTGGTGGAGTTGGTAGTTCTGTGGCATTCTGATTATGTTTCATAAGTTATTTACTGACTTCAGTATGTATCAACAACAGAATTAGGCTTGGATAAATAGTTCGATGCACTTGCAACTAGCGTGTTTTCGCATCAGTATCACTTGTTGATTGTATCAATTCTTTTTATCTTCTTGTCCGGATTTGATTTGAAACTTGGCTCATTCTATCTTACTTTGTCTTGTTTGTATGTGTGATGCCCTTTGCTGACGCAAAACTCATTTCTGTTTATTAAAGTGTTAAAAGTGGTATGAACTCTTTACTTCTACTAAAACTCTAGCATCGGTTTTTAGTTTTTGACAAAATTTGTGAATGTGAATTCTTGATTAAAAGAATGTGGTTTGACGCTTCTCTGATTGATTGACACTAATATGAAGTAGCTGTCTTCTGGTTTTGAATCTAGATTTACGTATTTAGTAATCCTTAATAAAGTAAAAATAGAACTGCTTTTGCCCTTTGTTTATTACGATGTCAAAGTGTTGATGTGTAGTTTAACATCTTGCATTATGTCAGCACTGCCATCTAAGTTATAGAATTTGACCGTACTCTTAATATGCTGCAGTCCTTGAGGTTGGAGATGGTGTGTTTGAGGTGCTGTCCACTTCTGGAGATACACATCTGGGTGGTGATGACTTTGACAAGGTTGGGTTATTGTTTTTTGTTGTGTATTGATTCTGTTTGGTTTGACTGTCTTTTCTTTTTTTGCTGTTGGTTGGGGGTGTGCGTAGGAGGGGTTTGCCATCTTAACAAATTCCTGATAAATGCATATCTCTTGAGTTACTGACAAGTCTAATTGGATTTATAGAGAGTCGTTGACTGGCTATCAGCTGACTTTAAAAGGGACGAGGGAATTGACCTTCTAAAGGACAAACAAGCTCTGCAACGTCTGACTGAGACAGCAGAGAAGGCAAAGATGGAGCTGTCGTCTTTGACACAAACGAACATCAGGCAAACTTCATTTGTCCTTATATGTTGACTAGACATAGTCCTCTGTGTTTGCACTATTGTTATGATGTTTTGTTCTGCAGCTTGCCATTCATAACTGCAACTGCTGACGGCCCAAAACATATTGAGACAACTATTACGAGAGCGAAATTTGAGGAACTTTGCTCAGACTTGCTCGACAGGTATATAATAGTTCCAAGATATATTGTGATCCATCTTTATGGTACATAGAGATATAAATTTTTTCCGACTGTAGAGTGGTTTCAGGATTATGACCTATTTTTTTTCTTAAAAACCATGTTATTTCACATTGGGCAACTCCTACTAGCTAATGGCATTGTTTCTATGCGGTCACTAGATGTATTTTTGCATAATTTGTGCTAGATTATTTGCTTATGGCTGTTTAGTGCTGCTGAGTTTTGCGTTATTGGTAGGAGAGAGTACGTGATAATTGATTTTCAGGTACGGAATACATAGCTGCATGTTAAAACAATATAGAGAATACTAAGGATTTCTTTTTTGTGAAAATTATTGTGTTAGATATGAAATTCACATGTTAAAGCAATATAGAGAATATTAACGATCTCTTTTTTGTGAGAATTAATGTGTTAGATATGAAATTCAAGGTTGGCATATAATGTAGATGCAAACTGGTGAAATTTGTGTTGTATGTTCCTCTTCAGCATGTTCACATCTGTTTCCTTTTCGCTTTCTTGAAGGCTCCGGAGGCCTGTAGAGAATGCACTTAAAGACGCCAAGCTCCAATTCAAGGATTTGGATGAGGTCATCCTTGTTGGTGGATCGACTAGAATTCCTGCTGTCCAGGAATTGGTGAAGCAGTTGACTGGAAAGGATCCCAATGTTACAGTCAACCCTGACGAAGTTGTTGCTTTGGGTGCAGCTGTCCAGGTTTTACTTCTCACATTTGCTCTTTCTTTTCTGTTGTATTTTTCATTACCATTGTAAATACTGTCTGAAGCAAGCGTGAGAAACTATTTGATTCTCATTTTAATGTTGTTGATGCTCATTTTCTGATTGTTCTTGCTCTTCTTTCTAAACTTTTAGGCTGGGGTCTTGTCTGGAGATGTCAGTGACATTGTGCTATTAGATGTATCACCATTGTCATTGGGTCTGGAAACTTTGGGTGGAGTGATGACTAAGATTATCCCAAGAAATACTACACTGCCAACATCAAAATCCGAGGTCTTCTCTACTGCTGCTGATGGACAGACAAGTGTAGAAATTAACGTTCTTCAGGGTGAGAGAGAATTTGTGAGAGATAACAAATCTCTTGGCAGCTTCCGCCTCGATGGAATCCCACCTGCTCCTCGTGGAGTACCCCAAATCGAAGTCAGGTTTGACATTGATGCAAATGGAATTCTTTCCGTCAGTGCCGTGGACAAGGGCACTGGCAAAAAGCAGGATATTACCATTACTGGTGCCAGCACCTTACCAAGCGATGAGGTAATCGCTTAATTCTTAGTATACCCATCATTCACATTGACATATACTTCGCTTATCCCTTTTTTCTACATAATAAAAAAGCAATGTCCTTAGTGCCTGTTTCGTTGGGCTGAAATTTGTAGGATATCATTGTATTTGCATTATCATTGCAACCTTAAAGCTTGTTTGCTTGTTAAACTTTTACGCAAAATCACTCTCGAACTACATATTATGATTATGTGGAAAACACTGTAAAACCAATTGTGTCTAACTGGTTGCAGTCTGTTTTCCTGTTATTGAATTATTTTATTTCTTACAAAGTTTACCTCCAATTAAACATGTCCTAAGTGATTACTTTTCGTCCTGATATTATTTATATAGTTCTATGTTTTTCTTAATAAGTAATGGAGTTTCGATATCATGTAGACTTTTTACATGCTCCTTGCCCCAATGCTTTGGTTATGTACATCAATGATTGTAATTCCTTCTGTTTTCCAGGTGGAGAAAATGGTAAACGAGGCTGAAAAGTTTGCCAAAGAAGACAAGGAGAAGAGGGATGCAATTGACACGAAGAACCAAGCAGATTCAGTTGTCTACCAAACGGAGAAACAGCTGAAGGAGCTGGGAGATAAGGTGCCGGCTCCAGTCAAAGAGAAGGTAGAAGCCAAGCTCACCGAGCTGAAGGATGCTATTTCGGGAGGATCAACTCAAACCATCAAAGACGCCATGTCAGCTCTCAACCAGGAAGTCATGCAGCTTGGTCAGTCACTATATAACCAACCTGGGGCATCTGGACCTGGCCCAGCTCCTGGTGGTGATGCTGGTGCTCCTGGTGGTGCTGACAAGCCTGATGGAGATGTCATCGATGCTGACTTTACCGAGAGCAAGTAGAGGTACACTGACATGTTTGTTGCTGGTACCTGACCCCCACTTTATGGGCGGCGGCTGCGGTAGAAGCAGGAGCTATTGATATTCAGAAAATTTTGTGAGATCACTCGTAGAGCCGTAGAGATTTTAGGACAATTGAATACCATACTTCAAGGAGCATGCTGTTGTTTGTGTGAAGTTTTGTGCTGGATGTCATATTTATTTTTGATGCATTTACGGAATGCCAAGAGGCCAAGACATGGGTTTCCCTCGCGTTATTTTGGTTCCCCACTGTAAGTGGCGTCATCTGCTAATTGGAGCTAATGGATAACCGAAAGGTAACATTATAACTTGCACGGGTTTGGATTTTTGAATAAATATTTTAGTACTCAAAGCAGAAATAAAACCTTATCTTTGGGCTGGTTGGCTGAAAGTGTAGATATTCTTCTTTGTTGGGCCGAAATTGGGGAAGGTGATCCCTGAGTGTACATGGCTCCAACCTCGTTTGTCTGGTACTATTGGAAACGAAATGCATCTTGACTTGGTTATATTAGAAACCTGGCATAATTTTCTCACTTCGAACTACTTTTGATTTCGGCCAAAATGATTTAAACAACTTTCATATAAGAAAGTCCTAGTAAGCCTCAGATGTATCACCACGATTTAGTTAACTCTCTCGTATGTAATGAAGCAAGTTCTGCGTAAACACTTTGCAGCTACGCTTGAACCATGATTTGGGAAGGTGTATTGGAATGGAATCGTTTTGCTTTTATACGTAGGCCTTCCTTGTTTTAAGTAACTAGTTTGTGACAGCTGGTTGGATCTTTCTTTATCATCCGATAGAAATTTATATCGATTCTTCTTTTAGCAATTTGCATACCAGATGAGGAATCCAATGGACAATAGGGCTGTCCCATGGAGGGTGATGGAATTCAATTTAGACTACTTTTGACCTATTGAGAATTCACGAGCAATGGCTCTAAAAAATTAAGTACTTGCCCTTGTTATACTGTTCCTTTTGTAAAGAGGTCAGTTTTGGCTCTCGCTAAAAGCGTTGCTTAAGTCATGAGTTATAGTAAATCCAGATAATGAAATACATTTATGTCAAATCTTCATTATATAAACAGACGAGTATATGCTGCTCAATAAGTAATATATATGGCCATTCTGTTAGGGCAATAATTTATATAAGATCAAGTCACTTAGGGATGGTTAATCTTAATGCCTACAAGAGGATTTCTTTTTTCACGTACCTTTCTGAAAACTGAGAGGGTGCTTCGACACCATTTAGACTGATTAAAGCACACAATTCTCCTAGGCGTATGAAGCCAAAAAAGAGGGTCCCGTTATTACCTTCCTAATGCACGGCCCCTATGTGTTGTTTAAATAGGCATATAGAAAATTGAAAAGTCCAAGTTAGGTCTTTAGTTCGACGTCATAAAATTGGGTTTTAGTCCTAAAGTTCCAGGCTTACCACTTTCTAGAAATTCTAGTCTGGGATGGACAATTTGTTTTGTCCCAGATACTTGTCTTATCCAAACCAACCTAAAAGTGAACCTTGATACCCCTATACCCAACGTTCCCATGTGGTCTAGTTCTGTCCACTTTGTAAAGTTATGGTAATGACTCAATTTAAAACCGTTCTTTACTCTCCATACCGACATTATCATAAGTTGTAATGGAGACATCATGCTAGATTTTCTTGCGTAGGTAAATTAGAAGAAATACCCTATTTAATAATGTCTAATCGGAAAGAATACCAGAATCCTATAATTCTTTAATACATATTCAAATTGTATTAACTTACACTGCATGTTAGAACCTAGATCTTCATGTTTATCAACTTGAAATCTATTGAAATTTAAAATAAAAATCTAAACTCAAAAGTGGACATGTTTTAATTTGGACATCAATTTCCAAACCCAGATACGATCCGAATAGGAAAAATTAAACCAACCATTTTATTTTGGTCAGGCCGAGTCGGATTCACAATCATATACTTCACCATCATTCACAATAATTCTACATCGAACTTGATTATGAGATGTGGCACACATTTTAATGGCAAGAATGGCTGTCCGTAAGTGAAAGCTCACTTGACTCCGTAACGATCTCTGAACATGCAATGTAATCATTAGCCATAAAAGCAACCATCAAGAATTGCTCTAGCAGAATAAATTGATAATCTAGCAAGAGAGGATCCACTTTCTTAACAACCAAGTGTTCCAGAACCAATTCTAAAAATTTGATACCCGTAACAATTATTATCGTGAGCTATATCGGACAGGTTATGCCCGCTTAAAGGAAAAAAAGAGCAAGCAAGGTGCTCATAAGAAGTCATGTTAGAGAACCAGACAACCTAACAATAGAAGCAAACAAACAAACCGTAGGATTAATATACAAGTAGTATGGTTAACTCTCTCTTATTATAAGGTTAGAACCCAATCTATAAATAAGTGAAGGACAAACCTAGGGAGGCATCTAAGTAGGCTAGAAGGAAGCGCACATGCACATGCTTATACCTATGCTTATTCATGAACGGAGCTCAAGTATACAATTGAATATACACACTAAAATATAGTTGATTGTCACCCCATGTTAGAAATGTGGTTGTCAAATTTCATTGCATGAAATTGATTGGATAGACAAATTCCAAATTTAGAAATTACCTGTTTTCTGTTTGGACATCAACATTTAAGTCCGACTATACAATTCAGACCAGCGATATACAATCTGAATAAAAAAATGATATTTCTTTGTCATTTTGAGTTGTATGGGTCTAGACAAAATTCTAATAGTTCAACTTTGATGACAAGCGATGATGAAGAGGTGCTCATTGCAAATATTCAGATGAAAAGTGGAAATGACTCCAGGGAAGCAACAAGCATGCTAGAGGGAATATCAGCTTGGTCACTCGTATTTATACTAAATTGGATGTTATATTACAATGACTTCATGTGACTCATAAGGTATGAGATGCATTATCCTAATAAACTAAGATTCTAGATAGGAGACAAATCTAATCTATGCCCTAAAAAATGAGATATTTGTTCCATGTGGCTACTCTTGATGCCTAAACAATGGACTACTAGCTCAAAAATCATGTTGTACAACAAGGCATCCATCCAATAAGGAAAATACACCAATATAGTAATAAACATGGGGGAGAAAAGTCTAGACTTCTTGGTGTGATAATGTGAATCTCTCAATTCTCACACAATGGTCCTCAAAGAGCAAGTCTGTTCAAGAATCCTTCATTGAAGTCCTTCTCCTATGCTTTAGTTGTGTTGCCTAAGGAGTTCTTTCACTTCAAAATGAGGGTTTCTCCCCCTCTAGTGAAAGAGGGACCGATATATAGGTTTAGTATCCTTTGGGGTTGAAGATATTATTATTATTTTAAATACCGAGACCTCAATGGTTTAACAATAGACAAAGCCCTCGATCAACTGGTGACAGGTCAATCAACTAAAGGCTTTATACTTGTGCTAGATTTTGAAGGTATTGACTAGTTCAACTTAAGATGTTGACTTAAGTCAGGCTTGCGATGTCTTGTGAACTAGTTGGCAAGGATTGAAATGACTAACCATTTCTTGTAAACAAAAGGTCATTTGATGTTGGTTCCATTGACTAGGTGATTTTCCTTCACGTGCTTTGTGTTTCATTTGATTGAAACATTGGAAGATTGTAATCTTGAGTTGGATTCTATCTCTTGGCTCCCCTTAACTAGAAGACTGGAGAAGGGTGCCATTGATAAAGAGGTCTTTTTCTCTTTTAAATAAGTGATTAATTGATCTATTGAAGTGGTAGTCGATTGACTAAAGTTGATGAAGAATGTCCTATTATCTACTGAAGGATGGACTAGGTGATTAATTTCTAGACCAATCAATCATCTGGAGACAAAGAGGAAAATGGAAAGAGCTTCTATTTAGCATTTTAGTCAATTGAATACGGATCAAGTAAATGGATAGACATATAGAGTTGTATTTCCATCCATCACCTCAATCAATTGGTTGAAGACTAACCAATTGACTGAGCTAGTCTTCCTTGGAGCCTTATTCTAAAATAAGCTAGTTGATCAGATGGGAAATCACTCGATAGATGTCTCATCATATTCTCTATATTCTTTGCATGACAGTGATCCATCAATCCGTTGGTACTACAACCGACCAGTTGGGGATCACTTCAAATTCTTGACTTGTAGTTTCTAGACTTTGGATGAAGTGAAGTATAGAATGGAATTTAACACTTTAAAATCATCATCATAGAGTGTCAAAGAATCATAATGAATTTATAGGATGTGTTATTCTTGGATCAAAACCTAATCCTAGGATCAATTCTCTATTTTTACCTAACATTAAATGAAATAGAGCAAATGAAGTACAAATACGTGGAAACTTAAATAAACCTAATAAAGGAAAATAAAACATAACTAGTGCAAAAACTAGGAAACTAACTAATGCAAAATCATAAGTTTTAGCATACATTAAATCCCCCAAGATTTAACCTCTTGCTTGTCCTCAAGCATGATGAAAACATTATCATGGAAAGTTTACCCAAGAAGACATTTTGACTTCTAAATTTTGAATTTCTAACTTAGCATTCAACATCGAACCCTCTACGCTATCAAACTAAGATTAGATGTAAACAAACTCCTTCATTCAATTCCCAAATTGGCAATAACCTCAAGCTAGAGAAAAATAAGTATGAAATTCACAAAAAGCTAGACTTCGATCATTGCCTAATTGCCTAAAAAATTGCAATATAACATAGTTCATGGAAATGTAAATGTAAGACCTACACAAACATAGAATCCATCACATCATACTCTAATCAAACATAGTCAAGCACCTCTTAATACCTTATTTAAAACAAATTATAATCAAATGTTACTTTTTTTCTTCTTTTCTTGCCATTTATTTAGAATTCCTTAGATTAGTGATATGTTAGAAACTACTAGTCATTACAATCCATCCAAGTTGAATTGGAGTAGTTAGTGCACCTAATACGTATTGATGCATCACATTTTCCCTATCCAATGACTTACTTTAGATTGAGATTTATAAGATTTTGTATTTTTGTCTTCTTTTTGAATTCAATAGGTCTAGGGGTGTCCTTTTATCATTTTAATGATTGAACATGATTTGTTCAAGAATAATACATGCATAGACTTTCTAATCCATGAAAATAGTAGCAGGTGTAATTTCACGATTTTTAGATTTGTTAGCTCCAAAAAACAAATAATTTATTGCAACTTTCTCCTTTCATTTCCTAAGAGTTGTTTTCAATCAATCAAGAAATGGTTTATGTGGGGCTTCATGCTAAATGTGTAAATGTAGTTCACTAGTTAATCTATATAGAACATGAATATCAAATAGACTGATGATATAGCTTGATTTGATGGAGAATGTGGAAATTGACTAGTTCATATTGGATCTTTGCAAGAAAATTATCCACATATTACTAGTAACAACCTAAGCATGTTGTATTAGTGCACAGTTGCATATTAAGAATATTAGAAGTTAAACATGATTAAGTGGAAACATGCTAAAAGAAGAAAAACATGAACAAAAATGTGCTAAGAATAGTAGGACCCACCCCTCCACCCCATACCCACATCTTTACTTGTATCAAGTAAGATGTAAGTTGGTATGAAGGGTTCTACTACTACTCTAGTAGGGATTGTAATGATAAGGCCTCTTGGATGGGTTGATATGGGAGTACCCTGGAAGTTTAGATTTGCCATGTCAGTGTGGCCTAGCATAGGAGGCATGTATTACTTCCCCCAATACCTAAACTTAATATGTGGAAAGGATGAGTAGTGGCCAGTGGGATGCGTCTCAAGATGGATTGTGTAATTCTCCTACTTATAGTGTTCCCCATAGGGCTCATGCACATAGTGGTATAGGTGATTAAGATGGTAACCACGACTCATCTGCTAGTACTAAATCTATTTATGTTTCTTCATAAAAGACTCATACCGAGTCAAGATATGCAACCAAGTCCCCTTAATCTCATCAAGCGGAGTCATAAGTGAACCTCAATCATAAGACAAAGAAATAGGGGCCAAAATGGTGAAAATGCCATGTCTAGTCCGCACTTGACCCAAAAAAATGACTACATAGAGGATACCATTATGGATTATAACCTTTCTAATATCAACATTAGTCTCTCCCTTAGATTGATCCCCTATAGGTGTGGAAATACTAATCTCATGCCTTTTGTTCTCTACTATTATTCCCACTCCCTCATGTGATTGCCAAGTATGTCCAAACCAGACAATAAATATTGAATAACAAATGAAACATACTTGGGAACCTCAATATAAATAAGATAATCCTCTAAATGTGAATAAATATCACCCTTATTACCCAACAATAACACGTGACAAGAAATGAGGTAGTCAATGACATCTCCTCTAGACGACACATCATGTATCTAGGTGTATGGCAATGGATGTAACCAAGCCCCAAGAAGAATCATGGAAACAATATCCCTTACAATTAAATGATGTACATAATCCATCAATAGCATGATTTAGGTCTAGGAGACCACTTCTACAAGTGTCTAGATGGTGTACAAGTTGTTGTTGTTGCAAACACCCTAAGTGTGGCACCAAGATGAGGTAGGTCAATAGAAAGCTGTAAATGTAGCACATAGTCGTATTGCAAATATGGCTAGCCTTAGCATTCTCCATAGCACCTCATACTAGGTGTGATGAACCCAATAATTGTTGAGTTAGTATAATTTACTGATGGAATTGTAGTCAAAATTGTTCCACACCATTTAGACCTCAACATTCTAATTGAATAGGATATGATGTAGTTTTTTACTAGAGATTTCTTTCTCCATCCTAAATATGTGACGGTATAGACTTCTTTCTGAGGTTGATGATGGGAATAACAAAACTAAAGAACTCTAATTTCATATACATGTACATATGTTTATGACTCCAAATCACATTTGGCAATCATATTACAAAACTGGGCCTTAATCCCAAGATTCTAAGGTGTGTTGAGATTATCATAGAGAATAGGTTAAGTGCCCTAATTTATAGACTTCTTGAACAATTTTTTCTACTCACTGTTGCACAATATTTTGTTTATTTTTGGCACTAAGATAAGTTGGAATTTTGATATAATAGATTATTTTCCTCCTATCATGGCCTTATGTGATAACTTCATCCTCCATGTGGTGGATCGGTGGCTCATCATCATATCTACAAGAGGAAGGTGAGAAGGCATCATTTTATTAGACTTTCCTTATGTCAGTGTGGGTTGAGAAACTTGAACTTAAGCCACGGTGGACAACACATGATGTATGAATCTGGGATACTTCTTCCATGCGATTGCAACCATAACTTTAGCCATTGCCTCTTAGACATCCTTCATCATCAACTCCATCTAGGTGTGATGGCAGTGGTGGTGTGAGAGAGATAGAGAGAAGAAGGAAACAAGAAATGATTAAGAAGTAGTGGTGGATGTGCCATAATAGAGACATAGAGAGGCACAAATAAAAGAAAGGGATGGTGGCACTACTATGGAGAAGGAGGAGGATGGAAGTTTAAATGTGGTGATGGAGGGGACACAAATTATGGCCTTGAGTGTGTAAGATAGTGGAAATGACATGGCTATGGGCGTCCAGTCAATTTTTTGTAGGTAAGACAAGAGTTAGCTGCAAAGTTTTAGTGGCACAGAGTAGGGATGGTGGGATATAGGAAGTAAGTTGTGTTATCAATTAATTAATTGGGTGACCAATTGATCAGTTAGGGGAACTAACAAGAGGGAGTCTTTTTGGGAGGAATGGTCGACTGGGTTCAGGTCTATCAGTTATGGGTGACCAATTAATGTACCACTTGTGAAATTTTAAACACAAAGGACATTAAATTATAACTTGCTATAAAAATATATGACAATATAAATATAAAGCAAGTAATTTGGACAAAATAGAAACATCCCATAAGAGACACACAATTTAGAGTGGTTCCATCCAATGATTTTAGTCCACTACATGGTTGTTTGCAACTAGGATTTCTGAGTATGTATTTTATAGCTTTTCTAAACTGATACAAAGTATAGAAATCCACATGTGTCGTTTGTGGCTCAAGACAATCCTTCTTTTTACATCAAGGAGAACTCTCAACTTAGAGTAGATCGCAATATGCCTCTACATCTTGGTTGCAGCCTTCTCACAAGAACTAGCTTCAAGTAGCTTCCCAACAACCTTCTCACAAGTAGTAGTTGGAAGCAATCCTGAAACAATTAACTAGAATGAGAAAGGAAGAATACAACTCTGTCAACATACACAATATGAATCTCTCTATGAACAAGTGATGATCAACTCTCCACAAGGATAGGAAAGGTCGTATTGGCGGAGTAGGACACTAGCTTAGATTTGAAGATAGCAATATGAAATTCTAAGCTTCGAGAAAGATAACATGTAATGGATTTTCTTAAGTGTGTGCCGTAAGTGTTCATGGGCACTCCTATATATAGGAAACACATAAGAATGGTCAATATAGTTTTTGGCAGTGTTTAGGCCAATTCAAACTCAAAAATAGTCATTCATCATCATCATCAACAACTAAGCCTCAATCCCAACTATGTTGGGGTCGGCTACATGGATCCTTCTTTTCCATTCAGCTCTATCATGGGTCATATTTTGGTTGAGATGTAGAGATTCAAAATATCTCTTTATAAGCTCTTCCCATGTTAATTTAGGCCTTCCTCTTCTTCTATTATTGTGGTTGCCTCAATAGTATTGCTTCATATAGGCGCATTAGTCAGTCTGCGTTGCACATGTCCATACCATCTGAGTCGGCCCTCGCGCAACTTGTCCCCAATGCTCTCGACCCCCACTTTATTCCTAATATAGTCATTTCTCAAGTGATGTTTTCTTGTCTTCCCACACATCCATCTCAACATACACATTTTAGCCACGTTCATCTTGTTGAGTCCTTGTTTCTTCACCGCCCAATATTCACTCCCATAGAGCATGGTTGGCTGTATAGAAGTTTTATAAAACTTGATTTTTAGTCTGAGAGGGATCTTCCGATCACATATTACTCCAGTTGCACTCCTCCATTTCAACCATCCTGTAGTGATCCTATGACAAATGCCATTTTGGACATCACCATCTGTTTGAATGATAGAGCCCAAGTAATGAAATTTATCACATTTTGGTATATCTACTCCGTCCAACTTCTCCACCATTCACACTGCAAAATTGGCTAAAATTGCAATGCATACACTCAGTTTTGATCCTACTATTCATCAATTCATTTAATTCCATTGCCTTTCCCCAAAGTTCAACTTTATCATCCAAATCATCTTTACTTTCATCAATCAATACAATATCATCAACAAATAACATACACCAAGGAACATCATCCTGAACATTCTTTGTCAAGTCATCCATAATAAGAACAAACAGATATGGACTGAGTGTGGATCTTTGGTGTACCCCAACTATGATGGAAAATGTTGGTGTCTCACCTCCAAGAGTCTTCACACTTGTAGTAGAGATACCATACATGTCTTTAATCAAGTTAATGTATTGGATTGGCACACCCTTTTTCCTCAAAACCATCCACAACACTTCTCTGGGTACTTTATTATAAGCCTTTTCCAAATTAATAAAAACCATGTGAAGATCTCTTTTTCTTTCCCTATACTTTTTCATAAGCCTCTTTATCAGAAAAATAGCATTTATTGTTGATCTACCAGGCATGAACCCAAATTGGTTGTTTGATATCTATGTTATAGATCTTAGCCTCTACTCAATAATCCTCTCCCAAAGCTTCATTGTGTGACTCATAAACTTGATACCTCTATAGTTGGTGCAGCTCTGAACATCACCTTTGTTCTTGTAGATGGGTACTATAGTACTATTTCTCCATTCATCTGACATCTTCTTTGTCTTCATGATCTTGTTAAATAAATTTGTTAACCACACAACTCCTTCACCCCCATACTCTTCCATACATCAATGTGAATACCATCTGGTCCACATGCCTCTCTCATTTTCATCTTTTTCAAGGCATTCTTGACCTCAAAATGTTAAACTCATCATGTGTAAATGATATCTCTTGTATCTCTATCACATGAGTCTCTAACATTATTTACAGTATCTCCATTGAAAATCTTATGGAAGTAATTTCTCCATTGGTTCTTGATATCATCGTCCTTTACCAACACTCCACCATCTTCATTCTTGATGCATTTTACTTGAATCAAATCTCTTCCTTTCCTTTCTCTTATACGAGCCATTTATATATATATCTTTCTCCCCTTCTCTAGTGTCCAACTTGTTATAAATATCATCAAAGTATCTAGACATTGCCTCCTGAAAACCTTTTTCAGTTTAATAGCCTTCTGTACTTCATCATTCCACCACCAAGTCTCTTTTTGTGGAGGCACACAACCTTTGAACTCCCCCAAAACCTCTCCAGAAATTTTTGTTATGCAGGAGCTCATGTTATGCCACATAGTGTTGACATCAGACTCTAAGTTCCAAGTTCCCTCCTTGGTGAGTTTATCATGAAAGGTTAATTTCTTTTCTCCCTTAAGATTCCACCACTTGATCCTTCTATCTTGATTTTTGTTATGCTTGCCTTTATTGATCTTCATGTTAATATCCAAAACCACCAACATATGTTGGGTTGTGAGTTCTTCACCAGGAATCACTTTACATTCCTTGCATACTTTATGATCCTCCCATCTTGTAAGGAGGTAATAAATTTGGCTACAATTGTGCCCACTCTTGAAAGTAATCTTATGAGATTCTCTTTTCTTGAAATGAGTGTTTACCAAAATCTAATCATATGCAACTGCAAAATCTAATAACCTCTATCCTTCTTTATTTTTGCTGCCATATCCAAAACCTCCATGAACTCTCTCATATCCATCATTGCTACTCCCCACATGGCCATTTAAATCACTTCCAATAATGATCTTCTCCTCTATTGGTATTCCTTGCATCAATTCATCCATGTTATCCCAAAAGCCCTTCTTAGCCTCCTCACTAAGGCCAACTTGGGGGGCATAAGCGCTAATAATGTTAAAAATCTTTCCCCCAAGAACAACCTTGATAGCTATGATTCTATCACCCATCCTAGTGATCTTGACAACATCATCCTTCAACATCTTATCAACAATAATACCTATGCCATTTATATGTTTATCAATGCATGTATACTAGACTTTGTATCATGTGTCTCCAATCTCTCTACAACATTCCTCTGTCCACTTAGTTTCCTGTAAGCTAGCTATATTGACTTTTCTTCTCATAATGGTATCTACTATCTCCAAAGATTTTCCTACCAAAGAGCCAATATTCCAAGATCCAACTCTAAACCTTTTTTCTTGGACTTGCTTCTTTACCTGCCTTCCTCAAAAATGTTACCCTTGCACATTTTTCACTACATCTGGACAATGATGCGATGAGACTAGCTTCTTTACCCACACTCGTCCAAGATGTGGAAACCCTTACACATTTTTCACTACATTCGAGTGATGATGTAGCAGGACTAGCTTCTTTACCCACACCCATCCAAGATGTGGAAACCCTTTCTTGTCCTTCAACACAATTGGGTGTCGCTGTGTCGAAACTAGTCATTATGATATCAAAAAAATAAGTTGCATTAGATACAAAATAAACGTTGCAGACTACATCTTGTTCGAAAAAGAGTTTGACCAAAATAATTTCAGTCCAACAAGAGTTCAACCAGATGTCAACCTCTTTGCAAAAATTGCAATGACTATCTTATACAATGACCCTTTTTCCACAACGACTAAATCTTGGCCCAAGAAGAGTTCGACCAAAATGAATTCGGTTCATGAAGTTCAATCGAAAAGGAGTTTTTAAAGTCAATTCTAGATTTTGATGAACAACCCTGCGTAATGATGGGGTGATGACATGAATATGTCTCTTTGTGTTCTTTCCTTTCAGGAACATGGTGATGAAGTGATTCTGAGGACACTTGATGTGCATGAGTTAGAGGTGATCTGTTGATGGACACTTAAAAAAGTATCAATTTGTTTTGGACTTTGGTTCCAAGAAAAAGTTATGGGTAACAAGTAATGTCCCAAGATAAAAATAAAGATCCTTTTGTATTTTTGACTTTGATATCATTCCTAGCAAGTTGTACAAAAAATATTATTACAAGGTACATTCATGGTACAACTTGCTATGGAATCTTGTCTAAGTTCCTTGATCACCTGATTTTACTAACTTCACATTGTTAGTAACATAAATGGGAAATATTTGCATCGTAAACAAAGAGTATGACCTATTAAAAAGCCAACAATCTCCCCCTTTCGAGGATGACAAATATTTCCATTAGATAATTTGAAAGTAGAAAAATTTAGATCATCATACCTTTAAATAATTATACTTATCTTCATTGGAACCCCCCGGTAGAAGTCAAGAAGATGTTTATGATTACCAATGCACCCCCCCTCAAGAAGACACCCCATCAATACGATAATCATTTTGGAGAGGGAATATATACTCAATAGACAATAAAGATGTACCAATTGAAACAATGGTGTACCACAAAAAATTGGATGCATTTCATTAAAGAGTGTATAATGTATAGACAAAAAGGCATATTTGATCAAGGAACATAAAAAAATCATCTAATTACCAATGAAAGGAATGTACAATTCTTCATGATAAAAAGATCCCATTAATTAAATGAATACTCTAAACCTATGGTAAGGAGTGTTAACTCCACCCTAATATAGAGATGCCATGAAAATCACCATTTTCTAAAGAATATCTCAATATCAATGCAAGGAATAATCAATCCTCCATGATATTGAGATTTGCCATAAAAATCAAAGACAAAACCAAAACCTAATTTCTAAACCATTTTCAAGGGATGATAAGCCCATAAATTATTAGAGAATCCATTAAGCACAAAACAAGATCAAAAAAAGAATCTTTAGACCAAATATAGGGATGTTAAGCCCATATTGATATACAGAAGCCATTGAGCACAAAATGAGGTAAAAAAATAAGCCCATATTGATATAGAGAATTGCCATTAAAAATGATACATATATCCAATTTTGTATCAGATAATTTTGAGCTCCCCCTTATTCTCATAGTCTTAAAAATTAAGCTCAAACAAAGGAACTAACTACAAAAAAAAATTTAAATTAAGAGCAAAACCACTTTTGCAACATATAAAATGAAACATTTAAAGATATACCAATTTGAAAGAAAATATATCATGATCAAAAGATTGATATCCAATGAATCCTATAGTCACTTAAACCTCATATAAACAGAGGTTTTAGGTACCAAACTATGTTATTGTCATTTTTCATTCTAAATGGACATGCAAATGCACAATGCCCAAATCTCCCACAACCATAGCAAGTAACATGATTAATAGGAATGTAAAAACTTGATTTTGGTTTAATAAAATAGGATCTTTCTTTTTCTTTCTTTTATTATATATAGGAATATAGCCAAGACCATGACTATCGACATGGTTATGAGAATACAACATACTATTCAACATATTTCTAATATTTGAAAACTTGTCTAAAGCCAATTTTAACTTTTCATTTTCTTTAGCAAAAAATAGAGTCTTTAGTAGTAGAAAGTTAATAGTTTCTTATACTGGCAATATTTTCTTCAAGGATATCAATTTTATCATTTAATCATAATTTATTTCGAGTATAAGATAATAATAAATATGTGAGCAATAAATAGGTTGTTTCTCCTCAATTTATCTAAAAGAGTAGTCACTTGAGTTTGCAAGAAAACATTTTGAGGTACAAGTTCATCTATGTTTTTCTTTTCACTAGAATATTGATCATACAACTCATTAAGTTCTTCATTTAAGGAATCGACAATACTTGGCAAATTAATTTTCTTTTTCTTATACTTTTTAACTTTATCTAAAGTAAGTTCAACAAGCTTAATAAGTTCAATATTTGAAAAAGTAGAGAGATATACCTCATCATCACTACCTTGTGCACCTTCTCATTCATCGTCTTGAGTAGTTTCTTCTTTTTGTTTATCATTGTCATCATATTCGACAATAAAGCATTCAACTGCATCATGACATATTTCTTCGTCACTTGCCTCTGAATTTGAAGAGTCATCCCAAGTAGTATGATAAGCCTTCTTCTTTTTGTCCTTGTAGTTCTTCTTTTTCTTTTTTTGATATCTGGGCAATCATCCTTCCAATGCCCTTTCTCTCCACATATGCAACATCTAGTGGGAAAAAAATCTAATATTTTTATTAGAAGAAGAATGTATATGTTTCTTACCTTTATAATATATTTCTTCTTCATGACTAGATGAATCACTGAATGACTTGGAAACTCTTGTTTTGAATGCCACACCCTTTTTCTCAACAAGATTTTCTTCTTCTACTACTCTAGCCTTTTCTTGAAGCTTCACTTCATGTGTTTTTAAGTTCCCTATAAACTGCTCCGTCAATAATTTCGAAAGGTCACTGGATTCTTCTATATATGTGACCTTATCTTTGAATCTTAATGGAAAGGATGTAAGAATCTTGGAAAACTATTCTTCTTCACTTACATTCTTTCCTAAAGAACTTAAACTATTTATAAAATTAGAAAATCTAGCATACATTTTAGAAATAGTCTCATTATTTTGCATAAAAAATAATTCAAATTTATGATTTCACATGTTAATTTTTGTACTCTTAACTTGACCAATTCCTTCATGTGTAACCGAAAGTTTCTTCCATATATCATATGCGATTTCACAAGTTGATATTCTATTAAATTCACTAGGAGATAGATAAGAGTATAACATACTTACTACTCTGGCATTTAGAATTGCCATTTTACTATGTATCTATCCCATTCCTCCATCTCTGTTGTTGGAGGTTTATAAGATAAGGCAATCATCTTTCATAGGTTGAAGTTGATATCTTGCAAGTGATATTGCATATGTATCTTCCAACATGTGTAGTTTTTCTCGTAAAACACTGGTGGTCGGTTTATATACAATCCTTGAAGGTTGAGTTAGTTGACTACTGTTCCCCCATCCTTCGAGACTTGTGACAGCTCCTTGAAGACCCACTCTGATACCACTTATTGGGTCTCTAGAGGGGGTGAATAGAGATAATGTAACACTTGTGAAATTTTATACACAAAGGAGGTTAGATTGCAACGTGCTTAAGAATATATGGTAGCAAAAATATAAAACCAGTAACTTGGACAAAATAGAAGCCAACCCCAACAGACACACAATGTAGAGTGGTTCTGTCAAATGACTTCAGTCTACTATCTAGTTGTTCCCAACCATGTTTTTCAAATATGTATTTCATTCCTTTTCTAAATCGATACAAAATACTTAAATCCATCAGTGTCTTTTGTGGCTCAAGACAACCCTCCTTTTCTAGATCAGGGAGAACTATCAACTTGGAGTAGATCGCAATCCACCTCCACATTTTGGTCACAACCTTCTCATAAGAAGTATCTCCAAGTAGCTTCCCGACAATCTTCTTGCAAGTAGTTGGAAGAAATCCAGAACAAATAACTAAAATGAGAAAGGAATAAGAATGTTACAACTATCTCAAGATACACAATATGAATATCTTTATGATCAAGTGATGATCAACTCTCCACAAGGATAAACAAGGCTATATTAGTGGAGTAGGATACTAGCTTCGATCTAAAAATAGCAATATAAAATTCTAAGCTTTGAGAAAGATAAGATTTAATGGATTTTCTTAAGTGTGTGTCCTAGGTGTTCATAGGCGCTCATATATATAGGAAACACTTAGAAATGGTCAATATAGATGTTGGGAGTGTTTAGACCAATTCAAACTCAAAACTAGTCATTGGAATATAAAAAAAAAGAGTTGCAGTAGATAGAAAATAAATGTTACATACCGCATCTTTGTCAAAAAGAGTCTGACCAAAATAATTATGGTCCAGAAAGAGTTCAATCAGATGTCAGCCTCTTTGCAAAAATTGCAATGACTATTTTCTACAATGGCTCTTTTTCTACAACGGCTAAATCTCAGTCCAAGAAGAGTTTGACTAAAAAGGAGTGTGTAAGTCAATTCTAGATCATGGAAACATTTTAAATAATTTTTCTAATGGCACCAAAATATCCTAAAGACTTGATATGAGTGTTGAAAAGGGTTTCAGATAGTATAGGGTTAATCATCACTTGTTCTTACATTATTCCTAGCAAGTTGTATAAAGAGTGTTAATACAAGGTACATTCATGGTACAACTTGATGTGGAATCTTTCCTGAGTTCCTTGATCGCCTGAAATACTAAATTCACATTGTTAGTAACATAAATGGGAAATATTTGCATCATCAAAATTATAGTGTGGTGTATCCAAAAGCCAACATTCTTCACATGAAAACAACTCGAACCACCAAAAATGGAGTTGCTTAGGGAAGAGCTAGACCAAAGAGTTGAAGGGAAAGACAAGATCGCCCTCCTTGATACCTTTTTTCTATGTGGGCATCTTGACACAACTTCATATCCTCTTTGTGTAGTTGAGAGGAATGGTAGGCATGAAGGAAAAACTCCTTGAGTATGAGTTTGTGGTCAAGATTTTAGGGCTTTAATGTCTCACCAATCCTTGCGCTCCATCTTGGTAGAGACATAACACAACTTTCCACAAATAGACTGATACAACATGGTACTAATCATAGTCTTTTATGTTGAGTGGTAGACCCAAAATGCATTGTCTAAACTAAGTGACCATTCTTTGTATGTTTTGTTGATATTCTTTTTTCAATATTTTCTTGATTTGTTGGGTTGAAACCTTGACTTGGAAACTTATATGAGGGTTATAAAGAAAGGAAACTTTGTGGAGAACTCTATATTTCTTTAGCAAAACTTTAAACAAAATTCCGTGAAAGTTCAAGCCACCATTGTTGATCATCATGCATGGTATTGTGTACTGTAGGAAGATCATTTTCTTGAATAGCTTGGTCGCTCGTTTGAAGTCACATATTTTAGTTGTGAATTAAGGTTTGCTTCCATGTAACCTTAATTTAGGTTTAGAGACCCCAAAATCATAATGTTGAACATGATATACTTTTATTCATATATTCATTGTTCAAATGAAGGAAAACATGCACTAGTATTAGGAACGTCATTATTTGTTCACATGATTAATCCTAAATAGATTTATATTCATATTCAATATCATATCAAAATTTCAGGGGCATAAAAATTTCATCAAGTTAGCCAAAGTTACGGTTTAGCACACAATGATCCTAAGTTACATGCTTTAAAACATTCTTGTCTGAGGTTAGGCTTTCATTAGAGTCATTGATGTTATTGTAACACCCTTGACCTCAGTTTTGGGATAACCCTAGAAGTTTTTACTATGTAAGTGTCTTAGAACCTTGTATTAATCTTTTGAAAAGTAATTAAGACTTCAGGAGAATTTAATTGTCAAGTTTGAGATTGTTTGGAAGTTGTTTGCACTTTATATGATAGTTTTGGTGCAAATTGCAATTTACCCAAAATGTGAGATTGATGTGCAAATTATCACCACTGGAGTGTCCCTTATCTCTCTTAACATCATCTAGAGAAGAGAGAAAGGAGGGGGTGCCTTGTTTGAGTCTTGGTTGAGTGATAGCGCTCTCGTTGGTGAAAGAACCAAAGAGTGATGAGTGTCTTGAACCCTAGATGGGATTGTGTCGAGTTATGAAGTATATATGGGAGTGCCTATCATCTTGGAAGCCATAGAGGAGGTCCCATATCAGTTTAATAACTTTTTATAAGTATTCATATTGAGCTAAGCACCTGAAGTAGGTGAAGCATATCGATTTAGGACTTCCTTGGAAAAGTTGTATCGATTTACATGAAAAGTGATATTGGGTGTGATATCATGTCAAGCAAGCTACCCAATGGCTGATATCTCATCCTTGAATTACCCACAAGAGTTTTGCATGTTAAGATAATTATGGTTTCATGGTTCCACCATGCATGGACATGTGTCACCTAAGTGCGTATGGTGGTGACACCTCAGATACACTCTCTCTCTCTCTCTCTCAAAACTCAGCTATATAAGCCTCTATTTTCACCTACTAGTGAAACCTTTTGACTCTCATATCATCCCTCTCTTGGAGGACGACCATAGAAGCTTGAGGAACATGAATGAGTTCGAGCATTAAGACTAAGGTGAAGCCATGGTCATCTTGAACCTTGGGTGGACTATGCTTCTCAGGTCATGGTTCCTTTCTTTCTTTTCTTCTTCATCAAGTTCCTAACTATGGTATCTTCTTTCATATAGAAGTTTTGTGATTGAGTCTTGGAATTTTGATAAGTCACCTTCCTTGGGAACATGAAGCTTTGTATCTTAAATCTCTTGTGTTGATCTTGAGGCGGGTTATATAACTTTAACTCAAATATATTATTATCCACCTTCAATGATGCAATACTTGGTGATTCCTTTTCAATTTCGACTTTCCTTGGTTGAATGATGATTCTATGAGATTTAATGGATATATAGGGCTGTTGTCTATGAACAAGAGTGTTACTGGATGAAGGGTTGGAGCTTGAATATGATGGAATCTCCCATGCACAAACTGATATTGGTTTAAGAAACCCTAATTGATATTAGGTTATGTGAAGGGAAACTGATACACATGAGGTCCTAACCCATTATCAGTTTTCTACATGTGAAGGACCATCATTCTTACAGTTTTCTAGCCTATCACCTAAGGCTAAGGATGTAGGTAGGTCGATATCTTAAAAGTTGAGTGAAGATATGAAGTCAATAGGGCTAACATGATATGCCCTAACCCTAACAACCGAACACACCTCTAACCTAACACAAATGTGATGGACGACACACTCCTTGGAACCTCGACACACAAAGTAATAGTGAGGCCAATACCCTAGAGTATGCTATGGATGACATACTAGATGATGGTATGGCCGATACACCAAAGCATGGTATGGTCAAAAGACCAAAGTGAGGTGAAGATATACACAAAGATATGGTGAAGGTGATACACCATGCTATGCTTATAGACAATATCACTCTAGGAACATCAAAACCAATGTCACCTTGATGTGCCATGGGTGGCACAAGTGATAGTGTCATGGGCGACACAAAGTGATAATGGTGTCTAGGTTGATACACCCCCTAACCTGATATCTATTGATAGTGTCTAACCAGACACAAAGTGAGGAGCTTAAGATGACACAAGTGAAGAGTGTCATGGCCGATACATGTATCTTACCTAACACAAAGTGAAGAGCTTAAGCCGACACAAGTGAATGTGTCTAGGTCGACACAAGGGTTCAAGTATAGGCCGATACACTTTTTATGAGTGTAGGTCGATACATGAAGAGTATAATCAAGTTGATACATGATGATGTAATGAGATGGATACACTTTGATAAGTGTAGGCCAATACACTCTAAAGAGGGTCAAGTCAATACAACAAGTTAAGTTGAAACCAATATTCAAGTAAGGATGAGAGAGGAACTTGTGTCACTCATGTTGATAATCAATTAATGATAATTGATGAAAGTAATTTAGTATGTATGAATACTTATGGAAATACAATAAGCTCCTAGATATGAGGAGTTATGGTTTAGGGTTTGGTTATTGAATATAACCCTAGAAACCCTAATCAGTCAAAAAAGAGAAACCCTAGAAACCTTAATCGGTTGAAGAGAGAAACCCTATCCCTTATCATAAGAGGGAGTATAGATTGATATAGCATGATAAAAATAATCAATGGATACAATAATATAATGAAATATTAACCATACATATATTATGATCATAGCCAAATGAAGGTTATAGTGGTTATGATCTAATATAGCTTGAATATGCTTTATAAGGCATATGGAATACTTGTATCACAGGAAGGATGTGAATAGGTCCGATGACCTGGCAAAGGCATGTTTCCTAGAAGGTGATGTGGTACTCAATGGTGAGTTTAAGGGATTGATATCCCATGATGAAAATGATAGGGTAACACAGAGGTGTTCCAACTATTAAAGAATCTTAGGAAATATGATATACCTTTCATTTTATCATACTTGCAACTTGATTGAATGATTATCTGTGAGACAATTGAATGAAAAGATAATAAGATAAGCTTCTAGACATAAGGAGCTATGAGTTTGGATTGATAAATATGAACTTGAAAGCCCTAATTGGCTATAAGGGAAATCCTACCCCTAATTATGAGGGTATTGTAACTTGATTGAGTGATTTTTATTTTATGGCATGGTGTTGATATTTAAATTTATATCCCTTTTATCATGAGATCCTAACCATGCAATTGTTTTGAGATAATGAGCATAGCCAACTATGGGCTATGGTGGTGTGACATTATATAGATTGAATGGGCCTTGTGAGCCATGTGAAATACTTGTACAACAAGTATGACATTTATATGGGTCTTATGACCTAGAGATGGTTGTTGCCTAGTGAGAGGTGACATTGTTCAATAATAAACTAAGGGGATTGAAACCATGTAACATGTGATAATCAAGTATATGGATCTTATGACCTAGATATGGTTGTTTCCTAGTGAGAGATAACATTGTTCAATAATGAACTAAGGGGATTGAAACCCCATAGCATGTGATAATGATGATGAGATGAGGTTCTCGGTAGTGTGTTTAAAGAATTGAGATCCAAGGATAATTGTGATAAAGTAACAAGTATGTGTTACAATTTTTATGTGATTTCTTGAAGGATGTATTACACTGTTCTTTGTAGCATTTACCTGTGTGGTATACTTGTAACTTGATTGATGCTAAAAGATGTTGTGAACACCTAAGTTACCAAGTGAAACTAAAATTATAGGTTGTCGTGGCCATAGATCCATTCAGTATCAGAACTTGCTGGATGGTGAAACGAGTTCAACTCTGAACACATGTTATTGAATATGCGAGGATGCATAGTTAATCATCTTCCTACATCCATAAAATAATTATGTGATATGGATGTCCATGAGTGAGCCAATCCTTTTCTTAAACAATGGTCATGAGTGAGCCAATTCTTTTATAAAAATGGCCATGAGTGAGCCAATTCTTTATATATTAGAATGGCCATGAGTGAGCCAATTCTATTTATCCGAATAGCCATGAGTGAGATCTTCTCTAGAACCGTGACCTATACCAAGGCAGGCTAGTTGATTAAATAGTTGACTATATGTCACTAACGACAGTTGACTAATATGTCTCTGCATTGTCTCTCATACTGATCGGGAGTAGTGGGTGAGGTCTTGGAGTCTGGCTCTCCTTAGATGTTGTATGGCACGGTTGGTAGCCCTTTGTTGGGGGGCAGTTGGATTTTGGTGGTACAATTCAAATCCTCAGGGCATAAGTCAGGGCATAAAACATGATCTAATGTGTGTGATTATAATAATCTTGTTCTTGAATGTGAGTGTATGCATGATAAGATTGAGCATTGTGTGCCTAAGTGTGTACATAATCATAAGATTGATTGTTGAAAGATTCAGTTATTTGTGTAGCATATTTCTCTTGAGAATGGAATGCAGAAATATTCAATGAGGTTGCAATTGTATTTGTATGACATAATTGATAGTTGTCATACATATTGTTCATATTCCTTCTAAAGTGATTACTTGATCTACTATTTAGTCATAGTTATCTGAATTGCCCAGTTATGATAATATTCTGACATGCTCATAATATATGGTTAGATCTGTTTAAGTATAGTGTAACTTTACTTTCTGTTCTAATAATAGTAAATCTGTGATAATAATAATGTTGTTGGGGAATTATATCTCACGCTGGGACTTTTGTCTCACCCCGTGGGTTCCACAACTTTTTAGGTGGACGTGCATGAGGTAGCAGAGGTCATGTAAGCTGAGACATGACATCAATAGGAAGAAGACCTGAAATTTGAGGTGGTGTGTTGTCAATTGTGTCTTGTTGTAGATAGAAGTCCTATGTGTCATCCTTGTACTCTTAAGTCCTTGAGGGGATAGTCTCTCTATGGTTTCACGATCTACCTAAGCTTTTGAATAATGTGTTGTTGTGTGACAAAGTGGATTTTCTCCTTTTTGTACATAATTACTCTTATTACTTTAAGTCCTCACTATTTATCTCTCCTTGGACTTCATAACTCTATAATGTCCACCAAAGTCAAAAATTCCACATTTTGTGTCAATATGATACACACATATGCATGAAATGTGAGTGTTATTATACCCTTGAATCCTTTGATTAAAATCTTGATCATACATGATATTTCTTATTTGTAATTTTTCACAATTGTTCTAAACCCTATTATGAAGCTATGGTCCAAATTTGAGACCATTTGGACATTCCTACGATTTTATATGAATTTTCTAGGATACACCTTTGTTCTAGCCCGAAATATCCCTTTTTCTTGCTTAATTGGGCCTGATCCATTCAGCCGCTTGGGCGCCTTCCCGCTCTGGCCCGGCCCCAATGCCTGAACTGGGACTCAATCCCGTTGAACCGACCTCAATTGTCCGTGAACCGAGCCCCACCCTTGAACCGGTGCGCGACCCAGCAACCGTTGGATGGGAAATCCAACGGTGCCGGGTCATCTTCTTCCTTGCGCCCAAAGTGGAAGGTCCGCCATGGACCCGACTCTCCTACACACGACCTGACCCCATGCTGAGCCCTCTCTTGCCCTATTTTTCGCAACCAAACTATTCCTCTCTCTCTCTTGAACGTTCCACACCCCTTTATTGTGCGGAACTGTGGCTTGAGGGCCAAGGGAGCCCGCCGCCACCTTATGGTGTGCCGCCCCCTTCGGGAACCCTAACCCTAGCACCTTTCCACCCAATAAAACCCTACCATTGACTTCGGTTTTCACCCATGAGTCTCGTCGGCACCTTGCCTCTACCTCCCTATCCCTCCTCCATGATCCTTTTTTTGCTCCGGCCACCCTCCGCCGCGGAATAGCCGGCTCATACGCGGGCTGCTGGGGTTTGGACGACGACCCGTGACCATCAGATCAGGGTCAAGAGTAGACCGAGACCAGAGATCAACGACCACAGATCGCCGCCATCTTCCCCCCTTTTTCTTCCTACTGTGAGTGGGCACGCCCCATCTTAGCCTTTCGATCATGGGTGGTCCATGAAGGACATGCCATCGACGGTCCTGAGCATCGCATAAATGGAGGTAACACCCAATCTGAAATCCATATAGTTTCGATGTAGATTTTACAAAAATGATAACTCCCTCATCGTAAGGCCAAACATAGCAAAATTATATATCAAATTGATCAACTAGAAAAGATCTACAACATGAGAATGGTTTCAGACCCTGAATCTTCTTCTAAACCTCTGATAATGCTAGATATGTGATCTTTGACTTCTTTGACCATGTTACATGCACATCCATGATAAAGTTGAAATATTTTATGTACTATTCCATCTGTAATCATCAAATCAATAACACTAATTTCTTTGTAGCCCTAATGAAGGCCCTTATATCTCTTTCTTTCTCATAAATGTCCTCAATCATGCATATGTACCTACTTTGGACTTTAATGTTGAACTTTGCCCTAAATTGCTAATCTTGTTTCTAATGGACGTCCACTTAATATTGTTATATGTTTCTAATGACTTAATATTGCTGGTCTAAATCATCTTTTAGATTTAGACCCCTCGACTTGATGATCATGATCTAGGGTGCCCTATTGTGAGTCCTTCGACCCTAGAATGCATGTAAATGCCTTAAACCTTGATATGATCATAGAAAGTGCATGGAACATCAAAATGGTATGAAACTTGAACCACACTCTTATGATGGACCCTAGATCATTATGAGATCATCTAATGTACTAATAACCAACCTCAAAACCAACTTGGCCAAAACCATCAAATAAAGATAAGCATGGTTAATGGTGATAATCTAATGTATATATGTAATCTTGTTGTTAATCAGGTTTGGCATGTGGCTAGATGGTGAAGGATATGTTAGATTGTGAAATATCTGAATCAATTATGGGCCTTATCTAGTTATATGACTACCACTTTCTTGCTTGAAAAGACATATATTATATGTTTGTTTGTCTATTTTCTCAAATATTGCCATGTAGTATTGCTATGTCATACTCGATGTTTGCTTCGTCTGTTTTATAACTTGAACACATATATATATATATGGAACTCCATTATAATATTGTTGATAAAGGGCTCTTGGTTACGACCTTGAGGTCCCTCTCGTATAAAAGGGTTAGCTAAGCTTGAGCACCCTTACGGACCCTTCCGACGGGAAGATGGTCAAAGGCCTTAAATATGTTTGATATTGTTGGTATAATGGAGTGAAATGACATAAAATATGGTTTCACATTTGTTAAACAATTAACATGTTTATTCTTGTTCGTTTAATCTTGAAATCTTTTCAAAATTATGCAAAGCTTATATATGTGTGTATCTTTCGGCCCCATACTCAACACCTCGTGTGTTGACCCATTTCTCGTATGTTGTTTTTAGGTTCAGAGATGGCTAGAAGGTTGATGGGCTTGGTGAGCTATGCTAGGTGTACTTATTGTAAGATCCAGATATAGTATACATGAGCAGACTTGTACAAAGTGACTCTTGAATATGTAATTCAAATCATGTAATATAATGATGTTGCTTAATATATCTTGTTGATTGTTGAGATTATGTTGGTGCCTTTATCTTGTTATCTGTTCATGTGTGCTAAGCTTTACGCTTCCGCATTTTGCCTTTGGTATACGTTTGGTTCACGGGATTGGGATTCCGGTTCCATGACAGATGGTATCAGAGCATGAACAATAACTACACCAAACATTATTCACATGAAACACAAACTAAACTCACCTTACATCTTAACCCTAGAAACTTAATAATATGTCCTTCATGGATTAGGTTGACTTAGCCTCTAGGTTAGAACCTAGATGTTCTAGAACTAGGTGTAGACTTGTGTAAGTTACCTCCCTAGACATGATTCACGACATGTGCTTAGGATGTCTACACAAGTGTGCACCATGTTCTTACTAGTTCTCTAGGTGTCATGATACTAGACTGCCTAATGAGTGTGGTAACTCATTTTAGTTTTGGTTTTATTCGGATGGAGTATGGTGGTTTTCATCGCCTGTTTAAACGTTGGAGAAAACATATTTCAAGTATTATTATATATACATATGAAATATGTTGCCACACCCAGAAAGGCAGTGAGTTTCCATGCAACCTAAGAGAAAGAGATGTAACATCAAGTCTAGATGAGAGTTTAGATGATAGTTTTAGTATCTAGAGTTGTCTAGAGCCATGATAAAGGTTAGGCTAGTGAGTATCCTAGATAACCCAAGATAGTGATGATAATGATAATGATGTTGATGTCGATCTTGATGTTGATGATGATGTTGATATTGATAAGACCCAAGTTTGACCTTGAAAAGGCCAAGTAGTTTGATGATGCAACCCTAGCTAAACCTAGCACCTTGTATGATACATACCACTTGGTTGATGTGCTAAGCATAGCTAGTGGGTGGACATGCTTGCTTGTACCTAGTCTTGTATGCGTGGAGATATGATATATGGTTCGAGACCAACACATGCCTCAATCTCTATACAAAGGAAGACCTCTAGCATGGGACATATGAATAGGAAGACATGTTGATATGAGTTGACCCGTATCGGGAAAAGGTTAGAGTACCTAAACTCCAAAATATATGAAATGTTGAAAAATAGGAATGATGAAATACTTGATGGTGAGTCACTAGCTATAATACTTCTAAGTATATGAGTTGAGTGACCTAATGTGTGGTTTCCTTGAAAATGTTGAACCCTAGATGTCCTATGACAATATCTAATCCTAGAGAAAGGAGGCAATTGAATATTTGATGCTTGATATATAGGTGAGGGAGATGTCCCAAGAACCAAGATGATGTGTGATGATGAGCCTCATACTCGGGTTAGTAGTTACATATAAAGGAATCTAGTGGTTTCCCTTGTTTCTCGAAAGGTGGGTAGAAATTTTTGTTATGGGTAGATGGTTGTGGTTAACATGTCTTGTTGGACACATATATGTCTTAGCTTGAGTGGCTTGAAGCTCTTTCTAGATAAAAGTGAGAAAGATTACAAACCTCAAGGTTGATGATAATGTTGTTCCTCGAATGATGCTTGATACATGAAATATCTCACTTATGTTTAAAAACTGATATATGCTAGATGAGCCACTCTCATGAGATAGACCTAGTATGAAATCATACTATACGTAAAAGATGTAGCCTTGAAATCATGAGCTGGATATGATGATGTCTAGAGATTTTACCTTGCATAATCAGGAGTACCATGCCTAATATCATACCCAAATGATCAACTTGATATGACAATACTCCTGGAGTCATAACTCAGATGAACATGATGAATAAATTGTGTAATTTTAGATTTAAAAGGAAAAATAATGAACATAATTGATTAGAGTTGGTGGAAATCTTGGGGAAAACAAAAACATGCATGAAATCTAGAGTAAAGATGAGATACACACTCAAAGATAGCCTCGTTTGAAGCCATGACCATGAATAGAATCCTTTGAGAATTGATAAACATGGATGTTGATAATACACCTTGGTCTCATATAAATATATGAACAAAAACCCTAAGGTATGGATGCTAGGCAATGGAAAACCCTAATGCCATGATGATGTCAAAATATGGTGGGATAATAAGTAAATGTGTATATCATCGATATGAGTACCACCCTTGATGGCAATAACCTAAGTTTACACCGTATTGTGGGATACCTAGACTCCATATATTTTGACTCCGACTCTTAACTATGATCTTGGATGAATTTCGGGGACGAAATTTCTTTTAAGGAGGGAAGGATGTGACAAAGTGGATTTTCTCCTTTTTGTGCATAATTACTCTTGTTACTTTAAGTCCTCACTATTTATCTCTCTTTTGACTTCATAACTCTATAATGTCCACCAAAGTCAAAAATTCCACATTTTGTGTAAATATGATACACATATATGCATGAAATGTGAGTGTTGTTATACCCTTGAATCCTTTGATTAAAATCTTGATCATACATGATCTTTCTTATTTGTAATTTTTCAAAATTGTTCTACACCCTATTATGAAGCTATGGTCCAAATTTGAGACCATTTGGACATTCCTACGATTTTATATGAATTTTCTAGGATACACCTTTGTTCTAGCCCGAAATATCCTTTTTCTTGCTTAATTGGGCCTGATCCATTCATCCGCTTGGGCGCCTTCCCGCTCTGGCCCGACCCCAATGCCTGAACTGGGACTCAATCCCATTGAATCGGCCTCAATTGGCCGTGAACCGAGCCCCACCCTTGAACCAGTGCACGACCCAACAACCGTTGGATGGGAAATCCAACGGCGCCGGGTCATCTTCTTCCTTGTGCCCAAAGTGGAAGGTCCGCCATGGACCCAACTCTCCTACACACGACCCGACCCCCTACTGAGCCCTCTCTTGCCCTATTTTTTGCAACCAAACTATTCCTCTCTCTCTCTCGAACGTTCCACACCCCTTTATTGTGCAGAACTGTGGCTTGAGGGCCAAGGGAGCCCACTGCCACCTTATGGTGTGCCGCCCCCTTCGGGAACCCTAACCCTAGCACCTTTCCACCCAATAAAACCTTGCCATCGACTTCGGTTTGCGCCCACGAGTATCGTCGGCACCTTGCATCTACCTCCCTATCCCTCCTCCACGATCCTTTTTTTTTCTCCGGCCACCCTCCGCCGCGGAATAGCCGGCTCGTGCGCGGGCTGCTGGGGTTTGGACGACGACCTGTGACCATCGGATTAGGGTCAAGAGTGGACCGAGACCAGAGATCAACGGCCACAGATCGCCACCCTCTTCCCCCCTTTTTCTTCCTGCTGTGAGTGGGAACGCCCCATCTTAGCTTTTCGATCATGGGTGGTCCATGAAGGACATGCCATCGACGGTCCTGAGCATCGCATAAATGGAGTTAACACCCAATCTGAAATCCATATAGTTTCGATGTAGATTTTACAAAAATGATAACTCCCTCATCGTAAGGCCAAACATAGCAAAATTATATATCAAATTGATCAACTCGAAAATATATACAACATGATAATTGTTTTAGACCCTGAATCTTCTTCTAAACCTATGATAATGCTAGATATGTGATCTTTGACTTCTTTGACCATGCTACATGCACATCCATGATAAAGTTGAAATATTTTATGTACTCTTCCATCTGTAATCATCAAATCAGTAACACTAATTTCTTTGTAGCCATAATGAAGGTCCTTATATCTCTTTCTTTCTCATAAATGTCCTCAATTGTGCATATGTACCTACTTTGGACTTTAATGTTGAACTTTGCCCTAAATTGCTAATCTTGTTTCTAATGGACGTCCACTTAATATTGTTATATGTTTCTAATGACTTAATATTGCTGGTCTGAATCATCTTTTAGATTTAGACCCATTGACTTGATGATCATGATCTAGGGTGCCCTATTGTGAGTCCTTCGACCCTAGAATGCATGTAAATGCCTTAAACCTTGATATGATCATAGAAAGTGCATGGAACATCAAAATGGTATGAAACTTGAACCACACTCTTATGATGGACCCTAGATCATTATGAGATCATATAATGTACTAATAACCAAACTCGAAACCAACTTGTCCAAAACCATCAAATAAAGATAATCATGGTTAATGGTGATAATCTAATGTATATATGTAATCTTGTTGTTAATCAGGTTTGGCATGTGGCTAGATGGTGAAGGATATGTTAGATTGTGAAATCTCTAAATCAGGTATGGGCCTTATCTAGTTATATGACTACCGCTTTCTTGCTTGAAAAGACATATATTATATGCTTGTTTGTCTATTTTCTCAAATATTGCCATGTAGTATTGCTATGTCATACTCGATGTTTGCTTCGTCTGTTTTATAACTTGAACACACACACACACACACATATATATATATATATATATATATATATATATATATATATATATATATATATATATATATGGAACTCCATTATAATATTGTTGATAAAGGGCTCTTGGTTACGACCTTGAGGTCCCTCTCGTATAAAAGTGTTAGCTAAGCTTGAGCACCCTTACGGACCCTTCCGACGGGAAGATGGTCAAAGGCCTTAAACATGTTTGATATTGTTGGTATAATGGAGTGAAATGACATAAAATATGGTTTCACATTTGTTAAACAATTAACATGTTTATTCTTGTTCGTTTAATCTTGAAATCTTTTTAAAATTATGCAAAGCTTATATATATGTGTATCTTTCGGCCCCATACTCAACACCTCGTGTGTTGACCCATTTCTCGTATGTTGTTTTTAGGTTCAGAGATGGCTAGAAGGTTGATGGGCTTGGTGAGCTATGCTAGGTGTACTTATTGTAAGATCCAGATATAGTATACATGAGCAGACTTGTACAAAGTGACTCTTGAATATGTAATTCAAATCATGTAATATAATGATGTTGCTTAATATATCTTGTTGATTGTTGAGATTATGTTGGTGCCTTTATCTTGTTATCTGTTCATGTGTGCTAAGCTTTACGCTTACGCATTTTGCCTTTGGTATACGTTTGGTTCACAGGATTGGGATTCCGGTTCTGTGACATGTTGTTTCTTATAGTTTACTCATGTACATATTTTGATAATGGCAAACTTGTATCAGATGGAACAAGAATGCACCATGTTGTATATATATGACAGACTTTGGGCCTTCTTGTAAAGAGTTTTCTGGCATTAGATCTTGATGGAAATATGGTTTTAATGTTTAGTGTTTTTCGATAATCCGTTGCTAATGGTTATTTTCCTGTGGTTTTGTGTAATGTTATTGCCTATGTGATAATGGGTGTTACATTTGTTGGTATTAGAGCTATAGGTTTGTTGAGTCTAGAGGGACATCGAACTAAGGAGTTGAGTCCATTCTAGTGTCCTCCAATATATATTATAGTGACTTCTGCCTATGCAGAAGAAAGGGTAAAGCATAAAGATGTCTGGAGAACATGATGAATATGTTTTTGAGATCAATGTTGTTGCATCAGGAGAAGGTGCAAGGGATCAGGCAAGAGAAGAACAAGTGCTTGAGAATCCCCAACCTAATACAGTCATGATAGAGAACCCTACTTTTCATGTTCTCTTCAGATAATTTATGACAATGATAGCACACATGGTGGATCAGATACCAGGGCACCAATCCCCAATGCAGAAGCTTTGGATTCTGGTAAGACTTTTGAATGGTTATGTCGCGTAGGAGATATAGAGTATGTTGGAACAGATGACCCAACATATGCAAATCTATGGCTTATTGAGATAGAGAAAGCCTTAAAGATCCTTAACATCCCAGATGATGACAAGGTTAGGCATGTCGTGTACCTTTTGAAGGGTAGTGTTGGCCATTGGTGGGCCATAGAAGAGGTAAAAAGGAATGAAGAAGAGGTTAGTTGGGAGGAATTTCGTCAAGAATTCGTTAGTAAGTACTTTCCACAAACATACCTAGACGAAAGATCTCACAATTTGAGAAAATACGGTAGGGGACCATGACAATTAATGAGTATGAGGCTAGGTTACGGAACTTTTATGATTTTTTCCCTCAAATGGCTGCTACTGAGTTAGAAAGGATCCAATGTTTCGAGAAAGGATTGAATGCTGAGATGTATACCTCAGTAGCTTCTTTGGAAAGTAGGGAAAGATTTTCCACATTTATGGAATCTGTGAAGAGGATAGAGAGATCTATGATAGGGAAGCATGAAACAAGTATTAAGAAGAGGTCTATACAAACTTAGGGGCAATCATTTGGTATTTCTAGGCAGCCAAAGATTTCAATACCACCATCTTAGCTAGTATATAGTGTACCAACACGGTGGTCACCATGTAAGGGAAGAGGATGGAGTTTACCTCTAGTTGGAGCCTCAAGCTCAGTTTCTAAGATAATGACGGGATCGGTAAGACCGTGGTATGAGAGTAAGACGTGTTATAGGTGTGGACAAGTTGGGCATACCAGACCATTTTGTCCATAAAGGCACAATGAGGTGACACAACAACCAAGGCAGAATCAATAAGGTTCATAGGGATCACAATTCAGTAGAATAGGAGAACATGGACGTGGACATGCATCACAGACTGCTTCACCTATGCCAGGTAGTAGAGGACAAGGGCAACAACAAGCAATGGATAGACTCTATGCGTTGAGTCAGTCTGAGACACTAAATGACCTGTAAGGGGTAACTTATTAGATAGAGCTTTTTCATTCTGACTTATTTTATCCTTATTCTACCAGTTAATCATAAGAAAGATAGTTGTTGTTGAGTATCCTTTGAATTAGTATTATGGGAACATGATAAAGAGACACCAAGAGAAAACTAGAGATACTAAGTCTTAGAACTTAAAAATAATATAAAACAAAAGTGCATACTACCTAATCTCAGTGCCTGAATACCCTGGCCAAGTATTCAATTATTGAAGGCAAGGTAAGTATGGGACTCTTAGATTGCTATCTTTATAATTACTCTGATCAAGTAGTCACTTTTAATACAATCTAAAGAGCATAATGAAATAGGAAATGTGGCACAAGAATTCCTACCACATTCTAATTGTAGATAAGGTGGAACTTGAGTTAATATCAAACCAACTTATGGATAAAAGAATATGTTTGATATAAGAATATTGATTAGTCATAAGTTTACTATTTTGAGATTCCTTTGGTTTGTTTCATATAAGTTTAATGAAGAGTTAAAATAGGAAGTACCTTTCTCTTTTCTCTTGAGATTTCAAGGACAAAATCCTTGTTAGGGGTTGATAACTTGTAACGCCCTAGACGTGGGCTTTGGAATAACCCTAGAAGTTTTTCCTAAGTAAGTTTCTTAGAACCTTGTCTTAATCTTTGGAAAAGTAATTAATACTTAAGGAGAATTTAATTCTCAAGTTTGAGTTTGTTTGCAAGTTGTTTGTGCTTTATATGATAGTTTTGGTGCAAATTGCAATTTACCCAAAATGTGGGGTTAATGTGAAATTTATCACCATGAGAGTGTCCCTTATATATCTTAGTATCATATATAGGAGATATAAAGGAGGGGGAACTTGTTTGAGTCTTGGTTGAGTGATAGCAGTCTCGATGGTGAAAGAACCAAAGAGTGATGAGTGTCTTGAACCCTAGATGGGGTTGTATCGAGTTATGAAGTATATATGTGAGTGCCTATCGACTTGGAAGCCATAGAGGAGGTCCCATATCGGTTTAGAAACTTTTTAGATGTATTCATATCGGGCTAAGAACCCCAAGTAGGTGAATTATATCGGTTTAGGACTTCCTTGGAAAAGTTGTATCGGTTTACATGAAAAGTGATATTGGGTTGTAATATCTTGTCAAGCAAGCTACCCAATGGACAATATCTCATCCTTGAATTACCCACAAGAGTTTTGCATGTCAAGATAATTATGGTTGCATGGTGACACCATGCATGGATACGTGCTACCTAAGTGCATATGGTGGTGACACCTCACATACACTCTCTCTCTTGAAACTCAACTATATAAGCCTCTCTTTTCACCTACTAGTGAAACCTTTTGACTCTCATATCATCCCCCTCTTGGTGGACAACCGTAGAATCTTGAGGAATATGAATGAGTTCAAGAATCAAGCCTAAGGTGAAGCCATGGTCATATTCAATCTTGGGTGGACTATGCTTCTCGGATCATGGTTCCTTTCTTTCTTTCTTTCTTTTCTTCTTCATTAAGTTCCTAACTATGGTATCTTCTTTCATATAGAAATGTTGTGATTGAGTCTTGAACTTTTGATAAATCACCTTCAACCTTGGGAACGTGAAGCTTTGGAGCTTGAATCTCTTGTATTGATCATGAGGCGGGTTATATAACTTTAACTCAACTCTATTATTATTCACCTATAATCATGCAATACTTGGTGATTCCTTTTCAATTTCGACTTTCCTTGGTTGAATGATGATTCCATGAGATTTAATGGATATATGGGGCTGTTTTCCATGAACTAGAGTGTTAGTGGATGAAGGGTTGGAGCTTGAAGATGATGGAATCTCCCATGCACAAACCGATACTGGTTTAAGAAACTCTAACCCGATATTAGGTTATGTGAGGGGAAATCGATACACATGAGGTCCTAACCCATTACTGATTTGCTACATGTGAAGAACCATCATTCTTAAAGTTTTCTAGCCTATCACCTAAGGATAAGGATGGGGTAAGGCCGATATCTTGAAAGTTGAGTGAAGATATGAAGTCAATAGGGCTAAAATGATATGCCCTAACCTTAACAACCCGACACACCTCTAACCCGACACAAATGTGATCAACGACACACTCCTTGGACCCTTGGCTAACAAACAAAGTAATAGTGAGGATGATACCCTAGAGTATGTTATGGATGACACACTAGATGATGGTATGGACGATACACCAAAGCATGGTGTGGCCGAAACATCAAAGTGAGGTGAAGATGATACACCAAGATATGGTGAATGTGATACACCATGTTGTGATTATGGACGATATCACTCTAGGCACCTCAAAATCGATATCACCTTGATGTGCCATTGGCGATAGAAGTGATAGTGTCATGGGTGACACAAAGTGATAATGGTGTCTAAGTCGATACACCCCTAACCCAATATATATTGATAGTGTCTAACCCAACACAAAGTGAGGAGCTTAAGCCAACACAAGTGAAGAGTGTCATGGCCGATACATGTGTCTAACCCGACACAAAGTGAGGAACTTAAGCTGGCATAAGTGAATGTGTCTAGGATGACACAAGGGTTAGTGTGTAGGCCGATACACTTTGATGAGTGTAGGCCGACACATGAGGAGTATAATCAAGTTGATACATGATGATGTAACGAGATGGATAAACTTTGATAAGTGTAGGTCAATACACTCTAAAGAGGGTCAAGTCAATACAACTAGTTAAGTTGAAACCAGTATTCTAGTAAGGATGAGAGAGGAACTTATATCACTCATGTTGATAATAAATTAATGATAATTGATGAAAGTAACTAAGTGTGTATGCATACTTATGGTAGTAAAATAAGCTCCTAGATATGAGGAGTTATGCTTTAGGGTTTGGTTATTGAATATAACCCTAGAAACCCTAATCAGTTGAAAATGAGAAACCCTAGAAACCTTAATCAGTTGAAGAGAGAAACCATATCCCTAATTACAAGAGGGAGTGCAGCTTGAAATAGCATGATAACAATAATCAATGGTTATGATAATATAATGGAATCTTAACCATACATATATTATGATCATAGACAAATGAGGGTTATAGTGGTTATAATCTAATATAGCTTGAATATGCCTTATAAGGCATATGGAATACTTGTATCACAGGAAGGATGTGAATAGGTCTGATGACCTGGAAAAGGCATGTTTCCTAGAAGGGGATGTGGTACTCAATGGTGAGTTTGAGGGATTGATATCCCATGATAAAAATTATAGGGTAACACAGAGGTGTTCCAACAGTTAAATAATCTTAGGCAATATGATATACCTTTCATTTTATCATACTTACAACTTGATTGATTGATTATCTATGATACAATTAAATGAAAAGATAATAAACTAAGATCCTAGACATAAAGAGCTATGAATTAGGGTTTTGATTGAAAAATATGAACAAAAATCCTAATTGGATACAAGAGAAATCCTAACCCTAATTATGAGGGTATTGTAACTTGATTGAGTGATTTTTCTTTTATGGCATGCTGCTAATATTTAATTTGATATCCATTTTATCATGAGATACTTACCATGCAAGTGTTTTGAGATAATGAACATAGCCAACTATGGGCTATGGCGATGTGACATTATATAGATTGAATGGGCCTTGTGAGCCATGTGAAATAATTGTACAACAAGTATGATATTTATATGGGTCTTCTGACCTAGAGATGGTTGTTGCCTACTGAGAGGTGACATTGTTCAATAATAAATTAAGGGGATTGAAACACCGTAGCATGTGATAATCAAGTATATGAGTCTTATGACCTAGATATGGTTGTTTCCTAGTGAGAGTTGACATTGTTCAATAATGAACTAAGGGGATTGAAACCCCATATCATGTGATAATGATGATGAGATTCAATTCTCAGTAGTGTGTTTAAAGGATTGAGATCCCATGATAATTGTGATAAAGTAACAAGTATGTGTTATAATTGTTATGTGATTTCTTGAAGGATGTATTACACTATTCTTTGTAGCATTTACCTATGTGGTATACTTGTAACTTGATTGATGCTAAAAGATGTTGTGATACACCTAAGTTACCAAGTGAAACTAAAATTGTAGGTTGTCATGGCCATAGATCCATTCAGTGTCAAAACTTGTTGGATGGTGAAACGAGTTCAACTCGGAATGCATATTGTTGAATATACGACGATGCAATTTAATCATCTTCTTGCATCTATAAAATAATTATGTGATATGGATGGCCATGAGTGAGCTAATCCTTTTCTTAAACAATGGCCATGAGTGAGCCAATTCTTATACAACAATGGCCATGAGTGAGCCAATCCTTTTATAAGAATGGCCATGAGTGGTCCAATTCTTTATATATTAGAATGACCATGAGTGAGCCAATTCTATTTATCCGAATAGCCATGAGTGAGCTATTCTCTAGGGCCATTACCTGTACCAAGGTGGACTAGTTGATTAAATAGTTGACTATATGTCACTATCAGCAGTTGACTAATATGTCCCTGCATTGTCTCTCGTACTGACCGGGAGTAGTGGATGAGGTCTTAGAGTCTGTCTCTCCTTGGACCTTGTACGATACCGTTGGTACCCTTCATACGGGGGCGGTTAGATTTGGGTGGTATAACTCAAATCCTCAGGGCATAAAACATGATCTACTGTGTGATTATAATAAGCTTGTTCTTGAATGTGAGTGTGTGCATCATAAGCTTGAGCATTGTGTGCCAAAGTGTGTGCATAATCATGAGATTCATTTTTGAAAGATTCAGTTATTTGTGTAGCATATTTCTCTTAAGAATGGAATACAGAAATATTCAATGAGGCTGCAATTGTATTGTTTGACATAATCGACAGTTGTCATACATATTGTTCATATTCCTTTTAAAGTGATTACTTGATCTACTGTTCGGTCATAGTTGTCTGAACTGCCCAGTTATGATAATATTCTATCATGCTCATAATATATGGTTAGATCTGTTTAAGTATAGTGCAACTTTACTTTCTGTTCTAATAACAGTATATCTATGATAATAATAATGTTGTTGGGGAATTATATCTCTCGCTAGGACTTTTGTCTCACCCCACAGGTTCCACAACTTTTTAGGTGGACGTGCACGGGATAGCAGAGGTCGTGTAAGTTGAGACAGGACAGTAGTAGGAAGAATACCTGAAATTTGAGGTGGTGTGTTGTCAGTTGTGTCTTGTTGTAGATGGAAGTCCTATGTGTCGTCCCTATACTCTCAGGTCCTTGAGGGGATAGTCTCTCTATGGTTTCATGATCGACCTAAGCTTTTGAATAATATGTTGTTGTTTCTTATAGTTTACTCATGTACATATTTTGATAATGGCAAACCTGTGTCAGATGGAACATGAATGCACCATGTTGTATATATATGATAGGCTTTGGGCCTTCTTGTAAAGAGTTTTCTGGCATAGGATCTTGATGAGAAAATGGTTTTAATTTTTACTATTTTTTAGTAATCCGCTACTAATGGTTATTTCTATGTGGTTTTGTGTAATCTCATGGTCTGTGATAACATATGTCATAGTTATTGGATTCGTGGTCATGAAATCATAAACATCAAGATTGGAATATTATTCAATAAGAAATTTACTCAAAGATGGATGTTATAACAACATTGAGAACTAGGATTGCTATAAGATATGAAAGTATTCTCACTATATTCCTCATTTTCTAATCAATTTGGAGTATGCAACTGCAATTTTTGGACAAGGGATTTTTTCTAGGATTTTTCTAACATTTGGGTAAAGTTATAAAATATGTGAGAGATGAACATATACCTCTTAGTTAGAAAAGGCAGGTAGTCGACTGGGGACCATGGTGATACTCTGTACACGTGATGGTTGAGTGATGCTAGAGAGATAGATTATGAGATAAAGTGTCTGTTGAACTTGATCTCTAGTCAAAGTTGGTCGAGATCCAACTATCGTGGGCCTTATTTCTCCCTAGTTGTCTTGCACATGAGAAGAACTTTCCCACAGTTGAGCTCTCAGTAGAGGAAAAGGGAGATGTGGTAAGAAGAGAGTTTGTGCTCCAAAGGTCTTTGTTCGAGTTTTGGGGGTGACGACAAGGCCAGGGGTTGGTTGTATACCTAGTGGGGGTGGAAGTAAGGGTTTTACAACTAAGAACAAATATGGTTGAGAGAAAGAAATGTAGTGGGGTCCTTACTTGCTGATAAAGGCACCACTTCCTTTCCAATCACATTAATCCAGAGCCAATTACGAGATGGGATGACAATGGAAGTGAAATGAGGTGAGAGGAAGTGACCCAAATGTTTAGGTGTGTGAGGATATCTTAGACGCACTATACCCCACCTTTCTCGATATGGCCAGAGGCGGAAGATAGCTCCATGAATGTGGATTAAGATCCAATTACTCATAGCCAACTTATACGTTGGAGGGTTGAATCTTAAGTTACTTAAACATTTAATGTGGCAAATCACATATACTACTTACTCTAGTTGGTTTGTTTATTCAAATAAAAGCTTAAAAATATCTAAAAATTCTACAAATCTCTAGGATTATTTGTTTGACTTGAAATTTTGAAGGTTTCTTTGTCTCTCATTCTTATTGTTGCCATAAGAATGACAATAAATTTTATTAGATTTATATCCGTTGATTGGCCTTCAAATCACCCTGTTATTAATTCGAATTAAGAATCTTTAGAATCACAGAAAAAGTTTGGTATAACTCTCTAGGATAGTATATAGTCAAAATGGATCACAAGTAACAATTATTTACTCAAATTGGACCACTAATTCTTGAATTGATGTCCCAAGGACTTAAGAGCAAATATAAACATACACATTATTTATTTGGAGGATTGCAATTAGTAATCCTTTTTTGCAATTACAACTTATACATAAAGGGAAGAAATTTGAGGTCCTCACATTATTCCCCCTTAAATGGAATTTTCCCACAAAATTCAACTAACTACTAATATGTGTGGGTGTGCTTTTCCCATATCCACTTTCAATTCCCATGTAGATTCATCCTCTCCATGGTGCTTCTAGATAACCTTGAACATTTCCATCTCCCTTTTGAAGATCTTTCACTTTTGGATCCAAGATTCCCGCTAGTGCCTCTAGGTAGGTTAAGCTACCATGGATATCTAGAGGCTCAACATTCAACACCTAATTAGGATCCTTCACATAGGACTTACAGTTAGACACATGGAATACATTATATATCAAGTTATACATTTACAAGATGGTAAATAATCTCACCAACTTGTCCACAGATTATTGATGGACCCTCATGCATGTTTTTCTTTCATGATGAATGACTATGACATGGATATATAGGATTCTTAAGAATATAAGATCTCCCACTAAGAAGGGTGAGTCCATGTGTTGTGCATCCACATAGGATTTTTTTCAATGTTAAATCCTTAAGAGCCCAAAACTAGGCATATCCAAGATGGATGCATAGTACTACCATTATCAAAACTTCAATGTTTTATCATGACTTTGGGGATAGATTAAGCAAGATATTCTCTATAGCATTGATGCACATGATTTATCTACCAAAATTGTTTCATATTTAGGCATGTTTTATAATGATTTCTCTCATATACATATGTTTTACGAACATATCACCTAAATTGCCTAAAATGACCCTTATACGTCAATATTTTCCTTATACATGTATTTAGGAAGAAATTGCTTTATTTTATTATTTTCTAAAATATTGATGACTTATTGTAGACTTGACTAAGAAAAAATAGAAGAAAGTCAGTAATACTAACTTTGCAGGTGGCACTTCCATGAGAGAAAAAAGAACTGACAAAGAAGAATCAAGAAGGAGGGGAAGTGTTAAAATGGATTCTTGGTATCGCCGACCAAAGTTGGTGGAGTCAAGATTTGAAGCCCTAACTCAATATAGAAGTGAAGATTCAGTGACACTGACATTTTTCTGGTACCCAAGATTAAAACAAAGGCACATCTGAGGATCCATGGCCAAGTGGTACCCTAATTCTTGCTATATAAAACAAGGGGGAAATCCACTGGGAGGCCTCTCTCCTAAGGTTAAGGTATATCATCTGGAGGCTATCCCACTAGCCATACTTGAAGGAACCAGAGCTCAAGGAGGAGATGAAGAGACCAAGTCAACCTTTTAGGATTTTAATATAGATTTTTCTCCTTCCTCCCTTCTTATGATTCTTTGTTAAGCATGAGAGGTTCAACCCCTATTCTTTAGGATCACGTGCAACACATTGTTAACCCTATTTATGTTCACATTTAATTCTATACAATATCATCTTTTATGTCAACTTTTGATAATAGATAGGCTTAAATGCCTTATATATTCTTGATCATAATAATCTATAATGGATTATTAACTACTACAAAAGCGAGGTTAATAGTTTAAGAAGTTGTTATCATCACAGTCAATAAGGTGTTGTAAAATTGGGCTAACCACTATGAAGTAATTATCCATAGAGAGTTTTTGTTGTTAGTCTCTTATATTGATGATGTAAAAGAAGATCAATAACTAGGCTAAACAATGTGCTATGCTACAAAAGCGGATAGTAAAATCTACATATACTTAATCTAAGGAAGTAAAATAAGTTGTATTGATATGATAGAATGCATGTATAGATAGACATTGTGGTGAAACTAGTATCCTAATAATCCATCCATCTACTTTTTCATTTACTTTACTTTCTACACTTTAATTCTCATTTTTAGTTTGTAATCACCAAATCAACTTTTTCATTAGGCCTAGCTGGTCTACTTCATTTGATAGTAGTTTCTAGCAGTCCTAATTCCATGGGTTTGAAAATTTGGGCCTCATTGAGTCCCTTTACTACTCCGACACATGCACTTACATTTAACACACACAATTAAGGCATGTTAAATTTTTGACATTGTTTCTAGGGAATTGAAAACACTAGCACTACGAGTGCTGAAACTGGCCACTCTCGGTCAACTTTTCTTTTTAAGTTAATTTTCTTCTTCAGTTGAAAATTCAAAAACATTTTTGATATTTTAGGATAGTTTCTTGTGATAACCACATTTAGTTTACCTTTTAGGTACTTGTTCATGGTACACACACATGGAGCAAATTGTGATGAGTCTATACCAGCACCTGAGAGAAATTCGAAAATTAAGCAAGAGTAACAGATTGATCCTAAAGTTTTGGTGGTAGAATGAAGACATGTATGACCATGGAAAGAACAACCAGGAGGTGGACATTTCATATGATGAGAAAACCATATGGGAAAAGATCAAGTCTTCATATGTTTTGGTGTAGTTGGGTCCCATAAAGAGACAAACATGAATGTGGGAAGCTACAAGATCGATCCTGGTCTTATAGTACTTATTAAGTAATAAACGTTCTACATGCACAGTATTGAGGAACCCATGCATCACATCATTGGTTTTCTAAAAAAATATGATATTATTAAAATAAATTGCATCCCTTACACTACCATCTATCTATAATTATTTCCATATTATTAGATAGATAGGACTAGAACGCGATTCTTAAGTTTATCTTCTAAATGTAGAAGGTCATGGGAAGTGATGATAGATTTTTTTTGAAAAATATTCCCCCCTTAAAAGAAAAATAATTTATTCATATATGAGTTTAAATAACTTGCTAATGCATCATATTTGGAGGCCTATGAAAGATTTCAAACCATGTTAAGGAAATTACTGCATCATAGTGTTGAGTTATATGGTCAAGATGAAACTTTTTATTACAACTTACATACATGAGAGAGGATCACGCTTCACAGTGTTGAGGTAGGATTCTTTCTGAATAATAAAGCCATGAAATGTCATTAGATGGTGAAGAATATGGCCAGAAACATGTCATGGGGTAAAGAGTGTGAATGTTGTACCTCAGCCAAATGTGCTTAGTAATCACACAAAGTTATGGAACTCAAAACACAAGTGGTAGAGTTGGCAAAAAACTTGAGAAGAGAAATGCACTCTAATCTAGATATGAAGAAGACTACATGTTTATGGCATATCTAAATAGAAGGAATGGGTATTCTTGGAGGAGAAAAGATCTCATTAACTTGCAACATGATCAATAGTAGTCACAACAGCACCATGCACACCAACAACAAAGACCTAGACAATTCACCAAGAGCAAGACCCAAAATAAGATGATGACTTGAGGAATATCCTAAAAAAATTTATCGATAAACTGAGGCATAGTTTTAGAAATTTGATAGGGAGAATAAAAATATTAAAGCTCAACTTAGGAGTTTGGAAACTCAATTGTTACAAGTAGCTTCATATGTGGCACAATTCAATGAACCTTTTCAACAAGGTTTTCCAAGTAATATCTGATGCACTGTATATTTCTCACTGTCACATGCTATTTATTATTTATTTTTGGCACTTATTGTTTATTTTTGTATTAGTTTGTGCATGATGTATTAATGATTAGCATGTGTTACTCAATTGCATCAAATAAATGTAATTTTAATGTTTTCAAATGATTTATTATATTTCCAGAGCTTATGTTTAGGTTTTATGAATTTCAAGAATTTTTCAAGAAATTACACATCTCGGTACTACCGACTTCACTATCAGTGGTACAGATACTTGCTCAGATATGAAAAAAAATTAATCAAGGAAGCTCAGTACTATCGACTCTAAGCTTGGTAGTACTGATATGTCGAGATCAGGAAGATTTAAAAATCAAGTCTAATCTAACGGTGGAGGATTTATTTCTCCCTAAGTCACTTCTATGACTTACGGGGATTTTGTCTAGACCTAATTATCTCGTTCTGTTCCATTACAAGATGATCAAGGCACATGAGAGAATAACTGCATGTTCGGAAGGTTTTGGGCACGTTCAGTGGGAAGAATTCATGACTTGCAGATCTATTCTTTGGTGTGGATCACCCTAGTCACGTTTCTCCAGGGGGTTCATCAGTTTTTCTATGTTCTCCATGTTTTTCCTTCTCCCTAGCTTGCTTTTGTCATGGAACCCAGGAGGGGCTAATCCCTGTGTTCTCTAGGAGCCAGGAGTAGCCCAATTGTATACTGTAAATGGATCTTTTGTATTAGTATATTGTTTCTCTTTATTTTTGGGCATGTTGCTATGAAATCATATTGAATTATCTATGTTGCATTCCATAGGTGATTAATTAGATCCTTGTTGCTTCAAGAGGAGGGTTAAGGATTGGAAACCATAGTAACATACATTTTATACCGCGTTTTGAGAGAAAGCTTACGTACGTGAACATAATAACCCAGAGTAGTTCGTTAAATCACCTATCTAATAATAGAATCGATACAAGAGTGGGATTGGTATTAGGATCGATAGTGGATTACTTCCTAAAAGTGGGTAATTCTAGCTACTGATCTCTTTGTCCAGAATCAGGAGGAACATATATTAATCTTAGGGTAAAAATTACAGTGTTAATTGTGGTGAAACCACAGTCCAAGGGAATTTCTTCTCATTGTGATCACAAACTAGTAATTTAGTTTCTTTTCTTGTAATTATTTTAATAACTCTCAAATCAAAGTTTTATTTGGTCTAGCTGATAGAAAGCAGTTAGTAGTAGTTTCTTGAATTATGTTTCCCTGTGTTCGATATTCAGGCCTCATTGGCATGTATTACTTCAACACATACGCTTACATTTTACATGTACAATTTAGTCTTGTCAAGTTTTTGGCACCGTTGCTGGGGAAATGACATATTCAAGCCCTATGAGTGCTGTAATCGACCACTCTAGGCCACCCTCTTTATTTTTCTTCTTATTTTTCCAAAGCTGAATTGCAAATATCCTTTTATTCAATCACTAGTATCTTGTTCTCACATTGAAATTACAAATTTCAGGTACTATTGCATGGTTCAAGTGTGAACCACTAATTACGGTCCTGCAAAAAACCCACAGTCAGAAGGCATGGGCGACGCAATGGAAGAGCATACCATTTGGGAGAAGATCAAGGCATCATCCTCAACAGCTCAGCTTGGGCCAATCAAGCGATAAGTAATAAATGTGGGAAACTACAAGATCGATCCTGGGTTGGTGGCATTAGTCAAGCAACATGCCTTCCATGGCCACAACACTGAAGACCCAATGACTCACATAAGCAATTTCACTAAAATCTATGACATGGTGAAGATAGATCGAGTACCAGCGACTACGATCTACTTGAAGTTATTCTCGCCACTAGCATATGGTGCTAAGTCTTGGTTCCTTAACCTCAAACATAAGTCAATAGAAATATGGGAACAAATGATTGATGCTTTCTTTGAGCATTATTTCCCTCCACACAAGACTAACGCGCTAACCAAGATGATAATCAACTTCAAGCAACAAGCAGAGGAGTCATATTATGAAGCATGGGAGAGGTTTCAAAACATGTTGAGGAAGGTCCCTTATCATGGGATCGACTTATATGGCCAGGCAAAAATCTTCTATTATGGGTTGCATCAGGGAGAAAGGACCACTTTGGACAGTGCAGGGATTGGCTTCTTCCTCAACAATAAGCCATCTAAGTGTCATGAGATCTTGAAGAACACGGTGAAGAATCAGTCCTGTGGTGAAGAGAGAGAGAACACATCATCAATTAATAACATCAGAGAGTCTAGAGTTATTGCAGAGTTGAATGAGAAGCTGGATATTCTCATGAGAAAGCTTGAGAAGAAATCCCACACTCCATCTGGAGGTGAAGAAGAGGATTGCATGTTCATGAGGAAGTAGTACCAGCAGGACAGGTGCCCTAGTAAGATTAAAAAAACATGCTAGGCAATCTGGTGAGTCAAAATGAAGCGATTATTGGCTAGACACAGAGGGAGCTGCAAAATCAAGGTGCACGAATCTGTAGCATTGAATATCAAATTTCTCAACTAACAGCAGAAGTGGCTTCCTTAAAAAAGCCATTCAATAAGGATTTCTCGGGATTGCAGTTGCAACTCATCAGCATCACCAAGAAAAGTTTATCTCTATTTTTGAGGAGACAAAACATCATATAGAGGAGTTAACCAAGAAACACGCTTTGGAGCTTTATTGGGTGCACTTTCCAAAAGCCCCATTTCCCCATAGTCTACATAGATTACCAGGAGGATGCAACACTCCAGTAGACAAAAAACTTCAAGGTTCCACCATTGTCATGTCACCAACTCCAGTTTCAGAAAAGGTGCCCAGACAACAAGAGCAGGTCAAGGTTCTTGTAACACCCCACTTTTCATCACATGTATAAATCATTGAGCGGAAGCACTTTACTCAAGGGGGTGTCACAAACATGATATTCATTTGCAATTTGAAAAAAATAAAACACTTTGCATTATGTAAATATGATTCATACATATCTTTGGCAAAAGAAAACTACATCAAATACACTTAATCTACTTTGGTAGCAAGACCATACAAAATGTAATGCTATCTAAACTTTGGATCATCTTGGCAAATGGCACCCCACTAGGTCTTTTCTTCTTCTAGCTTCTGAGCTTGCTCCTACCTACGGGCATCACACCCCCAGCCATGCAATAAAACCAATGGTAAGTGGATTGAACATATTATAAAGAAAACTTGAAACTAAAATATACATATAACATTATACTTTTGAACATTTAAAAGACATTCATTTTCTTTTAGATCAATTTCTTTTATCTTAACCTATATAAGTGTCCTCAAGTTTGCACAAATGTGCCTCTTCTCTTATGCAACGAAGTGCCTCTTAGGTTGCATCGAGGTGCCTCTTCTCTTATGCACCGAAGTGCCTCTTCACTTATGAGGAACTTATATAAGTTTTATTTTATCATTCTCTTTCTCTTAAGGCTCTTATCTTTACATTAGACTTTATTGGTAACATTATCATTAGGATTCATGAAGGTGATACCATACATCATAAACAACTCAATACATCTTAATCTTATGAAATTTAACAATTAGGAACAGTAAATAACATAAACATGACATTCATTGCAAACTTCATATATGCATAATTAAATCAAGCAATTTAACTATGTTCAATTGCATGGACCACTTACCTTGGAGAAAAGCTGACCCTAAGATAGTATATCCAATCCTTGAGGCAGTGCCTCGGTGTGATTTGCAAGAACATAGGCTAGTCTACTTGGAGTGAAGTTGATCCTAAGATGATCTCTCTAATCTTTGAGGCATCGCTTGGATGTGATTTACAAGAACATAGGCTATTGTGCTCTTCCTTGGTATGCTAGGATCATGGGGGTCCCTTTTATAGGTGTTAAGGGTCTAGAACTTTCTAGTCCAAGTGGACTTAAATTTTTTAATATCTTTTGTCCTTTAATTGGCATTATCTTAACTCCAATATATTAAAATGTAAGAATAGGTGAAAAATGTGTTTCTCTTTGTTAATTACTAAAGTCCAACTTTTTGGTTAAACTAATTATCTTTTATTTGTGAATTTCCTTTATTATCTTTCATATCTTTTGTATGAGATATTTAATAGGCAATGCATTATTGTTTACTTTTATTTGTTTATCAACAAATATTACATTAACTAAATTACCATTACATTTTATTTGTAATCACAAAGAAAGAGAGAAAACGTGAGAGTTGTACCATTCCTTACATAATTACCATTATGTCTTATTTCCATGTAAATAAGGCCAAGACACATTATTTCATTTTATTAAAAAAATCACAAAATGGAGGAAAGAGAAAAAGAACTTTATTTTACATCTACATGCACTAGTTGTATAGCAGGAGTATACAATGTAATTTCAATGTGTTACTTAAAAATTGTTGAATGTCATTACTTACTCCAATATAATTCATAGTTGTTTAAAACGATGTTATAACTGTGTAGCAATAAATCATTTTTAATTTTCCATATCAATTACATAAATTTTATAACATCTTCTCATCCATAATGCCATTTCTATTTTCATATAAAGCTTTCTAGTTGTGTTGGAAAGGTGACGGGTAAAAACCCACATTTTTTGTAGTCTCAAATTAATATATTTATACCATTGTATTCAATTATTCAAATTTTATAACGTTAAAAAAAATAATCAAACTTTCCTTCTAGCTTCCCTTCTACTATTTTAAATATATGGTCTCATGTTGAATAATTTTTATCAACAATTAATTAATTTTTACATTGCATGTCTTAATTGGATTGACATTGTGATTTATATTTATTTGAGAGGTTAAACAAATTTGAAACAAAACCAAATTTGGACCACACATTAATTACATACTCAAATCTTTCCTAGTCAGTAAAATTCGAATTTTGAGTATCTTTTATTTATAATGCCCATATTTGTATATACTTCATTTTCATGCATTAAAAGGTGAGATAATGTTAAAATATTCACCTTAATTATTTCTTTGACTCTAAAAATGATATGATCAATATTTATTCACATTTAAGTCTATTATGCCTTTATGGAAAAAGTTTAATTAAGAAAGAGACTCGAGAGAAGATAATGTTACATGTATGAAATATGGGAAAACAAGTAATATCCACATCACGTGATTGATGAATATTCCTTTCCATGCATCCAAAATTACGCTATTAATTGCATTGAATTTTTCTTTGTCTTTTTCATATCCCAAAGAGAAGAGAAATAGTAAATTATACCTTTTCCATTTTATTTTAAAAGCTACAAAAGAAAGTAAACTTCTTGTTCAAGATATATGTTTGTCATTTTGAATTCTACTTCTTTTTTTTTCTAATTTTATTTCTTTTAAACATTTTCAAGGATGAGAGAGAGAAAAAGAGAAGGGAAATCATTCATTCAACATTTTAAATTAATTGCAATACACGATGGAATATGTATAAGAGAAAGTGTATTTTTAGTTTTTTTATTTGTCTTACTTTATTTTTTTTCTATACGGAATATCATTCCATGACTTTGTTTACATTAAGCCCTTCAACTATTGTTATTTTAATAAAATTCATTTTATAATTTTTTTAATGAAAAAAATTGGGGTGTTACAATTCTACCCACCTTAAAAATGAATTTCATCCTCGAAATTTTCCTTAGGCTACTACCCACCTTAAAATATAGGTTCATGATATTATTCTGACTTCAACTCACCTGTCTATGTCAGATTATCTACACTAGTATGCATGTTTGGTTTTACTATGTATATGAGTAAGTTTAGGTGACTATATGTCTCAAACTTTTAATGCCAACTCATAATTTCTTATCTCCTTTGGATACATGTCGGTCGCTCATGTATGCAGAGGTGACAGTTTATCACACCTATCTTAGCACCTTCCTCGTACACATGTCCCATACCACATGCACTTGAAAGGACAAGACAACCATGATCCTTGCACATAATATTCTCTCTACAAAATCCCACAAGCCTATGTCCCATACCACAAACACATGGGAAAAAGAGAGAGAATGCTACATACAATTTTAGAGTTAACATAAAAATCCAAAACAACTAGGCAAATAACCCTAATCATTATCTAAACTTATGTCTCTTAACTTAGACTTCTACTTTGATTTCTAATATCTCTCTATACCTAGGGTTAGAACATATGAATCTTACCTTGCCTAGTGGGCATTTACCAAATTGTTCTGATACCATAATGTAACACCCCACTTTTCATCACATGTATAAATCATTGAGCGGAAGCACTTTACTCAAGGGGTGTCACAAACATGATATTCATTTGCAATTTGAAAAAAATGAAACACTTTGCATTATGTAAATCTGATTCATACATAGCTTTTTGGCAAAAAAAACTACATCAAATACACTTAATCTACTTTGGTAGAAAGACCATACAAGATGTAATGCTATCTAAACTTTGGATCATCTTGGTAAATGGCATCCCACTAGGTCTTTTCTTCTTCTAGCTTCTGATCGTGGTCCTACCTGTGGGCATACACCCCCATCCATGCAATAAAAGCAATGGTAAGTGGATTGAACATATTATAAAGAAAACTTGAAACTAAAATAAACATATAACATTATACTTTTGAACATTTAAAATACATTCATTTTCTTTTAGATCAATTTCTTTTATCTTAACCTATATAAGTGTCATCGGGTTTGCACACATGTGCCTCTTGTCTTATGCACTGAAGTGCCTCTTAGGTTGCACCGAGGTGCCTCTTCTCTTATGCACTGAAGTGCCTCTTCACTTATGAGGAACTTATATAAGTTTTATTTTATCATTCTCTTTCTCTTAAGGCTATTATCTTTACATGAGACTTTATTGGTAACATTATCATTAGGATTCATGAAGGTAATACCATACATCATAAACAACTCAATACATCTTAATCTTACTGAATTTAACAATTAGGAACAGTAAATAACATAAACATGACATTCATTGCAAACTTCATATATGCATATTTAAATCAAGCAATTTAACTATGTTCAATTGCATGGGCCACTTATCATGGAGAAAAGCTGACCCTAAGATAGTATCTACAATCCTTGCGGCAGTGCCTGGGTGTGATTTTCAAGAACATAGGCTAGTCTACTTGGAGCGAAGTTGATCCTAAGATGATCTCTCTAATCTTTGAGGCATCGCTTGGATGTGATTTACAAGAACATAGGCTATTGTGCTCTTCCTTGGTATGCTAGGATCATGGGGGTCCTTTTTATAGGTGTTAAGGGTCTAGAACTTTCTAGTCCAAGTGGACTTAAATTTTTTAATATCTTTTGTCCTTTAATTGACATTATCTTAACTCCAATATATTAAAAGGTAAGAATAGGTGAAAAATGTGTTTCTCTTTGTTAATTACTAAAGTTCAACTTTTTGGTTAAACTAATTATCTTTTATTTGTGAATTTACTTTATTATCTTTCATATATTTTGTATGAGATATTTAAGAGACAATGCATTATTGTTTACTTTTATTTGTTTATCAAAAAATATTACATTAACTAAATTACCATTACATTTTATTTGTAATCACAAAGAAAGAGAGAAAACGTGAGAGTTGTACCATTCCTTACATAATTACCATAATGTCTTATTTCCATGTAAATAAGGTCGAGACACATTATTTCATTTTATTAAAAAAATCACAAAATGGAGGAAAGAGAAAAAGAACTTTATTTTACATCTACATGCACTAGTTGTATAGCAAGAGTATACAATGAAATTTCAATGTGTTACTTAAAAATTGTTGAATGTCATTACTTACTCCAATATAATTCATAGTTGTTTAAAATGATGTTATAACTGTGTAACAATAAACCATTTTTAATTGTCCATATCAATTACATAAATTTTATAACATCTTCTCATCCATAATGACATTTTTGTTTTCATATTAAGCTTCCTAGTTGTGTTGGAAAGGTGACAGGTAAAAACCCACATTTTTTGTAGTCTCAAATTAATATATTTATACCATTGTATTCAATTATTCAAATTTTAGAATGTTAAAAAAAATAATCAAACTCTCCTTCTAGCTTCCCTTCTACTATTTTAAATATATGGCCTCATGTTGAATAATTTTTACCAACAATTAATTAATTTTTACATTGCATGTCTTAATTGGATTGACATTGTGATTTATATTTATTTGAGAGGTTAAACAATTTTGAAACAAAATCAAATTTGGACCACACATTAATTACATACTCTAAATCCTTCCTAGTCAATAAAATTCGAATTTTGAGTATCTTTTATTTATATTGTCCATATTTGTATATACTTCATTTTCATGCATTAAAATTCAAATAATGTTAAAAGATTCACCTTAATTATTACTTTGACTCTAAAAATGAGATGATCAATATTTATTCACATTTAAGTCTATTATGCCTTTATGGAAAATTTTTATTTAAGAAAGAGACTCGAGAGAAGGTAATGTTACATGTTTGCAATATGGGAAAACAAGTAATATCCACATCATGTGATTGATGAATATTCCTTTCCATGCATCCAAAATCAATCTATTAATTGCATTGAATTTTTCTTTGTCTTTTGCATATCCCAAAGAGGAGAGAAATAGTGAATTATACTTTATCCATTTTATTTTAAAATCTACAAAAGAAAGTAAACTTCTTGTTCAAGATATATGTTTATCATTTTGAGTTCTACTTCTTTTATTTTCTAATTTTATTTCTTTTAAACATTTTTAAGGATGAGAGAGAGAAAAAGAGAAGGGAAATCATTCGTTCAACATTTTAAATTAATTGCAATACACGATGGAATATGTATAAGAGAAAGTGTATTTTTAGGTTTTTTTATTTGTCTTACTTTTTTTTATACGGAATATTATTCCATGACTTTGTTTACATTAAGCCCTTCAACTATTGTTATTTTAATAAAATTTATTTTATAATTTTTTTAATGAAAAAAATTGGGGTGTTACAATTCTACCCACCTTAAAAATGAATTTCGTCCTCGAAATTTTCCTTAGGCTACTACCCACCTTAAAATCTAGGTTCTTGATATTATATTGACTTCAACTCACCTGTCTATGTCAGATTATCTACACTGGTATGCATGTTTGGTTTTACTATGTATATGAGTAAGTTTAGGTGACTATATGTCTCAAACTTTTAATGCCAACTCATAATTTCTTGTCTCCTTTGGATACATGCCGACCGCTCATGTATGCAGAGGTGACAGTTTTATCACACCTATCTTAGCACCTTCCTCGTACACTTGTCCCATACCACATGCACTTGAAAGGATAAGACAACCATGATCCTTGCACATAATATTCTCTCTACAAAATCCCACAAGCCTATGTCCCATACCACAAACACATGGGAAGAAGAGAGAGAATGTTACATACAATTTTAGAGTTAACATAAAAATCCAAAACAACTAGGCACATAACCCTAATCATTATCTAAACTTATGTCTCTTAACTTAGACTTCTACTTTGATTTCTAATATCTTTCTATACCTAGGGTAAGAACATATGAATCATACCTTGCCTAGTGGCCATTTACCAAATTGCTCTGATACCATAATGTAACACCCCACTTTTCATCACATGTATAAATCATTGAGCGGAAGCACTTTATTCAAGGGGGTGTCACAAACATGATATTTATTTGCAATTTGAAAAAAATGAAACACTTTGCATTATGTAAATCTGATTCATACATAGCTTTTTGGCAAAATAAAACTACATCAAATACACTTAATCTACTTTGGTAGCAAGACCATACAAGATGTAATGCTATCTAAACTTTGGATCATCTTAGTAAATGGCACCCCACTAGGTATTTTCTTCTTCTAGCTTCTGAGATTGCTCCTACATGCGGGCATCATGCCCCCAACCATGCAATAAAAGCAATGGTAAGTGGATTGAACATATTATAAAGAAAACTTGAAACTAAAATAAACATATAACATTATACTTTTGAACATTTAAAATACATTCATTTTCTTTTAGATCAATTTCTTTTATCTTAACTTATATAAGTGTCCTCGGGTTTGCACAAATATGTCTCTTCTCTTATGCACTGAAGTGCCTCTTAGGTTGCACCAAGGTGCCTCTTCTCTTATGCACCGAAGTGCCTCTTCACTTATGAGGAACTTATATAAGTTTTATTTTATCATTCTTTTCTATTAAGGCTCTTATCTTTACAGTAGACTTTATTGGTAACATTATCATTAGGATTCATGAAGGTGATACCATACATCATAAACAACTCAATACATATTAATCTTACTGAATTTAACAATTAGGAACAATAAATAACATAAACATGACATTCATTGCAAACTTCATATATGCATAATTAAATCAAGCAATTTAACTATGTTCAATTGCATGGACCACTTACCTTGGAGAAAAGATGACCCTAAGATAGTATCTCCAATCCTTGAGATAGTGCCTGGGTGTGATTTGCAAGAACATAGGCTAGTCTACTTGGAGCGAAGTTGATTCTAAGATGATCTCTCTAATCTTTGAGGCAGCGTTTGGATGTTATTTACAAGAACATAGGCTATTGTGCTCCTCCTTGGTATGCTAGGATCATGTGGGTCCCTTTTATAGGTGTTAAGGGTATAGAACTTTCCAGTCCAAGTGGACTTAAATTTTTTAATATATTTTGTCCTTTAATTGGCATTATCTTAACTCCAATATATTAAAAGGTAAGAATAGGTGAAAAACGTGTTTCTCTTTGTTAATTACTAAAGTCCAACTTTTTGGTTAAACTAATTATCTTTTATTTGTGAATTTCCTTAATTATCTTTCATATCTTTTGTATGAGATATTTAAGAGACAATGCATTATTGTTTACTTTTATTTGTTTATCAACAAATATTACATTAACTAAATTACCATTACATTTTATTTGTAATCACAAAGAAAGAGAGAAAACGTGAGAGTTGTACCATTCCTTACATAATTACCATAATGTCTTATTTCCATGTAAATAAGGTCGAGACACATTATTTCATTTTATTAAAAAAATCACAAAATGGATGAAAGAGAAAAAGAACTTTATTTTACATCTACATGCACTAGTTGTATAGCAAGAGTATACAATGTAATTTCAATGTGTTACTTAAACATTGTTGAATGTCATTACTTACTCCAATATAATTCATAGTTGTTTAAAATGATGTTATACCTGTGTAACAATAAACCATTTTTAATTGTCCATATCAATTACATAAATTTTATAAAATCTTCTCATCCATAATGAAATTTCTGTTTTCATATAAATCTTCCTAGTTGTGTTGGAAAGGTGATGGGTAAAAACCCACATTTTTTGTAGTCTCAAATTAATATATTTATACCATTGTATTCAATTATTCAAATTTTAGAACGTTAAAAAAAATAATCAAACTTTCCTTCTAGCTTCCCTTCTACTATTTTAAATATATGGTCTCATGTTGAATAATTTTTACATTGCATGTCTTAATTGGATTGACATTGTGATTTATATTTATTTGAGAGGTTAAAAGTTTTTAAAACAAAATCAAATTTGGACCACACATTAATTTACATACTCTAAATCCTTCCTAGTCAGTAAAATTCGAATTTTGAGTATCTTTTATTTATAATGTCCATATTTGTATATACTTCATTTTCATGCATTAAAAGGTGCGATAATGTTAAAAGATTCACATTAATTATTTCTTCGACTCTAAAAATGAGATGATCAATATTTATTCACATTTAAGTCTATTATTCTTTTATGGAAAAATTTTATTTAAGAAAGAGACTCGAGAGAAGATAATGTTACATGTATGCAATATGGGAAAACAAGTAATATCCACATCATGTGATTGATGAATATTCCTTACCATGCATCCAAAATTAAGATATTAATTGCATTGAATTTTTCTTTGTCTTTTGCGTATCCCAAAGAGGAGAGAAATAGTGAATTATACTTTATCCATTTTATTTTAAAAGCTACAAAAGAAAGTAAACTTCTTGTTCAAGATATATGTTTATCATTTTGAATTCTACTTCTTTTGTTTTCTAATTTTATTTCTTTTAAACATTTTTAAGGATGAGAGAGAGTAAAAGAGAAGGGAAATCATTCATTCAACATTTAAAATTAATTGCAATACACGATTGGATATGTATAAGAGAAAGTGTATTTTTAGTTTTTTTATTTGTCTTACTTTATTTTTTTTCTATACGGAATATGATTCCATGACTTTTTTTACATTAAGCCCTTCAACTATTGTTATTTTAAATAAATTCATTTTATAATTTTTTTATGAAAAAATTGGGGTGTTACAATTCTACCCACCTTAAAAATGATTTTCGTCCTCGAAATTTTCCTTAGGCTACTACCCACCTTAAAATCTAGGTTCTTCCTTAAAATCTAGGTTCTTGATATTATATTGACTTCAACTCACCTGTCTATGTCAGATTATCTACACTAGTATGCATGTTTGGTTTTACTATGTATATGAGTAAGTTTAGGTGACTATATGTCTCAAATTAATGCCAACTCATAATTTCTTGTCTCCTTTGGATACATGTCAGTCGCTCATGTATGCAGAGGTGACAGTTTTATCACACCTATCTTAGCACCTTCCTCGTACACATGTATCATACCACATGCACTTGAAAGGATAAGACAACCATGATCCTTGCACATAATAGTCTCTCTACAAAATCACACAAGCCTATGTCCCATACCACAAACACATGGGAAGAAGAGGGAGAATGCTACATACAATTTTAGAGTTAACATAAAAATCCAAAACAACAAGGAACATAAACCTAATAATTATCTAAACTTATGTCTCTTAACTTAGACTTCTACTTTGATTTCTAATATCTTTCTATACCTAGGGTTAGAACATATGAATCATACCTTGTCTAGTGGCCATTTACCAAATTACTCTGATACCATAATGTAGCACCCCACTTTTCATCACATGTATAAATCATTGAACGAAAGCACTTTACTCAAGGGGGTGTCACAAACATGATATTCATTTGCAATTTGAAAAAAATGAAACACTTTGCATTATGTAAATCTGATTCATTCATAGCTTTTTGGTAAAAGAAAACTACATCAAATACACTTAATCTACTTTGGTAGCAAGACCATACAAGATGTAATGCTATCTAAACTTTGGATCATCTTGGTAAATGGCACCCCACTAGGTCTTTTCTTCTTCTAGCTTCTAAGCTTGCTCCTACCTGCGGGCATCACGCCCCCAGCCATGCAATAAAACCAATGGTAAATGGATTGAACATATTATAAAGAAAACTTGAAACTAAAATAAACATATAACATTATAATTTTGAACATTTAAAAGTCATTCATTTTCTTTTAGATCAATTTCTTTTATCTTAACCTATATAAGTGTCCTCGGGTTTGTAAAAATGTGCCTCTTCTCTTATGCACCGAAGTGCCTCTTAGGTTGCACCGAGGTGCCTCTTCTCTTATGCACCGAAGTGCCTCTTCACTTATGAGGAACTTATATAAGTTTTATTTTATCATTCTCTTTCTATTAAGGCTCTTATCTTTACATTAGACTTTATTGGTAACATTATCATTAGGATTCATGAAGGTGATACCATACATCATAAACAACTCAATACATCTTAATATTACTGAATTTAACAATTAGGAACAGTAAATAGCATAAACATGACATTCATTGCAAACTTCATATATGCATAATTAAATCAAGCAATTTAATTATGTTCAATTGCATGGACCACTTACCTTGGAGCAAAGCTGACCCTAAGATAGTATATCCAATCCTTGAGGTAGTGCCTGGGTGTGATTTTCAAGAACATAGGCTAGTCTACTTGGAGCGAAGTTGATCCTAAGATGATTTCTCTAATCTTTGAGGCAGCGCTTGGATGTGATTTACAAGAACATAGGCTATTATGCTCTTCCTTGGTATGCTAGGATCATGGGGGTCCCTTTTATAGGTGTTAAGGGTCTAGAACTTTCTAGTCCAAGTGGACTTAAATTTTTAAATATATTTTGTCCTTTAATTGGCATTATCTTAACTCCAATATATTAAAAGGTAAGAATAGGTGAAAAACGTGTTTCTCTTTGTTAATTACTAAAGTCCAATTTTTTGGTTAAACTAATTATCTTTTATTTGTGAATTTCCTTTATTATCTTTCATATCTTTTGTATGAGATATTTAAGAGACAATGCATTATTGTTTACTTTTATTTTTTTATCAACAAATATTACATTAACTAAATTACCATTACATTTTATTTGTAATCACAAAGAAAGAGAGAAAATGTGAGAGCTGTACCATTCCTTACATAATTACCATAATGTCTTATTTCCATGTAAATAAGGCCGAGACACATTATTTCATTTTATTAAAAAAATCACAAAATGGAGGAAAGAGAAAAAGAACTTTATTTTACATCTACATGCACTAGTTGTATAGTAAGAGTATACAATGTAATTTCAATGTGTTACTTAAAAATTGTTGAATGTCATTACTTACTCCAATATAATTCATAGTTGTTTAAAACGATGTTATAATTGTGTAACAATAAACCATTTTTAATTGTCCATATCAATTACATAAATTTTATAACATCTTCTCATCCATAATGATATTTCTATTTTCATATAAAGCTTCCTAGTTGTGTTGGAAAGGTGACGAGTAAAAACCCACATTTTTGTAGTCTCAAATTAATATATTTATACCATTGTATTCAATTATTCAAATTTTAGAACGTTAAAAAAAATAATCAAACTTTCCTTCTAGCTTCCCTTCTACTATTTTAAATATATGGTCTCATGTTGAATAATTTTTATCAACAATTAATTAATTTTTACACTGCATGTCTTAATTGGATTGACATTATGATTTATATTTATTTGAGAGGTTAAACAATTTTGAAACAAAACCAAATTTGGACCACACATTAATTACATACTCTAAATCCTTCCTAGTTAGTAAAATTCGAATTTTGAGTATCTTTTATTTATAATGTCCATATTTGTATATACTTCATTTTCATGCATTAAAAGGTGAGATAATGTTAAAAGATTCACCTTAATTATTTCTTTGACTCTAAAAATGAGATGATCAATATTTATTCACATTTAATTCTATTATGCCTTTATGGAAAATTTTTATTTAAGAAAGACACTCGAGAGAAGATAATGTTACATGTATGCAATATGGGAAAACAAGTAATATCCACATCATGTGATTGATGACTATTCCTTTCCATGCATCCAAAATTAAGCTATTAATTGCATTGAATTTTTCTTTGTCTTTTGTGTATCCCAAAGAGGAGAGAAATAGTGAATTATACTTTATCCATTTTATTTTAAAACTACAAAAGAAAGTAAACTTCTTGTTCAAGATATATGTTTATCATTTTGAATTCTACTTCTTTTGTTTTCTAATTTTATTTCTTTTAAACATTTTTAAGGATGAGAGAGAGAAAAAGAGAAGGGAAATCATTCATTCAACATTTAAAATTAATTGCAATACACGATAGAATATGTATAAGAGAAAGTGTATTTTTAGTTTTTTTATTTGTCTTACTTTATTTTTTTTCTATACGGAATATCATTCCATGACTTTTTTTACATTAAGCCCTTCAACTATTATTATTTTAATAAAATTCATTTTATAATTTTTTTATGAAAAAAATTGGGGTGTTATAGTTCTACTTCACAGTGGAATAGTCACAATCAATAAGGAGGCACCCACAATTTAGAAGGAGCAACCACCCGTCATTCCATCCATAGGAGACATGCAAAATCATATCCCAGAAGGTGGAGTTGAAGCAATCTTGGGGGAGGAGATCCCTAATGTGCCCTATATTCCACCAGAAAAATGTGTAGAGAGGCGACATGTTCCACTCTCGGATAGTCTGAAGCCGAGAAAGGAGGAAAAGTAGTTCAAAAAAATTCTAGATATCTTCTGCAAGCTCCACATTAACATCCAACTAGTGGAGGCTATAGAACATATTCCTACTTATGGAAGATTTTTGAAGGACATCATCACCAAGAAGAGACAAATAAAAGATATAAATGTTTTGGAGGTTGATGAAGTTATGAGTACAATGATCAAGGGAAAATTGTCGATTAAGAGGAAATGTCCAGGATGTTTCTACATTCCTTGTTATATAGGCAACCAACATTTCCGACAAGCACAATGTGATTCTGGGGCGAGCATAAATCTCATGCCTCTCTCTACATTTTGGAAGTTGGGATTGAAGGAACCAACAAGGACATCTATGACAATCGAGCTGGCAGACAGATTTATTGTGAGGCCATACGGGATATGTGAGGATGTCTTAGTCAAAGTCAACAAATTCATCTTTCCTATTGATTATGTGGTAATGGACATGCATGACATACGAGGACCCGAGATATTGTTAGGGAGGTTGTTCCAAGCTACGGCCGATGTGATCACTGCCATTGAGAGAGGTTAATTGAAACTCAGGATAGATGATGCTAAAGTGGAGTTCATACTGCCATATGATTCTTCACCACCATCCCATGAAAACCCAGGTTGAGGAGGATCATTCATGTCGAGCCTAGGACATTAAACAAGGGTGCTTCTTGGGAAGCAACCCAATTTTATTTTTGTCACTTACTATTTGTTTAGGAGTTTTGTTAGTTACATTTAATATTTTCATGTTAGATTTTATTTTATGTAAAAGGTACATTGATACTCTTGTTTGGTGTGCAAATAGGGTCAAAGTCGATACTACCGACACCCAAGTTGGTACTACTGACTCCTTATCAGTTAAATTTCAGAGAGTCGGTACTACCAAGTTTTCTTAGGAAAAATCACAAAACCCTGGACCCAAGTCGGTACTACTGAGTACCAAGTTAGTACTATCAACTTTTTCAGTAAAAGTGACAAGAACTGCAAGAAAAAAAGTTGTCACTACCACTGACACACATGTGGGTTGGCACCAATTTTCAAGCTCAAAGGAGAGAGAATGTCATATCTGGATGCCAAAAAGACACAAGTTAGAGGCACCAATTAGAGGGATATATGCTAGCACAACTTGATCTAAAGAGACACCACTACCACCACCACCATCCATTAGAACAACGGGTACCCCGTTCCACTTCTATGTTTGAATTTTGACTATGAGGTCATAGTCAAGTTCAAGATTAGGGTGGGTATTGGAATGACTTTATCTTTATTTTGTTCTTTAGTTTGTTTTTAGTTTTCTTTTAGGATCCATAATTTATCTAGTGTAACGTGGATTTTAAATTGTGTTTGTTCTTAGCAATCATCATGTGTGCTTTCAAGTTTGCAATGGAAATTGAAAATATTTTTGTGGGCTTAGTTGTGAGTACTTGAGTAATCTCACCTAGAGGAAGTGTATGGGCTAGTCAGGTTAAGTACATTTAATATGAATAGAAATCTTAATTATTCATGAAATGTGGATGAAGATGGGGTTTGAGCCTAAGTTGATCAAAAAGTTAATGGGATCTTAGATGGAAATTTAAGAAAGAAATCCTAAGTTTACCCTATACATAGGTCATTAGAGAGGGAAATATCATAAATTCATGAAAGGAATTGTCTCTTAATTATGTGATTCCATTCATCTTTCGTTCATTTGACCCACCACCTTAAGATGATCAAGCAGTCTAGATTATTTCCTCTTGTTTGCATTGCATGGCATAGTAGGAAACATAGTAGTTAGTTTGTTTTCATTACATTCATTACAAAATGAAAAAATATACATTCGTATGCACAAACAATTTATGTGCATATCATTTTAGTTGCTTCAACAATTACACGTAGATAACATGCATTCCATATCATTCATTTTCATATCATGTGGGTATCAATTTCCTTCGAATTTGAGTGTAGGGATACACATTCATGCCCTTAAAAAAAAAGAAAGAAAAAAATGAATGATGTGTAATAAAGCCCAAGCATAACGTTTCGTCATGCTAAAATAATGGGCCAATGAAAAAAAGATTGTTTTGTTAATGTGCCAAGTTAAGAGGGAGAAAGGATGCCCTCGACTCTTCACAAAAGGATGGAAACAACCACATGATGCATTCTTTTGGTTTCTTACTTCATTCTCATTTAGTTGATGAGATTGTTTGATTCATGCATCATATCACCCAATAATATTAGGCATTTCTCATTCTTTTCACCATATAGGTTCATTGTGTTTTATTTGTGCATAAATAATTTGGATGTACTCGTGATTATTAATTTTCCACCCATTTCATACCATCCATTGCTCTTATCAGTAGGCCACTTAAATGATTATTCTCCTCATCCATTCTTATAAGGAGAACTGCTTCCAAGTAGTTGGTATTTAGGAAAGAGCAATGTAGAATAGGGAATCACATAATGCACCAAGTGAATGCCTAATTGATTATGATGTTAACTACTCTCTTGATAGTGTTCACTGATCTAAGGATGGACAACTTTTATGGAAATTTTTGGTTGCTATAGAGCAGTTGATTGTTTAGTGGTCATTAAAGGCCGATTTGGGACCGCCAATTGGGGCTGGTTGAGAAATGAAATATATAATTTATGTCCTTTTGATGACTTGCCTCAAATAGATCTAAGGGTGTGTTGCTCGAGGATGAGAAATATCTAATCTTAGGGGAGTTTGATGCACTGTATATTTGTAATTTTCACAAGCTATTTATGATTTATTTATGGAACTTATTATTCATTTTCATATTAATTTGAGCATGATTTATAAATAATTAGCATGTGTTACTCAATCACATCAAATAAATGTAATTCTAATGTTTTAGAATGATTATTATATTTTCAGAGCTTATGTTTGGATTTTATGAATTTTAGGATTTTTTCAAGAAATTACACAACTCGGTATTGTCGACTTCATTGTCGATGGTATAGACACTTGCTCAGAGATGAAAAGAAATTAATAGAGGAAGCTCGGTACTATCGACTCTCAGCTCGGCCTAGCTAGTTAGTTTTTCTTTGGTCTTTTCCTGCGACCCTCATCATTGCTATTCTTTATTCTTTATTCTTTGTATTCTTTGTGCATATTAGTTTGCTAACTTGTCCTATTTTGTTTGGTTATGCCTTGTGCATGTGAGAAGAAACCCCTAGAAGACAAGATGAAAGGAAAAAATGTGCCTCACAAGCCACTCCATGGGTACTTCACGCCTAGAAACTACAAATTGCCTATTGCAAGTAGAGTTGATCAAATGCCAAGGGAGAAATTCTCCATCCCTCCATGTCTTCTTGGGCTCCTACCCACCTTCTACGACTAGGAGAGTGAGAACCTATACAAGCACTTGGACTCCTTTCTTGAAGTATGCTCTACCTTCTGGACACCAATATCCAGTGATGACTCAATAAGGTAGACCTTGTTCTCGTTCTCCCTCAAAGACAAAGCCAAAGATTGGTATGATTCGAGAAGAGACACCATGAGTTGGGATGAGATGAAAAATGACTTATTAGGGAAGTTATACTCCATTGCAAAGTTGACACAAATGTGGCATTCCATAGTAAGTTTCAATCAAGTGGGTAATGAGCGGTTTGATGATGCTTGGGAGAGATTTCAGAAGATGTTTAGAGAGTGTCCACACCATAAAATTCCTTTGTGGCACCTAGTTTAGTCCTTTTACTCCATTCTATCTCAAGTAAGTCAAACTACAATGAATTCTTCTTGTGGATGAGCTTTTATGGCTAAGCCACCTGAGGAGACATGGCCCTTGTTTGAGCATTTGGCAAAAAATTCTAGGATGCAAACTTCTAGTATGGTGAATGATGGTGACCACCCCTTTGGTGTGACATCTCCATCTGATATTGATTCAAACCCACCAATGGTAAAGATTCTTGGAGAAATAGTGAGCTTTATGAAGAACCAAGTGAGAAGTTTTTCTTATCACTCTATCAATTTTGTTGAGTGATTTGGTGAAGAAGTCAAGACACATCATCCTTATAGCTACCCATAACAACAAAGTCCAAGATATAGCTCAAGGTTTGAGGAAGAAGTTCTCTATAGGTTGAAGAGCTTTGATGATATTCAAAAGAATGTGACAAAGTTTGAGCAAAAAGTGTAACAAATCTCTTCAAAACTTGCTCTTCAAGCAAAAGAAAAGATGTCCTCCCAACCCATAATGAACTTTAATGAACCAAGTTGACCAATGCATTCCTCTCAAGTTTTCTATAGTCCACCTCAAATGCAAGTGCATCCCATTTATCATTTCCAATGCCATCCCAAGCATTATACACCTCCTCCCCCTCCATCACCACAACCATCCCACCACTTCACCTACAAACCTCAATTCTCTCCTCCACCTCAATTTTGATACCAAGTGTCATCTCCACCTCCTCCACAGCTACAACAAGCTCCCACTCTCCACTATGAGCAAGGAAGTACTACGACAGTTCTAAGGAGTGGAAGATCTATTATGCAACACACAAGTCAAGAAAATGTTAATGAAACAAAGGTAAAGGAAGCACAAGGGTACTGTGATCGAAATTAATGAAGATGATTTGGTGACACCTCATGTTGAGAATACAGTGTATTCCGCCTTCTACTCCATTTGTAGGTTCAACAGTTCCACCTCATGTCATGCCACAAGAAGGAAATTTTGCAAAAGCAAGTGAGCCACCATCCCTAAAGAATTGTATGAGCCCCCAAAAGTAAAAAGGAGGAAAAACACAATGTTGACATTCTAAAGGTGTTTAACCAAGTGAAGGTGAACATTCAATTGTTGGATTCTATCAAGCAGATTCCATCTTATGCCAAGTTTCTCAAGAACTTGTGTACTATGAATAGGAAGTGAACAGGGAGAATGCCTAAGAAAATAAAGTTTATTGAACAAATGAGCTCTATCATCCAATACTCACTTCTCATGAATAGGAAAGACCCAGGAGCCCCACTCATACTTAGATATATAGAGTAACATCACATAGACCGATCCCTACTTGATTTGGGATCTAGTGTGAACTTGATGCCATATAGTATCTATGTTGAGTTGGGGCTAGGCAAGTTGAAACTAGCTCATTGGACTCTCTAATTGGTGGATCACCCCATCAAAGTGGGTAGGGGAAGAGTGGACGATGATTTGGTGATGATAAACAAAGAAAGTGTAGAAGTGTTCCCGACGAGTTTCATTGTTCTTGACATGGACTAGAATGATGGGAAGATTCCCATCATCTTGGGAAGGTCATTCTTATCTACAGATGATGCCAAGATACATGTATGCAGTTGCACAATGTCAATCTCTTTCATGGACATGAAGATAAAGATCAACATGTATAAGACCCCAACCCGGTGAAACTAAGATTAGGATATTTCTCATGATCACTTGAAGAGTCTAAATAATCATTTGAAAGTAGGAGGTTCAGATGGAAGATTTGATTATATATTTTGGGGTCAACGGGACAAGGAACACATATTGATTGCAAATAAGAGGTGTGTTTATTACAGGAATGGACACACAAGGATTCCAAATGGTTGAATGATTGATGAATTCCCAAGAAGCTTGGTTGAAGGCATGAAGCTTAGCACTAGTGGAAGGCATCCTACCTAGGCTTGGGGAATTTTTCACCCGGCCTTCCATTTGATACGTTGGTTATTTGTACACTTCTCTAAGAAAGCACACACACTTGTTTATAATAGTTTTCATTTATTTTTAAGATGTGTGGGTGAAAACAATGGTGAAATGAGGAAATTTTGATGAAATTGGCAAACGATTCATGAAAAAAAATCATTTTTGATCAAATATTTCAAGTTTTGATGATTGCAAGTTGAAATCACATGCTACAGTGACCAACACAACTATGGTACCATGGAACAACCATGGCGAGACACTCAAAATCATAGGGAAATTAGAGAAACCAAAGAAATGTTGAGCATACCCATAATGACCATGCTCCAGAACATGGTCGTGTGGAACTGCATGGTTGTGGCACTAGTGACACAACACGATCATGCTATACAGTAGGGCCATATTGAGTCATGACTCAACAACTAAAGTTAGCAATTCCAGCACCTACAAAACACTTGTTCATTCAATTTTGAAGTGACACCACTACCGTTCTACATGCCAGATGACCGTATGACTAGAAAAAACCATCTTCCACCCTTATTTCTCGACTTTTTCACCTCCAACCCACCCTTAATCATTTCACTAACATTTTCCCTACCTCAATCTATAATTTTCACCCCTTTTCCTCCACCAAATCAGCCCCATTTCTCCATTCCACCCAACATCCCAAGAACTGTGAATACCTAACTTTTCCACATTTCTCCACCCAAATCTGCCAAAAATGAAGAAGGTTGCTAAGAAAGTCATGTCAAAGACCAAGGGCATGATCTCCTACGATCATCAATGGCTCATCTTTACTACAAGTGACATCTTTCGCTCCTTCTCTATTGTCATCTGCCTTCAGTTCTCATGAAGAAATACCTCATACAGTGGAGACTTACTTGGACACATTAGTAGATCACATGGTAGCCAAGAAGAGGTGGGGTAGCATCCCAACAATCCATTTCTTCTAGGGCAGCACCACCACCTTCGTTGGCTCGGACTTCTACTTCAGCGGTCTGGCCATTAACCTCGGTTCAACCTTCAACCTCCATAGTGTTGGTATGTATGCCCTGAGAGCCAATCATATGATGATTGGGATGTGGCATTAGATACCTAATTTGATGATAATAATAATAATAATAAAAGGTAATTTTGTCTATTATGTTTGTATAAGTCATGAGATGATGACACAAATGTAAGTAGATGTCTAAAGAATGATGTTACTTGATGGCGTATGTCTTCAAGTATGAGACATGAAGAATGAGATCATATGGATGCTAAGAGTACATACATTCTTGTTATGTAGGTCAAGATCACTAGAAGGAAGCTTTTTAAACCCTAAAAGAGAGCAAAACAAAACCCTAGGAGCTTCCACCAAGAAATTCGCCTTCTTCTTCTACCTTGGATAGGTACTCTATAGATAAATAGATAGGGAACGAGTTTCTTAGAATTAGGGAAGTGGTGGAAAGAAAAACTTTCATTTGGGAGCTCAAAAATAGATATATAAAGCTCTAGGATAAAGGAGAGAAGAAGCATGAGGTGTCTAAAAAGCTCTCCATGCATCCATGGCCTTAAACTATCAAGGATATACAAGAAGCCACACAAGAAGCTCCCCTACCATCCATAGAGACCTACTTATCTCTCCTTTGTCTAATTTCCAAGACAATCAAATAAATCATTAGTTGATAGCTCCTAAAGGTAGCTCATCCATAAAGGGGTTAACCCTAAAATACCCATGAGGAAAACACTTCCAAACCAAGATACAACTAAGTGCCCCATGAATTAAAAAGCTTAAGAGTGATGATAGAACATCCAAATAACATAAGGCAAGTGATAAATTGCAAAGAAAACCTCTCAATTGGTAAATTATAGAAAAGTCCAAAATGTGCATAAAATTACATAACTTGCACAAACAGTGTCCAAATTGGACCAAACTTGAAACTTAAGCTTGTCTTATGATTACAAAGCATATAAAAAGGTTATATTAAGTTTCTAAACATTAAATTATTATAGTTAAGTATGTTTAACACTTTAAGCAAGGTCAAGGGTCTCTCAACCATAAACCCCTAATAGGGATTTCGCCCCTGAAATCCAAGGTAAATAAATATAGATACTTCTCATGGACCTCATACCCAATCTTCCACATGGTAACTTTCAACTCATGATGATGTCACATTATTCTCATAGAAGTCATATTCTTTTCCCTCAACTTCTGCATGTGTCATCTTTGTTCAGCATAGGAACTGTTGCATCACATGTACAGGTCTGGTAGTACCTTTCAACTTTAGGACTCTACTATCATCCAAAACTATTCTATCTGTTGTATCACACATCACTCAGAGGCCATTCTCTCTGTCTCTTATCAAACATAGAACAACATGTATCTCTTATCATATGTAACTTTTATAAGGTTTCATCTCTATGCTCCTTTAATGGTTATTGTGATTAACCTTCTAATTTTCAAGAACTATGAGGTGTATGTTTTTAGAGGATTATCTAATCATATCAATGGTGAACTGACCATCTGTTTGGTTGAATAATCATACACTTATCTATAACCATTAACAAATATAACTTATTGATTGACCTTGTTAGGGGTTGAACAACGACAATGTATTCATCTTATCAGGATTCCCACAACACACTTAATAGAGGTATCATAACTCCAAGAGGATACTTTAGTCAATCCCAACTCACTCTTTATAGACTTGTCACACATTAGTACAACTACTTCTTTATTCTTAAGGTTTAACATAGATATTGAGAAATAGACAACAGTAGTATGTAAGACTAGAGTGTTGTTGACTGATGATAGAGTCTCATTAATCATGATATATGATATCAAGTCACTCACATAGGTACATGTTATAGAACATTGCATCATACAGGCCCACCATGAGAGTGATACATGGAGACCACGGAAATGGTAGTAAGAATCTTCTTCAAAAGTAATAGTGGTGATTGTGGTTCTTAGACCTAAAATCACTACATTCATCACATGTCGTTGGGTATACTTTGACATCATTAAACATAATCCTAAAATATGAGTTGTCATAAAGGTGATGATTGGGTAGCTTTGACACATGGGGAATGAGTGTGAGTGATGTAGATAGGATTTGTCCCTCCTACAAGATTTTGATATACAAGGCCTCTTGATAATCAAGACTGAGAAATGTACGGCTATACTGATGTGGTTCAACATGTGATATGTGAACTCATATGCATCTCAGACAGTATGCTCTAGTTCAAGGAACATGGATTGAACATTGAGAAGATGTCAATTCCATGCCTCAAGTTTAATCTGGATATCAAAGACAAAGGAACTATATGATCATTATAACACTAATCATAGATTGTAGGTCGAAGTTGTTCTCCAACTTTCCCAATTACTTGGGTAGAAATGATGTGTGACTAGGAACCACTCTTTGCTTGTGATGTAATAGTTTGTTATGGAAATTCACTGCCAACATAATTCTGGACCTATATGGTCACACACATAGGATACACTTGGATTAAAGGAGTATATTCAAGAATGATTTTAGATTGAATGATAAAGGTATTTAGGTATTCAATTAAATAATAGATCAACTGACTAGACTTAGAATCATCAAGTTCAAGTGTTGGACTGACTATTTGGAGTGTCATGCTGATTAAAAATTGAATTGGCTCAGTTCTTCCAAAACTAGGGCACGGGACGACCGTGTCACGTTATGTTCATGGGACGACCGGCTCGCGTGAGTGAGAAGACCAATTTTTGGTCATGAGATGACCACGCGTGAGATGACCAGTTCATGGTCACGAGATGACTAGCTCGCATGAGTGAGATTCCCAGTTCATGAGGAATTTGATTGCATCAAGGATTGGTTTTGACATCATGTTGTGCATTACTTAGATTAGAATTGCCAATTTGATTCAGAATACAAACTGTGCAAAATGACCATCTTGTAGTTTGCAGGTTCTAGAACATTCATGTTTCTAGACCCTTCTACTCCCACACTGATCAAAAACCCTAATCCTGGCCTATACTATAAATAGAGGGGTACTGGGGGCTTCCCAAGACACACAATTGAGAATTAATTGCTCTGACAATTGTTGTCCTATCTGGTTGTGGTAACCAATATAGAGCCCAAGCAAGTCCTACCCGTCAAAGGGAGGGATAGCGAGGGAGAGAACAACTGAGATCAGTTGTTATAGGAGAGCATATCGGTGACTAGTACGGCAACATGAGGGGACAACTCTTTCTCGTTGGCTCTAGTAGCACAACATGGAGTTCCCAGTGGTCTGTGTGGACTGCTCTAGAGGCGGGAGTTCGTTGTCTGCCGCTTGGAGGACAATGTCAGTATGTAGTCTGTGTGAGACCGCAGGAGCCGCTACAGACATTATTCCAGTCTACTCTCTGTGGTGAAGACCAGGAGCTGCATAGAGACCGTTCAAGAGCAACTAGACGATAGTTGTACGTCTACAACAATGAGGATTATGTTGTTGGACTTGCTCTAAGACCAGGTATGTCCTCAAAACCATCCTTTCTATTATATAGTTGTTGACACGATCTACTGGTTTATGGGGAATATGGCTATAAATTTTTTATTTCCGCTGCCTATTTTATCACCCTATTTCCCTACAGTGGTATCAGAGCCATGTCGATCTTCTATATTTTGGTATGATCGATATGATCAGATTTTGGTTTTATCGTTAAATTACTACATGTGATGTGAATAATTTCTTGTCCAATCGAATACCACGATAATACCAAACTAATATATATATATGATATATATGTGCAATTTACATGAATCGCCCTAAAAGAAAATTTGATGGTGGGTGTGTAGCATTGTTATCACCATTGACCCCTATTCACTAGTACAGTAATGGTGTATATGGTCATTTTTTAAGCCTATAGCGTCACTTTCTAACTGACGCTTAAGCGTTGTCACTATAGAAATTGCACTATAGGGTTGGTTTTTTCAACCAAAGAAAACTGACCTTAGATAGCAGCGTCGGTTTGGCACAAACAGAAACCCAAGGCAATAGTTACACTACTGCGTCACTTATATCAAACAAAACTGTCCCTATATCCAAAATTGATCATTTTGAAATGCAAAGAAGATAGCTGACCCTAGAGGTCTATAAGGTCAGTTATATGAAAAAAGTGACCCAATAGAGGTACAAAGAAACTGACCCTGAGGTTGTAAGGTCAGTTTTAGTTTAAAAAAATGACCTTGTAGTGTATGTAAGGTCAGTTATACTTTAAAACCCAACCATGCAGGTCTGTAAGGTCGGTTATATAAAAAAAACGACCATGAAGGTCTATAAGGTCAGTGGTACTAAAAAAATGACCCAATAGAGGTACAAAGAAGAGCAAAAACTGACCCTGAGGTATGTAAGGTCAGTTATACTAAAAAAACTGACCTTGTAGGTCTGTAAGGTCGGTTATACCAAAAAATCGACCCTGTAGTGTGCAATTTTTTTTTATAGAAAAATCTACATAATAGAAATCTTTAGAACAAGAACCTGTGGAACAGAAATCTGCTTTACAAAGATCAAAACCTGCAATAGAAAGAAGACTTACAAATTCAAAGATGCAAGCCTGAAATTCATTCTAAGTCACTTGCTAGATTTTACGTTAAATCTTATTTGAATTGATATCAATTTCCAAACCACACACATTCATAACAAAATTAATTCAACATATTCAGTTGAGACATATCCATACGCATAAGCACATCGTAACATTCACAAAATGATAGATTTCATTAACCAAGTCTTAGATGATATTAAAATTCATGTCAGATACAAAAGTAAATTTGAAAGAGTTTCAAACTACATACATAAATGAAGCTAACATATGCATTCAATCCAATGCCATGGTTACTTCATTTAGAAAAGCATCTGATGACTCTTCTCAGAATTCATTTAAATCCTCAGGTGTGTAAGGATGAGTTGTAAAGATCCTCAATAGAAATGCACATGCTAATATTTTATAAAATGACTACAACTCACTTGTAAATTTATGATGTTATTCTTTATTACCTGATCTATAGTCTAAATGTCATGTGCTGCTCCTTTGACAATAGTTTGCATATATTTCATTACATAGTAGCCACAAGCCCAGTCATTATTTTGTATAGGTCACTACAAATAAGGAATTGTACTTAATGTTAGTAAACTACTATAAATAGAGTTGAGATAAGACTATAAGAGTTGACATTAATACATTACTATAAGAGTTGTACATAAGACTAATCTGTCAAAGTAGCTACCTTGACATTCTTCAAAGTCAATGTCTTTAATTTTGTGGGTATTCATCCTCCACCTTCACAAAAAGCCTTTATATCCCTATTAATTAAATGATTAAGATAGTTGACAAAATAGAAATTCTAAATAGAGATATCATGTTGAAGCATAACAATTGATGTGATAGAGACTAAATTTATGATTACTCTATAGTTGGCAATTTTAGTTTGTGGCCCCTTGTAGTTTTTCCCATTGGGTCAAGATAATAAAGAGTCATCAATTTTGGGATGACCACCACTAATTCCCAATGTCTAGATCTAAGTAAGAATAAAATAAACATTAAAATAAAGAAATTTAGACATTATTAAAATTATATTGAATAATAAAACTTACTGGACATTAAATGGAATTAGAATAATTTCCTTTCCCACACTAGAAAAATATTTGAATGCAGTAGAGAAGTAGTCATTTACATCCTCAATATGTGTTTCCACCTGGATAGGGACTGAAGGAACTAAGAATGTAGCATTCTTTATTTCAAAGTTTATGGCATAGGTATATAAGTGGGTGTAAAATATTTGTAATCATTTCATATATAGATGTATTAGAATTTTCTATATTGATAGATCCTTACCTTATCCATACTTCTAATATCAAATTATTTAGCCAGTCATACCGGAACAACTCTATAATATCATAAAGAAAATATAATTTTCAAAGTCCCTCCCAGTTGCATCTTCTTTTAAATTGACCAACATATGTGATCCTAAGCTTTGGTTGGCTAAGTATCGACACAAACATTTACATATACTTCCCAACTCATCGAATGTGGATTCTAGAATGAAAGATGGCTCGGTCATAGGAGGATGACTAGTAGGATTCTAACTTTTTGGTTTATAAACCTATTAATAAATTTACATACTTATATCACACGAGTTCATATATGTAGTCAAATCAGAAAAACATGATAGAATTCAGGTATACCTTGCCATTGAGAACCAAGTATCTAGGCCACCCCACCATAGCACCCTCCACTTCTTTAACTATACTATATTCAATATTGTGTATGGGCATGTTTGTCCCCCATTCCATCATGCACAAGATGGATGGACACACAAAAAATGTCATCAGTAATTGGTTGGCAATGCAATGTACCACCAAGGTTGTATACCTTTCCCGCTGCCACAATATTATATTATGGAACCTCCAATACAAGTTTGTAGTTCATACCAACCTAGAATTGAAATAATATAAGTTATATACAAAGAGGTAAACCAGATAACTACAACTATATATATAATACTAATAACACAACATATAAAACAAACTTATTGTGGATTGTTCTAGTGGGTCATTGGGAGTGCTCCCATGACCTTCTACAACTAGAGCATGGGCTTGTACCTCATCATCTGAGAGATGCACAGTTTGAATAGGTTGAGAAGGTTGACTAGGCTGAAATGAAGACATTATTTCTTTTACTTTCTGCGCTACTAATGCTTCAACTTTCTCTTGTGTAAGACCTCTTGTACAATCTCTTCTATATTGCTTTTTTGAAGGGCCAAAATAAGACTTGAATCCTATGCCAGCTCCTAATGCCCTAACATGGCCAGGATGCTCCTTCGTACCAAGAGCAAATGTCCGTTCATACATGTGTCTAGTTGGGTTGAACTTTCCTTTCTTCCTTTGCTCATGGATATCAATCTATTCATAGTTAATAAAAATATTAAATCACGATCAATTAGATATAAATAAATCAAAGTTTGTGGGAGTTACTCTTCACTTACCATCTTTTGTGCCACCTCCTTAGTTGCAGGGTTGGGAATTTCACATGCTCAGTTTTTTCTAGCATCAACCCAAAGTAAGTGTCGGGTTGGACGCATAACTTGAGTTGTACTAGACTCTTCTTCATAAGAGAGTTACTTCTCTTATAGTTGGCGACGGAAGGCATAACCATCGGGCCCCAAGTGATGGTCATGCACATTTTTGGCCTGCCTTTCCTTTTGGGCCACGTGAATAGCCTGATCATTTCAAAAGAGGTATTGCAATTTAGATCAAACATATATATATATATATATGTATATATATATTAATTGTATAAAAGGATTCATACAATACATCACAATCTTTATTACCAGAAACTCATCTGAATTCCTAGATGCAACAAATCTTTCCCACATCACAGGATCTATAAAAATATATTGATCGGTTGCTTTCTTCTTTTGATTAGGATTATCTATATAATCTCTTTTGAGATAGGTCTTAAAATCCCTCCATCATACACCACAACGTTGTAGAACTTTTTTCTTGTGATCTTTTTTATTTAGATGAAAAACACCCCATACATACAAAACTAATAATTTTATTTCCAAAAAGATATGTCTTTCCCAGCAAACTAAATTAGAATAAAAAAACAAAAAACTTAGTAAAATAATATCACTTCAACTCACAGATATATCTTTCCATAGGAGGTCTTTTAAGGCAATAGAAACATCATGCCAATTTTCTATATCTATTGCCACCTCACTTTGCATGGTCGCCCCTACGTAATGCTTGAAAGCACTAGCATGTTCCCCAATAGGTGCTCCTGTGACATCAAATTGTATTGGCAATTTCTCCCCTTTGGTCATGAGCTCCTGCAGCCTGTGCATCAGTGTGGGACCTCTACATTTCTTAGCATCACTAGTACCAGAAGATCACCACTACCAGAAGCATCACCACTACCATCCTCATGGTGCTCATGCTTAGAATGTTCATCTTCACTTTCCATTTTAGAACAACCTACAAGTATACATGATAAAATAAAAACATAAGTGATAATAAAAGCACAAGTGGTAATATGATGTATATTTAAAAGATTACATGCTTGAATGATAATAAAATGTAGATTTCAAAGAATACATGCTTCTAGTATTGGTTGAGTTTCTAGTCAAGTAAAATCCCTTCAGCATGGTCTTGACGTTTATAGTATTTATCGGTGTTAACTTCAACATTTACACTTGGCAAACCAACTGAGAATGGGCTGGAATCATCATACTTTTTGTAGTATTCTTCTTCATTTATAGGATCTACAGTAAATTGTCTTTTTCCATGAAGAACGACATACCAATTTTTATTTTCTGGGTCATCAATATAGAATACTTATTTTGCTTGGTCTGCCATGATGAATGGCTCATCTTTCTCACCAATCTTTTCAAAATTCACCAATGTGAAACCCAACTCATCCACTAAAACTCCTTTGTTTTAATCAACCTAATTACATCTGAAGATAGGAACTCTGAAATCTGTATAGTCCAATTCCCATATGTCTTCAATGACATCATAATACGACATCTCAGCTTCACGTGGTTTTTTATCTTTAGCACTAGTAAAATATAACGAACAAGCTTGAACAGTGATCCCACTATTTTGGACCACACTACTTCCATCTTGACACTTTGTATAGTATGAAAATCTATTTATGTTATATCCTTCATATGACATGACATCCATTTTTGACTTAAAGGCGAGCCATTTTATGTTCTCAGCAACATTATTTGGTGATTCAGATAATTGACTAAAGACTTTCTCTTCAAACCACCTAATAAATGTTCAATTATGCTCTCTTACAAGCCACATTGTACTGGATAAAGGATGATTTCTCTTGATAAGATCATTGTGTTCTGTGATGTAGCTACCAACTTCATCAATGTTGTGTAAAATATACAAATGTACTTGTTCCCACAACTCATGACTAATTCCTTTCACTCGTGCTCCTAGAGTTCCTTGCCACAATAAGATTCAATTTGATGGGAATTTTTTAGATCGCTAGAAGTTTCATTGCAATTCAAAAAATCACTGCAAAAATCCATCACCTCCCTAGCCACATAACCCTCAATAATACTCCCTTCAGGATGATAACGATTATGAACATCACCTTTAAAAACACTCATGTAGCACTCAAATGGATACATCCAGTGCAAGAAAAATGGACCCAATATCTTCACCTCCCTTGTTATATGTACTATAAGATGAACCATGATATTAAAAAATGAATGAGGAAAGTACATTTCAAGCTTACACATGGTAACAATTACATCTTTTTATAATTTATCGAGAGTATCAGGATGTATCACTTTGTTGCATATTTCATTGAAGAAGAAATAGAGTCTTGTGATTGCAAACCTTACATGCTTCAGCAATATAGATCGAATAGCCATAGGTAATTTTTGTTGCATTAAGGTGTGACAATCATGAGATTTGAGACCTATCAACTTTAGATCCTTCTTTGATACCAAACTATCGAATATTAGAAGAGTATCTTAGTGGAACCTTAATATTATACAAGCACTCACAGAAAGTCTTTTTCTCCTGCTTTGACAAAGTGTAACAAGGTGGTGGTAAATATGTGTGGCAACCCCTAATCTCCATTGATAATTCTTTTCTTATACCCATTAATTCTAAATCTTTTCTGGATTTGATGTTGTATTTAGTCTTTCTTGGTATATTCAATAGCGTACTAATGATGCTATCACAAACATTTTTTTCAACATGCATGACATAAATGTAGTGCCTAATTGACAAGAATCTCCAATAAGGAAGATCCCTGAATATTGACCTCTTCTTGTATAAAGATTTGTCACATACGAGAGTACGACTACTTGATCTCTTTCCAAATTCATTGACAATATCTTTCACCCTTTCATATACAACATTTCCTGATATAGGTTTAGGAGTACTTCGTTCCTCAGTTGATCCACTAAAGGTTTTGTGTTGCCTTTTATAAGGATGCACTTGTGGGAGAAATCTCTGATGATCAAGATATATGATTTTACCACCATGTTTCAGTCGGATTGAATTAGTATTATCCTCACAAATAGGACATACTATATATCCTTTTATGCTATATCCAGACAAATTTCCATAAGCTGGAAAGTCATTAATCGTGCAAAACAACATAGCATGCAAATTAAAGATCTCTTCATGTATCATATGTCATAACACCTTCTTCCCATAGTTTCATTAGGTCATAAATTAGAGGTTGAAGGTAAACATCAATGTGATTTCTAGGTAGCTTGGGCCCTGATATTAATATTGACAACATGACATACTTGTTTTTCATACACAACCAAGGAGGAAGAGTATATATAAAAATCATAACATGCCAAGTGCTATGTTAGCTGCTTAATGTACCATAAGGATTCATTCCATCTGTACAGAGTCCAAGTCTTAAGTTCCTTATTTCTTTACCAAATTGAGGATATAATAAATCATTTTTTTTTCATTGTGGTGAATCAGATGCGTGTCGTAGGATGCTATCTTCATTGGCCTTTAACTCCCCATGCCAAGACAAATTTCACACATCTTCAGTATTAGCAAATAAGCATTGAAATTGTGGTATTATTGGTAGATACCACCTCACCTTGGCAAGAGATCTATTCTTAGCCTTACCTGAATTTGTGGTCTTGTACCTTGATACACCACATTTTGGACAATTTATCAAATTACTATAGTCCTTCTGAAATAACACACAATCATTTGGACATGAATGAATCTTCTTAGCCTCCATTCCCATTGGGCACATTATTTTCTTTGCTTGATATGTTGAAATTGGAAGTTCGTTGCCTTCAGGAAGAATTTCCTTTAACAAAGATAACAGTGAAGTGAAACTCTTATCACTCCGCCTATTTTGAGCTTTAAGAGTATATAATCACATCACGACACTCAACCTCGTGAACCTAGTACAACCCTTATATAATGGTCTTTCAACATCATGAACAATGTTTGCAAATAAAGAAGGTGGATCAATGACATTGTCCTGAAAACTACGTAGCATCTCATCAACCATATAATCCTGAATCAGTTCATCATTGACATTATCATCATTACCTATATCTTCTATGCCAAAACTATTAGTATCAATATTTTTGATCCATAATTAAATTTCTATCCATGCCAATACCACTCATTATAACCTTATATGATCTCATTGCATATGACACGATTATTAATTTCATCAATAGTATCAACTTTCAAATTGTTAGCACAATTTCTACATGGATAATAGAATCTATCTGTAGGTAGTTTCCTATGTTCCTCACCAAATCTGATAAATTCATCAAGACCTTTGGCAAACTCTGGACTACAATGGTTCTTGATAGACATCCAACTTCGATCCATTTTCTAGATCACATTAAAATTAATTATAAAACTTAGCATTTAACATTGATACTATAAGTTGTAAGTTTTTATTGATAGGAAGTTAATTACTTTTATACTAAAGTGTACCACCTATCCCATTTTTGAATATTTAATCTCACTAGTAATTGTATAATGTATGTATAGTTTTCAAGAAACTTTTAGCAGCATTTCCCCTAAGTTCTCCAAGTACATCGATGTAAATGGAAAATAACCACCCACATATGTACCTAGAGAACAAATGAGGAAATACTATGAAAATTTTCTTCAAAACTAAATATACAAATATGCTTAGATCCTAAGTGAGATTAAATATCCAAAAATAGTCCCAGACTGGGGACTATCTAAAATTTACTCCTAGTGAGTAAATTTTGAATGGGTTTCTAAGTTAATATATAAATGTATTATTGTCATATTTATATATTAAGTTAACAACATGCATTGATGATCTCATCTATAAACCCTAAAGTGTCAATTTGGGACTACACAATGTCTACTTTCATATTTGTAGAATATATACAATGATTACATATGTGACTGATAATAAAATGTAGATATGAAAGAATACATATTTTTATTATCGGTTGAGTAGCTATTCAAATAAAATGGAAAAACAATGTAACTGACCTAAGCCACCGAGATGAAAATGAGAGGAAGACTGTGGGCAGTGGAAGGCGTGCAGGTGGAAAAGAGTAAGAAGATGATCGCCAAGTGTTAGAGTGTCGACTTATGTGAGCAAGAGGATGACAACACGGTTCAGATCTGATGTTGGATCTACGGGTTCACTGGTCTTCTTGCCCGAGTCGAGGCTCTACCCCTTTCTCTACATCGCGTGAGACACGATTCAGGGTCCCTGAACGGGACTCTGTTCTCCACGCGCACCACCGCATGGGGATTCGGTGAGGAATCAGAGCAATGAAGAAGCTCCTCGACGTGTCCTCCAGGTACCACCACCTTTGGTGGTATCTTCCAGACCTCCTCGGCTTGGGCTCTAGGCATTTATCCCCACTAGCTCGCCACCGTAAGGCCAACAAGCTTTCCTTCCTTAGCGGTGATGATCTCCTTCCTTGGCAGTAGCGATCTCTACTTCCTCGATGGGGGCAAAAGCTATAGTGGCGGGGGCTTGAGATAGAGACGACGGCGGCGGCATCGAACCGAAGACGATCTCAAACCACTAACGGTGTCGGTGGCAGTGGCCATGAACGAAAGAGCGACAGAGATGCCCAGTGGATTGAGATGGAGATGGAGACAAACCGAACAAGAAGCCCAATGACGGTGATGAAAATCACCTTGAGCGTGGTGTGGAGGTAGTACCTTGCTATTTGGAAGACAAACCCTTGGTGGATACCTCGAGAGAGCTACTTGTAGAGGTTAATACCCCTATAGGATCGGTTGGGTGGTAAAACTGACCCAACAGAGGAAAGAGGTACCCAAAATTTGCACAAAACCACCTACTAGGTTAGTTATTTAGTAAAACCAACTCAATAGGGCTCCCGAACTTGAACCTACTAGGTCGGTTGGATAGTAAAAATCGACCCAATAGAGGAAAGTGGTATCTGAATTTTTGTACCCTACTAGGTCGGTTATTTGACAAAAACCCACCCTTAGGTCGACACTTATGGAGGCGTGAAGGAAAAACGGAGCCATTTTTTCACAAAACAACATACTAGGTCGGTTATTTAGTAAAAATGAATCAACAAGACTCCCGAACTTGGACCTACTAGATCAGTTGGGTGGTAAAAACTGACCCAACAGAGGAAAGTGGTACCCAAATTTTTGTACCCTGCTAGGTCGGTTATTTGACAAAAATTGACCCTATAGCTCGACACTTATGGAGGCGCGAAGGCAAAACGAAGCCTTTTTCGCCACAAGAAATGTGTTGGGTCAGTTTTCTGATAAAACCGATGTTATGTTTATGTGTCTGAGCTTTTTGGTGTAAAATTTTGATTTTGTGGGTCTTTTGTAGCATCGATTATCTTTAGTATAACTGACCTTGTACCTCAACCGGTACCCAACTTTTTCCTAATGACTTATTGCTTTGGGCTTTTTTGAAAAGAAATGATGCAATAGCTTATTAGGTCAGTTTTGCTAGTAAAGGTGACACTTTCAGCAGTGACATTAGTGGCCAAAAATGTAGTAGTGATTATATGTCCATGATTGTATGGTTGGTTAATTATGTTTTAACTCAGTCTACGTATTGAGCCTCTATCTTATCTTTTTTTTTGGTCGCTCAAAAATCATGTTACTAATAAAACCAAAACTTTGGGTACAAAAGTGCCCCTTGGGGAAACAAAAAGATCCCAAGTCTCCACGCAGGGAAACATAAAAGGGATCCAACAACAGAAGACTCCAAACTAAGAAAGACTAAGAGAAGGGGCAGGATACATAACAAACCCTTAGGATCTGGCAAGGAAAGGGAGAGCATACAGGACCAAGACATAGCACCCACAAAGACGCCTAAATGAGCACCATCTCATATCTTATCTTCCCAATGTAAAGTAATTCTTTCCTATCCTTGATCCCCTCAAATGTAACTCGAGGTTTCTCTATAATCATGTAATAGTAGTATAGTTTACTTTCCTATTTTGATGAAGAAGAAGGACATTCCGATGATGTCAACTGATTGTCTCAGAGATGGGCTGACTAGATGGAGGACATAGGAGGACCAGAAGGATGAGCCAAACTGATTGCATGGTGGACCCAACCGATCAGCTGGAGGATCCAACAGATGGTAGACAAAAGAACCATATGAATGGTGAGAGAACCAAATGGCCGGCCAGGAGGCAATCCAGTCGGTTCTAAGGTTGAACCAAACAAACCGAATTGGCAAGCATGAATCTTCATCAACAACAGGTTTCTACATGTGATGTAGACCTAGGTTGTGGTAATTCCTTGTGGCTCCAAGGAATTACATTAGGCCAGCCATGACCATCACTTTTTTATTGCATTTTTTCATTGTGGGATATAGCATGTATATGATAGGTACTATTTGTGGTGATTGGATATATTATATGTGTTTATAAATACAAAACCCTCTCAAATAAATTATTAAGTCTAATATGTATTCCATTAGAAACACACATGAAAAGCTTGATCAACCAAGTGTGGGCTCCCCAAGGGAGGTGTGCCATCTATCTCGTGTAAGTGTGATGGTAGTATTGTGGGCCTGCCAAGTGGGGTGCATTATTATCGTGTTGGCTATTCGGTCAGGCGTAACTGGTGATTCTTAGAGCATCTAAGCCCAAAGGCATGCAGATGATAATGGCAAAGAGTTGCGCATATCATCTATCCAGGAGTTGCATAAGATACAATTGGAAAATGTTGCCTACCTTAATAATTGGTCATGAGTGCCAGCGTTGGTTGGGTATTGATTGAATGGTTTTGGATCTTGAACACTAGAAGATTGTATGATGTAGTATGCCAGATTGATACATGAGGGTTATCAATTTGAACAAAATAGTGGGAGTGATAATTAATTGAATACCTAATTAATATTGTTAACTTATCAAATCAAACAAATCAAAAATGTTTTGAAAAGTTGCAATATTTCTTTGTAGAATCAAATGTCAAACACAAACATGTTCATATTGCGATTAATCCTTTAGAAGGACAAAATGGGATAAAGGTACACAATTGGTTAAGGACTTTGAGAAATGTTCTCAAACATGAGTGAAAGCTCTATGTCCTTGAAAGACCATAGCTAAAGGAACCTGCTCCAAATGTGCCTAAGGCTGAAATGGGTGCTTACTTGAAGCATGCCAATGATGCCATAGACATTTAGTACCTTATGCTTTGTTGTATGAACTATGAGTTGAATGAACAACATGAAATCATGGACATTCTCGAGATGGTAACGCATCTTAAGAATCATGAAAAGCAATAAAGGTATAATGTCTCCAACGCGCTATTTGAGTGAAATCTAACAAAGGGAGGTCTAGCAAAACCCCATGTGCTCAATGTGATTGGGCATGTGGAGTGACTGGAATTTCTCTTAGGTCAAGAGTTGACCATGGATATGATTATGCAAGTGTTGCATGAATCATATAGTCAGTTTATCAAGTTCTTGGCATGTTGATGTCAAAGCAAGAATGAAGAAGGACAAATTTGTGATAGTGATCAGTAGAAGTGAGTCTTAAGGAAAAGTCAAGGCCAAGAAAAGTTATGAGGCTAAGCATAAATCCAAGTCTTTTGGACTCAATTTATGGAGAAGGGTAAGTGAAAAAGGAATCTGTCTTTTTACTTAATGGATTAAGAAAACAAAGTGCCACAATTGTAACATGTCTGAACATTGGAAATAACTATCCTCTTTATAGAGGATCTCAAGAAGAAGATGGAGATGGAGATCTCTACTTTAGGACTTGAGAAGAAGTAAGCTAGAACTGTGAGGAGCAAGGTTTGTTGCCTATAGCGTTGGAAACTATCATTCATGGGCACATAATAGAATTAGTGAATTTCTAGTGTACTTGCCATTGATGAAAATGATATGTCTTGTGTGACAAGAAAATTTTGTTTCATTGTAAAAGATATGATCTTTTATGGAAATGCCCTATGTCTCACAAACTATACTTGATAGTTGTGTATGACATATATATTGAATGACTAGATGACTCAAACATTCAATGCCTATAGCATTGTCATTTAAAGCGCATAGGTGAGAAATGCATTTCTAGAATCCATATGATGGTTATCTAGACTCTTTTGGTTATTGAACTAAAAGAGACATGCATGTCTTATTTGTTGTGAAATATGACAAAACTATCTTTACTATATGTAGTGGGAGAACAAGTATTCTATTAGGGCTCATACATACTGATGCATGTAGACCTTTTAGAATATATTCTAAAGGTAGCTTACCAGTACCTCATTATATTTATTGATGTTATCAGTAGATATGGAAATTTTTATTTAATGAAATACAAGTATGAATCTCTTGAAGTGTTTAAGGATATTGTGAATGGAGCTAACTTGGTAAAAGTATTAAGATACTTTGATGTGATAGATGTTGAGATATTTTAAACTAAGAGTTTGAGAACCTTGTGGGAGACCATGATAATGTATCATGATGAACTCCACCTGAAACACAATGATAGTGTATCATAAAAGTGTATCATAAAGAAGGAATTACACCTTATTAAGTCATGGTGTGATTATCAATAAAATCTAGCCGATCTACCAATCTCTTTTGGGCACATGCTTATGCACTAAAAAATGTACCGTCTAAAATGGTACAAAAGACACCATATAAGATATGGCATGGGAGATTTCCCAATGAGTCTTTTATAGTGATTGAGGATGAAAGACTATATAAGAAAATTGTTTTTTTTAAGTATTTGTCCACAAATCACATAAATGTTATTTTGTTAAATACTACTCTTATCCCAATCCTACAAAAAAGTCATTTGTTGATCAGGATGGATGTATTCCTATTGAGGAACTTGGTTATAAAGGAATCAGTGGGAGTAAAAGTAGAACTCAAAATGTTCGAGATCAACAAGAAAACATTGAACCTAAAGAGTTACAGTGGTAACAAAGAGAATCACAAGTTGTTGTGGAATATCAAGTTCCTTATGTAACACACAGAACTCATAGTTCTAGTAGGACACTGTTGGTTGTTTACACTAACGATTTTCATTCATAAGGATGATCTGTTACTCAACTAGCTATATCCTGCAAGTATACGAGAGTAGTTGTAGTCGAGGTCGAACACAAGGAGCGTTGGTTATCTAGGCGTAAGAGTTATGATTTTCAATAATCTAGATCGTTGAACAACTAAATTATAGATTTAAAACAAAATAGTAAATTATCACTTAAGAAAGGTTAAGATTCATATATGGAAGGATCTTGGACCTAGGATTTCAGCAACATATCATAGCATAAAATAGGAGCATGAAATTTAAACATACTAAGCACTTGTTTTGAAAGAGAGTTGTATGTTGCACTTCACCTCTCGGTGCAAGTACAACGATCCTAACTCAATTCAACATTCCCATGTATGAATTTCATTTTGGATCACAAACCTACTCCTCAACTCCATAATTTCCACTCTCATAGTAAAGAAGGAGTTGCCAAGAGAGTACCTCCTTACTCTCCTACTTATCTTCTCAGATCAAGCAAGAAAGCATAAAACATGCACATAAAGTGGCCAGCCATATATGCAAGAAGCAAGAAATTGGTACTCACAAGGTGGAAAAACAAGAAACTTAGCATTTCGTGCGAAATTATCATGTTCCTTACATGCTATGACATGGGAGCTACTCTCCCATGCCCAAGAAAAGGGAATTACTCGTCCATAATCATGCTTTGCATATTTGCTATAGAAAATTCAGGTTTTAACATGATCTAGAGGAGGAAAAACAAGGAGATTCAAATATGTAACCACAAGAAGGAGGGATTCCTGCTTGGGGATGAAATTCTCCTCCTTTAGCTACTCCAAAACGAACTAGCTCCTCTCCCGATAAGCTGCACGAAGTTGGGGAAGATTGGATGCACCTTGGAGAAGACAATGGAGAAGAAGAGAAGAAGAAATGGGCTCCTTTGGCAAGAAACCACCTCCTTTCTCCTCAAAATCGCCCTCCTCTTCTCTCCTCTCGCTCTGGTATAAGGGAACTTCCAAAAAATGACCGGAGATAACCGCCCATTTAGTTCCCCTTTCATTTTAAATAAAAACTCATATTTTTCAAATTTATAAAACTATCAAGTGCACGTCGTGCGCCGTAAGTGCACACCGTGCAACTTTCCAGAAACTTTCAATTTTCTCCAGAATGCACTATGCATGGCGTGCGCTGAAGAAATGCACATTGTGCAACTTTCCAGAAACCTTTAGCTCCCAGGTGCACGGCGTGTGCTGAAGAAATGCACGACGTGCAACTTTCCAGAAACTTTCAACTCCCAGGTGCACGATGTGCAATTGCGTGCACACTGTGCAACTTTCCAGAAACTTTTAATTTGCTCGACGTTCCCAGGTGCACGGTGTGTATTTTCAAGACACTGCATGCACCTGGCTGTTCTGGGCTGTTGTGTATTCTGCTCATAACTTTCAGCGTGTAGGTCTGATTTACATGCCGTAAAAAGTGGTATTTGCATAGTTTCGAACCTCAAAACATGTAGATACTTGAGTAGTGATCCAATAAGTGATAATATGATATATTCCTCATCATTTCATTGCAAAATGTAGTACCTACAATCCAAACCATGAGACAAGTAATAATAGCTAAAAATATAGAATCTAGCATGAATGAGAGTGATAATTGAGTCAAAACAACATGGATATACAACCAAACATGATCCAAAAGATGATATGATTTGTGCACATCAGACACGCCTTTAGTTTGAAATATTATGATATCTTATAACTCAAGAAGGTGATGAGTTGATCATAGAGATGAGTCAACAACCTACCTATAAACTATTGAGGGACCAAAATTTGAGAGATGGCTTGAGGCCATGAGATCAAAGATGGACTCCATATAAACCAATAAGGTATGACATTCGTGGATCCACCTAAAGGGGTAAATGTAAGACCCCTGACCTGTGTTTTGGGTTAACCCTATTTGTTTGGCTATATTAAGTGCTTAGAATCTTTCTCAAATCCTATAAGGTGTTTTTAGATCTTGTGGGGAGCTTAAGTCTCTATTTTGAGCTTGTTTGGATGATGTTTGTGCTTCGTGTGCTTGCTTTGGGTAAAATTGCAATTTACCCATTTGTGAGGGTTTTCTTGTAATTTTTCACATTTGTAGTGTTCCTTTTCTCTCTCATCTTCATGAGAGAGAGAGTATGATGCTTTGGGGTGCCTGGTTAGGCCTTGGTTGTGTAGTGGCATCACTAGAGGTGATTAGGGTTTCTAGGGTTTGCTTAGTTTCGACCCATATGTGCTTTGTTGGCTTGTCTCGACCCTTGTCTCGACCATGTGGGTATTTGAGGTGTGTCTTGGATGAGACTCCTTCCCTGGATGTGTTTTTTATTAATCGTGTTGTTCTTGGGTCTTAAAAGTGGTCCTTGTGTGTTGTGTTTTGATCTTAAGTGGTGGTGATCCTTTTTGTCTTGACCTAGACTTGTGATTTGCTCTTGTTTTGACCTCCTTGAGGTGGTGTGACCAAAACCATGTGTTGGGGACCCAAGAGGTCGAAACCCAACATAGGTTATATTACCGTCTCATGCATTCATGGTTTAAGTGGTTGCATGTTGGTTTCTTGTGTGGACAAATGTCCCTTTGGAGCCTTTAGGTGTTGACATGTCATCCCTTACCCTACCTCCCTCCTCCTTTGCTATATAAACCCTTTTCTCTCCATGCAAGTGAACCTTTCGGTTCTCTTCCTTCCTCACCCTCTTTTTCTCGTCCTTGGAGCCTTGTGGGGTAAGAATAACTAATCTTGGAGCTCTTACTGGTGGAGATCCATTGCATGTGGTGACTCTTGCTCATCTTCAACCTTGGTAAGTGTATGCCTTTCTTTTGTGGCATTTTCTTTGGATCTTCTACTCCATATTTTTCTCTTTTATCAGCCTTAGACTATGTTTTTACATGGTGGTTGTTCTTGAGAGTAAGATCATCATCACAAGGGTCATAGGTCATGTTTTGACAAGGTGGGACCCAAGTGAGAGGGAGTTTCTTATCTCTTTTCCCTCTTCTTTCTTTGGTTTGGCCTAGAGATCTTTTTGCTCTCTTTCCTTGACCAATCTTTGACCATGGTGTCTTCTCCTTCTTGAGGTGTTCTTGTGGCTGAAGGTGGAGCATCTAGTAGAGCTTCATAATCCTTGGTGATTGTGTTCTTAGAGCTTGTGATCCTTGGAGTGATCTTCCTTAAGGTGGGTGATATAACCCTCTACCCTCTCTATTATTACACTTTCCTTTACATGCATATTGTTGTTTATCTCTCCAAACCATACCCTTAATATGCTAGTAGATGTTAGCATGCTCTAGAACTTTATGGATGGTGGTTATCATGCTTGGTTTTCTTGGAATCTGAAACCCCTAATTTTTGGTACCCAATTTTTGTGATGATAATGAAGTAGATGGTTTACTCTTATATTGTGATCTTGTTTTTTATCACATGCATGATGCATGTGTCCCTTGATGTATCATGGATTGTAGTTTCTATTTTAGGTATGTTAAACGTGGTTTATATCTCTTCCATGAGATTCTTTCTTGGTGGTTTCATAATGCATGTTTTTAGGGTTTTTGGTGAACGTTTTTGTGATAAGTTCCTCTCCTTGAGGATGGTGGTTTTTCTTGAGGTTTCCTTATGTTTTTAACAAGGTTTACTCCCCTTTTGGTGTTGGTTAAGTGTTGTTTGAGGTGGCATGATCTTGGTGGTCAAAAAACCTTTTGTTTGATCTTGGTCAAACACCTTGGTTTTTTTTAGTTTTGGTCGAGACACCTTGGCAGTTGGTAGTTGGTGGTTGGTCAAGATGTTGTCCATGTCTTTGGTTGTGATCCTTGTATTAGTTTTGGTCATGACATGGTCTTGTTTTGAGGTTCATACAGCCTTTGTTTTGGTTTGATACATGTGCTTTGATGGGTGGTCGATAACCTAGTTCATGAGGGGTCAACACATGCTTTTATGTCGTGGCCGAGACACCTCCATGTGTGGTGGGTCATGACAACTGGATGGTGTGTGGTTGTGACATATGTGTGGCATAATGAAATGATACACATACACATGTACATGATAGTGATACCTAGTGTTGTTGACATAAAGCTCTAATCAAGGTTAGTTAATGATGTTTTGCTTATGGTATGCTTCAAGAAAGTGAGAGGTTGTTACTTAGGGTTTGGTGATTGACTTGTGATATGAAACCCAAATAAACTAAACACGCAACTCTAAACCTAATGTTGGAGAATATGATATGTTTTCTTCTCTCTCTTGTAGTGGTTATCATACTATGTTGTTTTTCTCTCTCCTATTTACAAGCCCCTAACCTTATAGGTGTTGAGTATCATAGTTTGAGTATGCTATGGTAGTGATCTTATGATACATGGTAATGGTTATGAGCCTTTATGAGGCATGATGAGATCATTTGATTTGATGGGTCCTATCACTTGGTGATGGCTTGATGCCCATTGTGAGGTGGTATCCACTAGAGATGTGATTGAGGGATTGATATTCCCCAGTGATGTGATATTGGTAATGGCCTTGTGAATGGCAGTGTGATAAGTATCATTTGGTTATGATGTGACTAGTTGTCACCTTATACATTTTATATCTTTTGGAGTTGTATTATGCCCTTCTCTTTGTAGAGCTTGTTTAGGATTTGTACGTTGTAACTTTATGATGCTAAAAGATACCAAATTGGCTTAATTAATCAAGTGAAACCCTAATCATGCAGGTGTTTTGTGCCATAGATCCTTTCTAGTGTCAACTTTAATTTCTAGATGGTGAAATGAGTATAACTCAAAGCGCATATTTTTTAATATGCGGGGGTGCAAGTCGAGTATCTCCTTACGTCCACAATTACAGGTTATGTGAGACCGCCATGCGTGAGATGATACCCTTGTTGTATGGATGGCCATGTGTGACCCACTCCTTCTTTTTATATTTGTACATGTACCAAGGTGGGCTAGGTGTTATACATGCGGATGGCCATGTGTGAGCAAATCCCTGAGCTAGACTATATGTCTTTGTTGCAGTTGACTTATATGTCTCTACGGTGTTTTCTCTTGTACTGACCAAGAGGTGTTGGGGAGGTCGTGTATTCTGACTCTTCCATTAACATTGTATGGAACCGATTTCAAGTTAGTAGTGGTCGGTTGGATTTGGGTGATTCGACTCAAATACTCAGGGTAATAATAAAAGACGTACTACAGCCGTGTAGTGTATCTTGCCTAGGGCCAAATATGAATAACATTGGTTGATCCCTTTGACTTATATTTTTACTAATTTATTGAATTATAAGATGGTAAGAGAATTCAATTGTTATACATGTTCTTCATATTCCTTCTTAGAATATTAATTGTTCTATTGTTTAGTGGTAGTTGCCTAGTTTTGCTAAATCTGCTTTATCTGTTGATTACGTATCATTTAGTTGAATCTTCTCATCCTACTTAGTACTTTTATCTACCTACTTAGTTATATGTGAGTTAATAGTGTTGGAAGAGAGTTATATCTTCCACTGGGATATTTGGTCTCACCCTGTGGGTTTTTCGCATCTTTTAGGTGGTCGTACATGAAGAGGTAGAGATCGTGCAGCTAAGGAAGAATAGCAACAAGAGTAGTATCTGATAAGGTTAGATGTGATGCTAGTATTTTGGTGTTAGAGTCCTAGAGTCATCCCTATACACTCATGTCTTTGGGGATTTTCTCAGTGTGTTTGTGGATACGATATCTTTATGAGGTTTTTGGGCTTGTGAGCCATGTATGTAAGTTGTGGCGTGCGTATATATGTATATGGAACATGTTTCTCATGTAATAGGTTGATGACAGGAATGATGATGTAAACACCATGATATATGTGTTATGTGATATAGGTGTCCTATTGAGGACTTATATGTGAAGGTTTCTAGTTTGAGATGTTTTGTGCAATCGGCTTTAATTTCCTATGTTTTCTGGTAATATGCATGTTTAGTGATTTTCCGCGTGTAGTTTTATGTTATCTTGTTTGTGACATGTCAAGGCATCACAGTTTGGTTGGTATCAGAGCTTTAGGTTTGCCAAATCTATAGGGGCCTAGGACTAGGTTTCTGTCTATTCTAGTGTACTCTAGTATATCTTATAGTGAATTTTACTTATGTAGAAAAAGAAGAAGAGTAGAAAAGATGACTGGAAAACATGAAGAACACACTACAAAGAGTAGTGTTTCTGCACCTAGAGGTGGTGCAAGGGTCCAAGCGCAAAAAGATTGGGCGCCTGAGGTACCTCAACTTGTCCGGGCCATGATGGAGAGGCATGCCTTTTGGTCACTTTTTAGGCAATTTATGGAAACGATAACGCACAAGGCAGACAGAATGCATGCACCACAGCCAAGGATAGTTGTTCCCAATGTTGAATCTATGGGCTCTGGGAAGACCTTTGAGAGGCTGAGACATGTTGGGGTCGTTGAGTATGATGGTATGGAGGATCAAGCAGATGTTGATCTTTGGTTGACAGAGTTGGAGAAGGCCTTCAAGATCCTCAACATCCCTGAGGCTGACAAGGTCAAACGTGTTGTATATCTTTTGAAGGGGAGTGTTGGCCATTGGTGGGACATAAAAGAGGTGAAGAGGCATGGTGTTGTTGTTGGTTGGGAGGATTTATAATGTGATTTTGTTAGTTGGTACTTTCCTAAGATGTACCTAGATGAGAAGATCAGCTAGTTTGAGCGGATCTGACAGGGATCCATGTCGGTCAATGAGTGCAAACTGAGGTTTCTGGAGTTTTTAAGGTTGTATCCTCACATGGTTGCTATGGATCAGGAGAGGATCTGGCATTTTGAGAAGGGGTTGAGTGATGAGTTGTCTACTCTAGTGGCTACCTTGGAGAATCGTGAGTGGTTTGCCATGTTCATGGAATCGGTTCAAAGGATAGAGAGATTAGTGGTTGAGAAGCATGAGAAGAGTTCCAAGAAGAGGTCAGCACAGTACTTGGGACAGTCTTCTAGAGGCTTCAATAATTCTAGGTTCTCTGCACCACCAGCATAGTAGAGGTCAGGTGTACAAATGTTGTGGTCACCCAGTAAGGGTAGAGGCCACAATTTTTCATCAGTAGGAGCCCCCAACACAGCGTTAGTATCATTGATAGGTCATCTACATCGTGGTATGAGAGAAGAATGTGTTACAAGTGTGGCTAGGTTGGGTATACCAAGCAGTTTTATTCCATGAAGGATGACGTGATGACCCTACAACTGAGGCAGAGCCATCATGTCTCATAGAGGCAGTAGTTTAGTAGTGGTGGAGGATGAGGATGTGTATAAGAATCATAGGTTGGTTCGTCAACTCATGCCAATAGAGCACGAGAATGGAAACAGGCAACGGCTAGGTTCTACACCATGAACCAGTCAGAAGGAGTGGTCAACCCGCAAGTTGTAACATGTCAGATTGAGTTATTTCATTCTGATTTGTCTTCTTCTTGCTTCATATCTATTTTGGTTGACCCAGGTGCGACGCAGTCCATTATCACTCAAGAAGTGGTTGATAGTTTTTTTTCATCTTAGTCGTAGGTGGGATAGTCTTCATTTAGAATTCCTGTTAGGTGGTTCCACGATGTTGTAGGAGGTGTGTCCTTTCTATTTCATTTCTTTTTTAGGGCACAACATTCAAGTGGATCTCATACCACTTGATATGCATGGATTTGATGTGATTCTTGGAATGGATACCTTGGAGAAGTATCAGGTGGTCTTAGACTGTAGTTCCAAGGTGGTGATGTTCATAGATGATGATACAATGTCGATCTTCCAAGGAGATAGGAAGATTCTTTTGATGTGTCTGGGGTCGGTGATGGTGGCAAAGAAGATGATGAGACAAGGTTGTGAGGCATTTTTGGCACATGTGATGGATACTAAGGTGAGGAGTCCTAGCATCCAAGAGGTACCAATTGCCTATGATTTCAAGGATGTGTTCCCAGATAAGTTCCCAGGTGTTCCTTCAGTCAGAGAGATTAATTTTGAGATCAATCTAGTCTTGGGTACACAGTAAATAGCTCGGACACAGTACAGGATGGCTCCAACTGAGATGGAGGAGTTGAATAAATAGTTGCAAGAGTTTCTTGAGAAGGGTTTCATCAGACTGAGCATGTCTCCATGGGGTGCTCATGTGTTGTTTGTGAAGAAGAATGATGGATCCATGAGTCTTTGTATAGATTGTAGATAGTTGAACAAGGTAACGATAAAGAACAAGTATCCCTTGCTGAGAATAGATGACATGTTGGACCAGTTGTGTGGTGCTATAATGTTCTCAAAGATAGAGTTGAGGTCGAGCACTAGTTGCGGATCAAGACGGATGACATACCTAAGTTAGCTTTTAGGACAAGGTATGGTCATTATGAGTTCATGGTTATGCCATTTGGGCTAAACCAATGCACCAGTAGCATTCATAGATTTTATGAACAAGGTGTCCCGGTTGTTTCTTGATCAGTTCTTGGTCTTGATATACAGTCGGGATAACCAGCAACATGAATAACATCTTCATTAAGATTTGACCGTGTTGAGATAACATCAGCTGCATGCCAAGTTCAGTAAGTGTGAGTTTTGGTTGAAGGAAGTGTCTTTCCTAGGATACGTGATATCTGTTGAGGGTGTTCACGTGGTCCCCAAGAAGGTTGAGTCAGTGTTGTAGTGGGAGAAACTGAAGATGCCAACTGAAGTGTGTAGTATTCTGGATACTACAGGAGGTTCATTAAGAACTTCATCTCAGTGGTGTTTCCCCTAACGAAGTAGATATGGAAAGATGTGTTGTTTGTTTGCGATGATAGATGTCAGTGTGCCTTTTAGTTGGTGAAGGAGAAGTTGACAAGTACACCAGTGTTGGTTTTACCTAAGCAAGGGAAAGGATACATAGTTTTCTGTGATGCGTCAAGGAATGGTTTGGATTGTGTGTTGATGGAATATAAGAATGTGATATCTTTTGCATCACGGTAGTTGAAGAAATACGAGAAGAACTACCCAACCCATGATCTGGATTTAGATGCATTGGTTCATGCCCTGAAGATCTGGAGACACTACTTGTATGGCAAGAAGTGTCAGTTTTTCATAGATCACAAGAACTTGAAATACATCTTCTCACAACATGAGTTGAACATGAGGCAGCGATGTTGGATGGATCTTATCAAGGACTACTACTGCACCATTGGTTATCATCCAAGAAAGGTGAATGTCGTGGTAGATGCATTGAGTAGGAAATCTTCTTTGTTGTCATCTTTGGAGAAGACACATTTGTGTTCCTTAGTGTGCCATAAGAGAGACATGTTTATCTTCTTACACCAGATGAGCGTGAAGCTAGAGGTTTCCTTGTTAATTGGGTTGTTGGCACAGTTACAGGTGAAGCCAACATTGTGGCAGTAGATCATAGAGGCACATCAGGCTGATAGCGTGATGCAGCAGATATTATTAGAGTTTAGCAGTAAGAAGTATGATAACTTCAACAAGGCAGAAGATGGGACAGTGTGTTACCGTTGTAGAGTCGTGGTTCCTGATGTTGATAATGAGGAAGATATTTTTGGAAGAGGCTCACTCTTTGATGTATGCTATGCACCCAGGTAGCACCAAGATGTACCACAATCTGAAGGATTTTTATTGGTGGCATGTCTTGAAGTGTGAAGTGGCTGAGTTTGTGGCCAATGTGTACAATGTGTCAGCAAGTTAAAGTGGAACATCAGAAGCCTATAGGGACTTTACAACTATTGCATATATTGTAGTGGAAATGGGATTGTGTTATGATGAACCTTGTGGTTGGTCTTCCAAGGATAGCCAGAGTCCATGATTCCATTTGGGTGATCGTTGACTGGTTGACCAAGTCAGTGCATATCTTTCCTATGAAGATGGCGTATATAGTAGAGAAGCTTGCTCAGATATATGTTGATGAGATAGTGTGTTTGTATGGTGTCCCAGAAACTATCATGTCAGATGGAGGCCCTTAGTTTATGATCCACTTTTTAGAGTGCGTACACACCGCATTGGGTACGCAGTTGAGGTTTAGCACTACTTTCCACCAGTAGACAGATGTTTAGTCTGAGAGGACCATAGAGACCTTGGAGGATCTGTTGAGAGCCTACGTCTTGTAGTTTTTGGGTAGTTGGGACATCCACCTCAACTTGATATATTTTGGTTATAATAACAGTTATCAGAGGAGCATTGACATGGCACTGTATGAGGCATTGTATGGGAGACGTTGCATATCTTCATTGTGTTGGTATGAGATAGGTGAATATCAACTTCTTAGTCCTGAGCTTATACAGGAGACGATAGAGAAGATCAATGTGATTCAATAGTAGTTGAAGGTAGCATAGGATAGGCATAAGTCGTATGTAGGTAACCAACATAGGTCTTTGGATTTCCAAGTGGGAAACATGGTGTATCTTAAGGTCTCTCCATGGAAGGGTGTTTTAAGGTTTGGGAAGAAGGGTAAGTTGGCTCCCAGGTATATGGGAGCTTACCATATGGTGGCACGTGTTGGGAAGGTGGCCTATAAGTTGGAGTTGCCACCTGAGTTACACAGATTGCATCCAGTGTTTCATGTGTCCATGCTGAGCAAGTGCCACCCTGATACTGAGTTAGTGCTCTAGCCATTGGAGGTAGAGTTGGAAGATGATATGTCATATGTCGAAGGGCCCATTGATCCTTGATAGAAGAGTGAAGAAGTTTAAGAATAAGGATATAGTTTTGATGAAGGTTCGGTGGCATCAGTGTGGCATTGAGGAAGCCACATGGGAGCTTGAGTAATAGATGCACAAGAAGTGCCCGTCTCTTTTCACTTAGGATTTTGGGGGTGAAATCTGTGTTAGGGGTTTATGGCTTGTAAGACCCCTGACTTATGTTGTGGGTTAACCCTGTTTGTTTGTCTTTTTTTAAGTGATTAGAACCTTACTATAATCCTTTGAGGTGTTTTTATATCTTATGGAGAGCTTAAATCTCCTTTTTGATCTTGTTTGGATGATGTGTGTGCTTTGTGTGCTTGCTTTGGGTCAAATTGCAATTTACCCATTTGTGAGGGTTATCTTGCAATGTGCCACATCCAGAGTGTTCCTTCTCTCTCTTGGATTCATTAGAGAGAGTATTATTCTTTGGGTCACCTTGGTTGTGCCTTGGTTGAGTAATGGCATCACTAGAGGTGATTAGGGTTTCTTGGGTTTGCTTGGTTTCGACCCATGTGTGCTTTGTTGGCTTGTCTCAACCCTTGTCTCGATTATAGGTTCTTGGGGGTGTATTGGTTGAGACACCTTCCTTTGGTGTGTTTTTTCTCGACCATTTCGGTCTTGGGTTAAGACAGTGGTCCTTGTGTATTATGTTTCGATCTTGAGTGGCAGTGATCCTTTTTGTCTCGACCTAGACTTGTGATTTGCTCTTGTTTTGACCTCCTTGAGGTGTTGCAACCAAAACCATGTGTTAGGGACCCAAGAGGTCGAGACCCAACATAGGTTGTATCACCATCTCATGTATGTATGGTTTAAGTTGTTGCATGTTGTTTTCTTGGGTGGACAAGTGTCCCTTTGGTGCCTTTAGGTGTTGACACGTCATCCTTTACCCTACCTTTCTCCTTCTTTTCTATATAAACCATTTTCTCCCCATTCAAGTGAACATTTTAGCCCTCTCCTTCCTCACCCTCTTTTTCTCATCCTTGGAGCCTTATGGAACAAGAAGAGCTGATCTTGGAGCTCTTGGTAGTGGAAATCCCTTGCATGTGGTGACTCTTTTGTCATCTTCAACCTTAGTAAGTATATGCCTTTTTCATGGTTTTTTTTCTTGAAACTTCTACTCCATCTTCTTCTCTTTTCTCGGTCTTAGAATATTTTTTGACATGGTGGTCGTTATCAAGAGTAAGGTCCTCATCACAAGGGTCATAGGCCATGTTTTGACAAGGCATAACCCAAGTGAGAGGGAGTTTCTTCTCTCTTTTCCCCCTTCTTCCTTTGGTTCGGCCTAGAGATCCTTTTGCTCTCTTTCCTTGGGCAATCTTTGGCCCTAGTGTCTTGTCCTTTTTTAGGTGTTTTTGTGACCAAAATTGGAGCCTTTGGTGGAGCTTCATCATCCTTGGTGATCGTGTTCTAGGAGCTTGTGATCCTTGGAGTGATCTTCCTTAAGGTGGGTGATATAACCAGCTACCTCTCTATTATTGCACTTCCCTTTACATGCATGTTGATGTTTCTCTCTCTAAAAGGAACCCTTAATATGGTATTAGATGTTAGCATTCTCTAGAACTTGATGGATGGTGGTTATCATGCTTGGTTTTCTAAGAATCTAAAACCATAATTTGTGGTACCTGATTTTTGTGATGATAATGAGACGGATGGTTTCCTCATATCTTTTGATCTTGGTTTTGAACACATGCACTATGCATGTGTCCCTTGATGTATCATGGAGTGTAGGTTCTATTTTGGGTGTGTTAAACTTGATATATCTCTCTTGCATAAGGTTCTTTCTTGGTGGTTTCATAACACATGTTTTTAGGGTTTTTGGTGACCGTTTTTGTGAGAACATCCTCTCCTTGGGGATGGTGGTTTTTGTTGAGTTTACCTTCTATTTGGAACAAGTTTTACTACTATTTTGGTGTTAATTAAGTGTTGTTTGAGGTGGAATGATCTTGGTGGTCAAAACACCTTTGGTTTGGTCTTTGTCGAACACCTTGGTTTTTTTTAGTTTTAGTCGAGACACCTTGGTAGTTGGTGGTTGGATGAGATGTTGTCCATGTCTTTAGTTGTGACCCTTATTTTAGTTTTGGTCATGACGTGGTCTTGTTTTGAGGTTGAGACATCCTTTGTTTTGGGTTGAGAAAGGTGATTTGATAGGTAGTCGATACCCTAGTTCATGAGGGTCGAGACATGCTTTTATGTCGCGGTCAAGACACCTCCATGTATAGTGGGTCGCAACAATTGGATGGTGTGTGGTTGTGACATATGTTTGGCACAATGAAATTGATACACATACACATTTACATGATAGTGATACCTAGTATTGTTGACATAATGCTCTAATCATGGTTATTTAATGACGTTTTGCTTATGGTATGCTTCAAGAAAGTGAGAGGTTGTGTACTTAGGGTTCGGTGATTGACTTGTGATATGAAACCCTTATTGACTAAACATGTAACCTTAACCCTAATGTTGGAGAATTTGATATGTTGGCTTCTCTCTCTTAAAGTGGTTATCATGCTATGTTGTTTTTCTCTCTCATGTTTATAATCCCCTAACCTTGTAGGTGATATGAACTTGAGTATCATAGCTTGAGTATGCTATGGTGGTGATTTTATAATGTAGGGTAATGGTTATGAGCCTTTATGAGGCATGATGAGATCATTTGATGTGATGGGTCCTATGACCTAGTGATGGTTTGATTCCCATTGTGAATTGGCATCCTCTAGAGATGTGATTGAGGAATTGATATTCCTTAGTGATGTGATATTCGTAATGGCCTTGTGAATGGCATTGTAGTAAGTATCATGGGGTGATGATGTGACTAGTTCTCACTTTATACATTTTATATCTTTTGGAGTTATATTATTCCCTTATCTTTGTAGAGCTTGTTTGGGCTTTGTACATTGTAACTTGATTGATGCTAAAAGATACCCAATTGGCTTAATTAATCAAGTGAAACCCTAATCATGTAGGTGCCCAGTGCCATAGATCCTTTCCAATGTTAGCTTTAATTGTTGGATTGGTGAAATGATTATAATGTAGAGCACATATTTTTTAATATGCGGGGGTGCAAGTTGAGTATCCCCTTGCATCCATGATTACAGATTATGTGAGACGGGCATGTGTGAGCTGATCTCCTTGTGGTATGGATGGCCATGTGTGAGCCACTCCTTTTTAGAACAGTCATTCATGAGCCTGTTCTTCTAGCGTCGTACCTGTACCAAGGTGGGCTAGGTGCTATACATGTGGATGGCCATCCGTGAGCCAATCCCCAAGGTTGACTATATGTCTTTGTTGTAGTTGACTTATATGTCTCTACAGTGTTTTCTCTTGTATTGACCAAGAGGTGTTGGGGAGGTCATGGATTCTGACTCTTCAATTGACCTTGTACGGCACCAATTTTGACTTAGCAGTGTTCGGGTGGATTTGGGTGGTACGAATCAAATCCTTGGGGAGATAATAAAAGACATAATACAATGGTGTAGTGTATCTTGCCTAGGGTCAAATACAAATAACATTGGTTGAGCCCTTTGCCTTATCTTTTTACTAATTTCTTGAAATATAAGATAGTAAGAGAAGTCAACTATTATATGTGTTCTTCATATTCCTTCTTAGAATATTAATTGTTCTACTACTCAGTGGTTCTGCCTAATTTTGCTTAATCTGCTTTATTTGTTGATTACATATCATTTAGTTGAATCTGCCCATCCTACTTAGTACTTTTATCTACATGCTTAGTTATATGTGTGTTAATAGTGTTGGCAGAGAGTTATATCTCCTATTGGGATGTTTGGTCTCACCCTGTGGGTTTTCTACATCTTTTAGGTGGTTGGGCATGAAGAGGTAGAGATCGTACAGTTGAGGAAGAATAGAAACAAGAGCAGTAGTTGATAAGGTTGGATGTGTTGCTAGTCTTTTGGTGTTAGAGTCCTAGAGTCATCCCTATACACTCAGGTCTTTGGGGAGTTTCTCAATGTGTTTGTGGATACGATATCGTTAAGAGGTTTTTGGGCTTGTGAGCCATTTATGTAAGTTGTGGCATGTGTATATATGTATATGGAACAGGTTTCTCATGTAACAGGTTGATGATGGGAATGATGATGCACAATCATTTTTAATTTCCTATCTTCTCTGGCAATCTGCATGTTTAGTGATGTTTTTCCTATGTAGTTTGAGTAATCTCATTTGTGATGCATCGGAGTGTCACAGTAAAACCCATTGGGTGCATTTGGGTCTTTGTAAGAAGACCAACATGGAAGGATAGATTGGTTGCCAAGAGTTTCAAGCTAGTTTGAAGTATTGAATATGATAAAGTCTTTCACCAGTTATCATGGTTAAATCCATCCGGATTATGCTTGTTGTTGTAGCTTAGTATGACTATGAGATTTGGCATATGGAATTGGAATAATTAAGAGGATGTGTACGTGACACAACCTAAAGGTTTCATAAATCCAAAAATGCAAATAAAGTATATAAGCTACAAAGGTCAATATGAGGATTGAAGCAAGTATCGCAGACCTAGAATCTTCTATTTGACAAGACAGTAAAAGGGTTTGACTTGAGTCAAAATGAAGATGAAAAATGTGATTACAAAAGATTTAGTGGGAGAATATTTATATTATACATGATATGGGAATATTGTCCTTAATCTTTCATATGTTAAAACTTGGAAGGGAAAGTACCTTCTATATGAACGGTTTAGGAAAGACAACCTATGTGATAGGGATCAAGGTCTATAGAGATAGATATTGAAAGCTTCTTGACCTAATTAATAGAACATACATTGGCAAGTTGTTGAAGGGTTCAGCATGCAGGACTAAATGAGAGAAAACTTGTCCATGTTACATGGAGTTAGTCTCTCAGGAGCCTAGTGTCCCAGTTCTTGTGAAGAACAGGAACACATGGATAGATGTCATATGCATACACAATTAGATCTATCTTGAATGCAATGTTATGTACTTATCTTGTTACCTCATATGTATTAGACATGATGAAAGTATATCCAGTTATCTCGTATGTATTGTAGATGAAAAGAGGATATCCAGACATCTCATATGTATTGGACATGATGAGAGAACATATATATACCTACCAAGCAATCTCATATGTATTGGACATGATGAGGGTATTGGACATGATGAGGGGGTATATGTCAAATACCAGTGAGAGTCACTGAACTACCATAAAGAACATCCATGAGTGCTTGTAAAGCACTAAAAGGATCAATTCCTTGGTTATGGTAATAAAAGAAGAGTTGGGTGTAAATGGTTACACCAATGCAAGCTTCCAAACTGACAAATTAATGATCGTAATTGAAATTTATGTTTGACATAATAAGAGAACTATAAGATAGAAAGGTTCTGAACTAATGACAGTTGTTCAAATCTACAAAACAAAGTCAAGTATATTTGTGTTATAAGAATAGTAGAGGATACTATAGGGATCAAGAAGTTCATAAGGGTGAACTTGTGTGAGCTTCCAACAATTGATGGCATAGTAGATATACTTTGACAAAAATGGAGCTATATGATAGGAAAGGAATCTTAGATAGCATACTAAGGCACTTCCATCTCATACGAGATGTCATACAGTGAAGAGATGTGAAAATTGCAAACAACTGAATTTAAGCAAACATTGCTAACTCGCTATAAAAGCGCTTGCACAGCAAAAACATGATGGACATGTTAAGATCACTTAGAATATGATTCATGGGTGATTGTCTCTAAGTTCAAGTGGGAGTCTATTGGTATGTATGCCCTAAGAGCCAATCATATGATGATTGGGATGTGGAATTAGATACTTGATTTGATAATAAGAAAAGGTAATTTCATCTATTATGTTTGTTTCAATCATGAGATGATGACACAGACATAAGTAGATATCTAAAGAATGATGTTAATCGATGACATATGTCTTCAACTATGTGACTTGAAGAATGAGATCATACAGATGCTAAGAGTACATACATTCTTGTTATGTCCCTAGACAGATATTACTGTGGAAGCAAAATAGACAATAGTATTACGTAAGACTAGAGTGTGTGTTGACTAATGATAGAGTCTCATTAATCATGATATATGATATCAAGTCACTCACACAGGTACATGTTATAGAACAGTGTATCGGACGGACTCACCATCAGAGTAATACATGGAGACCATGGAATGGTAGTCAGAATCATCTCTCATAGTGATAGTGATGATTGTGGTTCTTAGACCTAAAATCACTACATTCATCACATGTTGTTGGGTATACTTTGACATCATCAAATGCAATCCTAAAGTATAGTTGCCATAAAGGTGATGATTGGGTAGATGTAAAACCCGGGCCCACTGCCCAAGGTTCTAGTAGAGTTTCAGGAATGATGAATGTCCCCACAGACCACCACTAGCCTTAACTGCGTGATTTGTCCTCACTCACGTGCATGTCAGGATCAACTTCCCGACAGGTCACCCATCCTAGTACGACTCCAAGTTGAGCACGCTTAACTATGGAGTTCTTAGTGATGGGCTCCCAGAAAAGGAGGTGCACCTTGGTGATATGGGTAGTCCAATCATTCCTTTTAAGATCAACTTATCTGAGGCCTCAAATCCTGGGATGTTACAGTATATTTGACACATAGGGACTGAGTGTGAGTGATGTAGATGAGATTTGTCCCTCCTACAGGAGTTTGATTGCCAAGGCCTCTTGATAAGCAAGACTGAGAAATGTATGGTCGTACTGATGTGGTTGAATATGTGATATGTGAATTCATATGCATCTCAGACAGCATGCTCTAGTTCAAGGAATGTAGATTGAATGTTGATAGGATGATGATTCCATGCCTCGAGTTCAATCCAAATATCAAATACAAAGGAACTATACGATCACGGTAACACTAATCATGGATTGTAGGTTGAAGTTGTTCTCTAACTTTCTCAATTACTTGGATAGTAATGATGTGTGACTAGGCACTACTCTTTCCTTGTGATGTCATAATTTGTTATGGACATTCATTTCCAATGTAATTCTGGACCTATAGGGTCACACACATAGGATACAGTTGGATCAAAGGGTATATTCATAAATTATGTTTAGATTGAATTCTAACGGTGTTTAGATATTCAATTAAATAATAGATCGATTGACTAAACTTAGAATCATCAAGTTGAAGTGTTGGACTGACTGCTTGAAGTGTTAGGTTGATTAGAAATTGAACTGGTGTCGCACGAAATTGTGTGGACGACTTCAAACCACTTGATAAGATAATCAATTGCAATGAGGATATAGGGTTGGCACGCCATTTCTTTTCTACACTGGAGAAGGTCTCCAATGATGGGAAAGACACCATTCGAGTTACAATTAGAGATAGAATTTGGGTCCTTACTTCATCCATTCTGAATAAAAAATGTACTCCTAGTGATGAGATGGAAGCCCTCCTACATCAAGGAAGGATAGACAAAGACCCACGTTCTAGTTACCCTTCTATGTGGAAGAAATTCACACGTCATAGAAACTTTGTAGTATGAAAATCAAAAACAAGTTTCATCCATAATCCATTCTTTCTCTATGTTTAAAAAGTTCTAGCCAATACCATCTTTGGTAGGTATGAAAATCAAGGAAGTTGCACAAAGAAGGATTTGTTTATTTTGGGATGGATGATAAAGAGGAAACACGTGAACTTGGGAGTGTTGCTCATTGATCATTTGAGGACAGTCCCATCCAAGAGTAAGAATTTGTTTATTTTCAAAGGGATTGTGACTTCCATTGCCATTACCTTAGAGCATGATGTTTATGGATGCACCAAGGCAGAGACGGGAAAGTTGGTAGACCTACAGTATCTTTTCCTCTTTTTGATGGTTTCAGTTGTTGATCATAAAATCATATATCATTTGAACTCCACATATGTAAGTGTCTCACTAGAGCTACCCTACCATGTTGCACCTCTCCTAGGTGAGTATGACCTGACTCCATAGTTCTTGGATACACTAAGGAGGTGGGAAGAGGATCATCCCCGAGATGTTGAGTAGCTAGAGGTGTGATATTTCTTGAGGGACTTGAAGAGTCATGGGCAGCAAAGTAGAGGAGATTAGTGGAGGAGAGAGAGGACCATAGAGTGAGGAGACAAGTATAGAGGTGACAAAGAAACAAAAAACCACAGTGAACGTATATGATTTGTCAACTATACATCTGTAGATGGAGGGTATTTAGAGGATGCATGACGGTATCTTGAGGGTACATGAGGGTTTCTAGTGCACACGGGATGCACTATTTTTGGATCACCAATAGACGCACCATCAGATCAACCATATGTGTCATTTTAGCCATGACCAGTTATAGAGGAACCCCTAGTGGAGGATATTGGCGGGGTTCACTGTCTGGGTACCAGGATGCCTACTCGCCTCCATAGGTGGACTACTGGGGTAGTTACTACCAGTATCCTCCACCATAGGGAGGAGCACCATTGGATCCACCACAGGAGTTGTGATCGTCTACTCTATCACTCCTAGACTTAATTATCATGTTGAGGACAACATGATTTAAAAGTTTGGGGTGGTAGGGCGGTATACCCTCATTTCACTATTTTTGTATTTCATCCTACTGTTTACTTTTGTTTTCTTGTTTTTCTTGTCTAGCTTAGATGTTTGCTTGCTCTGTATACTTGCATTCCTTGTAGCTCACTTTCTTGCAATTTTGCATAATTTTCAAAAAAAAACACGCATTGCATTTCATGTAGATTTTTGTAACTTTTGCATGTTTTATCTAGGAATTGTGTTTTTCTTGCTTTGTGTTCCATTATGTAGGATTAGGTGTGATTGAAGGCAATTTGGCACTATTTTGGCCAATTTTGCCCAAATTTAGAATGTCTTGCCCAAAAAGCATGTTTTGACCCAATCTCTACTTTGTGAATTGAAAATGATGACCTTTAACAAATGCAAGTGAATTATCAAGGTCTATTGCTAAATGGTATCAATTCTTGACTTTTTACATGTGAATCACTTCTCTCATGCTTTTAAATTTTTTTGGTTGAATTGTGATTTAAGCAAAATCCAAAAATGCTTAGGGTTTTGTAGAATCTTGTGATAAAAGTGTGGTTTCAATACTTCTCATTCATGTAGTGTGTCACTACTTGATGAAATAGTTGAAGTAGATTCCATGCAGGAGATATCATGTTGAAATCCATACTAGTAACCCCTCTTTGACTCATTTTTCTTCTATCATCTTCTTACCTCTTCGCCTCATGAAAGGATGCCAAAGTGCACGTATTCATCCTTAGATGCCTCTAAAAGTTTGGGGTGGCCATATCTATATCCCCTTTGCTTCATTCTCACCACCATGTGCCCTTGCTACACCAAGGGAAAAGTAAAAGAAAAAAAATCCAAAAAGAAAATAAAGATGCTCCTATGTAAGCATCTAAATAAAAATAAAGATAGTGCTCCATGTAATAGCACTCCAAACTCTAATGCAACCCTTTCTTCCATTTGCATACCTATTGAGCTAGGAAACATAAAACCTAGCTCATTTTGCCCTTTTTCGCAGCCACATGGGTTACTTAGTGTGGATTGACATATGACATTGACTGCATGAATGTAAAATAGCAAAATTAGTGCTTTTTATCTTCATCACCATGAAATGGTTTACCCAGAGTTATATGGCAGCTATGTGGATTGATTATGTAGTCTATTCTCTATATGTGAAGTATGTATGCTCAGTGTTTTAATCATAATTGGTTTGTGAAAGAGGGGAGAGGTGGAATATATGTACTTATTCATCATTGAGCCTGTTTAGTCAATATACATCTGTTGCAATGCATTTGCCATCTCTTATTTGCTGAAAAATTGTATAGAGGTTGAGGTGGGTCATACTTGATGACAAGTATGTTTTAAGTTTGGGTGGTGATGTAGCCCTATTTTAGGCTTCATGTTGTGTCCTATTACACTTCAATCACATCTACATTTTCTAGATTCCATGTTATTCCCCTCAATATGCATATTTATGTAAAACTCACTTATAGATGTTCTTTGCATACTTTTTAGGCACTTGGATCACGCTTGGATGAAAGAGAAAGACAAAGAATGATCCTAGGGGCACTCTACCCTTAGAAAGGCCCAAAATGAAGTAAAAGGCTCTGTTAACCTACCCCAGTGGACAAGATTCAAATGAAGCAAGGGAGTCCAAGCAAATACATAGTACAAGAGCCAAGTGTTGATGAAGAGACCAGCACAGTTGTGGTACCATAGAACGGTCATGCTAGCCAAGACAAAACCACCAAGAAAGCATTCAGTTCAAGGCTTGAAATTCAAAGTCATCAGCACGGCCGTGAAGCTCAGCATGGTCATGCTAACTTGACATAGAACGGTCATGTTTCCAAGAATTCAGAATGGTGATTCTCCTCATAATGGGAAGCACCTTCCTTGGCCAAAATGGTCATGCTACGCAGCACCACGGTGTCGCCCTTGACCCACCATTGTCATGGTAATCACAATGATCATCCCACCAATAGGACAACCTTACCCATTCCATCCCACCATGGGCATGCTGACCCCTACCCAACACAGCCATGTTACTCACAATTCTACTCAATTTTTGCATTATTCTACCTATTTTATCCCCACTTAGCCTAATGCTTCCCTGCCACCTATATATACTTGGGTGGTGGCTGGATCATGAGGTTGGACACCCATATCTACCTTCTAGCTCCCCATTTTCACCCCTTAGCCATTCCACCTCTATTTCACCATTTCCACCACCAAAACCCTAGTTTCTTAGGGTTTTGACCACTTTCCACCATCTTTCCATGCCACTTTAGGTTGGAGGAGGGAGTAGGACGCCCTAGCACCAGTTGGAGAGGAGGAATACTTCATATACATCAAGCTCCATGGCTATTTCTACCTCTTTCTTCTCAACTTTTGTATTTTCTTGCTCTGTGAGTAGCTAGGCCCCTTAGGTGGACTGTTTAGGGTAATAAATGTTACTTTGATACCATGTTGAGGAAAGTAATATGTAAACATTGTAATTTTGTCTGCTAATGGTTATGTTCTATTTATATCTCATTTCTCACATTTTGATTTGTGTTTTGTGCTTGAAATCACCTAGATTCTGTGAAAATTTCTCATATGTGACTCTTTTTGTGAATTGCTCCTATCTCAAAATAATGGATCCCTAGTTAGATATTCACCTTCCTACATGTTAATCAATTATCCTACACCTAGGTGAGAGATTTAAGTAGCTAGAATAGGAGCACTTAGTGTAATTAGCTTGGATCCTTGTCAAGGCTAGAATGTAGGTGATGTGTGGTCTAAAACTTCACTTCCACTTTCCATTACTATGCTCAGCCCCTAATTACCCTAAGAATTCCTATCATATAAACCTAGCTTGATTAGATCCTAATTTGATTACACCTAAACTCTAATCCAACTAAGCCTCGTAAGGATGGGCAGGAGGTGTTAGGAATTGGTTCCCCTATTCACACTTACCCTACCCATGACCAATTAGTAGTTTGGGGCAATTCATTAGCATCTAACTTGTTGATTGGTTTGGTAATCTAAATAAAAGAATAATATTTAATGTTATCACCCCCAACCCAATTGACAAGTACATCCTCCAAATAGCCCACACTTCTCTTACTTGCATTAAAACCCTAATTGTCTTCTTGATTAACTAGTATTAGCTTAATTAGCTCTTTACTTGCTTATTTAGTTCATTGCCTTGTTCTTATCTAGTTCTTTCTAGTTTAGGTCTTTAATTGATCTTGTGTTTAGTTTGCTATCTTATAGTAGTGTAAATCTTTTCCTTTCTTGTGTAGTTTGCTCCTTGCATTGCTTTTCTTGTAATTTCTTGCTCATTGGAACTAGTTATTTAGGGAAATTTAGATTTTTATTGTTGTTTGTTCTCCTTTACTTGCTTTTTCACCATTATCATAATCAACAAATCAACCTATAAAACCTTCAACTGTAGACTCTATAATAGGAACTTAGCCAAAATGAACCTATCTCTAGTGCCCCCTTTTCTCCCAATAGATCGACCCCTAACTTATCGCCCTCCTATACTATAACACAACCCCATGAGCTTACGGGTATAGTGTGTTAGTGTATCTGAGTGAGTATCTTAGGACTCTCTATAAATTTTAAAGACCCCTGTTGTGTTCAAAACCCCTAGGGCTACATCGAATCAAACTCAATTGGTTAGTGTGTGGCCCTAATGGAAATGCAACAAGCTTTCTAGAGTAGTTTTGGTGTTAACTCTCCCATTTTTCATCTTCATTTTCTAGTTTGATTTTTTGTGTTTGAGAAACACACCAATATTTCTGGCATTGCTACCGGGGAGAAAGGCACTCGGCCTAGCTAGTTAGTTTTGCTTTGATCTTTTCCTACTTCCCTAATCATTGTTATTATATATTCTTTGTGCATATTGGTTTTTCTAACTTGTCCTCTTTTTCTATTTGTTCCTTGTGCATGTGACAAGCAACCTGTGGAAGATAAGATGGAATGCCAAAATGCACCTCAAAAGCCATTCGAGGAGTACATCATGCCTAGCAAAAAAAATCTCCTATTGCAAGTACAATTGATCAATCTATCCCTCTAGGTCTTCTTGGGATCCTGTATAATTAGAATGCCTACAAGCACTTGGACTCCTTTCTTGAAGTATGCTCTACCTTTAGGACCCCAACAGCCAGTGATGACTCAATCAGGTTAACCTTGTTCTCATTCTCCCTAAAAGCCAAAGACAAATATTGCTATGATTTGAGAAGATACATCATGAGTTGGAAATAGATGAAGAATGCCTTATTAAGGAAGTTCTGCTCCATTGCAAGTTGACACAAATGTGGTGTGCCATAGTGAGTTTTAGTCAAGTGGGTAATGAGTGGTTCCATGATGCTTGGGAGAGATTTCAAAAGATGTTGAGAGAGTGTCTACACCATGAGATTCCTTTTTGGTAGCTAGTTCAGTCCTTTTACTCTGGTCTATCTCAAGTGAGTCAAGCTAGAGTGGATTCTTCTTATGGAGGAGATTTTATGGCTAAGTCACATGAGGAGACATGGCACTTATTTGAGCATTTGGAAAAAAATTTGAGGACCTAAGCTTTTAGTATGATGAACGATGGTGACCACTCCTTTGGTTTGACATCTCCAACTCATAGTGATTCAATCCCACAAATTGTGAAGATTCATGGAGAAATGGTGAGCTTTATGAAAAATCAAGTGAGAAGTGTTCCTTGTCACTCAGTCAATTTTGTTACTCTCAGTTTGACCATGGATAATTTTTTTAGACTCCATGGAGTTTCTCCTTGTCGAGCACTCAACAAACCATGATTATCCTATTACATTATCCTCTTGTAACTCAAAGTTATGCTAGTGTCATCGTGTATATCATAACAATCGGATATAGTAGTTGCAACTAGGAGATTAAGGCTCATGAAAGATAAAATAAGCAACCCCATTTTATTCCTTTAGGTTATATTGAACCTTTCTAAAAGTCATCACTTATATACCTAGACTTATATGCATTCATCACCCTTGCCTAGGTTCATACAACTTCTTTTTTATTCCTTCCATGTGAGTAAGTCATATATGTGTACAAGGTCATGCTTAGAATACACTCAATGTAAGGTTGAGAAGGATGTTCTAGTCAACATGACAAATACCTCCACTAAAGTCTATTATTACTTGTATCACTTAGTTGGCATATATCACTTCCTTCTACTCACGTCTACCATGGATAAAAAGGTGTTTTCTAGAGATAGGGTTGCATTCTTTGGAGACATTGGTCTAGGGTTTATCAAAGTCAGGGATCTCATGTTCCTCCCTAGGACTCAAGGTGGTAATTTATCTTTATTCATTGTTAGGGTTGGCACACACTTATGTACCACCCTCATTTTTGTTTATTCATGGTCATGATTTTAGATATGTGTATCAAGGTTAACTTTTTTTTGGTCCTTCTCTTCCTACTATTTTCACTTATATGTGTGTTGTTTCCTTTCATATCCATGCATACCCAAAATCATGATTTTTGATTGAGGTCTAGGATTAATTGTTGGGAAATACAAGTATAGAGCATAGTAGCAGAAATAAAATTTTATATATCTGTATTTTCATAACAGCAAGATCATGCCAACTACTATGAAATAGGAAGGATGGTTTAACGAGTTATACCTGGTCCTGGAGCAAGTCCAGTGACAAAACTCGCTTCAATGCAACTGTGATCAAGTTGCCCTTGGACGGTGGTTGCACAGCTCCTGGTCTTCACCATGAACAACAAACTCAACAGCTTCTATAGTGCCTCATGTGGTCTTGCCATAGACTTCTGGCTACAGTTGTCCTCCTAGCCATAGCCAAAGGACTCCTACCTCTAGAGTAGTCCACACAGACCAACTAGAAGTCATGCCGTTCAACTAGAACAGAAAGGAAGGAGTTGTCCCTCCTATTGGTGTACTAGTCACCAAGTTGCTCTCCCACAATAATGATCCTCAATTGTTCTCTCCCGTAGCTATCCCTCCCTTGTTGGGTAGGACTTGTTTGAGCTCTCTCGGTTACCACAACCAGAGAGGACAACAATTGTTAGAGCAACTGATTCTTAGTTGATGTTGTTGTATTCTGGAAGCCCCCAGTACCCCTCTATTTATAGGCGGGGTTTGGGCCAGGGTTCCCAGTCTGTACAAAATTTGTGTGGGAGTGGAAGGGACCGGAAGATCTTGAATTTTTACAACATGTGAGCCATGAAAACATTCACAACATGTGATCCATGAAAACATTCATCTGGTCACTTGAGATAGTCATCACACAATGACAAACTGTTGTTTGGTAGTTTCCCTAACGCATATGAATTTGGCAATTTTGATTCCAATTAATATCACATATTGATTCCATGGACCCCAAGTAATGTGTAATCAAAACTAGTTCAGGAAACATCCAGAACTTTCATTTGGCCCAACCGATTAGTCTCACCCAGGAGAGATGCCCATCTCACTCACTCATATAGTCGTCTGGTGAGTCTAAGATGAACCAGTCAGTTCAATCATATTGAACCGACCGGTTCAAGGGCCAAACTTAGCCAATTAAAACTCTGATTACCCTAACAACCCAAATGGCTATCTCAACACTTGAGATGCCCATCTAGCTACCCAAACAACCATCTCACTCAGTGAGATGGTTGTTTAGCATACTAGTCATCCAATCAATTGATATGTTGCATGAATTGAATACTTAAACACTTTAGTAATCAATCCACTCATCATTCAAGATAAACTCCTCTTTTAGATGAGTTCCTTTGTGTGTGACTCTATAGGTCCCCTATCACATTGGTAATGAGTTTCCATAACTAATTTATGACATCACAAGTAGAGAGTGATGCCTAGTCACACATCAGTGCTATCCAAGTGAATGGAAAGTTGGAAAACAGCTTCAACCTACAATGTGTGTAAGGTGTTGTAGTGATTGTATAATTCCTTTGTCACTGATATCCATGGTGAACTCAAGGCATAGATGGTCATTCTGTCAATGTTCAATCCATGTTCTCTGAACCAAGATCAGATTGTCTGAGATAATGTGACCTCGATATCATATATTGATTCACATGTGCAAGCACATGCGTTTCTCATTCTCACTTATCAAGTGGCCATGATATCATACTCCAGTAGGAGGGGAAAATCACATATCTATCACTCATAGTCTATCCCCATGTGTCAAAGTCACCCAACCATCACCTTTATAACAACCCACATTTTAGAATCACAATCACCACCTTCACTATGAGAGATGACTATGACCACCAATTATGGTTTCCATGTGTCACTTCTCAAGGTGGGTCTATCTAATACATTGTTCTCTAACATGTATCTTTGTGCTTGGTTTGATATTTTCATATTATGACTAATGAGATTATGTCATCAACCAACCCACACTCTGATCTTATGTGTCATTGTTGTCTATCAACCTTCCACAATAACAACTGATCAGGGACATAATGAGAATATGTGTATGTACTCTTAACATTTATATGATCTCATTTTCCCATGTCTTAAAAATGAAGATAATCATCATTGAGTAATATTATTCTCTAGACATTCATAATATTTCCTCATTAACTCATAACTGAGTGAAGCATAATGAATGGGAAGCTTGTCATTATTAGTATTAATCAAATCCTTTATGGTCTATGCCATGTCAATCATCATATGATTGGGTCTATGGGCATATATTACTAATAGACTCATACTTTCACTTAGAGCCAATCATCCATGAATCATATCTTCAGTGATCTAAACATATTCACCATGTTTCTACTATGCTAATGCTTATCCAGTGGGTTAGCAACACTTTGCTTATAGTCAGTATATTGCATGTTTCCTTATCTCTTTGTTGTATGATTTCTCATATGAGACAGAACGGTCGTAATATGGTATCTTATATTCCTTGCCTAATAATTAGCTCCATTGTTGCTACAGTATCACTATTGGGTCATCAATGGTTGAAACAAATATAAATTCATCATATGAACTTTTAGATCCATATAGTATCACTTTGTGTTCATAATACAAGTATACTCAACTTCTATTATAGAATGGAATTAATGGTTATTAGTTCGGAACCTTTCCAAGTAATCACAAATATTTTAATTTGCAATCACTTTTGTCATTATGGAAGCTTGCATTGATGTAACCTTTTACATCCAACTTTTCCTTTTAATGCAATCCTTATTGACCAGCAATCTATCCTTAGATACTTCTCAAGTACTAATGGATATATTTAATGACTTTCCAATAACCCTTATTGGAATTAATATCATATTGTCATGTCCAATACATACAAGATTATATGGGATAGCATTCATGATAGATCCATTGCAACATCCTATGGCATCTTGATCATGTCATTTCCATTCTTCATAAGAATCAAAACATATGGTTCATGAGAGACTAATCCGGGTTATCCCTTATTGAATCCATTTGTGTTGAACTCTTTCAACACATTTCTATTGTATGTGCTCAAAATTCCATTCTGAAACATTCAAGAACTATCTCACAGGTCTTGATCCTTATCTCATAAGATGTTTCATCTTATCCTTCATTGAAGGTGTTTTCCATGCCAGATCTCAATATTCATAATATTGAGATGTTATTCCTCATCATATGTGAAATATTCATATATGCTCCCACTAAATATTTTGTAATCACAGATTTCATCTTTTATCTTGATTCAAGTCGAACTCGTTGACTATCTTGTCAAATCAAAAGATCCCATTTCTGAAATGCTTGTTCCAATCCTAGATTAACCTTTGTAATTTATAGACTTTATTTGCATTCATGAAGTTATGAAACCTTTTAGGTTATGTCACGTACACATCCTCTAAATTATCCTTTGAGGAATCTGATTTCTTTCTTCATATGCTAAATCTCATCGTCTATATTAACTACAACAACAAGCGTGACAATTGGTAAATGAATTTCTATCATGTCCAACAACTTGAACTTGATTTGAAATTATTATTCAACCAATATGTCCTTTTATGTTATCCATGTAGGTCTTTGCCACAAGACCCTATTACACCCTTTAGGTATTACCTATTTAGGTGGCACTATCAAGTTCCTACCTTGTTAGCTTATATGGTATCCATATTACTCAAAAATAACTTCTAGTTGGCTAGTTGGCTCATCCTATTATGACCAACCCATCTGAATTGTTGGATTCACAATCCTCCAATCTCAGATGTGTTTTACTAGAACTACTTTTATTCTATGTTACATGATGAACCTGAGTCTCTACAACACTTTTGATTCTCATGGTTCTCATTGTACCCTTTTGTTGACCTCAAACATTTCGAGTTTTACTTTTACTCCCATTGATTCTTTAGGAAGTCAGTTATCCTATCAACAAAACAATTTTGTTACTGGATTGGGATTAATAGTAACATTCATCAGTCATGATTTATGGATAAACCTTCTTAAGAAATTGCTTTATTAATGCAAGTTTCAATCCTTTAAACATATTGAGACATCCCCAAATCATATCATATATGATGTCTTATAAACCATCCATATGGTACATTATTTAGTGATAGGTATATATATGATGATATAAGAAGATTGGATTAATTGATAATTATATCATGACTCCTCATGGTATAATTCTTTCAATCTGACACATCATCATGTTTAGAGGTATTTGACTTGTGATATGTCATCATAATTCTTTAAAGTTTCTCAAGATATTGATGTAAAGTATTTCCACACTTGATCTCATCAACATTTCTTAATGCTTTCATCAAAGTCATACTTCCTTTATAATCTCCTTGAACACTTAAAGGGATTAATGCTTCTATTTTTACTTGGTACATATCTTTATATTACCAATAAATGGAATGAAGTATAAGTAATTATCTATAGCATACGTTCCATAAGATCTTCATGCATCATATGTATGAGTTTTGATGGAATGCTTATCCTCCCACTACATCTAGTGAAGGATGACATGTCACTTTGTGTGTAAATAAGTCTTTGCATGTTTCCTTAGGTTCAATAACCAAGGGAATCTAGATTAACATCAATATCTATTCTAGACATCCATTTCTTATATATATGTCCAAGATGACTATTGCTAATGATAATTTTGAGTTATCAATTATAATCCTTCAGTATTAACATTATAAACATTCATCTCAAAATATTTCATATATAGACTATTTAGATGTTTGGGCATTGACATGCAAGATCATATCCTTTTGAAATAGAAACATTAAAACTTACTTTATTGATATATCATCCTTGTCATACAAGATGTTTTTAAAGTAAATGTTTCATTTGATGGCATAATGAAATAGCAGTTCTATTAACTCTATTACATACCCATTGGGCTAAGATAAATTTGAATATAGACTAAAGCTTCTGCAACACTTGCTCCGCCTTGTTCATCTTTGTCCTTCCATGAAGGACTTTACTTCTTGCCAGATCTTACACATCAAGTATGTCAGATCTCTATTTGGTATCACATACCAAAGTAAAGAAATAATAAAATTTATCTTATAGCATTTATACTTGAAGTGGAGGCCTCACTGCCTTCCTTCTTCTTCTTTAGTTCCTCTAAACAGATAGGGAAATTTCTTTTCCAATGTCCAGTCTGGTGACAATCGCCTCTTACTTTCTTTACACCTCCCTTTGCTTTAGGATCTGAAGACTTGGGCTTCTGTCTAGATTTAGAACTCTTCTTAGCTTTGCCTTTTCATTTAGACTTTCCCTTTGTCTTGCTAATCATCATCACAGACTTCATCTTGTCTTTCTTCATTTGTGTCTCAATTGTTCTCAACATGCCCAACAACTCTGTGAATGGTTTGTCAAAGTCATTCATGTTGTAGTTCATGACAAACTGACTATATGACTTTGACAGTGGCTGCAGAATTACATCAGTGGCCAACTCTTGACCCAAGGGGAATTCTAGTCTAGCTAGGTTCTCCACATACCCAATCAGCTTGAGCATATGAGGACCTATTGGATCTCCTTCTGCCATGGTACATTTGAATAGCACCTTGGAGACATCATATCTCTCTTGTCTTGTATGATCTTGGTACATGCCCTTGAGATGTGTGACCATCTCAAGCATACCCTTATTCTCATGTTGCCTCTGCAACTCATAGTTCATGGAGCATAGCATCAGACATTTGACATCCACGCCATCTTCAGTGTGCTTCTTGTAATCAACCATGTCAACCCATAGAGCATTCTGGGGTGGTACCTCTGATACTGGTGTGTGTGTATATATATAGATGGCATAGAGCTTTTTCTCTTGTGTGAGAACAATTCTTCAACGTCCTAAACTAGTCATGGAAGTTGTTCCCATTAAGATTGTCCTTCTCAAAGAACGATCATAGAGAAAAGTGATTGTTGTTCATTGTCATTTGATTCTACAAAAGAATTTGCAATTTTGTCAAAAACTGATTTTGATTTGATTTGATTTGATTTTGACTAAAATTTGGGTGAGAATAATTAGGTCTTGAATTAATTATCATTATCATTATTTTGTTCAAATTGATAACCCTGAACTTTCAATTTGGAAAACTGCAACGAACAATTTCTAGTGAGCAAGATCTAAGATAATTCAACTATGGCTCGACCAATGCCGCAAAACACAGTTAATTACTAAGGTAGACATATTTTGTCAATTGTGTCATATGCAATTCTTGATAGATAATATGCATAACTCCTTGCCATAATTATCTATATGCTTCTGGGCCCAGACGCTCTAAGAATCACCAGTTAAGCTTGACCCAATATCCAATACAATAATAATGCACCCCGCAGAGGCGGAACCTACATTATAACCATCACACTTCCATAAGGTATACGGAACACCATGTGGAGGCATAGCTTACACTTAGTCAAACAAGTTTTTCATGTGTATTGCTATTGGAAAGTATCTTAGACTTAATATGTTTGATTGAGGGATTTATACATATCATATATATACATATATTGTATCCAACCACCACATATATAGTATGTATCATATACATGCTATATCCCACAACTTAAACATGCAATAAAACAAAAGGTGATGGTTATGGCCATGTCTTCTTGTAATTTCTTAGATCCACAAGGAATTACTACCGCCTAGGTCAATCATCACATCACATGCATGAACCTATTGTTGGTGTAGATCTATGCTTACCAATCTGGGTAGATCTATTCAACCCTTAAACTGATCATCTTACCTCTTGACCAGTTGGTTGGTCATCACAGATGATTGTCTGGCCTCTAGTCCAACCGATGTTTGGACTTCTTTCAAACAGTCAGTTGGGTCCACTAGGAGTTCATCTAGTTCCATCATTTTGTCCTCCATGGTCCTCTAAGCGGTCGGCTCATCTCATGAATTGGTCATCTCATCTGGCGATGATCATCTTCCTCATTGTTGCAAGAAAAGAAACTATCCTATTGCTATTAAAATATTACATCGTAAAGAGAAACCTCAAGTTATATTCAAGGGGAGCAAAGGTAGGAAAGCATTAACTTTACATTGGGGAGAGAGAGGTAGAGGCTCGGTACAAAGACCGATATAAACAAGAATAAAACCATACCATCCAACCACACATAGATTTAGGATACGCATATGAGATAGTTTAAATATCTGCATCGTATGCAATAAATAAATAATTAAACCAAAATCTGATCATATCGATTATCCTAAATCATATTAAATTGATGTGGCTCTGATACCATTGTTGGGAAATACGGGCACAGAGTATAGCAGTGAAAAAAAAAATTTATCTATTTGTATTCCCATAACAGCAAGATTGTGTCAAATACTATGAAATAGGAAGGATGGTTTAGTGAGTTATACCTAGTCCTAGAGCAAGTCCAATGAAAAAACTCAGTTCAATGCAACTGTGAACAAGTTACCCTCAGAAGGTGGTTGTGCAGCTCATGGTCTTTGTAACGACCCCACCTCCCAGTAACCCCCAATTAAGGGAGACCAAAAGGTCAGATCTGTTATCCCAATCAACAGGATCAAAGGTTCAACAATTAATCAGTAATAATTATGAAATTCTACCAAATAAACTGAAATTTGGTATAAAATAAAACTTTGCATACCTTTTTCAAAAACTTGGATATCTACTTCTATCCACATCTGGAGTCTATTCTAACTAATCCTCCTTTGTACTTTAATTCTTATTTAATTCTACATATGCCACTTTACTATTTGCCCTTTTCAATCTTGTACCTAAAATGCCGAAAAACAAAATGTCAGTCGGCATAAATGAATATGCCGGTATGTGGGGACAACCAAAATTTTACAATTATGGCTAACAATCTAGATATCACAATCGAGTTAATTAACAAGCCAAATTACGCTTTTAGTGTGACATTCTCCACCACTTTTTCCCTAACCCTGGCATACCCACCTTAGGGTTTCTCTTTTGCCAATGACTGGAGGCCACCTTCTCAATCCCGAGCTTGGTGCTTGGGGTCACCTCTCATAGTGCCCACTAGTCATTCTATAAAGACCACCTTCTCAATCCCGATCTTGGTGTCTGGGGTCACCACTCATGGTGCCCATGGGTCTTCCCTCCTGGGCTTGACCTTTTGGCATCATCCATCAGGGTGGCATGTAGGTGCGAGAATACACACTTCTATTATTGTTGTGATAATCATAGTGACTTTATGATTTGCAAGTATGAACATCCAAACTGATAAGTTGCATTCAATGCAATGAATCATCTGGGAAACTCTTCGGGAAACTAATGTGATTAACCATAATTAACCACATACCTGTTAGGCTGATTTGAGATAGAATTAATCCAATCAATGCAAGAAATCCAATAGGCAAGCAAGCACACTAAGAGATCCTAAAATATGCATACAATTTCCTATCATTGATCATGTCATCAAGATATATTAAACTTGGCTTGCTTCCTAGGGTTTCTAGTCCACTTTTAAGGTTTCTATTGCAATTAGGGTTCCTCTTCATTTTTACTCTTTTAAACCCTAATTTTATACAATTAATCACAAACCCTAATTATCTCATCTATTCTTCACGAAAGATATTAAGGTTGCCTTTTAACAACATATAACCTTAATTTCATATTAAAGGAACAATTAACCATCAATTAAGTCCATTATGCTCGTTTACATTAAAACTGTCATTTTTATCCTTTTAATTTATGACACGATCATTAGGCCTAATTATCATCTTTGGTTCCTTCTGGATTAACAACTCATAGTTCATTATGATCTAATTCACATATGAATTTTATTTATCATTAATTCCACCTTTATCCATTAGAAAAGCCTAATTACCATATTAAGGGTATTTATCCACAATTAGGAACTCATACTCGAAATAGCTTAGAACCATCATATCTCAGCGTATTCATGAATTTGAACAATTAAAGCCATTAAGAGTCACAATGACTAACATTAGGGTTTCAAGGCCCATTAAAGCTCATTCATGTACATGGAACTCTAAATTAAACCAATTACATGCAAAGTTCATCCTTTTCGATCTTAATGTATCTTTTTATGATTAACAGGTTAATATCAACTTTAATTATCCATAAAACCCTTCTTAATACATTAATCATCTCAAATTAGGGTTTCTTAATCATTAATGCATTAAAGTTGATAACTTCCACTACTTTTCTAATTGCAAGAGGAATTAGCTTCTAAATATATTTTTATTGGATTCCTCACATTTTTCTGAGAAAGATTCATATTTTATACACATCCATCTGGGCTACCAATAAAAAGATATGAATTTTGCATTATTTACTTACTTGGACCAATCACTAAACGCCACATCACCTCTTTCATGCAACGTAGCCGATTAGGAAAACATAACGGATTGACTCTTATACCCCCGTGCGGCTCATTGATTCTTCAAAACCTAGAGGGGCAATTTGGTCCAACGACCGATGGGTTGTCTTCAACCTCACGCAACCCTTGTTACCGCCGATCTGCAGCACAACGCGGGTGCGCCCCCTCTTCCCCAGGGCCCGACGACCACCAGGGACAACTCCCTCACCTCCGATGCTCCTCTGTGCACTCAGGGACACCTTTATCTCGCGGCCAAGGTAGCTGGCTCACACTGGTCAGGTCTGCACCACGCGGCTGGCCTTGCAGCCATGTTGTTGCTGCTACGCATGAGCCAGGGCACGGTGAAGATGGTCGAGATTCCCCTGATGTCGTGGGAGCATCCTGCCTCCATCGAGATCATCTAACAGTTCCCCATTGCTCTGCGGTCGTGCTACTCCTCTATGCTAGGGTTTGAATGAAAAGAAGAAGGATAAGAGAGAAAGGGGTGTGTGGGATCTCCTTGGGCTCGACCCAGAGGTTTTACCCCTTATATAGGGGAGCGTATCCACACCCTAAGGTGTTCATCCACGAGTTAATAAGTTCTTTTCCCAATAGGAACCCAAGTTCCTTCATTAAGAAGCAAACTTCTCTCTCCTAATTATCTTCTTAATAAACCATGTTCATTGGATATTTAGGAGTTCAAAAATTCTCTCTCTTATTCTGTTTATGCTTGACTTTTAATCCATTGGCACGAAATTATATTTTCTTTTAGCAAAAAATACCTCTTTTTTAACAATGCCACAAAATTCATTAATTATGTATCACATTATCCTCTTTTGTGTATTATTGGTATTTTCTCTTTCTTTTTCTCCATTGGGGCTCCTTGGACCCCAAGAAACTCTAATATTTCAAAATCCTTTTTAGTGGATACTCATTATCCTTCTAGATGCATCTATATCCATTATTTCTCATTATCCTTTTTATTTCTTTATTAAAATATCTCTTTTTGAGGATTACTCTTTATCTCTCTTTTTATTTTCCTTATTGGAATTCGTTTTAATATTAGAAACCTTACAGATATGAAAATTTATCAAGGATGACTCAATCTTACCTCTTTCCACTTATTTCCCATATTTTATCATTTTATCCAATTTCTTTCTTAATAAGGAAATATTTGATTGATCTTTTCTTTTCTTGTTGTATTATCTTTGCAACTTTGGACTCCTTGGAACCCAAGAGGTACAAAATACAACTTTGGATAACATTCCTTTGCCTTCTAGAGGTTTATGTATCTTTCTTTTCTCCATTTTCTTATTTACTCATTTAATAATGGAGTTTCCTTTGTCTTTTCCTTGTTATTGGGCCCAATAGCCAATAAAGCCCATAAAACAACCAACAAGGCTATTGTAAACGAAATCCTTTTATTCAAATCAAATTATATCATTATTTGTTCAAATATCTTTAATAGGAGAAATTACATTTCTCACCAAAAGAACCCAAAAATTGGGGTTGTAACATCCTTCCCCTCTTATAGGAATTTTGCCCTCAAAATTCCACCAGGCACATAAAAAAATAGGATAAGCCTCTATTATGTCCATCATGGCTCCCATGTGGCCTCACCCTTTCCATGGTGCTTCCCAAGAACCTTCATCATCTCATATTCTTCCATCTGAGTTCTCTCTCACCTTGGTATATCGTACCCTCATAGGCGACTTAGGACATTTTAGCCTCTCATAAAGCTGAATAGGTTCATGGCTCAGCACATGGCTTGGGTACCTCACATAGTGCTCTAGATCGGACTCATGGAAAACATTATACATCATGTTATCCTGAGGGGTAAGGCTAAACACAACCATCTCCACCAATCCATCTCAAATGGACCCATATATCGGGGACTCAGCTTTCTCAGTTGTAGCTTAGAGGGGTCAGATTTTCACATCACATACTCTCCCACAGTGAACTGCATGTCAGTCTGCTTTGCATCATCTCACGACTCATGTCGCCCCTGGGCTCTCTCTCAGCCATTGCACGATCAAAGTGACTTCATATGCACACACATTGGTTCTTTTTTTTTACCTTCGCGAGGTCCCTTCACCAACATCATCTTAATGAAGTGGTGACCGACACAACCTCCCTTACAGAGCTTCTTTACATCCCGACACTGGCTATGGTGGTTACCATCACATCTTATAGAGGATAAGAACTATCACCATGTATCACTCTAAAAAAGCACACATGCTCTCATCTGACCCTCTAGTCTGGATCATACTAACCATTAGTTAGGGGTGATAAACTGTACTAGCATCGAGCATCTACTTCCACCTCATGGAAGTGAATCTTTAGGTTATAAAGAACTTTTAAACTCACATCATGGTGTAGTTGAACCATCTCTCTCTCATATGTAGTTCAATCGGATCCGTCCCTTGACAGTATTCTTTCTTTCTCATGCCATCTAGGTAAGGCGATCTACCATAACCTAAATTACATCTTAACCTTCCTTGGTCTAGGGGAGACTTACCACAACATCCATAGTGATGAACTCCCATTCCCTCTTGGGGACTCTTTATCCTCTACATCAACTCTTTGGGTTACTGGTGTTCGTCCTTCACCTCCTGGCTTGCATGGCGACAAACCACATGCAACTTCATCTTAAGCATCCAATGTACTACTGCAACTTACTATCTTAGTAGTACCACGGTGTATGATGAACTTAAAATCATGATCTCTTGTATGTCATGATTCCTCAAGATTGATTCCTCAGAAACCCTAAACCACTCTAGTCGGGGTTTCATCATCTTCCTTTCCAGACAAGTGCATTTGAGGTTCTACAACCATCCTTTTATTACATCAAGGCCTAGGCTGGCTAACCAAACAACTACTAACTTGTTCAACACATCTCATTATATCTGAGTGTTAGCCCAAACATATCTCCTTTTTCAAACTTAGGGTTAACCTAACAACCTCTTCTAGCCTCTAGCTAACTAGGCAGCTGCATCTCAACCACTTCACATCCTTATGGGTAAGGAAATGTTGAAGACATACACCTCCATCTATTTCACTTATCATCTCATCTCAGGCTATAGGTCTATCTTGAACAAGAAAACTTAGAGCTCATCTTCTTGGTTATCAAACTCAACCTTGTATGACTTGCAAATTCCACATAGCTCATGATAAAAACATCCTCACAAGATGACCACCTTAGTTCTCTTGATGTTTGTAAACCATCCACATATCGTTCACTCCACAAGGGTATGTTATCATCTCTGTCCTCATACCTCATAGCAACATTCCAACTCACATCATCTTTATCCTTGGTGTATGGCATGTGTACTGTCCTATCTCTCACTCCCATAACAAAAGGAAATAAGCATTTGGCGGCCGTCCAAACACAAAGTTCTTCCTATCCCAAGAGTATAGATGGTACATCCCACATCACCAGTACACCTTCAAAACTAATTTGAAACGTGTAACTTATGTCTCTACATCACAATCATCTCGATATCAAAGTTACTTCCATGGAAAACTGGTCTCGAACCTACTTGGGTCACCACACAATCCTTGGTCATCTCCTCTAGGTCTGTAGGGTGCCAGCACTTTTGGGGTCATCCCTCTTCCCTTATGCATCCAGAGAGTGCCCTTCTCATCTACCCTTTGGGTCCCATGAGTTCATGAAGTTGATCAATCTCCTAACCCATGGCCCTCAGACAATGATAGTTGTTACCTCCCGACCCTACGGTCATGTGCAACTAGGGAATTAGGCAACTCCTACTTCCATCGGTCTTATCCCTACCTGACCCTAGGATAGACTTAGGATTCTAACATAGTACATGTCCAACTTAGAACCTTATCTAAGTCTCCATCATCTCTCTCTGCATTCCTGGGCTGACTTTCATCCTTTCATAGGGGTCATGGTGACCTGCTTATCTTGGTCAGGCCCCATACTGGTTACCTACATGGTAACACACCCACATGCACTTAGAGATGGTTATCTATGGGTCTATAGGTTCATTCTCTTACTATGTACTTTTCACATAGCTTCACAAGATCCTATGAGACCTCCTTAGGTTACTTCAAAACCAATAGAAACTGGTATACACCCTACAAAAGGGTCCCTCTCCCGGGATGGGAGGAAACTATCTCTTGATAGCAACAAAGGTCATAAATGTCCTTATGTCTAGGGTTTACATCATGCTTAACCCTAGAAAGCTACTAAGGCACAAGCAGACCACCTACTAAACCATGGTAGGTCATACTTGTTCTCATTCCTCAACATTGGACCAAGAACATACCTTCCCATGTCACCAACTCAGCTGTGAGGGGTTCATCAAACATACCTTTGACTTAATGGGGTTTCCCTTTCCTCTAAACATGAGGAGTACCATGCTCGAATCTATAAAAACTCAAATCTCATCATGAGCATCAGGTACACAACTTCCCTTCTTAGGCCTAGGAACCCTAGGTTCACTTTTTGGGTGTCCAACTGCATGCTCAACCTCTTAACCACGAACCAAACATGTATAAGGTATGACATGCACTTCCTGTCATCCTTCTACTCAAGCAACACTTTAGAGTGAAGTCCATCTCAAGGAAAACCAACTAGGTATAAGGCCTCACAACCTGTTACTAAACCTCTTCAGGTCTAAGGAACTCTTCTTCCTAGCTCAGAAGGTAAGCACCTATTTGCATATAGGTACTAGCAACCTCATCCTCTTTCTAGGGTTTGGTTCCTCTAAAGGCAACCAAGATATCATTAGCCTCCAGGGATCATGCATGAGGCAACCGCAACCATCCACTTAGGTCACATCATCTTCAACTCCCCATTGTTCCTCATATCTCTGAGTCTAAGCTTCCAACCTTCTTGCTTGGGTCCTGCTCTCTCTCTCTCTCTAGAGCTAACCCTACAAACAGCCTTACTACTAGAGGTCCTCTCCCCATAAAGGATCAAACTCACAGCATACCCCTACATGGGTGAAGCCTATGTTCAAAATTATGTTTTCTCAAGATTATCCAGAGCTCCTCATGCATATCTCATAAGCCGTCCAGCATACTCTCCTGGCCAGAGTTTCAACCTACTGCCCACACTACTGACGTACTCTGGGTGCATGTTATGCCCTACTCACATAAGCCCATAGGGTTTCTATAGGTTCTTCACTAACCTCATCATTGAAGGAGCTATCCTTTGCTCTAACATGCACGACCCTTTCCAGGGTTGGGTCACCAAAGGTACTAGGTCATTCAACCTCACATGGCTCATAACATCATGGGCATCCAAAAGCATGTCCACACACCTGGTCTATCATGACATCTAACTCATCATGCCATCTCTCTCTCTAACCACCACTTAGGGTTACGGTTAGCATCATCCTCAAAGGATGTGTCAAGTTTATACTTATAATGGAGGTCTCTACTTCCAAGACTAACTCTCTCTACTCATCTTCTTGACAAGAAGGTCTAGCCTCAGGTCTCTCCTAAGGGCATGACAACTCATGACATACAATGTCACACCCCGATCTCACACTAACCACTAATCACGAGATTAGGGCGCGACGGAGGGATTATCACATTAACAAATCACTGAGAACTTTTTCCTTTTAAAACCTCGATCATGTATAGAAATGCTCTGATACCAAGCTGTTACACCCCGATCTCACAATTTCCTCAAATCATGAGATTAGGGCATAAGATAGGACTTATATGTAATATAAAGAACACCCTTAACTATTTGCTTTTCTTTAAAACTCTTGTTTCTTCGCATTGAACCACATAACATCTTAACAAAGGAATCTGAACATTTCTTTTACTAATCAAACTTTAATAGTAAAGATACATGTATAAACATTCATGATGTCTCTCACACCTTATGCACATAAAACTTGCTAATTGGCATACATATCAAAAGAGGAACAATATTACACATCGTAATTACAACTCTCTCTCTTATCTCTTACTGAGGACCTAGAGTGACAAGGACCGACTGAATCAACTAATCTTGTACTTAACTCTTGTAGCAGATCTACACTGATGCTCTGACCATCTTCAAGTCCACGCGGTTAACCCTAAAATGTTTGAGTAGAGGGGTGAGCCTACTCGCTCAGTGAATGAGTACTTCAAAGAAACAGTCTAAGGCACTAATGTGATTACAGGTATAACTTTGAATAAACGTTATGAAATTTAACAACAATAAATACTACACTGAGCAGTTCTAAAAAAATATAATTGAAATAACAAGGAATGTAAATATTGCATCCAAAGAATAACTACTAGAAGATTATGCTCTAGTCTTCCTTAACTCTTTCATTTATAAGGAACTCTGTGAACCTATATGATCACATATTTATAATATTATTATTATGCCCTAATCATATGCAGTGTACTCTGCATATAAAGATATGTAGCGAACTACGATCCCACCGTACAAGACTTAGCGACACACCCGGGAAATGCTAAGTCTGACTGCCAGCCCTGGTCTGCTGCAGGACTCTCAGGCTCACAAGGCCTCAGGCTCACAAGGCCTCACTACACTCTCAAAAGAGTGAACTCTAGACTCCTCCTCTAACCTGAGCACACAGGCGGAGAGTCTTACCGGGTTACCACCGTGACACAAGCACGGATTAATGTTGAATAACCCCTATTTACTCCAGTGCCACCGTGACTCCGCACGGATTATTGTTGAACACTGCCTCTCTGTCCTCGTGCCACCATGACTCCGTACGGTTAATGTTGCAACACGAGTTTCACCCCCCTGGTGCAGACCTCTCAAAGGGGTTCTACGGTGTTAGGGCACCTAAGTCTAACATTAGTATTATAGATAAATGTGAACAGAAATCATAACTCATTTTACATTTCACACAAGGCTCACACGGCCTGCCATATCATATCATATAAAACATCATAGCTCATGTATTCAACATATACCATGTCTCAATAACATCCCTTTCTAGGGCATGTCATATCTCATCACCTGCAATTTATGAGATATGTATTGAAATATAAGAAGCCATGCAGTATGTAGATATCAACTCAGAGAGAACAAGCATATAAAGTTAAATGCAATAGAAACATACAATTCAACAGTTAAGTCTCACCACATCTCATATTGAGATCTTTCGTGTCACCATAACATGATTCATTGAACACCCTATCCTTAGGGTTTCATTTACCTTATTCATTCATCACATGCCAACACCCTACTCTTAGGGTTTCATTCGCCTCATTCATCTTTTCATTTACCTCATTCACTTGTCACATGGCTCTCATAAGGATTTCATAGGATATAAGCATTCACTAAATAAAGATTGTTTTCAACAAATCATATACAATCGATATATGTATGAAACTATGGAAAGTGAACTAAATTTAGGTTTCCATGCTATTCACTGAGATATCATGCACCAAGGATAAAATTCAAATAAGGTAATCCATGAGGTACATCCTAACCACTTATAAGTTTACTAGTCCTTTTCTATAAGGTTGAAACTCTAGAGATATCTCAATTAGGTTAAACCCTAATTACATCATATGGTATAAATCTGAAAAGCATTATTTCTAGGGTGTGTTGTATACGTTTCTGATGTGAATCTACCATCAAGGAGTCATTCAAACAGAGAAGGAATCCATATCATATCAAATTGCAACAACTTAAATTAAACGGACATTTCAGGGTTTAGAATCACATACCAAGCAATTAGGGATTTGGATGCTATAATCAAATTTCTTGCATTATACTGTTTAAAGGAAGAACCCACTCACACAAAGGTGTGAAAACACCTCAAAACTGCAGCTCAACTCAGAGGATCTCGAACTCATATCAAATCCCTAGCAAATCTCCCAATTCTTCTTCCATTCAACTAGGAAACCTTGAAAATGTGGGATTATGAAGAAAGGGTGAGAAAAGAGGGAATTTCAGCATCATCTTGGATCAAATCAGAGCATGAACGGAATCTTGACATGAGAGAGAAGATTCACCATAAAAGTCTATGCAAAGGATCCAAACTTACTTGATTTCACCATTCCTCGGACCGCAAAACCCTAGGTCAGCAATTCCTCCTCTTTCTCCACTCAAGCCCTAACTCTCCCTCTCTCTCTAGATTTTCGTTTCTCTGGGATGGATGACGAATAATGAGAGCTGTGTGTGTGTGTGGTCGATCATATAAGTCAATTTGAGCTGCTTGGGTCAATTGCATATTGACCCAACACTCAACTTTAATTATATTGGCTGAATATTCAGTTATACAAGGTTACTGTAATTCGTTTATTTCAGAGATAAAACCTTCTCCAACAATTATGATAATTTAGAAAGTTGTTTATAATTGATCTATAAAGCTTCATTTAAAATTTGAGATCATTTGGAGTTACCAATAAATAATTAAAAATAGAACAGTTCACTGCTATATTGCAGTCTGCAGCAGATTCGGTCGAGTTTGCCCTGCACAGAACTCGACCGACACCCTCACTGTAGAGATCAAAAGTCATCCAAAAATTATTCCAATTTAACAGAGTGTCTAAAACTGTGTTTTTCAAGCACAGTTAAAATTTGAGATAAATTGGATATACCAATAAAAAGATAAAATTCAATTACCACACTACTATATAAATCTGGAAATATGATCGGTCGATTTTGAAACTCGACCGATAAACAGGTCAGAACATTCTTCAAAAATTCTGATATTTACCAATGTTGTTCACATTTTATATATACAAATCATATCCAAATTTTAAGTAAATCATAGCTACACATAAAATAATAAAAATCATTTACTGAGATACTATACTTATCAAATTTTGTATTCATGTATCATTAAAACCCTATTTTGGGCCGATTAGGGTTTATGTTTCTCAAACCCTAATTCTCAAGGAAAACAAACACTTAAACTTCTTATCATAGTTAAAACATCCTAATTGTGTTATCGTCATTAATTAGATTTCAAGAATGATTATTCCAATTAATCATGTAATCATCTTGGTAACCCTAGTTTACCAATTAAGCTCAGATGGGGTCGTAACAACTCTCCCCCCCTTAGAATGTTTCGTCCTCGAAACATAAACCCACAAGAAAGATACATTCAAGGTTATTCTAAGCTTCTAAAACCTTCCATATCATTATATTCTTGTATTTCATACCTGAATGTAGTTTTCAACATTATATCTTTTAATTCTTTACTAAATCACAACATATTTCAAATAGTTCTCAATGATATCAAGCAAATTCTTTATGCCACAGTCAAACATAGAATGCAAAGATAAACCACCACACTTTCGCTGCGCAACTCTGATACTCTGATACAACTATCTCAACTTATGCGTCTCAGAAAGTTCTATTGTTCTGTATCACCTTTAAGTGACAAAAGCAAGTTCACCATGTTGTTTTAAACTTTAATAAAGTGCTATTCAAATAGCAAAACAGTCTTGAATTAAAAGGCTAGATTCAACAATCAATTGCACAATACTACTCTTGGCATCCCCATTGGGTCATGGATGTATGAGGTGAAGCATTACCACCTCATTCCATACTATCCTGTTTCGATCCTGGGACCTGTGAGTTATGGGCCCACACACAATTCAAAGTGTAACCATCATATTATATCATTTTAGGGTTTCAACTACAGTAATAAAGTAATCCACAATTGTATCAGTCATTCAAGCATTAATCATACTCAATTACCATCACTCAGTTATATTAGAGCTAGGTATAACAAGCTACACCTCATTAGGGTTATTTGTCCAGACAATCTGATTATCAATCCTTTCTATTAATATGAGTGGATAAGTATGACTACCTTATTCAGGGTATCTCTCCATGTGTTCTGACATCATCCAAACCGTATCACCATATCACAAATACACAATAGTAAGATGCATATCATGTATGAATTACGACAACTATCATACGCCTTTAATTTAACATATAGCTTACACAAATACCCTGAAATCATATGTAGAACCAACTTTCATACCTTAATATTCCTTCAACAAATCATACATGTAAAAACAAATTCACATATTACACAAAGCTAGGGTTTTCCCATATCTCTCTTCTCATTCATTACTTCTTTACTTTTTGCTACCTATCCTTTTCATATGATTATATACAATAAACATCATTAACATTGAAGTATTTAAGATAGGAATAGATTATTCATCATTCTTGCTATCACACAAGAATTTTATTTCTTATCGCACTTCATCATATAGTATGTCACTATTACATTCACTAGATGACCCCACCAAGGTAGTTATGCACCGTACATGATTCATTTTCTCTTATCATTTCATTCCCACCTTGCTATTGTTAAGGAATATATGAAAGAGAAGATGATTTTAAGACTTGGAATACTTGTATTCAAACATTCCCTTAATACATTCTCGTATGTAGATTTACTTAGTTATAAACAGAGATATTTGATTAATTAGCACTTGCTTGAATCTCACAACCTCTTTATTTTATAACTTCTCCATCATATTTCAAACCCTATCTTATGTTTCATAGTCCTCTTACCATATACTACTCTTTAACCCGTCATCTTTAATTCTAAATTTTTCTCTTATGACCATGTTGCTTATTCATATATATGGTCATGTATACCATGTTGCACATATTTCCTCCTTTATCTTTATACTATTGTGAAGTTAACGTTCTAAATTAATATACCTTCTATTAGTTTTTCCTCATGTTGAATACATTACATATTCTTCATTTTTAAATCAAGTGGATCATGCATGGGTCAAACATAGTTTCTCTTTCAATCAAGTTTTTCTCTCCTGAATACAGTCTACCTTTGTATGACTTATTCATTCGTTAAACTACACCTATGTTCTTTGCTTAGAAACTAGTTTGTTGTTCTAGTCTTATGAATTACATGTTCATACGATTCTCTTTACTTTTACTCTTTTGCAGACTCTTTACTTCTATGGACCTATTGAATGCTCAACTCTATTCTCTACTTAGCCTTTGCTTTAGAGTTCATAAAAGCATTATACTCTATTCTATGATTCATTCTTCATGATTGATTCTTGCTATCTTAAACCATACATACATTTCACATATCTTTTCTATATTTCATATGTATAGTTCATATAATATTAATCAATAAACTAATTATGAACTTCATATCATGTTCTATTATTCCCAATTAAGGGTTTCTCATATGAGGCCCCAAAATTGAACCTCAGATACCAGTTTCAACTGATTCTTAGTTGTTCTTATCTTGCCCATCTGTTTCAACATCTTACTGTATATACATTCTCACTCTAATGTGGGTCTAATTATCCAGAGTCTATTCTTATTATACTATTAATAGGAGTCATTAGATCCCAGTAACGCATCCTGCCAGCCGGACCAGGCCAAACCTGAAGTCCTGAAGCCAAGAACTACAAAGGATTACTCAACTCCTATTCATCTCAGAAGTGTGGAAGAAAACTTATCCACTAACAAAAGCTCATTCAAAGGTCAATTCTAGTCTACTTGTTACAAAGAATGAAATCAATAAATGCTACAACTGCATAGTGTGCAACAAATCTTAAAGACCCATATATATTTCAAACTACTGAACATTTCAATTCAAACATATAAGAGCATTTCTATACATTTATATACATTTCAATTCAAACATATGAAAGTTGAATTTCTAGTTTCAGCTAGTGAATTGCAGAATTACAGTATATTCCAGTAGTCGAATATGTGAGAGAGAGACACAATGTTATAAGAGTTTTCTTGTTATAATAAAATGTGTTAGACTTAGATGCCCTGACACCGTAGAACCCCTTTGAGAGGTTTGTGCCTTAGGGGTGAAACGACCTACCTATCGTGTGTCTAGATGGTCGGTAGAGAACTACGATCCCACCGTACAAGACTTAGCGACACACCCAGGATATGCTAAGTCTGACTGCCAGCCCTGGTCTGCTGCAGGACTCTCAGGCTCACAAGGCCTTAGGCTCACAAGGCCTCACTACACTCTCAAAAGAGTGAACTCTAGACTCCTCCTCTAACCTGAGCACACAGGCGGAGAGTCTTACCGGGTTACCACCGTGACACAAGCACGGATTAATGTTGAATAACCCCTATTTACTCCACTGCCACCGTGACACACGCACAGATTATTGTTGAACACTGCCTCTCTCTATCCTCATGCCACCGTGACTCCGCACAGTTATTGTTGCAACACGAGTTTCACCCCCCTGATGCAGACCTCTCAAAGGGGTTCTACGGTGTTAGGGCACCTAAGTCTATTAACTGATTAACATATAAACATTTAAACAGGAATATCACATTACATACTTATTTCACATTCTAAATATCACTTGAAAACACATATATATCATTTGTCATCCTTAAACATGACTCAGTATCACTTATCCAGATTCAATGCTAAACAACCGTCTTAAATCAGCAAATACATGGAACTGTAATACATAAAAATTCCATCATTTTCATCAATCATACTACGTATTTCAGGTTTCAATGAATCTATCATACGCTATTGTATGTGCTATACTGTTTAAGAGTTATGCCAACTAATACTGAAGCAATTAAGCACTTAAATTGAGTTAAATAATGATTTCTGAATGAACTGCCACTCACAGCTCAGAAACTCGACCGATTGGTCAGAAACTCGACCGATCACTGCACAACTCGACCGATCAGCTACAAACTCGACCGATCAACCTGCTGTTCGGTTCCTGCTCAAGAAAACTCGACCGAATCACATATAACTCGACCGAACGGCGAACAGACTGAAAACCTAAACCGACCTGCTGATGTCGATTTCACTCGAATCAGCAGACAAGACTACGGATTTGTGCAGCAAATCACCTGTAAAAGATGCGTACACCCACGAACTAACTGTAGGAGAGGAGAAGAACGAACTAGGGCTGCTCTTCGCGCCCTTTCTTTCTCCTAGCCGCCGCTGCTGCTAGCGCAGCTCCTACTGCAAGCGTAGCTCCAGTTACCGCTGGTTCAGCTGGCGAAGAAGAACGGTGAGGCGGAGATGGAGGGACGTAGCTGCTGGCCGGAACCAAGCTAGGGCTCCAAATCGCCTTCTCTCCCAAATCTCCCTCTCTTTCCCTCTCAAGCAAAGAAGAGAAGAAACGCTCTGCGTTTCTCTTGTTTCTGATAAATGAAACGAGTAAAGGGGAAAGAAAGGATAAGAAGGAAAAACCTAGGGACCAAAATGTAAAGTCCGAGAACTTTTAAAAACTACAAAAAGGTCCCTGAAAGCCCAAAAACATACAACTTTTGGCTCGAAAGTCGGTTTCAGACGATTTCTCTAGCAACGCCTCAAGCGCAAGATCTTTATATGCAGAGTACACTGCATATGATTAGGGAATAATAATATTATAAATATGTAATCATATAGGATCACAGTAAATTTGATGTGTTAAGAGATTTGAACTTTTGTGCCAATTCTCTATAATTGTTTATTTGTTAAAATATCTGATGTTGCTTAGAAAGGAGATTGTTATCTATAAAACTGCTTTGACATTAGAACTGCCATGTTAGTACTGCACTTATCATTTATTTAATTTTATCTATCTGATGAGTTGTTTAGCGATAGATAAATGAAATGCTATTCACTGAGCGAGTAGGCTCATACCTCTACTCAAACATTTTCAGGTCAGCATCAGCAACAGGAATCAGAAGGATCTTTTCATCCTAATGCTTAGTCTATAAAAGGCATATGTAGTTAGTCTAGTTAGAGGTCTCTTAGTCCTTTCCCCTCGATCCTTGGAACATGGTGTGGGAGAGAGAGAATGTGTATGTGAGATGTGTATAAAGATGTAAATTACCTGTTATGCTTTATTTTATGTCAAACAATGTAATATGTTGTAGACCTTGTTTATATTTCCAGTCGGTTTAATAATAATGCTTCCACAGTTTGTTTAGCTTTAGTTTACAGCATAAATCTGGTTATCATTTCAATGTCTTTGAAATGTTTTAAAAAGTTATGAGTGGTTTGGCTTGTGTGTGTTAACCCTCCGTCGCGCCCTAATCTCGTGGGTTGTGGTTAGTGTGAGAGTTGGGGTGTGACATACAACCTAAGCATGCAGGTATTTTTTAGTTTACGATTAAACTATTAAGCTTATGTCCATGACATCTTATTTACATACTTTTCATTAATTTGGTGGAGGATTCCTTAAACCTTATCAACTTTACCCATACCTCGAGAGGGTGAGGAAAGAAAGAAAACCCTAATCCTTATAATCCTTAACAGCATTTGAGTTGAGAAGGGATGAACAAGATGAGAGAATCCTAAAGGTATCTTATTGTGAGTCAAATCCTGAGACATTGGCCATGCAGTCACACAAATTTGTGAGTCCTCGTATTCCGACTAGCGGTGCGGAGGAAAATATTGCCAGCCCCCAGACATGATCCTTTTCTAGACACCTCTGCCTTTCAGAAAATCCTCTAATAACTCCCTTGGGTTCTATAGAGTTTGTAAAATTTAATAATTATTAATGATTAAATGAGGAACTGATGCTCTGATACCAAATGTAATGACCCCGCCTCCCGGTAACCCCCAATTAAGGGAGGCCAAAAGGTCAGAGTCGTTATTCCAATTAACAGGATCAAAGGTTTAACAATTAATCAGTAATAATTATGAAATTCTACCAAACTAAACTGAAATCTGGTATAAAATAAAACTTTGCATACCTTTTTCAAAAACTTGGATATCTACTTCTATCCACATCTGGAGTCTATTCTAACTAATCCTCCTTTGTACTTAAATTCTAATTTAATTCCACATATGCCACTTTACTGTTTGCCCTTTTCAATCTAGTACCTAAAACACCGACAAACAAAACGTCGGTCGGCATAAATGAATATGCCAGTATGTGGGGACAACCAAAATTTTGCAATTTTGGCTAACAATCTAGATATCACAATTGAGTAAATTAACAAGCCAAATTATTCTTTCAGTGTGACATTCTCCACTACTTTTGCCCTAACCCTGGCATACCCACCTTAGGGTTTCTCTTTTGCCAATGACTGAAGGCAACCTTCTCAATCCTAATCTTGGTGCCTGGGGTCACCTCTCATAGTGTCCATTAGTCATTCTATAAAGACCACCTTCTCAATCCCGAGCTTGGTATCTGCGGTCACCACTCATGGTGCCCATGGGTCTTCCCTCCTGGGCTTGACCTTTTGGCATCATCCATCAGGGTGGCATGTAGGTGTGAGAATACACACTTCTATTATTGTTGTGATAATCATAGTGACTTTATGATTTGCAAGTATGAACATCCAAACTGATAAGTTGCATTCAATGCAATGAATCATCCAAGAAACTCTTTGGGAAACTAATGTGATTAACCATAATTAACCACATACCTGTCAGGTTGATTTGAGATAGAATTAATCCAATCAATGCAAGAAATCCAATAGGAAAGCAAGCACACTAAGAGATCCTGAAATATGCATACAATTTCCTATCATTGATCATGCCATCAAGATCTATTAAACCTAGCTCTCTTCCTAGGGTTTCTAGTCCACTTTTAGGGTTTCTATTGCAATTAGGGTTCCTCTTCATTTTTACTCTTTTAAACCCTAATTTTATACAATTACTCACAAACCCTAATTATCTCATCTATTCTTCACAAAAGATATTAAGGTTACCTTTTAACAACATATAACCTTAATTTCGGATTAAAGGCACAATTAACCATCAATTAAGTCCATTATTCTCTTTTACATTAAAACTACCATTTCTATCCTTTTAATTCATGACAAGATCATTAGGCCTAATTATCATCTTTGGTTCCTTCCGGATTAACAACTCATAGCTCATTATGATCTAATTCACATATGAATTCTATTTATCATTAATTCCACCTTTATCCATTAGAAAACCATAATTACCATATTAAGGGTATTTATACACAATTAGGAACTCTTATACTCAAAATAGCTTAGAACCATCATATCTCATCTTATTCATGAATTTGAACAATTAAAGCCATTAAGAGTCACAATGACTAACATTAGGGTTTCAAGGCCCATTAAAGCTCATTCATGTACATGGAAATCTAAATTAAACCAATTACATGCAAAGTTCATCCTTTTCAATCTTAATGTATCTTTTTATCATTAACAGGTTAATATCAACTTTAATCATCCATAAAACCCTTCTTAATACATTAATCATCTCAAATTAGGGTTTCTTAATCATTAATGCATTAAAGTTGATAACTTCCACTACTTTTTGAATTTCAAGAGGAATTGGCTTCTAAATCTATTTTTATTGGATTCCTTGCATATTTCTGAGCAAGATTCATATTTTATACGCATCATCTAGGCTACCAATAAAAAGATATGAATTTTGCATTATTTACTTGGACCAATCACTGAGTGCCATGTCACCTCTTTCATGCAACGTAGCCGATTAGGAAAACATAACGGATTGACTCTTATACCCCTGTGTGTCTCATTGATTCTTCAAAACTCAGAGGGGCAATTCGGTCCAACGACCGGTGGGTTGTCTTCAACCTCGTGCAACCCTTGCTTCCCCCGATCTACAACACAACGTGGGTGCACCCCCTCTTCCCTAGGGCCTGACGACCACCAAGGACAACTCCCTCACCTCTGACACTCCTCTGCACACTCAGGGACGCCTTTATCTCACGACCAAGGTAGATGGCTCGCGCTGGCCAGGTCTGCACCACGCGGCCGGCCTTGCAGCCATGTTGTTGCTGCTACGCGTGAGCCAGGGCACAGTGAAGATGGTCGAGATTCCCCCGGTGTCGTGGGAGCATCCCTCCTCCATCGAGATCATCTAACAGTTCCCCATTGCTCCGCGGTCGTGTTACTCCTCTATGCTAGGGTTTGAACAAAAAGAAGAAGGAGAAGAGAGAAAGGGGTGTGTGGGATCTCCTTGGGCTCGACCCAGAGGTTCTACCCCTTATATAGGGGAGGGTATCCACACCCTAAGGTGTTCATCCACGAGTTCATAAGTTATTTTCCCAATAGGAACCTAAGTTACTTCATTAAGAAGCAAACTTCTCTCTCCTAATTATCTTCTTAATAAACCATGTTCATTAGATATTTAGGAATTTGAAAATTCTCTCTCTTATTCTCTTTATGCTTGACTTTTAATCCATTGGCATGAAATTATATTTTCTTTTAGTAGAAAATGCCTCCTTTTTAACAATGCCACAAAATTCATTAATTATGTATCACATCATCCTCTTTTTTGTATTATTGGTATTTTCTCTTTCTTTTTCTCCATTGGGGCTCCTTGGACCCCAAGAAACTCTAATATTTCGAAATCCTTTTTAGTGGATACTCATTATCCTTCTAGATGCATCTATATCCATTATTTCTCATTATACTTTTTATTTCTTTATTAAAATATCTCTTTTTGATGATTTCTCTTTATCTCCCTTTTTATTTTCCTTATTGGAATTCCTTTTAATATTAGAAACCTTATGGATATGAAAATCCATCAAGGATGACTCAATCTTACCTCTTTCAACTTATTTCCCATATTTTATCATTGTCTCCAATTTCTTTCTTAATAAGGAAATATTTGATTGATCTTTTCTGTGACATCCCCAGATTTTCAAAAGCTTAATCTGATGTGTGACGTCCAAATTGAAACCCTCACCTCAATGAGAATCCCAATTTAACATCCCACACAAGGCTAAGAAGAAGAAGATCAGAGGAAGTCAAAAGGAAACACAGTAGCACATGTACATGAACAATAAACAAACCATACACACATGTTCACCTTTCAACATATAATTACAACATGAATTGTTACAACATTTGATATTACATATTGAACAGCAAACTACTCAACATATACATGTTCTACAACTAAACAATAGGATCTTAAGACAACAGGTCCACCTGTACATCAGCTCGCTACACAACTCTCTCTATCTTGGATCTTCAAGAGCATAACCACAACCTAAACAAAAGATTACATGCGGTACACGTCAGCACAATATTTAAAGAATATTGTATTGAGTACGCCTACGTGTCTTTTTATATACCTCTCATCATATCTTGGCAATAAGATAAAACTAATACTTGGCAGTTATAAAGAAATATAAGAAAAACATATACTTGAACAAGGATATTTATTAACAAAAGAGAACACATGTTTTAAGCTCATTTTCCATTATATCATCCATGCATTTACTACCTGAGAGTTGAATGCATTAAGGCCTTTATGATCTACTACCAAAGAGTTGGATCATTTCACAATGTGATCTACTACCAAAGAGTTGGATCACTTCCAAGTACTTTACTACCAAAGAGTTGAAGTACTTATTTCCAGCACTTTACTACCAAAGAGTTGAAGTGCTTAGATATAATGGAACAAATATATTATGTTTCATGTGTTCATATCAATAAGAACGGAAATTCAGGAAACATATCATACAAGAGCAATCATTTTATCCAATATCATATGCCAAGTATTTTACTACTCATATAACACAATCATATTGTATAATAAGCCAAGTAAGAGGTAATGGCGTACCTTCCAAAGGAACATCCTAATCACATATTCCTCATGTCATCTATATCCTTGGTCAACCCTGATTAAGACAAGACCATGTATTATCATCAGATTCACATCATCTTGCATCTCATTTTAACCCTAATTATGTCCATTAGGGTTTCTCTTATCTCATTATGGTATTCTCATGATTACTTGCTTTCTTGTCTTAGAATCATCTTACTGATGTCATGTTCCAGATTATGGTTCTTATCTGAATCATTAACTTCCATGTCATTTGTGCACATATATATTAACCCTAAGTTACATCATTAACCTAGATTAGGGTTTTATAACATGTATTAATATTCATCTTCATATAACATGGATTTTGTTCGTCATTATGATCTCATATTTAATTCCGAGGTTCCAGATACTGATATGAGCTTATTCTGTAAATTTCATCATTTATAGAGAAAGTATGTATTTATTGCATTTTATTAGGGTTATTAGCCCTAATTAGACATATTAAGCAAATTATATAATTTCGTACATCCACCTGATCATCCTTGACATCAGGTGCATTATAAACATAATTATATACTTATTGGCATTTTTCCATAATTTTAGAACATCCTTTGACATTTATTATCCATCAATTAAGCATTTCACTACTAACAAGATATCACTGATATTTAAGCTTCAAAAGTAGGATATTATGCTTCCATATTATTATACGCATTTTTCTGAGAATTTTGGTACCTTATTTGTAATTTTCTGATAATCGAGGTAATTTCTATACTTTATTGAAGATCTGTGAGTTTATTGGGTTTTTACCTTGTTTGTCCAATGGCAACCCGCCATGTGGCCCTAAGGAGGGTGCGGCTCTCCTGTCTGCTGGCTGGTTCGCGATCTGGATCTGGCGGTGGATCCATGGGTCTAAGGATCCGAGGACCCGACCGCTCCTCCCTCTGGTCCTCGCGTTCAGCGTGGACTCTGTTTCCATAGAGCGCCGCCGCAGAGCTCAGCTCTGGCGAGCAAACAACAAGCGCCGCCTCCTCCTCGTGAAAGACCTACCCCGGCCCAAGCTTCAGTGTCTTTCCCTCAATGCCGCCGGCCACTCACCTCGGTTTTTCAACCTTTGATGCTCCATTTAGGTGAGAGCGCCGCCGCCATCTCTGCCATGGCAGAGCAAAAGGGGGGAAAAGCACCCCTCTCACTCCCGCTCGAGCATGAAGCTTCCAAAAGCTTCATCGGGCCTCCACGAACACCTCTGCACCCTCCAATCGTAGATGTGCACACCCACTCCCAGCCTCCGAGCTCCGCCTTCTTCTCCAGCCAGGTTGGACTCGTCCACCATGAAAAGCTTCACGATTTGGGCACGCAGATACATGGGTGGAATCCCCTGACCTCGGCCTCCCTTTTCCCCTTCTTGACTTCTGTCGGAGTCCTCACTAAATCCAGTAGAAACCCCCTCCAATCCTCACTGTATTTCTCTAGTTTTACTGTTGCTGAGTTGGAGAGACAGAGAGTGTGCGGAGGTTTGTTCTCCCTCCACACTCCACCAAAGGCAACATGTAGGGGGTCATATGACAGTCCTCGATGAGTAAGACTTAACTTCTCAGTCGTCTCTTCCATTTGACGCACGTTCAAAGATCGTGGTGGCGTGGGTGCTTGCACGCCTCACTGCTCCAAGACTCCTCATGATCCGGGGCTTGGAGATGAGCTCAGTACCGTCTGATCTACATCCAAGAGCTAAGAAGGCACATTGAAGGACCGGATCTGTGGCTCACTTAAAGTAGCCCTTACTGCTACTATATTGAATATGTAGGGCCACGATTAGTCCACGCAGCCTACCCAAACCAAAGGGGCGTGTGACACATCCATCAAGCCCCAAACTTAGGTCTAAGAACATCAATTATGCACATTGTTTCACCAATTTCAAACCCTAATAACTTCCTCTAGGAACATCCAAATGCCACCAAATTTTAACCATAGCTTCTTTACCTCTCAAGCTACCTTCTACTCAAATTTGGTGACAAAACTCATCTATTAGACCATTCAAATAAATTCCTCAAAAAGGCATCAAGTTAAGGATGAAATTAACATCAATCAACAAACCTATTTTGTCAAAATCTTGTAACTCTCAATATTATTCGACCTTATGATTTTACTTATGTCATTGCATGATCAAAGACTCCAAAATTCCACTCCATCACATCCTACACACCTTAAAAGATATTTCGTCCTCGAAATTAAGCCAGAAAACCCACTTTGTCACATCATATACATCTTAAAAGAACTTTTGTCCTCGAAAGTAAACCATACTCATACTTCCAGGAAAAGCCTTATCTTGCCTCCATCCACATGTAGGCACTATTCTATGTGTAACATATCCGCAAAGGTTACCTAGAACCATGTATCCAAAGCACTATTAGGGGGGTTTACAACCATCTTGGTGCACAAACACTCCATTCAAGGTTAAACTTAAGGTTTAGAAACTTAGGTTATGTCATTACATATCTCATATGCTAGGGTTGCATCCTTATCTTTACCCATGCATTAGGATTCCAACATTGTATTATCATGTTCAAAAGGAGTTAACCCAAGTTAAGCCATTATCAAGGTGTCATCAACATTTTATGGAGCTCATTGTTAGAACATGTTGAAGATTAACATATGCCTTTTAGGAGCGAGTTAACTAAAGTTAACCCACCTTATCCATCTAGATCACATCATAGTGTCATAAACGTTATGGTGTGCTAACTGTCGAACTATATAGTTCATCTTTATTAAGCACTTAGATTAACATCTCATGTAACATGTTTCATTCATATAGTCTTATTTCATTACTCATAATTGATTTCAACATTTACTAGTGATTTCATCACAAGATTAACCAGCAATATCACATTATCATCATAATTCATGTATATGGTTAACCATTTATGCATCGATATCTTTTAAACCATATTTAGGTTTCTATTATATCATGTCTACAGATCACAACTCGATATTCGATCACATCCTTACATGTATCATATCATAGTTGTGCTAAACAAACTTATGTGAGTGGCTTATTAAACATATATAGAAACATTTATCTAGTCCAACTGAGGTTCTCGTGACCCATATCATGAAGATAGTGCATTGCTCATTCTTTCTGAGCTAACTCAACTCTATGTGTATCTCATAACACAACTTTATCTTTCCTCCCTCTTGGTCTAGGATTCTCTGATTACCTCATTGGCACTAGCTAATAGCTTCATTAGCTCTAGCCACATAAGCACAAACCAAAACATGCTACAACATACTATTCATAGGTCTTCTACCCATGAAACATGATTACCCAAAACTTCTCTTATACCTGCAACCACTAGATTCCTATGCGGGAAACCACCAACCCGAGCATGAGGCTTCATAGAAACTAACATAGCTACCTCCTCCAGGGTCTTGGGCTCTCTCCCTCACCCAGATGGCAGGCACTCATATTCATGTTCACATGTTCATATAACCAGCCTCTCTCTGACTCTAGGGTTTGGTCTTCCCACGGACATCTAGGGTTCAACAGATCTATAGGAATCATACATAAAGCAACTCAACTCAATCACTCAGGAGTAGTCTAGTTTAGGACATATCATATCACATATCTCATATTTCTCATATCGTGGAGTCTAGGTTCTCTTACCTTCTCCTTGTGGGTCTCGCTCTCTCTTGAGCTAACCCCAAAACTGGTCCTAACACTAGAGGTCCTCCTTCGTAAAAGAGATTGAGGCCCATGCTGACTCACAACCTTGTCTCAGCCTAGCTTATCTTATCTCATAAAAGCCTATTTTCTTGCATCATCAGAACTCATCTTGCATCCTTAAGATGAACTTAAGTCCTAAAAGACAAACATAGATCATCACAAACTATCTTATATCATCTATATAAGACTTAGATCGTATCATCAAACTTATTCTATCTATTCCATCTATCACATATACCAAACAAGGCTCTAGACATCTAATCTAGAACTACACTCTCTTCTAGACTGATGTCATCACTTTCACTTAGGTTGCATGAACACCTCCTACTCGTACATGTGTGGGGACACATTTTTGTAATACATATACATAATAAAATATTATATAATTTTTCTCCGATAAAACAAGCGTCAGAGAAAACTACCAAGGTTCGATCTGATTGGAATCAAAAACCAAATCCAGAAACGAGTGCCCCACACATAGTAGAGAGTATAGTGTCATGAAAACTAGTGAAAGGGGTGAGAACAAGGGGTAGACTAATGTAGCTACTCTAGACAACGTGCACAATATGTCTAGGGTTTCTCTTCCCTTGATGCACGCCATTTCCGAATAGTGCAATGTCCCATACCGTTGCACTACAAGGAAAGTATGACATCTAAGGACTTGCTATTAAACAAGCACTAGTCTAGACCTAGTTCTCGGACATCTAGGTGCTAACCTAGAGGCTAGGTCAGATCTAGTCTCTAAAAGATGAAAAATCTAACCCTAAAGATTATTAAGGTTCAAGGTTCTTTAGTTTTGAGTTGCATAATGAGCAAATGTCGGGCTTTGCTATTGTTCATGCTCTGATACCACCTGTGACATCCCCAGATTTTCAAAAGCTTAATCTGATGTGTGACGTCCAAATTAAAACCCTCACCTCAACGAGAATCCCAATTTAACATCCCACACAAGGCTAAGAAGAAGAAGATCAGAGGAAGTCAGAAGGAAACACAGTAGCACATGTACATGAACAATAAACAAACCATACACATGTTCACCATTCAACATATAATTACAACATGAATTGTTACAACATTTGATATTACATATTGAATAGCAAACTACTCAACATATACATGTTCTACAACTAAACAACAGGATCTTAAGACAACAGGTCCACCTGTACATCAGCTCGCTACACAACTCTCTCTATCTTGGATCTTCAATAGCATAACAACAACCTAAACAAAAGATTACATGCGGTACATGTCAGCACAATATTTCAAGAATATTGTACTGAGTACGCCTACGTGTCTTTTTATATACCTCTCATCATATCTTGGCAATAAGATAAAACTAATACTTGGCAGTTATAAAGAAATATAAGAAAAACATATACTTGCACAAGGATATTTATTAACAAAAGAGAACACATGTTTTAAGCTCATTTTCCATTATATCATCCATGCATTTACTACCTGAGAGTTGAATGCATTAAGGCCTTTATGATCTACTACCAAAGAGTTGGATCATTTCACAATGTGATCTACTACCAAAGAGTTGGATCACTTCCAAGTACTTTACTACCAAAGAGTTGAAGTACTTATTTCCAGCACTTTACTACCAAAGAGTTGAAGTGCTTAGATATAATGGAACAAATATATTATGTTTCATGTGTTCATATCAATAAGTACGGAAATTCAAGAAACATATCATACAAGAGCAATCATTTCATCCAATATCATATGCCAAGTATTTTACTACTCATATAACACAATCATATTGTATAATAAGCCAAGTAAGAGGTAATGGCGTACCTTCCAAAGGAACATCCTAATCACATATTCCTCATGTCATCTATATCCTTGGTCAACCCTGATTAAGACAAGACCATGTATTATCATCAGATTCACATCATCTTGCATCTCATCTTAACCCTAATTATGTCCATTAGGGTTTCTCTTATCTCATTATGGTATTCTCATGATTACTTGCTTTCTTGTCTTAGAATCATCTTACTGATGTCATGTTCCAGATTATGGTTCTTATCTGAATCATTAACTTCCATGTCATTTGTGCACATATATATTAACCCTAAGTTACATCATTAACCTAGATTAGGGTTTTATAACATGTATTAATATTCATCTTCATATAACATGGATTTTGTTTGTCATTATGATCTCATATTTAATTCTGAGGTTTCAGATACTGATATGAGCTTATTCTGTAAATTTCATCATTTATAGAGCACGTATGTATTTATTGCATTTTATTAGGGTTATTAGCCCTAATTAGACATATTAAGCAAATTATATAATTTCGTACATCAACCTGATCATCCTTGACATCAGGTGCATTATAAACATAATTATATACTTATTGGCATTTTTCCATAATTTTAGAACATCCTTTGACATTTATTATCCATCAATTAAGCATTTCACTACTAACAAGATATCACTGATATTTAAGCTTCAAAAGCATAATATTATGCTTCCATCTTATTATACGCATTTTTCTGAGAATTTTGGTACCTTATTTGTAATTTTCTGATAATCGAGGTAATTTCTATACTTTATTGAAGATCTACGAGTTTATTGGGTTTTACCTTGTTTGTCCAATGGCAACCCGCCACGTGGCCCTAAGGAGGGCGCGGCTCTCCTGTCTGCTGGCTGGTTCACGATCCGGATTTGGCGGTGGATCCATGGGTCTAAGGATCCGAGGACCCGACCGCTCCTCCCTCTGGTCCTCGCATTCAGCGTGGACTCTGTTTCCACAGAGCGCCGCCGCAGAGCTCAGCTCTGGCGAGCAAACAACAAGTGCCGCCTCCTTCTCGCGAAAGACCTACCCCGTCCCAAGCTTCAGTGTCTTTCCCTCAACGCCTCCGGCCACTCACCTCGGTTTCTCAACCTCTGATGCTCCATTTAGGTGAGAGCGCCGCTGCCATCTCTGCCGTGGCGGAGCAAAAGGGGGGAAAAGCACCCCTCTCACTCCCGCTCGAGCCTGAAGCTTCCAAAAGCTTCACCGGGCCTCCACGAACACCTCTGCACCCTCCAATCGTAGATGTGCACACCCACTCCCAGCCCCCGAGCTCCGCCTTCTTCTCCAGCCAGGTTGGACTCGTCCACCATGAAAAGCTTCACGATTTGGGCACGCAGATACATGGGTGGAATCCCCTGACCTCAGCCTCCCTTTTCCCCTTCTTGACTTCTGTCGGAGTCCTCACTAAATCCAGTAGAAACCCCCTCCGATCCTCACTGCATTTCTCTGGTTTTACTGCTGCTGAGTTGGAGAGATAGAGAGTGTGCGGAGGTTTGTTCTCCCTCCACACTCCACCAAAGGCAACATGTAGGGGGTCATATGACAGTCCTCGATGAGTAAGACTTAACTGCTCAGTCATCTCTTCCATTTGACGCACGTTCGGAGATCGTGGTGGCGTGGGTGCTTGCACGCCTCACTGCTCCAAGACTCCTCATGATTCGGGGCTTGGAGATGAGCTCAGTACCGTCCGATCTACATCCAAGAGCTAAGAAGGCACATTGAAGGACCGGATCTGTGGATCACTTAAAATAGCCCTTACTGCTACTAGATTGGATATGTAGGGCCACGATTAGTCCACGCAGCCTACCCAAACCAAAGGGGCGCGTGACACATCCATCAAGCCCCAAACTTAGGTCTAAGAACATCAATTATGCACATTGTTTCACCAATTTCAAACCCTAATAACTTCCTCTAGGAACATCCAAATGCCACCAAATTTTAACCATAGCTTCCTTACCTCTCAAGCTACCTTCTACTCAAATTTGGTGACAAAACTCATCTATTGGACCATTCAAATAAATTCCTCAAAAAGGCATCAAGTTAAGGATGATATTAACATCAATCAACAAACCTATTTTGTCAAAATCTTGTAACTCTCAATATTATTCGACCTTATGATTTTACTTATGTCATTGGATGATCAAGGACTCCAAAAGTCCACTCCATCACATTTTCTTTTCTTGTTGCATTATCTTTGCAACTTTGGAGTCTTTAGAATCCAAGGAACCCAAGAGGCATGAAATTCAACTTTGGATAACATTATTTTGCCTTCTAGAGGTTTCTACATTTTTCTTTTCTCCATTTTCTTATTTACTCATTTAATAATGGAGTTTCCTTTATCTTTTCCTTGTTATTGGGACCAATAGATAATAAAGCCCACAAAACAACCAACAAGGCTATTGTAAACGAAATCCTTTTATTCAAAACAAATTATATCATTATTTGTTCAAATATCTTTAATAGGAGAAATTACATTTCTCACCAAAAGAACCCAAAAATTGGGGTTGTAACAGTCTTCATCGTGAACAATGAACTCATAAGCTTTTGCAGTGTCTCTTGTCGTCTCGCCATAGAGTGTAGGCTACATTTGTCCTCCTAGAAGCAGTCAAAGGACTCCTGCCTCTAGAGTATTCCACGTATACCAATTAGAACTCCAATCATTCGACTAGAATAGACAATAAGGAGTTGTCCCTCCCATTGGTGTACTAGTCACCAACTTGCTCTCCCACAACAACGATCCTCAGTTGCTCTCTCCCGTAGCTATCCCTCCCTTGTCAGGTAGGAATTGCTTGGACTCTCTCAGTTACCACCACCAAAGAGGACAACAATTGTCAGAGCAACTAATTCTCAGTTTATGTTGTTGTATTCTGAGAAGCCCCTAGTACCCCTCTATTTATAGGCAGGGTTTGGGTTAGCGTTCCCAGTCTGTACATGATATGTGTGGGAGTGGAAGGGACCAAAAGATCTTGAATTTTCACAACATGTGAACCATGAAAAGGTCATCTAGTAACCCATACAGTCATCTCGCACTGCCAAACGGTCGTATGGAAGTTACCCAATCGCACACAAATTTGGCAATTTTGATTCCAATTAATATCATATATTAATTCCTTGCACCCCAAGTAATGTAAAATAAAAACTAGTCTGGGAAACATCCCCTTCATTCGGCCCAAATGATCTATCTCACCTAGGTGAGTCGTCTGTCTCACTCATCCAGAAGGCCGTCTGTTGAGTTTGAGATGAGTTGGTCAGTTCAATAATATTGAAAAGGTCAGTACAAGGGTAGAACTTAGGCAATTTGAACTCTGATCATCCTAACAACCCAAACGGCCATCTCAACACTTGAGACGCCCGTCTAGCTACCCAAATGGTTGGCTCACACAGTGAGATGGTCATTTGACATACCAGTCAGCCAATCAGTTAATCTGCTGCATGAATTGAATACCTAAACACTTTACTAATCAATCCAATCATCATTCAAGATAAACTCCTCTTCTATATGGGTCCCTATGTGTATGATCCTATAGGTCCCATATCACGTTGTTAGTGAGTGTCCATAATTGACTTACGACATCACAAGTAGAGAGTGGTGCCTAGTTGCACATTAGTGCTACCCATGTGAATGGAAAGTTGGAAAACTACTTCAACCTACAATCTGTGTAAGGTGTTGCAGTGATTGTATAATTCCTTTGTCACTGATATACAGGATGAACTCGAGGCCTGGATGGTCATCCTCCAAGAAAGAATCACACTGGCTTGGGAGTCCCCATATACTATCTAGTAGTGAAGATGAAAATAGTATTCCCATGGTTGTGAATCATTCTAAACACTACTTACTTTTGGACAATACCTTAATAATTTCCTTATAGTCCTATGGACTTTTTGAAACTATTATTTAATAAAAGCTATTTATATAAATCTGGCATCTGATGCCAATTATAATACCCCCCTCCTCCTATTATCCCCATTGAATGTGGACCACTGAGGCAAGGTTTGTTGTCGTTAAATTCTCAAGGATCCAGATTAAATAAACAACAATTAATAATTAATAATTCCAAACCAAGGTATTAATGATAAGAGTGAGGAAGAAAAGATTTCATGTAAGAAGTTACATAATTTTCAAAAAGAAGGAAAACTAATAATTATTCTGGAAATGAGATAAGGTTCATGGCAATTACATGCATAAAATAAACTAGCAAAATCCTCCTTATTTATCTTGAGAAGTGTTCCTTTTCCTTGCAATGTTATTCGTAGCTTCATTTCAAGGTTTCCTGACCTAAAATATCAAAAAACAAAATGTGGACATTGTATTACTATACTATGTATATGGGTTATTTGTGAATACTCACTTTAATCATGCTTTTTAGATTGTCAAAGTTTTTTTAATTTTGGATGAATATGATGAATACCTTTGATGATTTGATACTTTACAAATTATAAGGTCTTATGTGTATCACTATAGAATAATAATCGTTCATAATAATTGATATCGCACGAGGGTGTTTTGCGGAAAACCCCACTCTTAAGATGATATAGAATAACCATCAAGAGAGTGTCAAAAAACCAATATGAAGTGAGTTGAAAGAGTCTGGTGATAGGATATGCACCCATGAACCTGGTGACAAGGCATACACTTCAAGATCCATTTATGGATCACTTATTGGTCCACCAAGTAATATGAGAAGTATTATGGGTCGAAATAAGATGAGAATGGGAAAATTTACTACTCATAGTTACTTTATTTTAATTTCATGTATGTTATTACAAAGTATATGCACACATTTGGGTTGACCCCACTTACATATTATATTAATATACTGATCTTACTTTGTATTTTGGCATTTTGGGTTAAAAATGTTGTCATGAAGCTAAAGAAAACCTTATAAGGAAAAATTAAAATTCTCTAAATAAATGAGGAGGATTTATCTAGTTTATTTTATGTATTTAACATCCGTGAACCTTAGCTCATTTCTAGACTAATCAGTAGTTTTCCTATTTTGAAAATTACATAACTCCTTAGAGGAGATATTTCCTACCCCACTCCTATAAAATGTATCTCACTACGAAACTATCAATTGTTTTTTGTTCATGTCTAGATCATTAGAAGTATAAGGATAATGACCCTTGCCTCCTTGTGCGCATTCAAAGGGGTTAATAGGAGGGGAGTCTTTGCAGTTGCTTCTCAACAGCAACAAACTAGGGCCAATATTGAGGGGGAAGCCAAAGGGAGTGGAAACGAGGTGAGAGGAGTGACCCATGGTTTAGCTCTGTAGGGATCTTATAGACACATTGTACCCCACCTTTCTCGATTTCAACTAGAGGTTCAAGATACCGCCAACGTTATGGATCCAAGATTTACAGTCTCGGGGCTGCATGACCAGTTGGAGGGCAAAGTACTAATTTCATGTCACATTAAATGTGCAAATATCATATAATACTTATTACAATTGGTTCCTTTATTCAAATAAAAGGTTGAAAACTTCAAAATGTTCCATAGACCTCTACGATTATCTACTTGACTCAAAATTTTGAGGGTTTCTTTCTTTCTTTTTCTTCTTGTTAACATAACCATATAACAATGAAATTAGTTAGATTAATATACTTCTTAAACTTCCATTCACCCTTATATGAATTCAAATTAAGATTCAAAAAAATAGCATATATTCTCATAAGGTTTTCAAAACTTGGGTATAACCTTCTAAGGCGGTATTATAGCCAAAAAGAATCACAAATAATAGATTACTCAATTAAACCACCAATTCTTGAATTGGTGAAGGACTCAAGAGCAAATATATACAGCTACATTATTTATTTAGAGGATTTACTTTAATAATCCTTTTTAAATTAAAACTTCTATATAAAATGGAAGATATTCCAAATACTCACAATCATCCTCTTACACTCATCTTTCTACTGTATAAATGCATATTTCTACCATCCTTTTTTATTCAATTCATGGGTAAGATAAAATATGATTTTAGGTGGGGCCACAAAGGATAAGAGGAAGGTCCATCTATTGTGGGATCTTATATGCAAATTCAAAACTATAACATACTAAAACATGGTTCTCAAATCCCCAAAATCCTAATTTCATGGATTAGGTATCCATGGGCATTGATCTTACTATATCCCCTAACAAGGTATAGAATATACCTTAGCATGTGAAGGTAATGGGTTTAAATGAAGTTAAATATCTTGCATAACTTAATAAAAATATTTGGAATCATATAATGTGAATGATAGGTCATTTTTCACCCTTATTGTAATAGGATGGAACTAATAATTGGTGTAAGATGATTAAAACGGATGAATAATAAATAGTTAGGCTTTGTGTAATAAATTCTATAATGTGAACAACTCATACTATAAAAAGGTTCATAAAGTAAATTTTTAAATCTAGGTAATAATATATGGCAAGATTCATATATTAAACAATACATATACTAATGTGTCCTTAACCCTCAATAAGGTAATTAATTCAATTAATAGTGATGGAAACAAGTTGAATATATCCATATCAATGATTATAATGGGAAGCATCCTAATGGGCATAAAATGAAATATGCAATAATGAAAGTTGGTTGGTTTTTTATTTGAAATATGATATATTAAAAGGAAATTTAATAAAATAATGGTTATGGCTGCATGTAAGAGTTAAGGAAAGTCACTCATGTGAAGATAATCCTAAAACCAAATAAATATAAGATAGTATCCATAAATATTTATTTGATAACAAAAACCTCTAACCCTAGCCAACTATATAATCTAATAAATAGTATCAAAAGAAGAAATTAAAAGTAGATTCTAGTACTCATGTTTTAGTTGGTTTGTGGGAAAAGTTTCACATAAAAGGGATAATTATAGATGCCTTCATTTTAAAAATATTAAGTAGTGGATAATACTAAAAGAGGAAACCAATGGAAAAAACATATTATAGATGCCAAATAGGTCTAGAAGTAAATATTGATATTAATTAGATGATTCTAAATACCACAATTGATTAAGGAAAGAAGACATAAAGAAAATTATGCTAAAAATAGTAAGTATTTGTTAATACAACCTATTTGTCTTAAATTTTCTCACGCTTTAACTCTATCATGCGCCTCATTTTAGTTTCTTCCCCGCATAGACACCATGATCTAACAAACAACCGCTTATCTTTCCATTTCTCATTGATCCAATGTAGGGATGATTGTCCCTTACCTCTAGATTTTCTCACAGACTGGAGACAAACACACTAGGCCTCCATTGCTGATCTCTCTCTTATATTAGTCAACCTAACCTTATGATTTCTTCTTACCTAGTTTCACTATTAGTTTCTACACTTTTTGAGGCCAAATATGTTAGGATTCTTCACTAGCACCCTCTCACCATCCTGACCTTACAAATGGACATAAAATCCTCTCCAAACCCTTCTTATTTAAAGGCAGGACTCCTTATTTGCTTACAACATGTTTGAAGAAATGTGGAAATGTGTACACCCTCACAAACCTTGTGGGTCCTCTAATGTCATCTTTACTTGCACAGACATTCCTGGAGACCCTCTAAAGCTCCTATGTGCACTTGAGGCATCCAACCAAGGTAGCTTTCTTGTTCACCTTTCCTTTTGACTTCTCTCTCTTTATTTGCAACCAAAATTGGTTCTTCATAGCTTTGCCCCAAATCAATTTGGTTTCAATGCCCTTGTTTTTGTATGAAGGTCAAGAACTTGTTTTGGCCGTTGGATTGGTTGCTACTATATTTTCTTCTAGTTAGATTCCATTATGTGTTGCCTAGTTTCTTGATTTTTAGTTATCTCTATGTGCTCATGGTTCTAATTTTGAGATAGATGTGTTTGTCGTTGGATTTTTTCCTTTGATCTAGTTATCTTCACAGGACCCACCAGAGTCAATGCATCGCTCGATATACACTTGATCCTCTCTATCCATTAGAGGGGAAAAATAGTGAACTACTGGCCTCCTTCCATGAAGCAGCCTTGGCAGAGGATTCTCTGGAGATCTTCAGATGGCCCATGACCTATATTTGGGTTCGTTGACATTGCATGGGTGGGTTTTAGATGACGGCATTGTTCTTTCGATCTTGGTTGTAATAACAGGGCATGCCTTGTATTTTCATCTCAAGGATTGTTTCTTTGAATCTTTTCACACCCAATGTTTTTGGGTTCTTAGTGTTTTTGTAGCAATGTGTTGTCTATTGATGCTCCATACCACATGCATATTGGCTCTGGAGGTAGAGCTGGTGTGGTGCTCAGTGCACCCAAATACCAACATTTAGGTTTGTTGTCTTTGTCTTTTCCTAAAGAGTGCACATGTAACATTTGTTTTCTCTAACGCATCTTTGATTGAAGGTTGGAGCAGTATTAGAGGTTATGTTGTCTTTTGGGTTGAAGAAGATGATCCTATACAATTTTCCTTCTCTACCCTTGCCTCCATTTTCCTCATCACGTGCTAGAGAGACATATCTAACTTTTCTACATTTTACTTGTCTGCTATGCGAACGGATCTTGATTTGAGTATTTTCTAAAGGGTTGTGTCATGCATCAAGCTTGTAATGCATGATGCAAGGACATGGAGGGATTTTTCCTACATTTGATTTTATAAATCAATTAATGATAGAAACTTGTAAACTCCATAGCTAGTTAATGGCAACTCAGCAAATGATAAAAAAGTATGATTTGGATCCATAAAAGGATTCTCTATCTATTAATATGGGTTTTGTACCTACTTCTAGTATCAAAAACACGGTTTTAGGGTTTGTATGATTAATTATATATTAATCATGGTTTTACATGTATGCTTAATAGGTTGGTTGAACTCTGTTGAAGATATAGGGTTGATTGTGGACATATCTAGCCTCTACATTAGGTATGTTGCACCCCAATCTAAATCATATTGATATTTCTCTTTCATATATATATATATATATATATATATATATATATATATATGTGTGTGTGTGTGTGTGTGTGTGTGTGTGTGTGTGTGTGTGTGTGTGTTTGTGTGTGTCTATGTATGTATGTTGCATCTCCTTGAGTCATAATTTGGGAATTCACCTATATTTCTTTCCCTTGGTATATTTGGGAATGGAAACCATATTTTATTTCATGAAGCTTATTCTTGAATTGATTTAGTGAGCAATCCCTTGTGTTAAATAGATTCTTTTCCATCACTAAACTTATTGGATCTTCTTTTATGGGTCATTTAACCCCACTTAGTATTATATAAATGTTCTCATCCCTCGTATTTTGAATTGAGCTTACTTATTCTTTTATCATGCATCATGTGGTGAACACTAACATAATGTACTATGTACAATTTTGTGTGGATGTGTAAATTGCCACACTTGATAATTTGTGCAGAGGTGTTACTTCCTACAAAATGAAAATTTATAGAGAAGATGTTTCCTGCTAAGAGTAGATGTATATCCTTTCCTGCTCACTCTACACTATTGAGCATATGTGTATTTTTTCTTCTCACCCCATATTTTAGACTAGATGTGTGTATATGTTCATGTTCACTCCATATTCATGGTAGATGTGTTATTTCCTACCAACCATTTTATATTATTCTAGTATTGTCACATGTAAAAAATGGATGTTTTTCTCATGATTGTTATCCACATAATAGGCAAGTTTCATTATGAACTCTTAAACGATAGCTTATCTTTGTCACTTTATTGTGCCATTCTCTTTTGATATCCACTTGGATGATTTGATATCTCTCTTTTGATTTGGAAATCCTTATTAAATATAGCATTTTCCATTTCCCATAATATTGCCCAATCTATATTTTTGCACATATTGGCTTTTATGTTGACAACTTTCACCTTTTCTTCTTTTATGGGGCATGCTTCCAACCCCTTAGGTGATGGACATGGATGAATTGTCATGTTGACCAGAGCTTTTCATATTGGAGTTGACTTTTTAGAGATACTCTCAAAGTAACTCAAACTTCCCTCCGCTTAGTTGTATGATTTTTAGATCTTATGTAAACCCAAGTGGGAAATCAATCATGTAATCTTGTAAATTGTAAATAGTCATTATATTTTACTCCATTAAAATTGTTGTATACCATCTTCTAAAAAATCAAAAAGATATACATATACCAACATACTTATTAGTGTCTTTGGATTAAATGGATTTATTTATCAATTAAATAAGAAGTGAATCCCCTCTCGGGTCCCATTCCTTAAGATGAAGCCTTGAAAATTAGATTCTGACTATTTTAAATTTGTCTCTCTAAGTAGAACCCCTAACCTACATGAAAACTCGATAAATGAGATGTTCACCCTAAAATATATCTATGTTTATCATGAGATGATGGAAGGAAGATTTATAATCATATGACTTACACATAAGGATCTCGATGAGTAAACCCTAATATGATGGGACCCATAAGTTCATATCCTATAAAATAGGTTAGTTGTGATGTATATCTTGGGATGTTATGAGATCTGACTTTAGGGTGAAACTAGGTAATGAGGATGAGAAGGTAGTTGATAAGAAGATCTTAATATGGAAAGTGTGTGATTTGATTCTCACAACTGATTTTAGATCCATATTTTGTCTAATATCATATGATCTTCATCACCAAAACATATCTACCATTACTGATATATGTACAAAAAAAACTAGATTTTAGTGATGGCCTCACGAACTAAATGATAATAGAATAATATGTGAAGTCTTGGAAGAGAAATCCTAGAACTAATTAGAATAAAAATCTCAAACCTTTGATTTGACATTGGAGATATAACTAGGAAGATGTGGACAACACCTAAGGTTTAGAGGAAATGCCCTCTTTTTATCCAATCTGTAGTGGATAGTACTACTTAGTGGCTTGTTAGATGCTTATGTGAACCTTCACGTTGTTATGTTAGAACCCCAAGGACCTAAAACTCAACCCTAGGCATGTAAAATCACCTATTTGGGGGCATGACCTATGTAATTTAAAATCACACATGGTGACCACAAATAAATAATGTACATATGAAACCCTATTATCTTTAGATTTGTTTAATTTCAATTAAACCTTTTTAAGGGTTTGGGAGTAATTAGTTGATAGTTTGTGTATGGCTAGATTTTGAGGAGGAAATTCCTTTAAGAAATGGAGTGTTTTAACATACCAAAACCTGGCTCTCTAAACCCCAAAAACCTAATTTCATAGATTGGGTACATATGGGCATAGATCACGCTACAACCCCAAACAAGGTATAGAATATACCCCAACATGTAAACATATTGGTTTTAGATGGCCTTATATATCTTCATGATTTAAGGAAAATATTTGTAATCATATAATGTGAATGATAGGTCTGCACCCTTAACCCTATTAGAATGGAAATAACTAATAATTAGTGTTAAGATGGTTAATCTCGATTATGAATTTTGTATAATAAATCCTAGGTTATATAATGTGAACAAATCATATACTAAAAAGGAACTCATAAAGCAAATTCAAAAATCCAAGTAATAATATATGGCGAGATTCATATAAAATATATTAATGTGTCCCTAACCCTCAAAAGGTAATCAATTCAATTAGTAGTGATGGAAACGAGTTGAACATATCCATATCAATAATAATGATGGGAAACATCCTAATGGGTATACAAGAATATATGGAATAGTGGGAGTTGGTTTTTCTCTAATTGGAGATATGATATCACAAAATATTTTAAAAGGAATCTTGCATTAATAATAGTTATAGTTGTACATAAGAGTTAAGGAAGTTAGCCTTGCAAAGATAAAAAGAATTTAATTATCAAAATCTTATCCAAATATATTTATTTGGTAACAACACCCTCTAACCGTAATCCACTATATAACCTAATACCTAGTCCCAAAATAAGAAACTAAATGTAGATTTGAGATCATCATGTTTTAGTTAGCTTGTGGGGCAACTTTCAAATTAAATGAATGATCCTAGATGACTTAATTTCATTGAGGAACAAAAATATAAATTAAAATCAATATTAAATAAAGTAGTTGATGACTAAAAAATAGGAAACCAATGTAAAAATTGGACTCTATATGATAAAATAGGTCGAGATGTCAAGTTTGAGATTAATTGGATGATTGTAGATACATCAATTGATTAAGAAAAGAAGACATAAAGAAAATGATCCTAAAAATAGTAAGTGTTTGGTAATATATTCTATATGTCTATAGTTTATCGTGCTTTAACTCTGTCACATTCCTCAATTTATTTCCTTTCATGCTCAAACACCATTGATCCAACGGTGAACCTCTTATCTTTCCTTTTCACATAGATCCAACACAGGGATGACAGTCCCTTACCTCACAATATTCTCATAGATAGCAAGTGACGACATCAAAATTTCTTTGCTAATCTCTCTCTCATATTCATCAAGTTAACCTTGTGATTTCTTCTCCCCTAGTTTTCTTGTTCGTTTCTACAGTGTTTAAGCCCAAATTCGTTAGGGTTTTGCACTAGTGCCCTCTCAACACCCTAACCTTCCACAGGGACATAAAGAGCTCTCCAAAGCCTTACTCTTTAAATTTGATACTCCTTACTCACTTTGAACCTATTTGAAGCAATCTATACACCCTCAAAAACCTGGTGGGACCCTAATATCACTTCTCCCCTTGCACAAACCTTCTTGGAGACCCTATGAAGATCTCGTGTACACCAAGGAACTGAACCAAGGTAGTTTACTCATTCACCCATCTTTCTTCCTTTGCTCTCTTACTCTGCAATCACAATTGGTTCTTCATAGTTTTACCCCAAATTAATTAGGTTTAGATGCCTTTGTCTTTGTCTGAAGGTCAAGAATTTGTTTTGGGCATTGGATGGGTTGTAATAGGCTTTTCCTCTAGTAAGATTCCATCGTATGTTCCCTAGATTCTTTATTTTTTGTTATCTCTGTAGTGCTCTGGGTTCCACTATTGTGCTAGGTGTGTTTATCACTTTTTTTGTTTCAGTTGACCATGTTACCTTCACAAAACCAACTAGAGTCAATGCATTGCTCGAGATGCACTTGATCCTCTCCATCTTTAGAGGGAAACAAAAGTGAACAGTCTACCCTCCTTCCATGAAGCAGCCTTAATAGAGGATGGTCTTGAGATCTTCAGATGGCTTGTGACCTATCTTTGGGTTTGTTAAGATCACTTGTGTGGGGTTAGATGATGGCATTGTTCTGTCAACCTTGGTAGTAATACTAGGGTTTCCCTTCCTCTTTGTCTCAAGGATTATTTCTCGAATCTGTCATCATCCAATGTTTCTGGTTCTTGGTGTTTTCTATAGCAATGTGTCGTATGTTGAGGCTCAGTACCACATGTTTGTTGGCCCTGGTAGTAGGGCCAGTGTGGTGCTCAATGCACCTTAAGACCTACATTTGGATTTTCGTCTTCATCTTGGCTTAAGGAGTGCACATATGTCCTTTTTTTCTCTGGAGGCGATCACATCTCCACCCACAATCGAAGGTTGGAGCAGCAATAGAGGTCATGTTGTCAATTCTATTGAAGAAGATGATCATCTTTGGTTTTCCTTTTCTACCATCACCTCCATTTTTTGCATCTTGTGCTAGAGAGGCATATCTATCTTTTCTACATTTTACTCATCTGTTATGACCATAAATCTTGAGTTGAGTATTTTCCTAAAGGCTTTGTCATGCATCAAGCTTGTGATGCATGATGCAAGAACATGGAGGTCTTTCTCCATGGATTTGATTTTATAAATCATCTAAAGAATAGAAACTTATAAATTTATAACTAATTAATGGTACATTAGAAAATTGTGACAAATTATGATTCAAATTCATAAAAGGAAGTATTCTCTATCTAAGGATATGGGTTTCATAACCTACTTTGAATATATAAGAATATTTTTAGGGTTCATGTGATTGATTATATATTGACCCTTATTTTACATATATGCTTAATAGGTTGTTTAAAGCTCTGTAGAAAATTTAGGATTGACTTTAGACATATCTAGCTTGGATATCAGGTATGTTTCACCCCTTCTAGATCATATTGGGTAATTGATCCACTTTCTCTCTCTCTCTCTTAATGTGTATAGTATAGCTCCATGGGTCATAATTTGGGGATTGACCTATGTTTCACTCTCTTGGTATTTGGGAATTGGAACCATAATATGTTTTATGAAGCTTATCCTTTGAGTTGATCATGTTGAATGATCCATTTTGTTATATATATTTTACTACATCACTAGATTTATTGGATCTTCTTTTATGGGCCCTCTAACCCCACTTGATACTAAATGGATGTTTGCATCCCTCATATTTTGAATCGAACATACTTATTCTTTTTTTGATGCATCATGTGGTGACTACTAGCATAATGTAATATGTATGTTTTGTGTAGATGTGTAAATTCCCACACTCGATAATTTGTACAGAGGTATTAATTCCTACAAATGAATGTTTTATATGGTAGATGTGTACCATGTCCTGCTTACAGGATATTATATCCTTTCTTGCTCACCCTACATTATAAAGTGGGTGTTTATTTTTTCTACTCGCCCCATAGTTTAGAGAATATGTGTATATGATTTTGCTCGCCCCATATTCATGGTAGATGTATTATTTCCTACCAATATATTTTATATTATTGTAGTATTGTCACATATAAAAACATGGATGCTTTTCTCATTATTGTTATCCATATAATTTGCAAGTTTCATTATGAACTCTTAAATTATGGCTTATCTTTGGGTTAGTCACTTTACTATGACATTCTTTTCTGACATCCACTTAGTTACTTTGGTATCTCTCTTTTGATTTAGGAAGCCTTGTTAAATATATTGTTGTCCTTTTCTAATAATATTGTCGAATCTGTATTTTGGCACTTATTGGCTTTTATGCTGAGAACTTTTACCTTTTTCTCTTTTTTGGGGCATACTTCCAACCCCTTAGGTGATGGACATGGAGGACTTGTCATGGTGACCATGACTTTTCTTAGTAGAGGTGACTTTTAAGAGATAGACTTGAAGTAGTTGAAACTTATATTGCTTAGTTGTATGAGTTTTGGCTTTTAAGTAACTCCCAAATGGAAGAGCAAACATGTAATCTTGTAAATCGTAAATAGTCATTACATTTTATTCTGATGCTATTCTTGTATACCACTTTTTAAGAATTGAGAAACATACACCTATTCCAACATCTTGTTACTGTGTTTATGGGTTTATTCCTCAATTAAGTAGCAAGTAGATACCCTCTCGGGTCACACTCCTTACAATAGCCTTAAGGTGGTTGAAGATCATTAATAATGTGCTCATTTCACTTGCTTCATTCTCAAAAGTTCATACTCTTATATTGTGCTCAAAGAGTACCATGGATCAATCTCGTTCACCATAAGTATTGTATGTGTTGCCAATTATTGTGAAGTCTTTGCGAGGGGCCTTGTTCTTTCATTCCTCACTTAAATTCTCAAGCATCCACCTTTTGCAAAATATTGTGGTTAACTAGTCAAAAGCTATCGTTAGCTACACTTTTAGAACGGTGCTTGGTTTGGTACATATGGGATCAAGCATCTATGGCCCAACATCTTAACACCGTTCCTTATGCTGCATGACCCTTATGGGGATCGAATGGATTAACCAGGAGCATTCATGTAGCTAAGCTTCCACATCATACCCCAGACGGATTCATGTTCCTTACACATTGGCTCATTTCCCCATAGGACCAATTTCTTGGCATGAAGTGACACTTTCTCTGCTTGAAAAGTTTTTAACTTTTTGATGGACAGGATGGCTCCATCTCTTTTGTCAATCTTTTCATGATTCAAGGTTTTGGGTTGGGTAAATAAAATTTTGGCTGCCTGTCATGGGACAACATTGTGATCTCAAGCAATGATCTTAGAGGCTTTCATGGACCCTTTCCCAGCTATCTCTGTTAGAATGATATCCAAAATATCAAAACACCCACTTATACTTTTTTCCTATGCCCTTGTGCACTTCAAACCTAGGGCATTGTGTCAGACATACTATAAAACCCAACTCCCGGTGGATTAGTGATCGTTAGGACGCCTCTTACAACTACAAATATGGGCCAGAAAATACATCTAAACGCCTGCGCTTACATCTTCCATGTTTGGAAAGAGGAACACAAAACTCCTGGACACCTTCGGCTACTTCATTGTTGAGATTTTGACTTCAACTGAATTCAGTATCAACATCTAGTTTAGTCATTGGTATATACGTACTCCACTTTGGTATTCTTAAAAGTTGAAATATTTCCTTGAGCTACTAGCAAAGAACTTAGCCTTTCTCTCAACATCATGCGGGCTATGTTTCCATGTTTTTCAGACACCAAAGGAGACAAGGACTTAGCAGATCCACAATTGCCTCTTGCTTTGCAATGTATTAACATATTTTGGGTTTGTTTATTGTTCTTCAATCCCATTTATTTGACAGGGATGTTTGTTCGCTTAAGAAAAATTATTTTCCTTCAGCTATCTTTGCTCAGGCCATACGTTGTTTGACCACCACTCCCTTTGTTCTCACATGCTTTGCGCATCACCTCAATCCGGCAACGTCAACCAGCTTTGGGTTTTAATATATGACTGACTCGTAACGATTAGACGGGAGGACCATAACGAAATCACATAATATCCTAACCTAACAATAAAGTGAAATACACGAAGGTGAACTCCAAACTGTAGGTGTTACCCTTTTCAACAGTGAAGCGAACCCAGACTATAGCAATGTTTGTGGTTAACGTCCACCGACAAAGCCAAGACAGACTTGAGTCATTCACAAAATCGTCAGCAGGTGGAGACGTATTCCAGATTTCCGTGGATACTTCTACATACAGTTTACAATGAGGACTTGGACGACTTATCTACAATTCGGAATCAAACGGACAAGCGTGTTGGAATCACTGTATCATTGTTCCTTCCAAATCCGCCCAGTGACGCGAAGCTTCAGCTCTTGGCGGTTGCCACCTGAGAAGAACAGTGCCATATTGCGATGAATGATTAACCCATCATGACTGTCACGCACTTTCTTATGGCTGTCCCGAATGCTTCTCGGTACACCCTGCCATGTCAGCTTACGCCCATTGCCACCCACTTCTAGACTATAACTGAAGTTCTTGGCCTCGTTATCGTCACCCATAAATCTCAAGAATGCCATGTAAACCGGAGCCATACCCAGAAGAAAAGCCTCAAAATGGAGGCAGAAATGATGTCCAAAACAGTTGAATACCTGCAGTGCATAGCAAGAGAAACAACTAAAATCCTTCAAAAATAAATATATAAGAGCAATTCAACACTTTCTCAGATGCTGATACCATTTGCAGTATTAGATCAATATTGACAACAAGAACATGCACACGAAAAAGTTGACAGAATTGATGTTGCATGAGAGTTTAGTATACCAGACTTTGGGTATGCTTCATAAAAGCAAGAAGACAATGTTGAAGTGAAAAGTCAACATAATTCTAGGTTGACCTAGGAAACTTTCCATGAGGGAAAATAGCCTGGATCAAGCACCAAGCAATTGGTTGGTGCTTGATCCAGGCTATTTTTTAAAATATTGCTTGGTGCTTGATCATGAAAAACGGTTTACATTTTGCAAAAAATAGTCTTGATATGCAAACACACTTGAGTGTATCCGTGTGATCCGTACACTCGAGTGTATTCTAGCCTGACTCTATATATATATATATATATATATATATATATATATATATATATATATATATATATATATATATTGTTCCTTATTAATTGTTTTCTCTACTCTTAAAATTTTGAAAATTCATCTAAGAGAGTTGGGATATTTGGATTTCATAATGAGTTGTGCTTGTTAACTAATTGTAAAAAAAAAATGTATGCATTGCTCTGCTTTTTATTTGAATTAACCTCAGCTTTTCTTGTATAGTTGACCACACTAACGTCAAAATTATTTTCGAGTTCCGAATTTTTCAGCTATAGATCGAATGAATCTTTTTTTTCCAGCGGGAATGAACAAATGCTGAATCCATATTTGTAATTACACTTCAGAAAGACAATGATTTAAAACACATTGGCGTTAAACCAATGCACGTTGATTCTACAAAAACAACTGACTGAAATGAAGCCAAAGCGAAAAGAGCTGTTCAAGAAAAACTAGATTTTGAATGCTTAGCCAGTCAACTAAAGTGGTAGATGTTTACACCTAACGAGCAATCATTATCATTGACCGAAATCTTTCTAGAGAATTGGTTGGTTCTTAAAGTTTATCAACCGAGCATCCAGGTACCCTCCTACATTATATAACTAAGTTGTCTATTTTCGAGCTCTCATAAAAGCCGTCTTAGCAATCTTTCAGGGCTTAGATTACTTTTGCCCCCAAATGACTCAGTGCATTGCTCGTGCCAATTGTGAAGTACGTTTCTGCACCTAGAAAATTAGTGACCTTACTCGGTAAACGCTGAAGATAGGAGATGAGATTTATTGTGTTGGTGTTAAACACCTCCAATTCTACCAACAGCGTAGGTCAAGCTATTAACTTGAAAACTATGCAAATTACATAAAAATTATGCACACAATAAGGGGCCGTTTGTATGCGACATTTCACAGCGGTATTGTAGTTACTCACGGTATTCGAAATACGATAGTCGTGAGATTGTCGTTTGGATGTTTAAGTATGTGATTACCAAATCTCGGTAGTTGACAGCCCGGTATTTCCCTGCACAACTGACGGTCTTCTTAAAATCCGCCAAAATCGGCGGCTTTTAGAAAACCACAGGCGTGACCTTACTCGGTAAACGCTGAAGATAGGAGATGAGATTTATTGTGTTGGTGTTAAACACCTCCAATTCTACCAACAGCGTAGGTCAAGCTATTAACTTGAAAACTATGCAAATTACATAAAAATTATGCACACAATAAGGGGCCGTTTGTATGCGACATTTCACAGCGGTATTGTAGTTACTCACGGTATTCGAAATACGATAGTCGTGAGATTGTCGTTTGGATGTTTAAGTATGTGATTACCAAATCTCGGTAGTTGACAGCCCGGTATTTCCCTGCACAACTGACGGTCTTCTTAAAATCCGCCAAAATCGGCGGCTTTTAGAAAACCACAGGCGTGGGCTCAGAACCTCGCTCCCCCGATTCACTTTTCTCCGACGCGAGTTCTCTCAGGTTTCCCCCCACCGTCCGTTCCATCCCGCTTTCCCCTATGTCTCTCTCTCCTCGTTTCCCTTCCAACTCACCGGTGTGCTTTTGTTGTTGCTGCTCCTGCTCTACTATACGCCGCCGATGAAGAACAGTCGGCATCGCTTTCAGATTGGACAGGCCGCAGTGAATCAAGCGGCTTCAACTATGGGGTGCTGCTTCTAGATCGAGTGCTGCCGATTTCAAATGGCATCTCTATTACTTGAGGAGCATACATTTTTGCCTGCGAACGAGCAGGCGCTGCTTCGGTTACGGGTGTCTCCTTCCCGTGTTTCCACTGTTTAATATGATGTTGAGCAAACGATGCTATTTGAAGTTAGGCCTGGTTTGGGTAAAGATTTTGGAAATCCCGGTAGTCGCGTGTGTAATTATACAGATTTTGATATTTGGCGGTAGAGAAGCTGAGCCAAGGATGGGAAAGCGACCCGTTCTGCATGGGGGAAGGACATGCAAAATGGGTGATAAGCAAGCAGAGAACTGGCACCGGACTCTGGCAATTGCAAAGCCCGCCGTTCATGGCGTACTTCACGATTACCATGTTTCTGCTAAAATATATACACAACGGTAAATAACAAATACTGAACAGCAACCGTTAATGTTAATCCGCTGTGTATGCCAGTGCATCAAATACAGGAAGTTTGAATTAAAGCGGCCAAACTAGGCCTTAAGCATTTGTCAATTGCTACAGTTGGAATCCCATAATTAGTAACTCCTGCTGTAATTTTAAATAGAGCATCCAAACGGCCCCTAACAGTAAAAATTATGTACACAATAACAGTAAAAATTATGCACACAATAAAAGTTAAGTATGATAATCCATGACGGGATTAGCATTCTCCACTGAGGGCACGTTTGATTTATAGGATTTAGTTGGATTTCCGTAACTGCTGGATTCACATAATCCTAGGATCAACAAAATTTCTGATTTCAAAAAATCTTGCGAACCAGAGCTTGTGTTTGGTGAGCTGTATACAGCATATGGACTTTACATTACCGGCCCCACTTTGATGCCCAGCGCTGCAAAGATTCTTGTACAGGCTGCGCGCTCCACCCACGGGATCACGGCGCCCAGCCGTTTTGAACTGGACGGCATCGTCCAGCATTTACACGGTCCAGAAAAAATGCGGGATGGACTTCATTTTACGACTCCTGCCAACCAAACTTAAGCTTTTTGCAGCTGGATCGCTTAATACAATCCAATCCTGCTGAACGCGGGTAACCAAACGTGTCCTGAGTCCTCTACTGGTAAGCAAAAGCACTTCAAAAAAGCAGCTGTGTACAGTACTCCCATAGTCCGACATAAAGATCAACGAGCGCTAGACAGCAATACCTTATAGAGGTCTCTTTGAGACACATTAGACACTCCAAGAAAATGCATTCACTAATTGAATCTTCTGTTGGACATTTTCAGGATATTTCCTACATCCTTCCCCTACTCCCCCAATAACAGTAAAATTATGCACCCAATAACAGTAAAAATTATGCACACAATAACAGTTAAGTATGATTATCCATGATGGGATTAGCACTCTCCATCGAGTCCTCTACTGGTAAGCAAAAGCACTTCAAAAAAGAAGCTGTGCACAGTATTCCCATAGTCCGACATAAAGATCGACGAGCGCTAAACAGCAATACCTCATAGAGGTCTCTTTGAGACACATTAGATACTCCAAGAAAATGCATTCACTAATTGAATCTTCTGTTGGACATTTTCAGGATATTTCCTACATCCTTCCCCTACTCCCCCAATAACAGTAAAATTATGCACACAATAACAGTTAAGTATGATAATCCATGACGGGATTAGCACTCTCCACTGAGTCCTCTACTGGTAAGCAAAAGCACTTCAAAAAAGCTGTGCACACAGTACTCCCATAGTCCGACATAAAGATCAACGAGCGCTAAACAGCAATACCTCATAGAGGCCTCTTTGAGACACATTAGATACTCCAAGAAAATGTATTCACTAATTGAATCTTCTGTTGGACATTTTCAGGATATTTCCTACATCCTTCCCCTACTCCCCCATTTCAATCTCTTATATGGCGCCCTTACACCATTGTTTTTACTGTGCCACTGCAAGTTGCCAATAGGGTTTTTTCTGTTTCTAAAACTAAAATATATAAACTGACCAATCAAAAAAACTAAAATGTAAACTTGTAATAGTCATAATTATTTGTTAGTTTTATAAATGTGCACTGTAGTGAGAGCACCAAAGAAAATTGTAAGCATGTATCCATTCATATACGTCATTCTTGATTCTTTAGAAGTTTCAATACAGATGATTGTTTACTGAAGTCATACCAACTAAAATAAAATGATTCATTTTTTATTAGAAATAACTCTGTGCTGCAACCATAAAATAGAAATTTTGAAACACATTTTGAAGAGGGGCTCACGTTCATCCTTGTGGATCTCACACTATAAAATATAAAAGCATGGTCGTAGGGAATGTGGTTGCCTTGTGGTTTTGATCGACAACCTACATGCCTAACATGAGGTCCAATCTAGTTCATCCTAGATTTTTTTGTACATCACTTTATACTGATTCAATAATAGTTTAGGAATTCCACATTTATTCAGCGTCAAATACTTTAGTATATGAAATGGCAGTCAGCATAAACCTAGCAATGCATGAAGAACCCTACATGTCAAATGTGAGAGGGCAAATGAGATCATCATCATCATCATCATCATCTAAGCCTCAATCCCAACCATGTTGGGTTCGACTACATGGATCCTTCTTTTCCAATTAGCTTTGTTATGGGTCAAACTCTGATCACGGTGTAAAGATTCAAAATCTCTCTTTATAAGCTCTTCCTAAGTTAATTTATGTTTGCATCTACTTCTTTTAATGGTGCTTGACTCAATAACCTTGCTTCGAATAGGTGCATTTGTCAGTCTACACTACACGTGTCCATACCATCTTAAGACGACCCTCACGCAACCTGTCATCAATGCTCACCACCCCACTTTGTTTCTTAGATAGTCTTTCCTCAAATGGTCTTTTCTTGTCTTCCAACGCATCCATCTTATTAGAGAGTCTGGTTAATTTAGTTAATTAAGTCATTTGTCTAATTGTATATGGGCCCAAGTGCATCTTGGCCCAATAGTGTTTACTCTAAAGTCTGTACGCTTCCCCCTTCTCCTATATAAAGGAGGGGGTTCCTCTTATCAAATATATCAATTAGCCGTCTTTTAATTTTTAATATGGCATCAGATCAGTGATCCAACCTAACCCTAGAGGGGACAACAAAACTTTCTTCCGCCTGTCGGCAGCCGCCGCTCCTTGGCTTGGCTGCCTGTCGAGCGCATCTCTTCTTCCGAAGAAGAAATAAACCCATCTTCCCCAAACACTCCATGCTGCCTCAGCCTTTCGTCCGTTGCATCTCAACTATCACACATCTCCTCCCCAAATCACTGTCTTGACATCGATATTTTCATAAAGCATGTCATTTTTTTTCACTGCCTTCTTCCCTTTTTTGCCAATATCCACCACCTTCCTTCCACAGCCGTCCAAGGAGGCAAGCATCCGAGTTCTTAATCCGTACGTGTGAAGAGGATCCAGAGTTTAGAAACCCGACCCGACCGATTCAACAGATTGAACCGTCACCTGGAAAGCTGGGCGGGCCAGGTGGCTTCAAACCTGTTTTTGGGGCCTAAAAGTGGTTAAACTTAAACCGACACCCGAGCGGTCCAACCACTGACCCGGAGAACCGATCACAGGTTCGCTGAACCGGTCGGGTATTTTCTAAAGCTCTAATCCATGTTGGACCCACCTGTATTACACGCAAACCCCACCCCCCCAGCGGCTACTCTCTGTTCGCCCCGCGATACTCCTTGCTTCCCCGATCACGCTCCAAGGCCTGGCCGGAGACATTGCTGCACCCAACAGAACAGCCAACATAAGGTGGAACCACCGAACCAGCAGTAAGTTTGCAGCACTATTAGTAATCCGAAAATCCAAATTATTTCTGTCTTCCCCCTATTACTCCTCTTTGTGTCTCTCTTTTTCCTAATCTCTTCCCTTCCTTCAACTTCTTGCAACTTCTTGATTCCAGCTGCCGTTCATCATCAAAATTTGTTGTTCATCATCAAAATTTGAACCTTGCTGTCAAAGACTCAAACAAACATGGTGTTTGGTGTTGGGAGGTGAAACTGTTGGTATTTGCTTTTATTGGTGTTTAGTTGGAGGTCTACATTACTCCAAATCAGGTAATATCCGGCATGTGACCTATGGCTAATTGGCTATACGTTTTACTTTTTGCTGCAATTTTGCTTGAATGGGTTGAATCTTACTGTTGGTTGGGTTTTTCTTCAAATTTCCTACTGTGTGTGTTTCTAGTTGCTACTTGGTAGTAACAAGGACTGCTAATTCCATTGTTGCTAAATTGAATCCTATATTTCGATGAATATTAAGCATTATATATCGGTCGTGTTTGTGTTCTTAAATATTAATTCTACTATGTTGTGTGTACTGTGTACTAGTAATAGACATTATATTTTCTTGTACCATACCTTTGTGGATGATTGATGTTTGTGCAATTTTTATTGCAATCAAGTAATTAACTTAGTTTGATTTTTCCCTTCTATTTTGTGTTATTGTTAGAGATGTCAACACCACAACACTCCAATATGCCAACACATCAAAATGTTGGAGGAAAAGTGATCCTGCTTGGGGACATGTAGATGAACTAATTGATCCTAGTAGTGGGAAGAAGATTTGGAAGTGTTGCTATTGTGGGAAGACCACTAAAGGTGGGTGGATAAATAGAATGAAACGCCACTTGGCAGGGAAATCTGGTGATATGGAGATTTGTAGAAAGGTTCCTCATGATGTTAGAGAACAAATGCTTTGGCTTCTTAAGGAGATAGGGAGAAGAAAAAGAAAGTGGCAGTGGCACAAGACCATGAGTCTTCACATGAATATGGGCCTGCATTGCGTAGTCAGTCAAGTGGGAATGTTGGTAGTTGTGAAACTGCCAATAACTCTTCGGGAAAGACTGTGGTGGATGTTGAAAACACAGAACTCCAACAAAAGAAGGGGATAATTTCTCACTGCTTTGCTCCTAGAACTACGGCCGGTGCTCAACCAAGCCTGAGGAGTGTGTTGATGTCCCAAGAAGCAAAGGATCGTGTAAAGCAATTAATTGCCAGGTGGTTGTATGATACAGGATCCCCTTCAACACAATTAACTCTCCTCATTTTCAGCCTATGATTGATGGGATAGAAGGAGTGCAGTCTGGTTTTGTGGGACCCTCTTATCACGAGTTGAGAATGGCTTGTTTGAAGAGGGAAAAGAAGGAAATACAGCTGTTTGTGGACACTTTTCGTGAATACTGGAGTGAGACAGGTTGCACAATCATGGCTGATGGATAGAAACACACAAGAAATAGGACATTGATCAATTTTTTAGTGTATTGTCCTAAAGGGACTATCTTTGTAAAATCTGTGAATGCTAGTGAGGTAATGAAGACTGTTGATAACATATTTTTATTGCTCAAGGACATGATAGAATGGGTTGGTCCAAACCATGTTGTTCACGTTGTGACTGACAATGCATCTAATTATGTCTTAGCAGGAACACTACTTCAAAATAAATATCGTCATATGTATTGGTCTCCTTGTGCAGCACATTGTTTGAATCTACTCTTAAAAGACATTGGTGCCATGCCACTAATCCAAGACATGGTTTCTCAAGCTTCCAAGATAACCATATATGTCTACAATCATATATATGTAATGCATCTACTCAGAAGAAGGGAGAGATGGACATAGCTAGTGCGCTCAGGTCCTACAAGGTTTGCAACAAATTTCTTTGTTGTGTAGAGTTTGCTTGCCCATAAGCATGATTTGCAAAGTGTTTTCCTTAGTAAGGATTTTCAGGATTCTAGATATGCCAAGGATAAAGGAAAGATAGTGCAAGAACTTATCTAGAATAAGGAATTTTGGAAGAATTGCTCTATTAATACTAGAGTATGCGAGCCCTTGGTTAGGGTGTTGAGGATAGTAGATTCAGATGAAAAACCTTCCATGGAATATCTGTATGAAGCTATGGATAGAGACAAAGAGGCAATAAGGAAATTGTTTGCTAATAAGAAGAAAGGCTATGGTCCCTGTTGGAAGATCATTGATGACATATGGGACAAACAATTGCATAGAAATTTGTATGTTGCTGGCTATTGGCTTAACCTAAGTTTCATAATGATACAGCCAGTTTTTTTACGCATCCTGAGATTACTATTGGATTGTATGATGTTATTGAGAAGATGGTTAATGGTAATTTGTCTCTCCTACAAAAAGTTATAACGGAATTAGAGAAGTTCAAAAACAAAGAAGGGAATTTTGGGAGAAAATAGGCTCTTTGATCCATCAATTAGCAATTGTCAGGTATCATCATATCAATCTACTTGATTAAATGTTTATTTTGTTGTCAAGTTTACATTTTATTCACATATGAACATCTTATGTGTAATATATAGGCGAGTGGTGGAAAATGTATGGGGATGAGGCTCCCAATCTGAAAAAGATTGCAGTTCGTGTCTTGAGCCAAACTTGTAGCTCATCTGGATGCGAAAAAATTGGAGTGCATTTGAGCATCTTCACTCCAAAAGGTGGAATAGATTGGAGTACCAAAGGTTGAATGATTTTAGTATACATTAGATGCAACCTAAGGCTTCAAAGTCGGTATGTTTTCTCAATATAGCTTTCAAATATGTGTAACATTTTAGATGTAAACTTAGCTAACAAAACATAATTTGTAGGCGTCTTTTGAAGCAACAAAACTTTGATCCTATTGACATTGATGCAATTAATGTCACGGATGATTGGGTTATGGATGATGAAGATTCACCTTTGCTTGATAACAATGAGGTTGAAGAAATATTTGAGCAACTTGAGCAGGTTAAGGGCAACAAAATAAAGAGGCAAGAAGGTAATATCCAGAGCATTATCATACATGTTGATGACTAGACTATGTGTACTACTAGCACATTATGATGTGGTTGAATAATTTATAGGAAATGAAGGCAATCAAGATATGCCAGAGGTTGATCCTATCCTAGTGGATGATGATGATGGGGATGGAAATGAGGATGAAGATGGCGATGAAGAATGGATGAGAGATTATTGATGATATCTTTCTAGTTCACTAGTTTGTATTCGTGTGTGATCATTTTATTTCAAAACAATTGACTTAATGATGGATGGATGCTAGACTTGGTAGTCTTTTTTGTGCAAGAGACATTGAGAATTTGAGATTATAAGCATAGAATTAAATGTCCGATTTCAATGTCGTGTTCGATGGCCCAGAAATAGAAAAAAATTTGAAATTTCGATATTTACGGCCCTAACGATTTCGACGACCAAATAAGCAAATTAAATCATGAAAATTTACCATGACGATCTAAACGCCAAGATCTACTCAAATATGCAATAATATTTCATATTGAATATGTGGGGTGGGGGGTTTCTCACATTTGTAAGTGAAGGAAGCTGAACAATTTCGACAAAATTTCGATGGCAATTTCGATGGCAAAATGAAGGAACTAACTTATGAAATTTAGCAAACACAATGTTGAGACATAAACACACTAGACTGTACAATATATTTATATGTTTAGAGGTTAGGGTGGGATACATGTCTTGATGAGTAAGTGCACAAATGAACAGATCTGTCAAGTCTGCTAGACAGTTAGTCTGTTAAAAGCTTCAAGTTATAGTTTAGAGTTTAAAATTTACAGTTACAAGTTTCAAACTTACCAACTACAACTTGCATAAGTCTAGTATTAGCATTTAACTAGGTCACATGGGACATTTATGCATAGATTCAAGAAAGAACTTTGTTATTTTTGGAGTATTAATGTAGAAATTGATGAAGGTAATGTATATGGTCTAGGGATAGGGGAAACATACCTTAAAATTAAGAAAGATAGCCTTTGGAAGCAAGAGATTCAAAAAAATTGACCAAATGCCCAAGATGTAGCATTATCAGCTTTTAGAACAAATATCTCAAAATTTAATTTGTGTTTCTGTACCATTTTGCGAAATTACAGCCCAAACTAGGCTTTTTGGTGCGAAATTTCACCATTTTTGTCAAAATTTCGCATCTAGGGTCAAAATTTTCGTGAAATTACGTCCCATTCCTTGCATTTGTGTGTTTCGCATGTCCGATCGTAGGTTTCGATGTCCGATTGCAAAAAAACTGAAATTTCGAGCAAAATTTTGCAATTTCGATCGAAATTTTGTTCCATGATTATGAGTTATGACTCACGTCTGATCCTTTGCAATTTGCATGCACCTATTGCCTATTCGATTGCTTATTTATTTGTCGTGCACTCATTTGAAACTTTAAATAATCAATGACGACATTATGTAGTTCTATTTGTAGTTTGTATATCGATAGTTCTATATACATATATATATATGATGTCATGATGACGTCACCGGGTCGACCCATCAGTTGAACCAAAGACCTGTGACCCGGGAGGTCTCCCGGGTCGGGTATGAAAACTTTGAGAAGATCTACAATAGTAGAAGCCTCCACTCACGTGTGTATTGCCCCAGTTGGGCATGGTCACCTTCAAGACCACAAGGCTCGTCCTCATCTAGATCCCGCTCACCTCAAAGGGCACGTTGAATCCAATCAGTCTGTCGGCTACGTCGCCCCTTACTGCTTCACCTTCCTCATTGTGCCTTAGTGTCGCATGGAAGTTCCAGTCCTCGGCCAGATGTCGGCCTTCGGTATGGATTCCATATGTACTTGTGTGCTTAATCCCGTTGTGTTCTTCCTCGCCGGGAAGATCCATGCTTGAAATCTCTTAATATTGTCGACGTCAACCTCTACTCACCGTGTGGCAGTCGTCAGTCAAAGGCATAGAGAAGCGTAGCGAGTGTGTACGCCAACGTCTGCTTCGCCATGGTCGAATCGAGAAACCTCTCGGTGCACATCCCCTAAAGAAAAACATGCGTCTCTTTTACTTCTTTCTTGGTATATGATTTGGTTTATTTTGAACTGATTTTATTACATATAGTTCATCATAATGCCAGATTCAAGGTGATTTTCCACTAAAATAATCATTGTATACCTTTCTTCCTCGACCCCACCCATTGAGAGGGAGTGGGACCCCCTAATTGGGGGTCGCGCCCACCAAACCCCCCGACAGTGCTATGGCATATGTTTTATTTTTGGTGTTTCTTTCTCATTGTCCACCCCAACCACTCTTGGTTCTTTCCGTGGTTGGTGTGAGGGGGAGAAAAAGAAGAGATGCGATGAAGATGGAAAATTTTTGCTTCTATCTGTAAGGATCTTCTTGTTGTTATATATATATATATATATATATATATGTGGATCTTTTTGTACTTCTTGAGATCATGCGGACTTCTAGTATTGATATTTGCATCTGAAAAGTCTTTTGCTAATTATATGCTTCTTGGAGAACTTACTATTCTAGAACTTCATGTCTAGCGCTTGCTTATTTAAGTTGATGGTCTTCCATCCGGTTACATCGACTCTACTTTCTACTTTTTGTATGTGCTTTATTCACATGCTGACATTGTTTGTGCCTTGCGCATGTTGACTTTCTACTTTTATTTGCCAACACTCTCTGGCTTGTCTGTGCATTGTGCATGTTGACTCTTTACTTATCTGTGTTTTCTTTGCACATTGAGTACTATTGTGACTGCGAACCAGCACTTTATGGACTTTGTGAACCAGCACTCTCTGTCCTTCTCTATTGTGAACCAGCACTCTCTAGATAACGACAATAGCGACTGTAATGAAGACTGATGCTTTGTTGTTGTTTACTACTACTCTAGATGCCACATCTTTTTATCAAGAAGCTTTTGGTACTTGTTTGTGGCATGCACCAGCGACTTGTGACATACTTCAGACTCAACCTGCTTGCATACATGCTTTGTGTTATCTACTTGAGGAGTATTTGAGGGATGAGTGTTTTATTGTAATCTTCAGGATGGAAATTCTTGTAAGGGCTTGGCTTATCTTTATTTCTGCTGCTTCTTTTTTTAGTCTATCTCTATTTCCAAGCTGACTTGGGTTTCTCCAAGCTTCAACTTGAGAGGGAGTATTAGAGTTAGGTTAATTTAGTTAATTAAGTAATTTGTGTCTAATTGTATATGGGCCCAAGTGTGTCTTGGCCCATTAGGGTTTACTCTAAAGTTTGTACGCTTCCCTCTTCTCCTATATAGTGGAGGGGGATTCCTCTTATCAAATATATCGATTAGCCTTCTTTCACAATTTTGTATCATCTTTTACTTTTTAATACATCTCATTCTCAGCATACGCATTTCTACCACATTCATTTTGTTGAGACCTTGTTTCTTCACTACCCAACACATTCGATCCTATATAGCATGGTTGTTTGTACTTTGTATAGTTGTTCTATGAAACTTACTTTTTAATCTGAGAGGGATTTTCTAGTCACATACTACTCCAGTTGTACCCCACTTCAACCATCCTACTGTGATCTTGCAGCAAACATCATCTTGAGCATCACCCTCTCTTTCAATAACAGAAACCAAGTAACAAAACTTATCATATATTAGTACATCCATTCTATCCAACTTGACCCCTCCATTCACAATTCTAGATTGGCTAAAACTGCAATGCAAATATTCGATTTTGCTAGTACTGGTCATTAATCCATTAGATTTCGATGCATTTCTCCAAAGTTCAACTATATCGGTCAATATTTCTTTTCTTTCATCAATCAACATAATATCATCAGCAAATAGCATGCACCAAGGGATATCAAGTAAAATGAGATACACATGATTAATTAATTTCATGGAGAAGTAAATGTCCAAAAGCATGCCCTCTTTTTTGTGTAATCTTCAAGGTGAAGATATCTACAACCCCCAACCTTGCCAAACACTTGTATACCTGGATGGGTGCTCATGGACTACTCATACCTCTTTTCTATGTCACAGACAATACCTAAAAGAACAAGTTTCATTATACATATCAAAACTCCAAACAATTTTAATAGACATCAAGAGGTGTAATACAAATACAATTGATCCACTTTCTGTTGTGTATGAAGTTTGTTAAAGTAAGGACGACCAAATGATACATTTTTCTTCAATGAGGATGTATATCCACATATTTATCTGCATCAGGATATTCAGTTGTCCATAGATGTGAGTCTTATTTTTCTAGCTATGTCTTTCTAGTTGTTTGGCGGGTTAATACATTTTAGATGTGCAATTTGTAACCCAACTCTATAAATGTTCATCTTTTCAAAACTTACAAAGAAACACCCACAATACACCTGTGTAACAAAAGATGTTACCTGCTAAACTTAGGCATGTTTGGCTCTATTTAGTTGGATGACATAGTGTGAATTTCACAATTAATTTACATTGTAAAATCCAACTTTGCAGCCCAGCTACACCAAACCAAACTAGCCCTTAAACTCATTTTTGTGGGCATTATTTCCCTTCCCCTGGACTTTTATCATTGTCACCAGAAGGATTTTCACAACGGCCATCACCACCACCACTACTCTTCTCTCCTTCCCACCTCTCCCCTCCTCTTCTTTATCCTTTCTTCACCTCCTCCGTTTACATGAGATACAACAACAGTATGAGAGTGGACGTGGAAGATGCTACTATTGAACAGGAAGGATGCAGGGAAGAAGAATTTAAAGGGAGAGAGAAGGGATGGATGGCATCATGTTGTTGTCTAACAAAGGAGGGGGGCAGATAAAGGGTGTCAGATAAAGAGGAGTTTGTGAGACCGTCAGCTTTGAATGAAGAGGGGGGAAGAAAAAAGAGCAGGTGGATTGTATGATGTCTTGGCTGCTCCCGTCAGCGCAATCATCACCGTTGCCCTGGTAGTTGTCAGCGACAAGGCCACCACTTCTATCATTGCAACTACCATGGTCAACATCACAATACTCACCCACTTCCATCTCCCTTTTTCCCTCCCCTTATTTTCCCTCTCCCTCCAACTCTTATCTTCCTCAGCAGCTCAAGCAGTGAAGAGAGGAGTTGTGAAGGAGAGGATAGGAAGAAGGAAATGGGGGGAAAGCAAACAAGGAGTGGTGGCCACAAATTTTAAACTGCTTACACCATTTTTTAAAAATATAGGACACAAACATGTACATGATAAAGGAATGAATAACATGACCTTGCACATGGAAAAGTATAGATGGATACTAGTTAATATACATGTGTTTTTGTATAGCTTTACCAAAATATAGTTACTGAAAATCAGGAATGGCCTTATGTAAACTCTATTTGTATATATCTGACTGGTTAATCATATGAGCTATTATGTTTCCAGCTAGTACCCAAAGTTTTGCTATAGTTGGTAAAAGCCCCAATGAACAAAAAATGCCTACAAGTATGATCCCAGGAGCTAATAGCAAATAACAAAGCTATAGCATGACAATATTTGCCATGGTTAAATGTCCCTTTGATTGTACATCCTGGTAAGAATAGGGGTGAGAGTATTCTATTACATCTCTAAATCTCGTGTTCTTAAACCTACAAAGTGATCAAGAAAAAAGAATAGTCAAGATATCTGCAAGAAAGACTGATATGTTTTTCAACGTTATTCATTCACACAAAAGGTGGGTCATGCGTAGATACTGATAGCACCCAACTCAGTTTTTCAAGGTGTGTGCTAGGAGTTTTGGTGTCCAATATATGTTTGATGCCAATACAAAAACTATGAATGAGTGCTTGTGCTACCTAGCTCCAAACTAGTGTGCTAGATGCCCTACACGGTACATGTTCAAAGCAACCTGAGCTCGTGGTTAAAATACTTGTCACTCTCACTTTATTTCTTATATAGTCATTCTGATGTAATGTTTCGTTGGCTTCCTCCTACACAAGCATTCCCGTTTCTGCTATACTCATCTTTTGAACACTTTGTTTCTTCAAACCAAAGACTCACAACACAATGTAGTTGGGAATATAACTGTTCCAAATGTTCTTCATAGCCCAACATTCACTATCTACCACATTGTCGGAAGTATAGCCCAAATTAAAAGTTGTACTCTACAAAACGAGAGTATTTCTTTAAGGCTGACAAGGATCTTACAGTCAAACGATTCAATCATTAAGTACATTGAGAGCACTTCTTCCCAGATTTTGAATTGGAAATTTGTGAGTTGCACTAATAACAATGGGTCTAAATTTGGCCAACTCTTTCCAAGATTGTCATATATAAACCACAAAGTATGTGCCTACATATGTGGCAATGCAAAACAAAGAAACATGAGTAGAATCTCACTATAAGGAAAGCTCAAGGGGGAAATAAGCACATTGCACAACCAACTTGTAAGCACAATAATGATAATACATACTTATTACTAGTTTTAGTGTAATATTTTGTGTCAGAATATTCTAAAAAATATTTTTTATCTGTTTTTAGTAAATTCGGTTACCATATGGTATAAGTCTTTGTTTCAATAAGTCAAGCATTGTAAAAATGGTGTAAGGTTGTGAAATTATACTAGAACTCCGCCTAACTTAGGACGCTTATATTTTCCTCACCATCTGCAAGCAGCTGCAAGTAGATCGCAGCTTCCTCCCTCTCTTTTGGACTACACTTTCACATCTAACTCTACCTTCTCCAACCTAAGACAAAACCACTTCAGCCCTTGTAGACCATTATTCTTTTAGCACCAACAATCTCATCTGCAGATCCTAACACTCTTGTAACAGCATTCTCCTATTGTAGTCCACTTGAATACACCTCACAAGAGCAAGGGCATCCCTAAAATTCAAGAGACGAACATAGCCACTCAGCAAATGATACAGCATCCTCCCTGCACTGACCGGCAGGCATCTGCCACTTTGGTTCATTTATGTTAGTTATTTTTTTAGTCATCATGCTTGTTTCCATTTTGACTATCTCCGTTTAATCTGAATACGGTCCGAGAGAGATATGGAAGTAGAAATTCATTGTTGTCCTATTTTTGTTAACATTCTGTACTGTGCTCTTTCATTCATTCTCTCAATCTCTCTTGTGCTCTTATTACATATTCCTATGAATAACAAGGCGCCTCATTCTCCATTAATGCTTACTAATAGGATTTCAGCCATATAAATACTCTTTAACTCAAGCACAATGAGAAACGACACGGGAAGTCCTATTTTCCAGTTGTTTACTGTGCAGCGACAAAAGTGATTTGATGCCCTCTTCTCATATCCAAAGCAATGGAAGTGAAGTGATGGCCTCCTATATCATCAATAATTGTAACAGTGAGTTTGTCTCTGCTGAATTCCGGATAGGTAAGTATATTCCAAATTGCAACACTATGATGAGCATGACTATGTTACAGTTAAACTAATATATGTTTTGAGGTTTCTAGAAACAAGAAAATTATGAAAGGTTATGCCTCTAATTTCCGAAAGTGTGATTACATAAAATTCTGCGACAACACCAGAAAAACAAAGTAAGAAAGATGAAGTGACAGCTAGGATACCGAATATTAACAAGAATGATAAGATTATGTTTTGCTTTAACAAAAGCTTTCAATTGAGTAACATCTTACTGTTAGCATCCATGTGGCATTTTCAACCTCGTGCGGATTGGATTTGACATATCGATGATTAAAAGTACATCCATCATGCATATCCACCTTGTGATCATCTTTCAAATGTGCTACTAGGGCTGGAATATCACCCGTGATAGAGCATTCAGAGCCTGCATACGGACAGTTATATGGCCTGAACCCACAAATTTGTTCGTGTTTCAGTTTACTGTAGTATGGAAAAATCTCTGGGCAACCCAGACTCTGATATCTACAAGGAAGCTCAAGAGACTCGGCAACTTTCTCAAGAGCTAGGCATCTGATATTGCCAAGCTCACAACGGCATGTTGGGCAATGATTATGAACTCTCAACTTGCAGCTAGAGCATAGTGTGTGGCCATTAGGACACTGCATAAAAGATAGTGCAACATTAAATTATACTTTTCAAATTGACAAACAGTGTTATATATGTTTAAAAATACATCTAAGGGACTGAGACATCATGTTTACAGATCAAGTCTAAACGGAAAATATAAATCACGAATTATCTAGTAATAAAAAGTTTGCTAAAATCACATAGGATCCTGGCAAACTGAAACATAAAGTTAAGATGACTGTACAGGATGAAGTTAACTTTTCATTCAGCGAGTCATAGGCTGACATATTAGACATTCATTTGATGACCCTGCATGTGTCAGTTGATGATTTTTAACTATTGAAAGAAAATGTGGCAGGATCACGTATATAGTGTGGTAGAAATCCATACCAAACATGCTTAGTAAAGCTAAGAGAAAATACGCATATTTCTGTCTGAAACAAAACGTATGAAGATACAGTGAAGGATGATGGAGAAAAAGCATACCTGGTGAATAGGAGGATACATCGAATTTGTACATACTGGGCATTCCAGAAGCTCGTGCACACCGCTTGTGGATGAGATATTCAGTTTGACGGAACTAGTTGCAGAAGATTTTGGTAAATGAAAATTATCAAGCTCGCTGGTAGCTATCGATACCTCCTGGTCAATGGATTGAGATTCGGGTACATCCAAGCACACGTTTCCAGGAGCCATACTCAATGGCTAATGATGTGTGCTCCTCTTTATAATTAGATATAAAGAAATGAGACTATCCAACTCCCTTGGAAAGATTCCGACTATGGGCACACTCATGTAAGTCAGTCTTCAGTGGATGACATTATACAAAGTAAATTTTCAGTTGTCCATTTCTTGTATAAGGCTGGGCAAGTTTCATTGTCATTTACCTGAACAGTAGATTACTTGGCGAGTCAGAACAGGTCTCATTATTTCTTACCAAAAATTACAGATTAAAAACAAAAATCATAGATATAGAAAACTGTTGCTTGTGGAAAATGTTAAATATGACAGCCATGGAGCAGGTCTGCTTCCTCGGAACTGGTATCAGCCATATGCTTACAAGAGGATGAGATGGCAATCTAATTTTGAAAAGAAAGGGAATGGAGGGACAAGCTAAATGAGCCATAATAAGTCTTTCTTGTAGATATGTTAATAACCTAGTAGGGATTAGGCATCATAAATTTTAGACGAATTCCAGCAATAGCTACCCATAGAAACGAGAAATGAGGATGGTATGTCGAGCTAAAACCCCTATCAACGAAAATATCGACAGACCGAGGTTCCCATCAATTGCGAGGGTATGCAATTTCCAAATTTTGGCCAGCAAAAGCCCCCGCCATCCCCAATTCCCCATCATTGCCTGAAAAGATTTCGCATTCCAAATCACAAGAAACCATTTACTATAGCAACGCAACCTACCCGCAACAGAAGCAAGAACAATATACAGCGACAAAGACAACGAAGATAAGAATAAGAAGGCGCACGCTTCGGATTCCTTACCCACAGTGCGGAACGAGGTGGGGGCGGGTGCGGCGACGGCTAATGGGTGCTAGAATCCGAGGCGAGGAGGAGTCGAGAGAAAGAATGCGGAAATAATGGGAATTAATTATATCTCCGCTAGTATCTAGGGTTCCCGACGGCCGCTGAGCAACAGCCGCCACCGCGTCGGCGATGAGGAGGTCGTGGACAGACCCGGGGGCGGAGGACAATAACAACAGCGACGCCTCGCGACTTGAATGAAGATTGCCAGCTCAGGCTACCGGCTCTCTCGCCATAATTCCTACCTCCACGATTGCCACCTCCACCATCATCTCTCTTCTTCGGCTGACTATTTCCTTTCGTCCAGTTTTCCTTTCTTTTGAGCAATGCCAATTATTAGCCAATACTCATAATCATTGACAGCGACGGGAGAGGGAACTTTGCTGCATAGCCCGTCTTCGCATGTATGTTACCGTTCAATGCATTATCCGAATCTTTCATTAAAATACGCCTGCAAATTGGGTAGAGTAACGTAAAGATAAATATAATTTGTACCCACTAATCACTATCGGTTTATCCTTTTCATACTTTCTCATCCAAAAAGAACAGAATAAAAAGAAAATTTTATACTAGCCCCCCACCCATTTACCGTAATAAGATAATTTGGGTTTGTCAAATTCAAAGATTGTGTAAAATTTTGTTGTGCGTTGTGAGTGATTTCTACTTACTTCAACTTACAACAAACCAATCACATAGAAGTCATTTTACTTGAAAAATTAAAATCTAAACCAATCACTCTTAACTCATTTTCAATAACTGAATTTAAATTCCAAGAAAATAAGTTCCCTGGAAACTCAAGTTACGTGGAACCAATCGGAGTCTAAATGTATAATCTGAAATTCTAACATATTTGTTGATTCATGCTAAAGACTCAACAGGCGTCGCAACTACTTGCTTAAGATGTGCTAACATTTGATTCAGAGCTTAACAAATGATCAATTGTAACGTCCCCGGATTTTCACATTTTCAAAACCCCATGGGATGAGAAGACAAAATCCGAAAACGTTAAACAATTGTATTAGAGTGTGTTGCGGAAGCATATGTGCATACATGAACATGCAACTATACTATACATCATAACATTCTCAACATTCAACATAAATATTAATTATAACATGAACTATTACAGATTACATTTACACATTGAATAGAAAATTTTACATAAGTCTATGAACATGTATGCTAATCAGGATCTAAACACAATAGGTACAACCTATACAACTTGCTCACATCTTATTCTTTTATCCCATTCTAGCTCTGGACCTAGAAAATATGAGAAATAAAAATATCAACAAAAGTTGGTACGTGGAATTAAAAGTTATACTATGCTGGCATATAATATACTCGAAATTGAAGAAAGAGAAAGAAAATGTTTCTTAAAGGCGGAAAATCAGGTAATCCCAAGTTCTTAGCCACATTTAGAATGAATATGCATTACTATGGTGCACTTAGCATAAACATAAATGGTGGGCCCTTCCCCGTGTACCTTGTACTCTAGGGATCTTCCCGTATACCGTGTACTCTAGGGAGGTGCTAGTCAACATTAAAGTTTTCCCTCTCTAAAAGGGAGTTTAATGAGCACTACTAGTAACTACATTTCATTTATCCTCATTTATGTTCTTTTATGTTCAAAGCGGAAAATTGTCAATATACATGCATCTACATCCAACAGTGTATTTCAAATACAAATAAGCAAGTACATATATTTAACATCCAGCAAATCTAGTCATATAATTATATCCACGTACCTGAGTTCAGATATTCCTCACATATCCATGATCATCTAGATAATCTGGTCAGCACCTGATTTAAAGAAATTAATCATCATTAATATATGTACATCATATTTTTAGTAATTTTAGGTCTAAATTAGGGTTTGGCCAAATCTAAGTTCAAACAGACCTTAACTAGTATGTAATATTGACAATTAGTTTTATCTGTTTGGTGAAAATCTGAAACTTGATTCTTCAATTTCTTCCTGACTTCTAACAGTTTGTTTAGTTTGAAATTCCCGACTTCCGTAAGAAATCAGATGGAAAACGAGTTCCACCCCCAAATCGCTTCTCGCCTGCTTCGCTTGTGTTGATGGCCATGAGATCGTCCTAGGGCCTTCACACGATCTTTCCCTTGTCGTGGTAAGGGTGACTGTTGATGTGCCATGTCATTCTCTCTATCAAATCTTTGTCGCTCGGTCTTTCACGTGGAGACTATGTGAGGAGTGGGGGCTTCTTCCTTGCTTTGTTTATGTCGTCTTCTAGGAGTCCGGCTCTAGTCTCGACGTCTGAACACCTACTTTTGAGCTTGTATGTATAAGTGTGATGGGTTCGGTTCAAAATTGCCTTGATAATTAGATGCAATCTGATTTTAGTTCTTAAATTGTTTTCTTCTCCGCCCATGACCCTTTAGGATCGGAGGTCCTATATCCCTTTTTTCCTTTACTAGTAAACACACACGTACCCATGCACGTGACAACACATACTAAACATTTTTACAATATTATATTTCTAAACATGTTACATATAACTATCATTTTTCATAATAGTTATCAAAATTATATTTGGTAAATTTAAATCCAATTATCAAGAAAATAAAAAAAATCTATTTATCCTTTACTATAGAAGAAAATATTCAATGTGAATCGGCTTAAAGGATGGAAATTTTAATTTTTTTATTTGTACAACAAAAGTAGAATTTATAGTAATATTATAAATAAAATAATGTATGAGAAAAAAATTAAAAAAATAACGTAATTGCATAGTGAAATATCACTAATTTGATATATTTGAAGGTTTGGAGTAGTTAGTTGGTGACATATTTTGGGAAAAGATATAATTCAACAAGATAGGAGTATATCATATGGCATTGTAGCACTCATCTTACAACTCGGTATAGTTTCTTTGTTTGTATAATTTCTTCAAAATGGTGTTATAGGTGTAAATTGATTGTAGTATGAGATTATTTCTTCTCTTGTTCATGATTGTTTATTGAAAACAATTTATATTAATGAGAGATAGAAGGTGCCATTGTTTGAGTGGTATATCCAAAATTTGATAGTAAATGTTTAGTGCAATCATGCAATTGAAAATTATGTTGCCAAATTTGATATGCATCCTTACTGAAATCCCTCAAACTTCCACATGTACTTACCAAAAACTATTTGTTTTTGTTGTTAATAGTCAATTCTTGGTTTAGTCACACAATAATAACAACAAAATAAGTAACATAAGTAAATACTAAAGATAAAAAAAATTAACAAGCTTCATGGCATGTTGTTGTACTGAGATTGGGAGCCATAAAATTTAATAAATGGATCGTATAAAATTGTTAGTTTGTAGCTATTTGTATAATTTATTTATCATTAAAATGTTGTCATATATTTCTCCAAGATAATTTTGGGCACACACAATTAACTAATGCAAGTGTACACTTTGAAATGAATCGGTTTTGTACTATAGTATTGTTATTTACACTCCAAGTCATCACATCTACCTTTTTTGCATCAAGAAGCACATCAACACCTTTGCATTCACAGAAGACGTATCTAAAACTATAGTATATGCAGTAGATCTGTTGCATATGTTGTGTTTCGCCTTGCTCATATGACTCCTTATTTTGCACCGAGGTGGTTGGCATAGATGGAGGAGTTCTAGTTGAAAGCATCCAATCAAGTGGTACCCGGAAAATTCATGTTGTCGTAAACTAAAATGACAACTGCAACCAAGCTTCATGTGCACCAGGAAGGTAATAGATAGTTACGTCAAGCACTTTATACTCCTGTAGTTATTGTCAATGAACAATGGGTCAGATAAAAATGTTTTAGAGAAAGAGAAAGAGGAAGGACGAGATATAATTTGTGAGTTTTGCTTAGCGACCTCTTTTTTGCCAATAAAAATGAAACTATTGAAAACATATACAAACATTAATACCAAAGCCCATAAAAAAACACATTCACCAATAAAATATGTGGATTTCTCTCATCGACCTAAAAGAGGATACAAAGTAAGTGTTTTCCCATGGCATCATATGACCGTGTTGTCTATTTACAAAAGATGTAATGGTTTCCCTATAGTTGCACCATCACCAATAAGTCTTATCCTTGAGGCCGTCCATGGTAACCGTCTACAAATTAATGGATGGGGTATATGATTGAGTGCTTACATTGTTTCTCATTCTACAAATAAATCAACATCATGCATGTTAGCATTAAAAAAAGGGAAAAAAGTCTTTCCAACCCAGATCACAGTTGTTGAAATACAATAGAAGGTCGTTCACATGTGCCTAGGGATCATTGTAAGCAATTAATGGGAAAAAAATTTCACTTCATTAGACTAAAATCACCATTATTAACCACCTCATGTGTCATTGAGTGACCATGAAATGGCCCAGTTTCAAGGTGTAGACACATTTACTATGAACAGGTCATTGTATGTTCAACCAGAATGGTAGGCATGACACTAGTAAATATAAGATATCAAAAGCAAAAACCAAGACGATTAACACAGAAAAACCAACCTAACAAGTCTTGTTATTATCATTATCACATTGTATAGACAGTTTTAAAGTGTGCGATCCCAAGGTTGCACTAAAGATCACATTGTATAGACAGTTTTAAAGATCAAGATGTTTGTAAAGGATTGGGAAGATATATCTGTAACACCCAATTACGTTTTATCCGATGCACCAATAGACTCACACGATTGCTTATCAGAAATATAATGCATAGTGTCTGTGTGCGAGAGGAGAGGTATGCACCACATCTGAGGCACTTTTCGACAGCCCTCTAAAAGAACAGAACGTCTTTAAATCCTCTGGTCTAGTGCTTCACGCAATTGGCGAGAGAGCATATATTTGTGCAAAGGACTCCGTTGTAGGTACAATGCTGCAGTTTAATTTTATATTCAGAGACGTCCACATAAATGACATCGATACAACAAGAAACAAATATGTTAGAGAAAGTGAACCTCCTATATAGTTTGTATTTGTTACAAGGTCATGTGTTACTTACCAGAAGAAGAAAAAGATCATGAATAGAATTTCCATTTGAAAATATCAATTGATCAGGAAATTTTCTACTTTACCAAAAAGAGAGGGCAACCTCTGATATGAGTATACTGATATCCTTGCAGTTGGAGACCTGCAAAGCAAATGCAAAACTTCAAGGAGTTGTAGTGTTTGGGTCGGATGTCTGAAGACCAACCACATCACGATGGCTCTCTGAGTAAGTGCTGCAAAGAACTTCCATGAGGGCTACATGACATACATCCAATAAAACTTAACTTATCAGCCGACAAGAACCCAGAACATACACATACATCATCCTCCTTGTGCATAGCCATGGCAAAGATATCACATGATTATTACAGTTGCATGCTTACAGTTAACATTGGTATGCATAGTAGAATGATACTAACCTAGCATGCATCGTTAGGCACAATATAGAGGTGGTGCATGGGACATTCAGAAGCAAGAAAGCAGATCTTGAAGCACTTACCCATCGACAGGATGGCGAACTGTCATATATGTGGGGGTTATATGGAACACCTCCCACGTTCAGTCTTTCACAGGTTATACGTGGGTGTGATTGGCCTTATCCCTAGGGGTTTCTGATAGTTGTCTAACGTTTCGATAGATTTCAGTGCACCTTGATTCAAGGAGTTGGAAAGGTATTATCGGGGATCAGTTTTGACAGACTGTTGTTATTATTATTAGATTATTGGAATGTAATTATTTAGATAACAATGGTGGACATATTGTAGATCTCATCTTTTGAGTAATATAGTTAATGCACTGTTCAGTTTCCATGTACAACGGAAGGAGTTAGGAGGAAGTCGATTTCTGTTTTTGTGAATGAAACGTGTTTGGAAGAGAGTGGGGGATAGTTTGTGTTTGACCAAGTAAAACGTGTGATTTTATACATAAAACGTGATAAAAGAAAAAGTGGGACACAAGCGGATTTTAAAATTGAATCTGACCATGAATAGTGGAGCGACTTGGGATAAGCAATAACTGAATACTACTGCTCTCAGTGGGATAAGAACGTGCTGGATGATTTTTGTGTTAAAAATTTTGTAAAAATAGAGAAAAAAAACGTGAGAGAAGAGAGGATGAATGAGAGAAGAGCATTTTGAAAAGTCTGCCATGTGATTGGTTGGACGGTTTAGGATAGTGTAAAACTGCTAGTGTTGTTTGTGTTTTCAAACATTCGCTTTTTTATAGTAGTATAGATTTATCGTCGTCTATTTAGCAGTGTGTCTCTTTTCAAGCTTTTGTCTTTCTCAGATATTTTATTGTCTTGTTTTCTTGCGGAAGCTTTGCTTTATAGTTGCGTCAAGCCAAAAAAAAATTACAACTAAATTTTGTGCCTACGACTACAATGAACCAATCAATTGGAAGTTAATTTTTGGTAAAACTCAAGTTCCGAACCAATCAGGTGGAACTCATTTTCTTTGAAGTCAGTTTTTAAAATAACAAATATAAGAAAGTTACAATTACACCAAGTTAGTCAAACCCCAAGCATTAATTTTTTATTGTATATCACTAGAAACATAAAGTAATATTATTTAAAAGTAATACTATGTTTCTCTTGATATAGGAAATATCATATGGAATGATTGCTGAATATATTGTATATCTATCTTTGTATTGACTTGTTCATTTCACTTATAGGATAAAGAAAGGAATTCTCTCCCCATTTTCCAAGCACGTGATGGAGGTCGAACGTTCGAGAGGGTGGTAAACTAAGGCGGCATCTGAAATTTGAACATGAATCCCTTCATGAGGAGATATCGTGCTTGACCACTTGAGTCACTCCTTGTTGGCAACTTATTTATCCTACTCATTTACCATGTGGGTAAATGGGTGTTGACAAAAGTAAGACATTAGTTTCCAGAGAAAATGTAATTAGATTACATTTTGTCTGCAACTCTGATTATGGAACGAAGAAGAGCTATGATAAGAATATGAGTAAGCATTTTATAGGGAAATATGGGCACAGAAAAAAATAGCGGAAACAAAATTTTAATTATATGTATTCTCATAACATCAAGATCGTGTCAACTACTAAGCAATGGAAAATATGGTTTAGCGATTTTATACCTGGTCCTGGAGCAAGTCCTACACTACAACTTGTTGTAGTGCAATGTCTTTTAATTGCTCTTAGACGATGTCTGTGCAGCTCCTAGTCATCACCACGAACAACAAACTCGAACAACGTCTACAAAAACTCCTGATCTCACCATAGACTGCATGTTGACGTTATCCTCCTAGTGGAAAACAACAGCATCATCGCCTCTAGAAAAGTCTATACGGACTAACTAGAACTCATGGCATTCTAGTAAAATAGACAGGAAGGAGTTGTCCCTTCAGTTGATGTACTAGTCACCAACTTGCTCTCCCATAATTGTTTATCCCTTGTTATCCCTCCCTTTATCAGGTAGGACTTGCTGGGGCTCTCTATTGGTTACCACAACCAGAGAGGATAACAATTATCAAAGGTAATTGAGTTGTGCTCTGGAAAGTCCCCAGTACACATCTATTTATAAGAGGGGTTAGGGTTGGGTTCCCAATTTGTGTGGGAGTAGAAGGGATCGGAAGATCTTGAATATTCACAACCTGTGACTCTCAAAATGGTCAGTTGGAAACCGAACCGATCGATTCAGATGTGAGACGGTCATTTTGTGGCACGAACTGGTTGTTTTCATGTTTGCTAATTGCACATGAATTTGGAAAAATCGTTTCTAAGTCATCATCATCAACAACTAAGCCTCAATCCCAACTATGTTGGGGTCGGCTACATTGATCCTTCTTTTCCATTCATCTCTATCATGGGTCATATTCTAGTTGAGATGTAGAGATTTAAAATCTCTCTTTATAAGCTCTTCCCATCTTAATTTAGGTATTCCTCTTCTTCTATTAATTGTCCTTGCCTCAATAGTATCGCTTCGTTTCTAATTAATACAAACATTAATTATTGTACCAATGAAATTGAACAAGTGAAATGAGTAATCTTTCTCACGAATTCGGGAAAGTCACTAGAACCTTCCGTCAGCACAACTGAGTCGATCGGTTCACCAAGTGAACCGGTCATTTAGCTCAACCTGAGCCTATTGGTTCACCCAGTGAGCCGATCGGTTGGTGCCTTATTCATATAGAACTCTAGCTAATTCAGTTCCAATCAACCTAACACTCCAAATGACCGTCTCACTAGGTGAGTCGGTCGGTTGGTAGTCCAGACAGATGATTTGTTGCTTGAAGTGAATACTTTAACACTTTAGTAATCAATCCAATCATTCTTCATGATTAAACTCCATTTATAGATGAGTTCCTATGTGTGTGTGACCCTATAGGTCCCATATCATGTTGGCAATGAATGTCCATAACTAACTTATGACATCACAAACAGAGAGTGGTTCCTAGTTGCACATTAGTGCTACCTGAGTGAATGGGAAGTTGGAGAACAAATTCAACCTACAATATGTGCAAGGTGTTGTAGTGATTGTATAATTCATTTATCTATGATATCTGGAATGAACTCGAGGTATGGAATCGTCATCCTCTCAACGTTGAATTCATGTTCCTTGAACCAAGAACAGACTGTCTAAGATAATGTGACCTCAATATCATATATTGGTTCACATGTACATGCGCATGCGCATGCGTTTCTCAGTCTCACTTATCAAGTGGCCATGATATCAAACTCCAGTATGAGGGGTGAATCCATCTACATCACTCACAGTCAGTCCCCATGTGTCAAGGCTACCTAATCATCACCTTTATGGCAACCCATATTTCAAGATTACGTTTGATGATGTCAAAGTATACCCAATGACATGTCATGAGTGTAGTGATATCAGGTCTAAGAACCACAATATCTACCTTCACTATGAGAGATGACTATGACCACCGATGATGGTTTCCATGTGCCACTCTCAAGGTGGGTATGCCTGATACACTGTTCCATAACATGTATCTATGTGCTTGGTTTGATATTCCACATCATGACTAATGAGATTATGTCATCAACTGACCACACTCTCCAGTCTTATGTGTGATTGGTGTCTATTTGCCTTCCACGGTAACAAACGACTAGGGACATAATAAGAATGTCCAAACTCTTAGCATTCATATGATCTCATTGTTCAAGTCTTGTACTTGAAGACATGTCTTTGAGTATTGTCATTCTTTAAAAAATTCATGATGTTTTCTCATTATCTCATAACTGAATGCAACCATAATGAATTGGAAGCTTGCCTTTATGATTATTAATCAAATCGATTATGGTATGGGACATGTCAATCATTACATGATTGGCTCTCTGGGCATATCTTTCCAACACATTTACCCTACCCTATCTACTCATTTACAGTCCTACATTATTATTATTATAGTTGAATTACATAAGTTTAGTTAAACTACCCATGGGTTATGAGATGCCCTCATTCACATATCATCGAAGGTTGAACCAAAATTGAGGTAAAATGATAATATAAACTAGATTTCTTATTTAAAGATGGAAATAAAATCCCTTAGGATTTTTCACAAAGCTTCCTAGGTCATTTATAACTTAATTCATCTTCTATGTTGTCTACGCTTTATAAATTTGTAAGAAACTCTTTTTTGTTCAAGTCGAGAAAGGGATTAATTTTCATGATGCGCGGGAGGGGGTGTGCCTGTAAGACATGCTGTGAAACCTTGCCTCTGCCAGTGCAGGTCCATCCACTCATCCTCTCATCCACTTGCTCTTTTAATTGTATTTTTATATTTTTGAGAACAAAAAAAAAGAGGATGGAAATAATAGGGAATATACTAATTTGCTTATAACTTTCAATTCATAAAGATTTTTTTGATAAAATAAAAAGTATTTGATTTTGTAAGGAGTGGGACCAGAGAGGGGATCTACTCCTTACATATATAAGGAAACAAACACACTCAATCCAACATACTAGAAGCATGGAGGAAGGTGGTAAATTTAATTTGTCAAATAGAATCATACATAAAATAAAGTGATTACTTTGCAATGAAAGAAATAATAACTATTATAAATATCACAAAAGTATCCAATTGTGTTATTACTCATCCATTAATGTGGCATACAAATGGCCAAAGTTACAAAAGAAAATTATTCTGTGAAGGACCAACATTAGTGGGAAACTTAGCCATTCTAAGCTATCCTTGAAACTAAGCTTCTGGCTCTAATCCATCCTGAGTCATCCTCTTCTAGCCTACCTACTCCTGGGAGGGTTGAAGGCAACACCTAAAAGGAAGGAAGTCAAAGAAAAGGGAAGTTAGCATAAAACTTATAAAGTAGAAACAAGCAGGCATTATTCAAGGCATAGAAGGAGCAGTTAAATAGATTTCAATAAAGGGAAGTCCAAGAGAGAGTAATTTCAAAAGATATAGCATGTCAAGTAAATGAGGCATTTATTAACAAGGATGTGAATACCAGAACGAACTATTACACTATAACATTATTACAATCATAATCAGTGTATGTAAATCAATTAGACTAATTTATTTAAGTAGGGTTGAAACCCATAAAATCTCAAGACTAAGTCGGGTGGAAAGGTGCACCACCCTCATATAAAGGCACGCATAATACACACACACACACACACATATATATATATATATATAATACAAGCGGGAAGATGCACTCGGGGTGGAAAGGTGCACCCAGATGTTATGGTACTCTAAATAAGTTTAGTCTATTGTACATGCACAAAATATAGAGGCAAGAAATATGTCCGTTCAACAAAAAAGCAATTCAAATAAAAAGGATGAGATCAAAAAAATAATAAACACAATTAGATCAGAGGACCGTCACATGCATCCAATATCAAATTAGGAAAATAAAGATATAGTAAATATAATTCTCAAAAGGATCCAATATTGCATAGGAATTATTCAAGAGATGTCTCATATAAGATAATAATACCCAGCCAAATTGGGTTGATGCACATACATGCTCTTCAAGATAAAGGTTATCTCTTGTAACGTCCTAGGATCTGAGGCCTTAAATAAAATTTTCTTAAAATGAATGATTAGACTACCCATATCACCAAGGTGCACCTACTTTTTAGGGTGTCCATCACTAAGAACTCCAAAGTTTCGGGACCAAAAAAAAGAACTCCAAAGTTTAATGTGCTTGGCTTATTGTATATCTAGCATGGGTGACCGGTTGGGAAGTTGATCTTGATGTGTGTGAGTGAGGACAAAGAGAGCAGTTAAGGCCAGTGGTGGTATGTGGGACTAGTCTTCATTCTTGAAAATCTACTAGATGTTTTAAGCAGTGGACCCGGGCATTACAAATGGTATCAGAGCCATAACCCCTCTAGTAGGTGGGGCTCATATGGGCATGTGGCATGCCAGTCTTGAGTTGTACGGTCCAAGCATGTTGGAAAGGGTTATTGGTGCGCTCCCGCTAGAGGCTTGCAACACCGACCAACTAGGGTGGCCGAGTGCAATCCACGAGGTCGGGAGGCACGGGAGATGGGATCTTTGCTTTTGAAATTTTGTAAGACCTACACTAACTACCTACGTCTACTAAGACACTACGCCCGCAAGCGCACGGGGTCGTGTCGTAGTATAGGTGAGGCGGCAAGTACATGGTCGATCCACAGAGATAGAGGGGGCACTAGAGTTAGACGGTGTAAGCTATGTTCCCTTTGCGGAGATTAAGGTTTTTAGGGTTTAAAGGTTGGTTGGTTGTTGATTAAGCTAAGTGAGCAAGTAGGAAATGCAATATGAAACTAAGTTATCAAAAGGCTAAATTAGCAATCTAAATCAACAAGATATCTAAACAAGAGCAAGAACAAACTACACTAGACTAAGCAAGCAACTAGCAATTGAGAGCCTAAATTAACCACTAATCAAGATCAAAGACCTAAGTTAACACTTAGCTAGCAAAACTAGGCAATTAACTAAGTTAACTAAAGCAATTGAACTACACTAGCATTAACAAGCAAATAGAGAAATTAAGGTTTTAAACAATTAGATGAAGGAGGCGGGTCATTTGGGAATGTGACCTTGACATTAATTGGGGGATGTCACCATAACAAGCAATTAACATATTTCATTCTAGACTACCAAACCAAACAACAAGGTGGGTGCTATGAGGATGTACCCTATGCTACTAGTTGGAGAACTATGGCTAGGTGTAATTCTCATAGGACTTACCAAGTCTAGGTCTCTAGGATAAGTGGTATTAGTCAATTGAGGACCAAGGGTAAGGATGGGAGTAGAGATGAGGATATTTGACCTCATGCCACTAGCCACCTCAGCCTTTAGGAAATCCTAGGCAATTGCACTAATCACACTTATACTAGTCACTTAGAACTCACATTGGCATGTAGGAAGAAGGTGATTATGTAGGAAGATAGGGGGCTAGCTAGGGATCCGAATTAAGGACCTAGGAGCCAATCGTATGATAGCTACATAGAAACCAAAACATCCTAGAGGAAAATGTCTTCAAACACCACAAGGCAAGCAATTAATGTAATTAAACAACAATCACATGCACAAGTAATGGGAAATGAGATACAAGCAAAGGCAATCATCATAGAAGTGAAATATGTTCATTACAAATTATATTCCCCCAACATGGTATCAAAGTCACATTTTTGTCCCAAACAGCCCACCCAAGGGGGGCTTAGCTATACATGATCAAAACAGAAATAAAGGAGAAGGGAAAGAGAGTAGGAAATGCCATTGATGCTTGATGAAGCTTGACCTCTTCACCTCCTTGCTGCCATCCACGAGCCTCCTCCTCCAATGGTGCCCAAGAGCATGGAAATGGTGGAATGGATGGATAAAAACCTAGAGAAACTAGGTTTCTATGGTGGAAATGAGTGGAAAGTGGGTGGAAATGGGATTAAATGCAAGGAAAGTAGGTGGATGGGAGTAATGGATGCAAGGGAGCAGCTGGGTTGTGGCTAGGGGTGCTCCCTCTCGAGCCCTAGAAGCAACTAGTGCTTATATAGGAGCTAGGGCTAAGTGGGAGTATAATAGGAAAAGCAGTGGAAAGTTGTGTAGGGTAGGTGATCACCACGGTCGTGGTGGGTGTGCCACGGCTGTGGTGAGGGTAGTGGGGAATGGTCGTGGGGGGTAAATACGGTCGTGATGTGAAGGAAGTGGTGAGATGGTGGTGGCCACGGCCGTAGCGGAGTGCCACGGTCGTGGTGGGTAGCATGCACCACGACTGTGTTGGGTAACACGGCCGTTTTCGAGGGGGAGGAGCTGACCGTGGGGAGGGGCCACGGGCGTCTTGAGCATCTTCAGCCATGGTCGTGGCGACTTGGCCACGATCATGGCATTCCGAGAAAAACCCTGTTGGCAACTGACTTCTTGCAATTAATTCCCACGACCGTGGTAGGGTGCCACGGCCGTGTTCTCTTCTCCTGACCACGATCGTGCTGATGGCCACGGTCGCGGTGTCTTCACTGGCCATGATCGTGGTTGGGAGGCCACAGTCGTGGGACTTAGTAGAATTCCCTGTTGCAACCTGTTGGAACTTGGCAATAAACCCACGACCGTGGCATTTTGGCCACAGCCGTGGTGAGGCTTGACTTCTTGATTTTGCTTATGACTTTGTCATGTTCGGATGTCTTTGCTTGGGGATGATTCTTGGCCACTGGAGGTAGGTTGAGGGAGACTTTGGGGCCTTCTTTGGGTCCCTCTTGAGTGGGGGAACCCTAGAACTCCCTCTCTCTCTCTCTTCCATCTAAGCATGGTCCAAGTACCTGAAAAGCAGTGCAAAGAACATCCATAAGCATATTTGCAATGATAATCATATTGGGGAGAATAACATGTAATTCTAATACATTTGAACGTGATAAAAGTACAAAATGACACAAGATACATCCCTAGAATAGGGTTGGATCACCACCCCAAACTTGAAAGATACTTGTCCTCAAGTATGCTCCAACTCAATCTCTTTTCCATTTTCTACAATCAAAAGATATGACAAATGCAATATGATGGGCAACAAATGCTAAACGGGATCAATGGTGACTAGGTACATGCAAATCACTTCCCTCCTCTTCTACTTTCACAAACCAACCATGAAGAGAGCACAAAGCATATGAACTTCACATATAATGCATGTGTTGCACAAGTTATCAATATCTCATCCATAAGGTTCCAGGTAGACCGTTTCATGATGATGTTAATCACCGATGACTAGGAGTGTTGTTTCACCTTCATGCGTTCAACCTTATGCTTCAAGTTATGCCAAATGACCCACATGGCTGCGGAAAGGGATAAAGTGAGCTAGGTTTAATGTTTCCTAGCTCTGTGGGTATGAAAGAAGAAGAAAGGGTTGCGGTAAGATTTCAAGTGCTTTTACACACTCTTCTTTTCTTTATTTGAATGTTTTTAAACAGGAGCATCCTTTTATTTTATTTTTGCTTCTCTTTTCTTTTTTCTTTGCCCTTGGTGTAGGTAGGGCATATGGTGGATAGAGTGAAGCGGGGAGATAGAGATGTGGCCACCCCAAACTTTTGGAGGTGGCCACGGCTAATATGTGCACTTTGGCATCTTTTTATGAGGCGGAGAGGTATGAAGATGATGAAAGAGTGGTTGGGTCAAAGAGGGGTCACTTGGCATAATCTTCCACATAAGGTCTCCTGTATGAAAACTAGTCCGACACTTCACCATAGATTTCACATCACATGAATGAACCAAATGAAATCCATATATCAATCAAGTAACTCCACAAACATTAAACGTTCTATGCTTACTCGGATCATAATTCAATCAAACCAACACATTCCCAAGGGAGGTGACGAGCATGTAATAAGTCACTCGTTGATACCACATAGCACTTCATCATAGCATATCATCTTGTATTTTTCAAAGATAAGCAATTTCATTCAATATGGTAAAGATTGAGTCAAAACATGCTTTTTGGACAAGAAACATCAAATCTGGGCAAAATTGGTCAAAAAGGTGCCAAATTGCACTAAATCACATTCAAACACAATTTTAGGTAAAAAGCAAGTAAATCCTAGCTAAAACATGCAAAAATTAGCAAAAAACTACATGAGATGCAGTGCATGGCTAAAAAAGCAAAATTTTGAAAAATTACTCAAAAATGCAGAAATCAACTACATGTCATGCAAAGATGCAATGAAAAGAACAAAAACAATAAAACTAAACTAGATGACAGGGTGATATAAAAATGAAAAAAAGAGAGATAGAGAGGTGCATACCGCCCTACCCACCCCAAACTTTAGAATCATGCTGTGCTCAGCATGAAACTATAGCTTAGGGGAGATAGGGGAAGTGTCATGGCTGCGATGGCTGGTCCGACATTTGCGAAGGATATGGAGGAGAAGCTGAGTCTGGAGCTGAGCTTGATGGAGGATGCTGGTAGTAGTGTCCCTAGTAGTCATCCTGGGGTGGAGGGTAAGTCTGTGGATACCCAGCTAAACCACCCCAAAAATCTGTGCCCCATTCGGGGTTTCTTTCTGCTTGGGCGTGGTGATATTGATATGAGTGGTTGATCTGATAGTGCATCTGTTGTTGATCATACTACATGTGATGTTGGGCAAGCTGCATGTCACTTTGGGTCTTCTTAATATTCTCAAGGAGTGCCTGCATTGTGGCCATGTCATAGGCATTCCCTGAGGGTGGCTGCAGCTGGGATGTCTCCTCATCCCTCCTTCTTGTTCTTCGGGGTTGCCTTTGTTGTGCATGTTCTTGCTCCCGCCCTTGTACATTAGATTCGGCAATACCTTCATGTACGGCAGCGGCTCCCCTTGCATATGTCTCTCTCGGGTTCTCTTGCTGCTACATCAAAAGTTTTTCCTTCAGCCTAAAGAGAATTCCCATCACAGATAGAAGAGGCACTGCATGGTATGGCAACTCCAACTCAAAGTTCGGCACACTAGTTGTCAGGTAGATCATCCTTTTGTTCTTTACCTTGATAGTGTCCGAGCGCACCAAGTAGTTGAGGTCAACAAACTCTATCTCAAGTGCGTCTTGTAGCCCGGAGAGATCATATCCCAGCGCTAGTGCAATCGAAGTCACAAATCCCCCCATGACAAATGGCTTTGTGCTCTTGTAGGGTACGGACTTCATATGATCGATCAGTAAAACTCCCAGGTCTATGTAATTTTTGAGGTTCATCATTGACAAGACAAACATATCCTTTTGGGATATGGAGCCTTGATTATCATACCTCCCTAAAATAGTGTTGGCCAAGACCTTTTGCACGTAGCAGATCATCGGGTTGCTTATAGCATCGGTTTTAGATTTCCCTGCATCATACACACTGCTGCCCGTGATCATCTTCCAGAAATATCCATAATCAATATCTTCTTCCCTCTCTATCAAGCCTTCATCCAATTTCACTGCTTCCTCAGGAGTTGCAGCAAAAATGCCATTTAGTTTCGTGGAAGTGAGGGTGTGTATGTTGCCCATCATAGAGAACTTGAGTGCATCACACCCCCTCACTTTAGTCTTCTCGAGAGTGGCAAAGAACTCTTGGGTCAAAGCTACATAGGTTGGCTGCGGTGTGAAAAGGACATCCCACAACCCTATTGTTTTCAAACTTTGCTCCACTTCCTGCTTGACCCCTAAGTCTTCAATTATCTTCTCAGACCCATATTTAGTGGCGACGACTCGCCTTGTCATACATTTAGGGTATCTGAGCTCAATCTTCTTGTTCCTGTATCCTCGGCCATAAGATACTCCCATCAGGGCTTTGCCTAAGGATTTCAGCTTGTCTGCCTCCAATTGTGCCAGCATATCACCCTCCCCGGGCTTGAGCTCCACCTCTTCCTCGTTGTTATCTTCTTCCTCCTCCATTCTATAGGATTGTGAGCCCGAACTGGTATTGAGGTTATACCAATGTGCTGACTGTTCCTCTTCTTGTTGCAGTTGCCGTGAGGGTCGCGGCTGCACATCACGCCTCGCCGCCATGCTAGATGTCGAGTGGCGGGGTGGTGTGGGCTTTGGCGGCAGCCTGGATGACGACGGCGCTGCTTTTGATCGTGGATTTCTCTTCGCGGCCGCCGGCTCGATTTCATCAATGAGGTTGTCCAAGTCGACCCCCATGGACTCCTCCTCTTCTTCGTCCTCTCCCTCGTAGGTGGCATCTGTGATGTGGTGGCTATCGGATGAGCGGGAGTGCGATCCGCTAACCGATTGCGACCGGCGGAGGGAATGATGGGCGGAGGTGGTAGGTGAGGGGTGTGGGATGGAATGGACACATCGGAGGAGGCATTTTTAGAACACTGTTTCCCTCCGGTGAGGATGTTCATCCCCTTGGTTAAGGCTCTCCCAATCTTCTTCATGGTGGAGATGGAGGTGAAGGTGGTGATTTTCGGATTTTGGTGGAGAGGGTGGTGTGGATGTGATTTTGTGGGTGGAATGGAAGGATAGTGATGTATGGATGGTGGGTATATGATTTGTGGTGGATTTGGGCGAGAATGGAAGGGTTTTCATGGAGGTTTTGTGTAGGGGAGCTGTAGGGCGGAGTGGAGATGGAAATGGAGATGGAGATGCGATTGGGAGAGATTGGACGGTGGAAATGGTAGAGGGATGGTTGGGGATCGATTTGGAATGGATTGGGGATCAAACGGAGGTGGTTTTGGGCATTGGAGGTGATGAATGGGGGAGCACGCAGGTGGTTGTCGGCACCACAGTCGTTTTCTGGAGGTGGAAGATGATAGAATGAGGAGGGGGTCGGGTTTAGACGTTTAAAAGTATTTTTTTTCTTGAACCGAGTTCGGCCACGGTCGTGGCAGGTGGCCACGGTCGTGGCCAGGGTTGGATAGCACGAACGTGGTGGGTGCCACGGTCGTTTTGTCGATGAAGAGAGTCCCGGCTTGACCTCGCCACGGTCGTGGCTGTGCACCACGGTCGTGGCGACTTGCCACAGTCGTGGCTGATCTTGCAAAAACCCTGTAACTTCGGCCAATTTGCATCATAAATTCCCACGGTCGTGGCCCGCCTTCTTTAACACAGCCGTGGTGAGGACCATGGTCGTGGGCAGTCTCCTTCACCACAGTCGTGGCAGCTGGCCACGGTCGTGGTCGATCTTCAAAACAACCTATAACTTTGGCCAATTTGCATCAATAATTCCCACGGCCGTGGCTGTAGCCCACGGTCGTGCTTGGCCACATACACCACGGTCGTGGTCGAGCTCCATGGCCGTGTTGGGGTTGTCTCCTCAGTTTTCAAACTTTAAAACTTGAACTTTTGATTTTATTTGTTCTTTTGCCACAAATTTGACTTGAGGGCCATGATTTACTTCTAAAACTCCTCTCTCTATTGTCTAACACCTGCACCTCATCAAAACTCAAACAAAAACATCAAGCATAAATGTGCATGTGTGTATTGGTGTAAAAGAAAACTAAAGTATAGAAAAAGAAAAGGTTCGAGAATCTCAAACCACGTGGGTTACCTCCCACTAGCGCTAAATTTAACGCCTTTAGCCAGGCTTATTGATTGTTGGGGTTTTTCACTTTTTTGGAATCTTAAAAAGATCCTTGTAGTAGATCCCTCTCTCATCCTCATCCAAACATTCTTCTTCGTCGGATTCTTCCTCTACAAACATAACAATATCAAAATCTTGATTGGCCTAGTCTGGGCCGACTTCAACAACAGATTTCAGCCTTTGCCCATTGACGGCAAATTCCTTAGCTCCTTCTTTTACACAAATAACCACTGCCCCGGATGGATAAACCTTCTTGACAAGGTAAGGACCTTCCCATGTAGACTGAAGCTTTCTGGGAAAGAACTTCATTCTTGAATTGTATAGCCATACCCATTTGCCAGGCTCAAACTCTTTCTTTTTTATGATCTTGTCATGTAGAAACTTGGTTCTTTCCTTGTAGCTCTTTGACATTTCATACGCTTCATGCCGCATTTCTTCTAGCTCATGCAATTGAAACTTTCTTTTCACTCTGGCACTCTCTTCATCAAAGTCCATCTTCTTCAAAGCCCAAAGTGCCTTGTGTTGCATCTCAACTGGTAAATGGAAACTCTTACCATAGACAAGCTTGAATGGTGTAGTGCCGATCGGGGCTTTGTATGCAGTCCTATATGCCCATAAAGCTTCATTGAGGCAAAGTGACCAATCCTTGCGGTCCGGTCGCACCGTCTTCTCCAAAATGAGCTTTATCTCCCGATTTGCCAACTCAACTTGACCACTCATTTGAGGGTGGTAAGGAGTAGCTACACGATGGTTAACTCCATGTCTCTTTAGCAGCCCTTCGAAGGTGCGGTGGATGAAATGACTCCCGCCATTACTAATCATAGCCCTTGGAATACCAAAATGGCTAAAGATGTCAGATTTCACGAAATCACACACCACCTTGTGATCATTTGTCCTTGTTTCCACAGCCTCAATCCATTTTGATATATAGTCTACGACGACCAAGATGTAGACATACCCGAAAGAAGGAGGGAAAGGACCCATAAAGTCAATCCCCAAACATCAAACACTTCTACCACCAGAATAGGTGACAAAGGCATCATGTCCCTCTTTGAGATAGTGCCCACTTTTTGGCACTTGAAGCAACTCTTGCAAAAGTCATGAGCATCTTTGAACAATGTTGGCCAATAGAAACCACATTGAAGAACTTTGGCAGCTGTGCGTTTCCCTCCAAAATGACCTCCACACACTCCGGAATGGCACATAGATAAGACTTTTTGCTGCTCCATCTCCGGAATACACCTCCTAATGAGTTGGTCCGGGCAGTACTTGAAGAGGTGAGTGTCATCCCAAATGTAGTTCTTGACCATAACAAACAATCTCTTGGTTTCCTCTCTTTTCCACATGCTAGGTATCCTCCCACTAGCTAGGAAATTTGCTATGTGTTTGTACCATGGCTTTTGGGCAGATGAGATTAAGAGGAGTTGTTCATCTGGCATTGTCTCTTTGATTGGACTTGTCATATCAAAAGGGCCATCAAGGCGGAAGAGATGATCTGCTGCACCGTTTTCTACTCCTTTCTTATCCACAATTTCTATGTCAAATTCTTGTAGCAACAAAATCCATCGGATCAACCTTGGTTTTGAGTCTTTCTTAGACATGAGATACTTCAACGCAGCATGGTCCGTGTAGATTGTCACTTTGTTTTGCAAGAGATACGGCCGAAACTTATCAAGAGCGAACATCACCGCAAGCAACTCCTTCTCAGTAGTCGTATAGTTTCTTTGAGCATCGTCTAAGGTTTTTCTTGCATAGTAGACTGCATGAGGAATTTGGCCAACGCGTTGACCCAGCACAACCCCCACTACCATATCAGATGCATCAGTCATGATCTCAAATGGCAAAGAGAAATCTGGGGGTTGCATGATAGGAGCAGAAATAAGCCTTTCTTTCAAATGATTGAAGGCTTCAACACATTTGTCATCAAACTGAAATTCAACATCTTTCTCAAGCAATCGATAGAGTGGTCTTGAGATTTTGCTAAAGTCCTTGATAAAGCGGTGGTAGAAACCTGCATGTCCCAAGAAAGATCGAACATGTCTTACGGTGGAAGGAAGGTCGAGTGTAGAGATAAGGCCCACCTTGGCCTTGTCAACTTCAATCCCATCTTTAGAAACTCAGTGTCCCAGAACTATACCCTCAAGTACCATGAAATGGCTCTTTTCCCAAGATAAAACTAAGTGAACTTTCACACATCTTTCCAGAACAGCAACTAGATGTAGCAAGCACTCATCAAAGGTTTTCCCGAAAACTGAAAAATCATCCATGAAAACATCAAGTGACGAATCAAGCATGTCAGCAAAGATTGAGGTTACACATCTCTGGAAAGTGGAAGGGGCATTGCACAATCCAAATGGCATTCTCCGGTAGGCAAATGTACCACTTGGACAAGTGAATGTCGTCTTTTCTTGATCCGCCGGATGCACAACAATATGAAAATATCCTGAGTATCCGTCAAGAAAATAGTAGAAGCTCTGCCCAGCCAATCTCTCTAAAATCTGATCAAGAAATGGAAGTGGGTAGTGATCCTTCTTTGTCTTTTCATTGAGCTTCCGGTAATCAACGCACATTCTCCACTTGGATTTCTCTCTCACCGGCATAAGCTCACCATCGGCATTTTCTGCAACCATAATCCCGCCCTTCTTGGGCACAAATTGGATGGGACTCACCCATGTACTGTCAGAAATGGGATATATGATCCCTGCATCAAGAAACTTTACAACCTCTCGAGTTACAACATCCTTCAACTTTGGATTTAGCCTTCTTTGCATTTGGCAGGTCGACCTCGCATCTTCTTCTAAGTATATCTGATGCACACAAATAGAGGGGTCAATCCCTCTCAAGTCAGCAATAGACCATCCAATGGCTTGGATGTTCTTCCTCAAGACTTCCATCAAGGCATCTTCTTGCTCAGGAGAGAGAATGGAGGAAATGATCACCGGGAGGGTGTCATTTGAGCCAAGGAAAGCATACTTCAATCCTTCAGGAAGCGTCTTCAACTCAAGAATGGGGGGTGCTTCAAGGGAGTTCTTTAATGGTGCAGAAATAGAAGGAAGGTCCTCACTTGCAGCCACTAAGGCTAGCTCACCCTCTTCACTTTCTTCTTCATCATCGTCAGGGAACTCAACCATTGGTTCAAGACCTCTACCTTGGGTGGTAGTCTCAATCCACGCAGGTAGGCACTCTTCAACAATCTCTTTTAGGCATTCCACCAAATAACAATCTTCTTCGGTGGCCCCTATCACTTCAGTTGTAGTAGAAGACTTGAAGATGTTCAATCAGATCTTCATGTGCGTGAATGTAACATACATGGTCCCAGTCCTCACATGGATCACGGCATCAGCTGTGGCTAGGAAAGGTCTCCCCAAGATGATTGGCACCTTTCTAGTCTCTTTTTCCATATCAAGAATGATAAAATCGGCTGGGAAGAAGGCAGAAGTATCCTCATCAAGACGGACCAACACATCATACACACGCCCTCTAGGCGTCTTCACAGATCGGCCGGCCAACTATAGAGTGCAATGGGCTGGCCTCAACTCCCCCATTTGGAGCTCAGCAAACAGATCATACGTCATCAAGTTTACGCTAGACCCCAAGTCAAGAAGAGCCTGGTCTATGCGATGTGCCCCGATGTAGCATGAGATGATGGGAGCACCGGGGTCTTTTCTTTTTCGGGGAATGGTGTGTTGGAGAATGGAGCTCACTTGCTCAGTGAGCTTGATCTTCTTAGGCGTCCTCCTTATTGTCTTTCTTTTGAAGGTGCACAGTTCTTTAAGGAACTTTGCATAGGACAAAATTTGCTTGACTGCATCTATAAGAGGTACGTTGATTTTCACTTGCTTGAAGATCTCCAAAATATCTTTCGCATACTTATTTTTTTTCTTTGCAACAGAAGGCTCCTCGAGTGCATCAGGATATGGAGGGAGTTGGGACCCCAATCGGTCCAAATCAACAGTATCATCCACTGGTATCACTGGAATCACAGTATCACGGCTTGGTATCACAATATCAATGCTCGGCGTCACAGTATCAACACTGCCTCTTATCACAATATCATCCATCTGCATCTCAGTATCAACCTGCTCAGCCTCAGTGTCATCTCTGCCAACAACTGTACCATGGGGCCTCTCCAAAGTCATGCCACTTCTCAATGTAGTCACTGCCTTCACATGCTCATGGGTGGTAGGAGAGGGAGCTTGTGGAGGGGGTTGTGTCTGTTGGGGTGGTGGAGGCCTTTGGTGAGGGGAGTTGGGATTTTGAAGAATGAATTGGGGTTGCGGTTGTTGTTGTGGTGGGGGTGGTATTGTGGAGGTGGTTGTTGGTAGGTGTGAGGTGGAGGTGGAGCATATTGATAATTGAGTGGCGCTTGAGGAGGCGGAGGAGCATAGGGGTTTGGTGGGGCTTGGTAAGATGGTGGAACATAAGTACTCGAAGTGTTCCCTAGAAAAGTCCCATCATTGTTCGGATTTGGCATTGGTTGAGATGGAAGTCTACCTTCTTCTCTTCTAGCCAAAGAGAGAGAAATCTGATCCAACCTCTACTCAAGACGGTTAATAGACTGCCCATGTGCATTGACATCCTTTTTTACTTCATCTAGGCTTCTTAGCCTTCCTAGTACCTCGTCCTCAAACTTGGAGCTGTAGCGTGGCTTTTGCTGCCCCTGTCCTTGTCCATCCTCATTCTGTTGTTTCCAAGAGAAGTTTGGGTGGTTCCTCCACTAGGGAGTGTAGGAGTTGGACATTGGGCCCTGGTTGTTGCGGCCACCAAAGGAATGTAAAGTGTTGACTTCCTCGTCTACAGTATCAACAACCATTGCGGGTTGGCTAGAAGAGCCACCCACTTGATTCTTCATCATTCGCATCATATTGGCCATCATCTTCATCATATCGGGGTCGGTGGCATTGCGTGCGGGAGCCACAGAGGAGGGTGGAGGAGTGTAGTTCCGGCCGCAATGCCCCCCTTTAGTGGAATCTCGGTGGTGAGAATTCTCGGCGAGATGCTCAAACAACGGCCATGATTCCTCGGGCGGCTTTGCCATGAATGTGCCCCCCGCAAGAAGAATCTACATTGTTTTGGCTTTGCTCCTCAAGCCCGGTGTAGAAGGCCTGAACTAGCTGCCAAAGAGGAACCTCATGATGAGGGCAGTCACGAAGCAACTTCTGGAACCTCTCCCACGCCTCGCGGAAGGGCTCGTTCTCTTTCTGGGCGAATGACGTGATGCACCTTCTCATATAAGATAACTTGGTGATGGGGAAGAACTTCTTGAGAAACTCGTTCTTCACCTCATTCCAAGTGACCAACTCTGGCCTTGAAACGTACCACTCCTTGGCTTTCTCCTTGAGGGAGAAAGGAAAGAGTGTCCTCCTTATTGAGTCGTCAGTGGCGACTGGAGTGCGGAAAGTAGAGCACGTTTCAAGGAACGCGTCTATGTGGTGGTAGGGGTTCTCGTTCTCCATACTGAAGTATGTAGGGAGAAGCCGTAGGAGTTCTGGCGGGATGGAGAACTGTTGACCTAGCATATGGTCAACCAGAGTGGCAATGGGGGAGTTGTAGTTCCCCGGCGTGAAGTACTCATGAAGCGGGCGATGTGGAGGTGGAACATCCGGTGGTGGGTTGTTCTCATCCATCTCAGCCTCTCGGTGTAGGTTGCGGTGAGCTTGACGCCTTCTTCTCCCAATCTCGGGGTCGTAAACCACCAAGTCGGTGCAAGTCGAACGCGTGCTATGCATGCACAGCTATCAGCTGCGCAAGTCACAAACAAACAACAAGGAGCCAAATTAGCGAACCAATATGTAAGAGTAACACAAAGAATAAATAATAGCAATGGTGAGGGCAAAAGGAAAGGCTAAGCTACACTATCTAAATAGGCCGAGCGCCTCTATCCCCGGCAACAGCGCCAGAAAGCTTGGTGCGCTCCCGCTAGAGGCTTGCAACACCGGCCAACTAGGGTGGCCGAGTGCAATCCACGAGGTTGGGAGGCACGAGAGATGGGATCTTTGCTTTCGAAATTTTGTAAGACCTACACTAACTACCTATGTCTACTAAGACACTACGCCCGCAAGCGCACATGGTCATGTCATAGTATAGGTGAGGCGGCAAGTACATGGTCGATCCACGGAGATAGAGGGGGCACTAGAGTTAGACGACGTAAGCTATGTTCCCTTTGCAGAGATTAAGGTTTTTAGGGTTTAAAGGTTGGTTGGTTTTTGATTAAACTAAGTGAGCAAGTAGGAAATGCAATATGAAACTAAGTTATCAAAAGGCTAAATTAGCAATCTAAGTCAACAAGCTATCTAAACAAGAGCAAGGACAAACTACACTAGACTAAGGAAGCAACTAGTAATTGAGAGCCTAAATTAACCACTAATCAAGATCAAAGACCTAAGTTAACACTTAGCTAGTAAAACTAGGCAATTAACTAAGTTAACTAAAGCAATTGAACCACACTGGCACTAACAAGCAAACATAGCAATTAAGGTTTTAAGCAATTAGATGAAGGAGGTGGGCTGTTTGGGAATGTGACCTTGACATTAATTGGGGGATGTCACCATAACAAGCAATTAGCATATTTCATTCTAGACTACCAAACCAAACAACAAGGTGGGTGCTATGAGGATGTACCCTATGCTACTAGTTTGAGAACTAGGGCTAGGTGTAATTATCATAGGACTTACCAAGTCTAGGTCTCTAGGATAAGTGGTATTAGTCAATTGAGGACCAAAGGTAAGGATGGGAGTAGAGATGAGGATATTTGACCTCATGCCACTAGCCACCTCAGCCTTTAGGAAATCCTAGGAAATTGCACTAATCACACTTATACTAGTCACTTAGAACTCACATTTGCATGTAGGAAGAAGGTGATTATGTAGGAAGATAGGGGCTAGCTAGGGATCCGAATTAAGGACCTAGGAGCCAATCCTATGATAGCTACATAGAAACCAAAACATCCTAGAGGCAAATGTCTTCAAACACCACATGGCAAGCAATTAATGTAATTAAACAACAATCACATGCACAAGTAATGGGAAATGAGATACAAGCAAAGGCAATCATCATAGAAGTGAAATATGTTCATTACAAATTATATTCCCCCAACATGGTATCAAAGTCACATTTTTGTCCCAAACAGCCCACCCAAGGGGTGCTTATCTATACATGATCAAAACAGAAACAAAGGAGAAGGGAAAGAGAGTAGGAAAAGTCATATATGCTTGATGAAGGTTGACTTCTTCACCTCCTTGCTTCCAGCTACGAGCCTCCTCCTCCAATGGTGCCCAAGAGCATGGAAATGGTGGAATGGGTGGATAGAAACCTAGAGAAACTAGGTTTCTATGGTGGAAATGAGTGGAAAGTGGGTGGAAATGGGATTAAATGCAAGGAAAGTAGGTGGATGGGAGTAATGGATGCAAGGGAGAAGCTGGGTTGCGGCTAGGGGTGCTCCCTCTCGAGCCCTAGAAGCAACTAGTGCTTATATAGGAGCTAGGGCTAAGTGGGGGTATAATAGGAAAAGCAGTGGAAAGTTGTGTAGGGTAGGTAATCACCACGGTCGTGGTGGGTGTGCCACGCCTGTCATGAGGGTAGTGGGGAATGGCTGTGGGGGGTAGATACAGTCGTGGTGTGAAGGAAGTGGTGAGATGGTGGTGGCCACGGCTGTGGCGGAGTGCCACAGTCGTGGTGGGTAGCATGCACCATGACCGTGTTGGGTAAAACGACCGTTTTGGAGGGGGAGGAGCTGACCGTGGGGAGGAGCCACGAGCGTCTTGAGCGTCTTCGGCCACAGTCATGGCGACTTGGCCACGTTCGTGGCATTCTGGGCAAAAACCATGTTGGCAACTGACTTCTTGCAATTAATTCCCACGACCGTGGCAGGGTGCCACGGCCGTGTTCTCTTCTCCAGACCACGACCGTGCTGATGGCCACGGTCGTGGTGTCTTCACTGGCCATGGTCGTGGCTGGGAGGCCACGGTCGTGGGACTCAGTGGAATTCCCTGTTGCAACCTGTTGGAACTTGGTAATAAACCCACGACCGTGGCATTTTGGCCACGGCCGTGGTGAGGCTTGACTTCTTGATTTTGCTTCTGACTTTTTCATGTTCGGATGTCTTTGCTTGGGGATGATTCTTGGCCACTGGAGGTAGGTTGAGGGAGACTTTGGGGCCTTCTTTGGGTCCCTCCTTGAGTGGGGGAACCCTAGAACTCCCTCTCTCTCTCTCTCTTCCATCTAAGCATGGTCCAAGTACTTGAAAAGCAGTGCAAAGAACATCCATAAGCATATTTGCAATGATAATCATATTGGGGAGAATAACATGTAATTCTAATACATTTGAATGTGATAAAAGTACAAAAATGACACAAGATACAACCCTAGAATAGGGTTGGATCAGTTATACATGGTGATGTAGCCACCCTTGTGCTGGTAGCCATCAGCTAGAGCCGGGTGTCCATGGGCCATTCTCGGCCTGCACTGAAATGAGGAAATATTATGAGGCCATATGGTTGAGCCTCGATGAGGATGTCAATAGTCTAAATAGGGGAGATTGTAATGTCTTAGGATTTGAGGACTTAGACAAAATGATCTTTAAAGGAATGATTACACTACCCAATCATCTCTCTTATTCTTTATCTCTCTCTCATCCTCTCTAAGATGTTAACTATTCCAAGATTGATCTAGGTCAGCCCTTTAATTTAGTACACACAGTTAGGGTTAACCTTCATAATCACCATTGGTCTACATCATTAATAATCAAGTATCTAATTGACCTTTGATCATATTAGGTGTCCAAATGGTTTAACCAATTTGAACCTCAAAAGGTTTTTGGTCACTTAGACCTCAAACGATCTTGGTCACTTAGACCTCAAACGGTCTTGACCAAGTAAGTTCAAACGGTTTGAAACCGTTTAACAAAGTTGGTTCTTGAAACTGTTTAGAAAACACATCTTGAAACCGAATGAACTTGAGTCTCCAAATGGTTTGAGACCATTTGGACTCAAACGGTCTTAAGACCGTTTGGTCTAAACCCTCTCAAAACTGAATAGACCAAAAAGGTCTTCCATCACTTAGTCAATTTAGGGTTTCAATCAATGAACCTTCTCTCAATTGGACCACTGATGTATTCTTCAATTAAACCATGGAATCACCCTTCAATTGGACCTCCAATTAGGGTTTTGAACCCAATTGAACTAGGGTTGATAATCAAGAAACCATCACTTAGGGTTTTGAAATCGAGGATCCATCAATGATTAACATTGTGGAACCAATTCAATTGAAATCAGTGAACCATCATCATTACATGATATGACCTGACCTCAAATGGTCTTGAATGACCCCCAAACGGTCTTGAGGTCGTTTGGATGATCTCCAAATGGTATTGAGACTGTTTGCCCAATCCATTATTGAAATCGTTTGGAAATCAATTAGGGTTTGTATCATTGAATCAATCATCACTTGAGCTATTGATTGTAATTCAATTTGATATCTCTGGGTCTTCAAATACTCAACCATACTCAACCCTAGACCTCCAAATGGTCTTGGTTGACCTCCAAACGGTCTTGAGACCGTTTGGGTGATTCCCAAATGGTTTTGAAACCGTTTGGGTCAATCAACCCAAAACATCAACTTAATCAATTGCAAAATCAGCACTCAGCCGATTAGGGTTTCTATTTGATAGTTTGTCCATAAGTTGAATCAATCCTTTGGATCCATTGGATCATCATCCAACACATATTGAGGTTCAGACCTCAAACGGTCAACCCCTCTAAACGGTTTGGGGTGCAAGTCTCCAAACAGTTTGGTGAAACTGTTTGGACCAAACCATTGAAACTGTTTGCCATAGATATTTGTAGAGGTGTGTGCTTATGATGATGTCATCATCATCAAGATCCAAACCCATGAAAACTTGCTGTGATTTCATGGTTGTTGCATCAATCAACCAAGATAAATTTCAGAAATGAAGAAAGCATCAACAATTTGATAAGGAATTGAATGCAATAACCATTTCAAGGGTTCAAGTTATAAAACCCACCTCCAATTGAGCTCCAAAGCTTCAAGATCACGTCAACAATGGTGGATGAAACTCTTTTCACTATCCCAAGGCTCGTCCTCAAGCTTTGCGTAAAAAGGAATGGTTAGAATTGAAGAGGGGATCAAGATATGAAGAATTAATGCATTGATTTTCGATTTTCACCATGGATTCAAGGTGAAAGGAGGTCAAGAAGCTTACCAACAGGTTGGAGGTCGTCCTCCTGATCCTCCAAAGCTCCTTTGGTCATTTTCCAATCAAGGGGAGGAAGTGGAAATGGAAAAGCCTTTGTTTTGGCTTGTAAAGGGTCTTTTTATAAGAAAATCAAGGAGAGAGAAAATGCCTTATAAAAATTCATTTAATCCCAAAAATAGAGCCGCCTATCCCCCCTCTAGGGGTGAGAAAATAATGGTCCAGACCGCAAAACTGGACCGAACTGCTCAATTCAGTCCGGTCCATTTTGAGTTCGGTCCGGTCCGCGGTCCGAGAATTTTGATGAGTTCGGTCTTCGGTCCAGTCCGGTCCGGACCGCAGGCTGACTTTTATACAAAATTCATATATATTTGAAGGTGTAATCTATAATAACTACAAATAAAGTACATATATAAGCACTACTAGTATAAATGTTTAATACTAAAGTTATATAATTGTTAGAAGTGACTAAGATTATCAACTTTGTACAATTAAATAATTTGTAAAACATGTAAAAAAGACTGATTACGGTCCAAACGGTCTGGTCCGGTTCGGTACTAGCATAAAACGGTCCGGTCCGGGACTAGCATAAAACGGTCCGGTCCTACCTCAAAACGGTCCGGTCTACGGTCCATATATTTGTTGAAATCTGATCCGCGGTCCGGTTCGGTCCGGTCCGGTCCGGTCCGGTTTTGGACCGATGCTCAGCCCTACCCCCCTCAACTTCTTAGATCCGAGGCTATATTCTTTGACTCTTATTCCTCTCCATTATCCATGATTTAAAAAAAAGCAAATCAAGCACCTTAAATCATATAATACTAATATCCATAAGTGAGTGGATATTTCTTTTTCTTATAATAATGTGAGTGAGTTATCCACTTCCCTTGGATATTTTCGTGGCCTAGAAAAGGCACAAAGGTGTTCACACTTGAGCAAATTCAACCATCTCGTTTTTGGTTGAAGGCCCTTCAATTATTTTATTTATTTTTGCATTAAATGGAAGTAAAGTTCCAATTATGCTTAAATCTTGATTATTTTAATATCAAGATTCTCTCTCCTCCAAAATGATTCTAATGAGGCGCCCCTCTCATTTTCTTTGCTCTACATAATGACAATAAACATTAGGGACCTTATTGAAGTGGTAATTTGCATATTGAACCCTAGGTTTTGGGTAAATTACACATTACACCAAAACTAGGTTTAATGCATAAACATTGCTTTATTAGCTCTTTCTTGGTACTCAGGCTACCACAAGCCATACCTCTGCATCATATTCATTCTAATTATGCTTTAACACATGAGGAACACGTTATCATGCACTATTTGCAATTTAACCCCTCAACTTGGGTAATTTGGACTTTAGTCCAAATCAAGTAAAACATTATTTCAACATTATTCAACAAGGACTAAAATTGAAATATAAGTTCCTCTTGAGCCCTAAATACTTTTCACAAGATAAGATTAAGCATATAATTATCTTTCTTAATCAAAACACCTAAGGTTAAAGCATAACCCAAGTCAGGGATGTTACAAGTTATAAACCCCTAACAAGGATTTCGTCCCCGAAATCCCAGGAAAAAGGAGGGACAAATTTATTCATTTATCATACCCTCAAGTCTCCACATAGCTTCTTAATATCATGGAGATATCATGGATTTGTAATCCACACAAAGTTCCTTTCATTAATTCAACCTTATCAATGTTTATGTTTATGCAGAGCATAAACCCCTAACATATGATGTCCATATTATTTGAAAGGAAGATGCATAAAAGAACATACTCCTATCATCACCCAAGAGTGTTTATCAAAAGGGAAACATATATATATCTAACAGAGATAATTCACTCAGCAATCCTTTATTTGTTTGGGAAAGTTCACTTAGAAAACTCTATGTAATTGGGAAGGTTCACTTAGCTCTTCCTTTTTAATTAGAAAGGTTCACTTAGCTCTTCCTTTTTAATTAGGAAGGTTCACTTAGCTCTTCCTTTTTAATTAGGAAGGTTCACTTAGCTCTTCCTTTTTAATTAGGAAGGTTCACTTAGCTCTTCCTTTTTAATTAGGAAGGTTTACTTAGCTCTTCCTCATTAATTAGGAAGGTTCACTTAGCTCTTCCTTTTTAATTAGGAAGGTTCACTTAGCTCTTCCTTTTTAATTAGGAAGGTTCACTTAGCTCTTCCTTTTTACTTAGGAAGGTTCACTTAGCTCTTCCTTTTTAATTAGGAAGGTTCACTTAGCTCTTCCTTTTTAATTAGGAATGTTCACTTAGCTCTTCCCTTTTAATTAGGAAAATTCACTGAGTAATTCCTGTTTAATTTCATTATACTCTCTAGATTATTTCAGAATGACTACTTTATCAAAGTAATCAGAAAGATAACAATCTAAGAGTTCCATACTTGCCTTATCTCCAATAATCCTATACCTGGCCAGGGTATATAAGTATTGGGATTAGGTAGTATGCACTTTATTTACTATCATGTTCCTCACTTCTTCATATTATTATACACACATGATTTTTCATTTCTGGATTTTTCTTCTAGAATCACTTCTACATCTCATCTTTTGTCACACAGATAAGTGAGATTATAAAGCATTTTAAAGAGAACTGAGTATAATGTAAATTATCATCTTCCTTGTGTCCTTATAGGACTAGTCAGAGGAAGCTCAAAACAACTACTTTCTTATCTTTAACACATAGAATCATGAAATGAAATATCAAAACAAAGCTATTTCATCTGACATGTCTGGGACGTCTGTCCACATCCTCTATTGTTACAGAAAACTACCTCCTTTGTGAGCTTTGCTGACTCTGCCCCTGGGGTTGAGTCATCATTGAATTCTCGTATGGACAATCCTTTGCTAGATGTCCAGGTTGTCTACATTGGTAACAGGTCCTGGGCACAAAATAGTGTCTGTGAGATCCGGTCACTGATGTTGATGCTATGTCGGGGGCTCTACTTGGAGCATTACTACGATCCCTACCCCTACTTGACGTCCATTGTGTCTGGGTATGGAATCTCGATGGTGATGCCGATGCAGAAAATCTTGACTTCTTAAAACTTTTGGATCTTTGTCCTTGAAACTAAGTGTATACCTTCTTACCACTGGTCTGTTGTTTCTCTATTTCACACCTTTCTATACTCCTTACCAACTCCACAAAAGTGGCAAACCTCTCCCTATTCTATAAAGCAGACACAGGAGTGGTTAGTTTAGCATTCAACCCCATCTCAAAATGCTGAATTCTTTCCTCATCATTAACTGCCATATGCGGACAAAACCGCAACAGCTCCATGAACTTAGCTTCATACTCGCTAACGTTCATCTGTCCTTGTTTGATCCTCTCAAATTGAGAGATCTTCTCGTCTAGATACGTTTTAGGGAAGTATCTACAGACAAATTCTCGTCGGAATACCTCCCATCCAATTTCTTCACCTATTCTCTTATCTTCCTCTATCATCCACTAATGACCATCACTCCCTTTTAGGAGGTACACAACATGTATTACCTTTTCAGCTTCAGGAATATCAAGGATCCTGAAAGCCTTTTCCAGCTCTGTCAGCCACAAATCAGCATCTGCTGGATCAGATGTACCAGCATAATCTATGGCTCCAACCCGAAAAAATCTCGCAAAAGTCTTGCCGGCTCCATAACCCTCATGGTAGGCCGGTGCCCTAGGTGCAGGTGGGGGCATCCTGTCTGCCATATGTGTCATGGCTGTCAGGAATTTCTCAAATAGAGCATGGAGGGCTAGGTTTTCTATCACAGCTGGGTCATTCTGGGGCTGTTCAGGTACATGCCTTTCCCTATTCTGATCTCTTGCACCTTCTCCTGGTACAGCAACGCTGCTCTTAACAGCATGTTCTTCATGTGGTCCAGACATCTTCAAGTTCTTCTTCTCCTATGTGAGCAGAAGATACTATCAGATAAACTGGAAGACACTTAGAACAGACTCAACAACCTTAGTCCTATGTCTCTGTAGACTCAGCGAACCTAGAGCTCTGATACCACTAAATTGTAGCATCCAACTCACAAAAACATGATTAACTAATGCGGAAGCGTTCACTAAGCAGCGGATTATCGAAAATCACTAAAAATTAAAACCTTTTTATCAAAAGATCCATCAAAGGAAAATTTTCTCACATAGAACCAAAGTAACACATTTACATCCAGGTTTAAAGGTACATGTCATGTATCATCTCTTTCTGAGAATTACAAGCATCAACTGCTCTGGTAAACTAAACACAGGCAGTATAAAATCTCGAGGCACTGATCCAAAATCTCAAAAGCACTAACTACTACTCTGAGGACCTAAGAGTACAGATACGACACAAAGGACTCTATATACATCTAAACAAGGCATAACAACCAATGTCTCCACCTGAGACTTCACTGTTGTCCCTGTTGTTGTTGCTGTTGTCCTTCACCTACTGAATGATTCCTGCCTCCTCATCCACATCTACCTAAAAATGTGGTTCCCACGGGGATGAGACAATTGTAAATTGCCCCAGCGAGAGATATAACTCTCTGCCAGAAACAATATTATTACAGTTTAATAAGATAAAATTGAACAGAGGAATCATAATTATTTGATAGTAGTTAATTCAATGTCTAACAGATTAGAACATTATTTTTAATCAAAAGTATTGCAGCTATAACTTTATAGAGCAACATGTCACTTATCCATTAAGGATTTAGCATGTTACTATTGGAGGTTTAACAAGAGTTTTTCTGAGTTGGCTCTTCCTCTAACAAAGTTGACAAGAAAAGAAGTCAAGTTTGTTTAGACACCTGAATGCGAGGATAGTTTTTAGAAGTTAAAAAGTTATTTGACATCTTCTCTTATTCTTGAACCCTACACTATTTTCACTGATGCTGCTAAGCAAGGGTTAGGGTGTGTCTTGATGCAAGAGGATCGAGGGATCACCTATGTTTTGTGCCAGTTGAAACCTAATGAAGAAAACTGGCATACCCATGATTTAGAGCTAGCAACTATTGTGTATGCTTTAAAAATTTGGAGACACTATCTGTATGGAGTGAAGTTCAAAGTTTTCTCAGATCACAAAATTTTGAGGTATCTGTTTACATAGAAGGATCTGAATATGAGGTAGCGTAGATGGATGGAGTATCTCAAGGACTATGAATTTACCATCACCTATCATCCTGATAAAGTGAAGGTAGTCATTGATGCCTTAAGTCAGAAGAAGAGTACGGTATGTTCTGCCATGAACCTGGAGTTTGTTTCCTATTGGCAGCCATGGCCTGTTGATGATGAAGATGCTAAGAAGTTGTGTGTTCACATGGCTAGTTTTTTCATTTTACCTTCTTATATTTCAGAAGTTGTTGTTGCACAGCTTGGAAGTCCTGAGCTTGAGGAGATGAAAGCCTTAGCTGAGAAACCAAAGTTTGACTTTTCAGTTGGAGTGGATGGAGCTGTACGTTTCCAGAAAAGGTTGTGGATACCTAAATTTGGAAACTTGAGATAGAAGGCTTTGAGTGAAGCCCATGGTTCTAAGTACACCATACATCCTGGTACTACCAAAATGTACAAAGATCTGTAGCAAAGTTTTTGGTGGAATAACATGAAGAAGGATATCGCTATGTTCGTCGTGAAGTGTTTGACTTGTCAACAAGTCAAGATCGAGCATCAATAACCTGGTGGTCTTTTGCACCCTCTTGAGATTCCACAATGGAAATGGGAGAAGATTTCCATGGACTTTTTCACTGGTTACCCTAAAACCAGGAAGGGTTTTGATGTTGCGTGGGTTGTGATTGATCGACTTACTAAATCTGCCCACTTTTTGCCTTTCAAGTCCACATACAAGGTTGATGAGATGGATCAGTTGTATGTGGATTGGATCGTTCGTCTACATGGAGTTCCTAAAGTGATAGTGTCTGATCGTGATCCGAAGTTCACCTTTTAGTTGTGGAGTTAGATTCAAGCAGAGATGGGTACTGACTTGCATTTCAGTACGCCTATCATCCTCAAACCGATGGACAATCTGAAAGAACTTTGCAAATTTTGGAAGATCTTCTTCGTTCCTGCATTATGGATTGTGAAGGTGTATGGGATAAGTTTCTTCCGTTGGAAGAGTTTTCTTATAATAATAGCTACCAAGCTAGTACTGGTATGCCACCTTATAAAACTTTGTATGGAAGACCTTGTCATTATCCGTTACATTGGGATGATGTGGGGGAACGAGCCCTAGTGAAGTCTGATGATATGAAGATGATGATAGAGAAGGTTTAGTTGATCCAGAAGTGTCTGAAGGCTACTCAAGATCGATAGAAGATGTATGCTGATAAGAAAGGGTCCGATGTGAATTTCTTAGTAGGTGACTATTCCTTCTTGAAGATCAAACCTATACATTTTATTACAAGGTCTAAAATTAAAGGAAAGCTTAGTCCCTGTTATGTTGGAACATTTGAGATCTTGGATAAGGTGGGAGACTGTGCATACCATTTAGCTCTTCCTCCTACCTATGATAAGATCCATAATATGTTTCATGTCTCTGTGCTAAGAAAGTATGTGAAGGACCCTTCTCATGTACTCTCAGTTGAACCTCTAGATATTCAAGAGAATCTGACATATGGAGAGTTATCTATGAAGATTCTTTATTCTCGAGTTAAATAGTTGAACAACAAGGAGATTGAGTTGGTGAAGGTTTTGTGGCAGTATCATGGTTTGGAAGAAACCACTTGAGAGATTAGAGATGAGATGTTACGTACACACCCTTCTCTTTTTGTATGAGATTTTGGGGGACAAAATCCTTTTTAATGGGCGGAGTGTTGTAATGAATTGAAATCCATGTATAATATTAGTTTCAGCCTTTTTCTGAGATTTTCTTTCCTTTATGTCCTAGAAGTTGAATTAATGGAAATAATTAAGGTTTTGTGTACACTTGTTCCCTATATTTTACTTTGTAAGGAGTAAAGCAAAATATCTCCATAAAAGTTTGTTGATTGGGTTTAATTTGCAAAATGACCACTTAATAGAGATAAGAATAAAATAAAATTGATCTAGAATTTTCTATGGCTTTTGTGTGGAAAGGAGAGAAAATTCTAAAGGAGAGGATAATGTCACAATAAATGAGTTTATTTTCCCACTAAGTGAATAAAAGGATAATTTTCCTAAAAATTATAAAAGTGGAACTTAGAAGATAATTCTAAACCCAAATTTGTGTCCTTCGAGTATAAGTTTGCTTGGGTGATAAGTTTCATAACTTTTGGACAATTGGTAATTACAATTGTATTAGTTGAAAGGGTAATAGGAGATAACTTAAAAATACAAAATAAAATCTTTAATGACTCCAAAAGTAACAATGGATGCCAAATTCGTGTTCTATACATTAAAATATACCTTTGGGTGAATTTTCACTCAATTTGGAGAATATTTGTTTAAAGGGTAAAATTTGGAGAGAGAAAGTGTGTAGAACCTTCAATATATTAAATAAATGAACAAATAATCTCAACATGTGAAAATAATGGCAAATTCATATCCAAGGCACTTAGGGTGACTTGTGGGTGAAGTTTCATCAAATTTGGGAAATCTTATCACCATTAATGAAGGAGGAAAGAGAAAATAAGTTTTGAATTATTTAACCCATTAAAAGTTCCCAAAAGGAAAAAATAATTTCATATTCAGATTCTACACCTGAAAATAGTCAAAGTGTCAATTTTCATTAAATTTGGAACATGTTTGCCCCTTCAAACGAGGAGAGAGATAAGGGAAATAAAATATTCACACTTTAGTCCTATTTGGTTTAGGATTACATTTATCTTGTCACACTATATTTTTCCACTATTTTTCTCTTTTTTACACCAATGGAAGGCTAGGATGCGAGTAGATGATCGCGACCTGTGATCCGAAGGTCCTCCACCATCGTCTAGCTCGCGATTGAATAGGAAAATCGGATCAGTCACAACACGATTTTAAAATCGTGATTTCTTCCTCTCTACTCAACTTTTTTCATGATTTCTTATCCTACAGTTTCCTAATATGATTCCACACATGTTGATCCATGCTTTGTAGGGGTTTTGTCGATTATTTTGGGAAAACTCAAAATGTAGTATCCTCGTAAGTTTGGTCTCTACTCTCTTCACTTAAACCCTCAACCCAACCTATAAATACCCCTACCCGAGGCTTGTTGGGTTCCCTTGCAACTCAACCATACCCCCAATTTCCCTCGTGCTCTCATGGTTGTTTGATGATTGAGTTTTTTCCCTGTGCTTGCAGTGGAGCATTCTCCTTCTCCTCGTGGTCTTTGGGTGAATTGGAACCCTCGGTGAGTTCGACTTCCTTTCCTTTTTCTTTTCTTGCTCGCAATTTTAGTTTTTGTCTCCTATCATAGTTTTGCCCAAAATTTGGGGTCTCACAGCAAGCTCAAGTGCTAGCCATGGTGCAAGCTACTGTGGGAGACAATCCCCTAGGTGAAATACCCGTTATGCCCTCTTGTTTTTCTTCTTTCCATCATTTTCCACCTTGGGGCAGAGGTGTCTTTTCGCCCAGTTTTATTTTTCTTTGGGGTGAGTCAAGGCCGCGCCTTTGACTCCTGACTTGGCCAACTCTAATTAAGCTAAGTCAGCAATGTGGGTCCCCTCTTTGCTTTGCTTTGCTTTGCTTTGGTGCTTTGCGAATGCTTTTGCCTATGTGGCATGCTCTCATTAGCTGATTTTCGTAAAATTATAACTAATTATTCTTATGTCCAAAATTGAAAACAAAATATGTTAAGAACTCAAAAAATATCATCTTTCTAAAAAATAGTTCCAAAGGATGATTTCGAGTTTTGTTGAAAGTGATTTTTAGAAAATGAAATAAAAGATAAAAAATCACCAAAAATACACCTAAATATGTACAACTCCAAAATATACAAAATTATATGTTTTCTTAATAAAAAAACTAACTAAAATAATGGTGATAGTTTTAGGGTCAAAAATGAGGTTTTATTAGAAAATTTCAAAAGTTAGGGTTTCCTTGCCTTTATACATGAGTAAACCCTAATTCTTGTTTAAACATTTATAATAGGGAAACAATCTTTGGAATCGATTAAAGTAGTGAAGAAGGAGTAATTGGACCTCTTAAGAAAAGGTATGTGCTTTCCTTACACCTAAGTTGGGGAAATATGTAACTTAACCTCGTTTCCCTAATGAGGCTATCATAAAACCCTAATTTTCCTTTTTGACAATTCTTTAGCTATAATTGCCTCAAAATCAGTTTTAATGTTTATTTCTTGGGTCTTGTACCCCACTGCAATATCTATAATTATTTGATGCTTATACTTTCCATATTTCTTATTTTGTTGATTTTATTAGACTATTAAACTAGAGTAGTGATACCTTTGTACAACCACCAATAATTAGGGCATGTGTAAATTCACCCTGGGGAATGTGTTACTCTCCCCAATATAGAAAATTTATAAATGATTGGAATGTGTTACTTTCCCTCACCTATTGGTTGAGGTTAGGTAGGTGCCTCAACCCTACATAGTTTAAGTAGTCAACATTAATCATGCATGCAACCTTTTTACTATTTTTGTTAAGGTAAGCATCTATTTACTTATTCCTCATTCTTTTGACTTTCTTCATCTTATGATGAAATCTTAGCCCTATTTCCTTATAATTTTCTTATCTTTTGTTCTTGTTCATTTTCTCTAACACATACCTTATTTTTCTTTCCCTTTTGCTGGCTGCTTTCCCAACCACCCAGGGATAGATCAAGGTGTTGAACAAGGCCAAGAGGACCAAGTTCAGGAGTAGTAGATTCAAGTTTTGCTATCAAGGATGACTAGGTTGCTTGTTGCTAGATCCCATAGTTTCTTTTATTTCTTTTCTTTTTCAAAGAAACTCATGTAGTGAACAAGAGTTCATAAGAAATGTAGTAACTAGTTTCTTTCAGTTGCTATTGACATTTTATATGTATTTGCATCATGCTGATTTACTTGGAATATTATACATACATTCCACATGGTCTATTTTTCTTAAAAAAAACTGGATGTTTTGTATTTCCTTTAAATTTTAGTAAGGAGGTGATCTCACCTCTTTACAATGTCCATGGATTCTCCCTTCTTAATTTTCTTGATGTCCAAGAATTAGGTGAGAATGAAGTATCCTGCATTGATTTGGAACTCATTGACCATACCCCGTAGAAACAACAATTCTTGTCTCTCACATATGTCTTGTGTTTCTTTCTTGGAGAAGACGCATGTGCTGAGTAGGCAGTGGAGGTAAAGTAAAATGGAGTTGTGGGTGGAAGAAGCTCTGGCCTTAGCGGCGTTGTGTCGCTCTTCATCTGTGAGTTCATTCTAGAATACATCACTTTCAAAGGTGTGAGGGTAGGCTAGAGCACCCCCGTATTTGCACTCTAAAAGCTCACAAAAATCTTGGAAGGTGATTTTGTAACTCCGACCCAGTAGATGGAAACTGATCAAGGCATAGGGATCAAGCATGTGCTTTGGGTATTCCTCAACCTTAAGAGTAGTAAGGAAATCATTGACAAGGTGAGGGTAAGCTTTCGTTACCAAAAGTAGATGTACTTGAGGCCATTGTCTTTGAGGTTGTCCTTGATCTCATTCTTGAACCTCATAGCTTTAATAGTATCTTCACATGCAACATGGGTAGGGAGGACCCTACTTAGGATAAGGAATTGATAGGTGGGGCCTTCTTTTGTTGTCACCCTAAAATGGGTTGAGGAGACGTAGTTCGGGGTGGAGGAAGAGATTGCGTCGCACTTGTGGTTGGAAGTTTGCTTCAAGGGTGCCATTGCTGCTAAAGATGTTGCTGAAGCAAGCTTGAACATGGTGTGTATGAAGAAGGACACGACATGTATCTAGGCATAAGGAGTTTGTGAATAGGGGGTAGTACACGACATGTGTTTGGAAAACACGGCGTGTACCTGGGGCATTTCGGCGGCCATAGGTTTAAGACGATGGCATTTTCACACGGTGGTGCTTGGTTGCTTTTGGTGTGCCTTTGGAAGTAGGTGGAGAAGAAGAAGAAGAAGAAGCAGAGACGATGGAGGCATTGTTCATGAGCCTAGCTTGTGCTTGTGGTGGTGGCAGCTCCTTCTTGTGTGCTTGTTGATGGTGGCTGCTTCTTCTTGGAAGTGATGCCTTACAATGACGACATCTTAGGGTGGAGACGACAGAGTCATTGTGGAGCTTTGCTCTTGGGGTATCGGTGATGCGACTGTGGAGGCTGCTTGGTGATGGCGCTTTCATGGAAGCGCGGTGAGTGGACCTTGGTAGAGGAGCAAGATGGCGGCGAAACTTGATCCAGAGGTGGTGGCGGCACACATGGTCGTTGGATCACACATGGATGATACACACGACTGGTTGAAAGTTAGTGTGATAGTGGCAGCTTGCAATTAGGGTTAAAATCCCCCTTTCTCATCCTTGGACACGGCGTGTTCTTTTACACAGGTCTCCTGCTTGTCTTTGAATGAGCTTTTACTGCAAACCACACAACATGTACAAATTAAAATGTCACGTGAGATTCCAAAAATCAAGGTTTGAGTCACCTTCACTGCTAACAATATACCATGTGCAAATAAAGACACAATGTGCTATTTCCCAGAAAGATAGCTTCATTTTAATGAACTAAAGACACACCGTGTTCTATATAAAATACACCTTGTGATTTTCCAGATATACATTCACAATCTTTGACCTGATAATGACATGCTATGTGCAAATAAAGACACGTCATGCGACATTACAGTTGGAATTTGTGCACCCTTTACCCGATATCTACATGTCGTGTCAAATAAGGACACACTGTGTGTTATTTCAGAAAAACTTAAAGAGAGATTGGTATGACACACCGTGTTTGATTAAAAAAATGTCGTGCTTGATTCTAGTGAGCATTGTATGTGATCTTACACGTCATGTGGAATATAGTACAAATTGTGTATCTTTCAAAATCTACATAGTAGTCGCTTCTGTGATTGGTGACATGATGTGTAACAATTAAGACACGTCATTTCTTTCTATATTTGTGCATAAATTTGTCTTCTTTGGTTTGTACCTATAGAGATGGTGATATGTATCTATGAGGGTCTACATTATTACATTCATCCATGACAAGGTTATTTGGGGAAGTGAACAATGTTCTTGACTGATATTGATAAATGAAATCTATCCTAATGTGGGGTCAACTCCCCCACAAGTTCCTCCATTTAAAGTATGGAGTAAGACTCTTCAATTGGTGGATCAAGCATCTTAGAGTGAGCAAGAGGCTCCCTTGTCAATCTCCTCTCCTGTGTGTACAACTTGCACCTTTGTCAATTAACCTTGAATGTTGATTGCTACCCTTGTAGCTCCACTATCCCGTATGGAAAGACTTTCAAGAGTAAGAACGGTCTAGACCACTTAGATCTCAATTTTCCTGGAAAGAACTTGATTCTAGAGTTGAACAATAGAACTTGGTCTCCTTGTTTGAAATCTTTGACCTTGATTCTTTTGTCATGCCCTCTCTTCGTCTTTTCTTTGTAGATCTTGGTGTTCTCATATGCATCCATTCTGAGTTCTTCAAACTCCTGGAGTTGCACCAATCTTTTCTCTCCTACTTACTTTAGGTCATAGTTAAGGAATTTCATCACCCATAGTGCTTTGTGATCCAATTCTATGGGTAAGTGACATGATTTTCCGTAGACAAGCTTGAAAGGAGTTGTCCCAATTGGATTTCTAAAAGCTATCTTGTAAGCCCATAGTGCATTGTCTAGCTTCAGTGCCCAATATTTCCTTGAGCTGGAGACAGTTTTTCTAGGATAGCTTTTAGTTGTCTATTTGAGATCTCCACCTGGCCTAATGTTTGAGGATGGTAAGGTGTTGACACCTCATGCTTCACTCCATATTTGCTAAGTAGGTTGTTGAAGTTTCTTTCATTGAAATGGTTTCCACCATTGGATATTATTTCTCTTGGAACTCCAAACCTCAGAAAAATAATCTTCTGGAATAGTTTATTACTGACTTTGCATCTGGTGCTTGAGTAGGGATTTCCTCCACCCATTTTGATACATAATCGCAAGCTACTAGGATGAACTTGTAGCTGCATGAGGTAGGAAAAGGGCCCATATGATCTATGTCCAAAACATAGAAGACTTGTATTTCCAGGATTGAGTTTAATAGCATTTTGTCCCTATTTGAGATTCCCCTGGTACTTTGACAATTGTCAAAAGCCTTGACAAATGTGTACACATAATGAAATACACTTGGCCAATAGAAACCTGATTGAAGTGTAAGGACCCTGACCTTCATTTTGGGATTACCCTATTTGTTTTTCCTAAACCTGGTTCTTGGTTTCTTGCTAATCACCTTTAGTGGTGATTAGGGTTTGCTTGTGCTTAGTTGAGAGCTGGAGGTGCTACTTGCAAAATAACCTGAGATAGGATTGAAGAGAAAGTTTGTCACCTTGAGAGATGTCTTTCTCTCTCTTTGCTTCCTCTAGGGTTGATAGGAAGGTTTGGGCTCGTGCCTTGGGTTGTCTTGGGCTTGGTTGAGCTCTTTTGGGCCTTGTTTTCCCTTGTTTGGGCCTTGCCTTGCTTGGTTGAGCCCTGTATCGGTCAAGGGTGCCTTGTGTCGCCCATGAGGGTGTGTCGGACATGGAGGAGTGGTGTGTCGGCCTTTGACCTTTGTTGACCTTCTTGCCTTGGTTGTGTCACCATAGCTTGGACAAGTGGCCAACCCTTGGGAGAGTTGTGGCATGGCATGTGCATGTGTTTTGCAAGGTGGTGGAACGTGTGGACAAGTGTCCTTTAGTAAGGTGACACCTTGCCTTGGTCTAACCTTGACCCCCATCTATATATTCCTTGCCTTTCTCTTCCCTAAGAACCCTTTAGCTCTTTGTTTCTCATCTCTTCCTTGGTGCACGATACACCTACCCTTTGGAGCAAGTTGGTGGCCGAACCCTAGGTGGGTCTTGTTCTTTGGTGGCTGAAGTAGTGTGCTTGGAGCTAGGAGCTTGAAGCTTGGAGCTTTGGAGCTTGAGGAGTTTGCCTAAGGCAGGTTACATAACTTCTAACCCTAGCTATACTACTTTCCCTATGTTTCATGTTTCATATATGTTGATAATCGGCCAAGCATGTATGTTTCTTGTTCTAGAACATGTTGTTGATCTATGAGCATGATGTTGTTGTTGTTGTTGTTGATGGGTTATGCCTTTACACCTAGTTGGACGAACCATAGTTGAGGTTTTCTTTGGTAGCAACACTCCTTTCTCTCTTTGGTCTAGAGAAGTGAGTTTGAGCTCTAGCAATGTGGGCAATACCCCTCTCTTGTTTAAGTTGAGAGGTGAGCTTATATTCTAGTTGCTTGGGCAATACCCTCCTCTCACCATGGATTTGAGAGGTGAGCTTTTGATGACCTATGTTGAGGTTGGATCCTTATGGTTGCCCGATTTGTGAAAGAGGTTGTGCAACACCCCTCTCTCTTAGTTGTTGAGAGGTGAGCTGACCTTTTTGATCAACTAGGGTTTGGTGCCCTTGTGTTTGAGGTGAAGACGACCTTGTTGGGTTGTGTCTTGCACAATATGACTTTGGGGGATAGTGCTGCCCGATAACCTTCTTGTCTTGGGTTGTACCTTTGGCCGATACCTATGTGTGCTTGGGCGTTATGTGTTGTTGGGTGCCCTGCTCGATACACCTTGTTGACATAGTTTTACCTTGGTTCCCAATATCCCTTATCCACCCTAGAGTTAGGGTTTGGGCGACATGGTTTCTAAAACCCCTGGATGGGCATCTTGGTCGATATGAAGCCTCAATCCAAGCTTGGGCATTAGTGCTGCTCTAGGCGACATGAGTTGTCTACCCTTAATGCACGATATGTCCTTGAGGTGTAATCCTTGGTATATAAGCTTGCTTGGGTGATCCTTGTATCCCTGGCCGATATTCCTAGTTGAAGCTTAGTTGGTGCCCGTCATGGTCCCTTGGACGATACCTGTGATGACATGTCTCAGAAAACAAGATCAACGAATACGGAAGTGATTAACTAGCAGCGGAATTATGGAAATTCACTAAAAATTTAAAACTTTTTCATAAAGAAACATGATGAGTTATTTACAACCGATTCATCATTACATCTCTGTAATATTCACATCTCGAGAGTTATAAACATCAATTGCCCTATTAATTGTTCAAGGCAAGATACAAAATCTCGAGGCATTAAGCCAAAAATCTCAGATCTACTTTAAACATCTACTGACTCCTAGGACCTGAGAGTACATAGACGACACATAGGGCATTCTATCTACAGGATTTGACAAACAGTGTCTCCACCTGAGGATCACTGTTGTCCCTGATGTTTCTGCTGCTGTTGTTGTTGTTGCTCACCCACTGATGGGTTCCTTCATCCACGACATCTACCTAAAAATTCGAAACCCACGGGGGTGAGACAATTTGAATAATTGTCCCAGCGAGAGTTATAACTCTCCTCCAGAAGCTTTGTTGTTGCAATAAAGGAATAACATTGAGCAGTAACACTATAATTATTCAACAGCAGGTAAAACATTGTATGAGCTAAGTAAAACAGTATTTCATAGGCAATCATTTCAATTATAACTTGATTGAATGACAAGACATATATCACTAAGGAATATGAAGAAGATGTATACTAGTTATTCAACTAGAGAATTATAAACAATATATCATCAATCATTGTTTCTCGTAGTTCAACCTAAGCAGTTATGCTACATGGCTGATTATGTTTTTCAACCATATTTATGCCCTGAGGAGATGAGTTACACCTCTCATACTCCAACCGACCATTAGGAAATCACAATCGGTACCATACATAGGTCATCAGAAGAGCCGGATTCCTATGACCTCATCCTCCTCAGTCAGTATGAGGAACAACATGCAGGACATCTTGTGTCTCTGCCATAATAGCTTTCCAGGGTATTCTGGCAACTTCGCTATTAGAGCTACAGTGGCATTCAGTACTCTCTTCGCCATCGAGGGATTTCTTGTTTATCTCTCATCGATGCGGCATTAACAACATCGGGAGATTAGTGATACATCATCCCGGCATAAACATATAATGAAGGATTGAGTGATTAATTGTACATCTCACATCAAATCCTACATTAGGACGTAAGGATATTCACGTCCATAACCCCCACATACTCAAAAGTATGCTCTCCAGGAGTTCCCTTAGGAAAACCTATTTCACCATCATTTAACTTTTGACAATGATGGATCTATGGTCAGGGCTCTACATGATATCATTATACTTGATTATTTAAGTACATCATGGCATTCTTTTAGCATCAGGCATGTTTTCAAACATAAACCAATAAAACAATTGTTATAAAGAAAGAGTACTAATTGTATCAAGTTCATATCACATATTGTTAACGTTGGGATATCAATCCCTAACCATCTCATCATTGTGATTCAAAAATATGGGTATTTAAACCCTTAGATCATCATAACACTTGTTACCAAGTAACATATTATTATCAAGTCATTTAACAACATGACCTTGATTATAACAATGCAGATATTTCTCATGGCGCATACAGCCTATGAATCTCATATGTTACCACTTACCAGGAAACATAGCATATCATTACTCTTAAAGCTTATAAAGTGCTTTCAATGGATATGACATCATAACCCTTACCTGGATATGATCACTTCTTGATAAAGACCTACATGACTAACATAATTGATAACATGCACATTATATCTATATCAGCACAATACAATTTATTTCCAAGTTAAGTATAGAACACCACAACTAGTTTCTAGGGTTAGGGTTTCTTATATAATTCAATTAGAGTTATTAAACCCCTTAGCTTAATTAGGAATAATGATTCCTTATTTCATACATCACTCATAGGGTTACATGCTTAAAAGCATAACCCAGAATTAGGGTTTACTGTTCATACCATCACATTACCCTAGATTAGGGTTTACTATTCACATTAGCAATGAATTAAGATCATACCATTATCATGTATGAGGATTACTTTCATTAATGCCCTCAAATTAGGTTAAGATTCATTAACCATCATAATTAGGGTTTCCATGATCTCACTATGAAGGATCATACCCTAATTAGATGTATTCATACATATTATAAGTATATTACTTGATTCTCATTCATATAAAGAGTCTTCTCTCTCCTCCTTCTATAAGATGATATTTACATCTCATATGATTAGGCTAAGTCAAATCAACACTGACATCATGGGTTGTGTCATTACTATTGTGGTCATTAAGATTCACTTGATCAAAGGGTATTGGTTACTCTATCCCATCAAGGGTACTTTTGTAATGTTCACCATTGATCATAACATGCATTAATCCACTAATTACTTGGTCCCTTAATTACTTTAGGTATCTATAAGGTTTAGGTTAATCAACCGCTAAACCATCTTGACCACTAAGGCATCAAATGATCTTGACCTTTTTAGACCTCAAACGGTCTTGCACACTAACCCCCCAAACGGTCTTGAACAAACCTTGAAACTGTTTGGTGGTGTTGACCGTTTGGTTTTGTTGACTTTAAAACCGCATGGACACAACCGTTCTTGAAACCGCATGAGCACCAAACGGTTTGGGATCGTTTGGTCCCAAACGGTCTTGGGACCGTTTGGACCCGAACGGTCTTGGGACCATTTGGACTCGAACGGTCTTGAGACCGTTTGGACCCAAACGGTCTTGAGACCGTTTGGTCCAAACCTCCTCAAAACCGCATGGACCAAAAAGTGTCTCAACTACTTCAATTGAGTTAGGATTTCCAAGGTTGAACCCCTCAATCGTTCATGCACTTGATAGCTACTTATCAATTGAGTCAATTAGGTCAACCCTCAACTGATTTGACCCTCAATTGTCCCTCAATTGATCACCAATTAGGGCTTGGATCAATTGAATTAGGGTTTGGAATCGATTACCCTTCAACATGTATCAGTATGAGTCTAATTGACATTGAAACCATTGAACCATCATTCAATTTGGTCATGACCTGACCCCAAACGGTCTTGGGATCATTTTGATGACCTCCAAATGGTCTTGAGACCGTTTTCTCAATTCAACATCAAAAACTAACTCAACCCATGAAGGTTTGATTCATTGAATTGATCATTAGGTCACTAATCCATTACACTTCAACTTGTTACCTATAGATTTACAACCACTTGACCATAGTCAACCCTAGACCTCCAAACGGTCTTGGGTGACCCCCAAACGGTATTGGGATCGTTTGGGTATCCTCCAAACGGTCTTGAGACCGTTTTCCCATTATTTCATAAAAAATAAAGTCATTCTCTTAAGGGTTGAACCCTAGATTTGGTCACCAAATTAGCACTTAATTGTTCAACAACTTGATATCATTTGACCCTCAATTGGTCAACCCTACTTAACCCTAGACCTCCAAATGGTCTTGGGTGATCAAAAAACGGTCTTGAGATCGTTTGGGTCATCCCCAAATGGTTTTGAAACCGTTTGGGCCACTCAACCCAAACTTCAACATGATTGTATTATTGAAATCATCAACTAACCCGATTAGGGTTTAGGTGACTAATGTGCCTTCAATTGGTGATTCTCTTGGAATTACTTGATGATTTTTGGTGGGTGATTAGTCCATATTGTTTTCAATAGACCTCCAAATGGTAAATGCCTGGTCAACGCATCCAAACGGTCTTGGACCGTTTGCTTCCATGCGTTCTTGGTTGAAACTGTTTGCTTTCAAATGGTTTGAAACTGTTTGCTCTCAAACGGTTTGGGAAACCGTTTGAGCAAGAGGTGGAAGACCGTTTGCTAAAGAAAGATTGTGGATAAACTTTGGAATTAACGTCATCATCTTCTACCTCAAGAACAGGGGCTGTTCTTCACGGAATCGCTTGCAAGAACCGGCAAAGATGCCTAAGGAAGAAGAATAAGCAACGTTTCTAAGAAAGAAGGATGCAAAAGCAAAGATTAAGGGTTAGAGTTATAAAACCTGCTTGTAGGACTGATCCAGAGCTCCAAGCTTCGTAGCTTTAATGGTGTATGAAGCTCCAAAGGTTGTCCAAGGTCCGTTCTTCAAGATTTGGATGGCGAAGATGGCTATAAAGAAGCGTTGTGTAAGGAAAAGTAACAAACCAACCTTGTATTAGGGATTTTACTATGAATTCGGGATAGATGGTGGTACAAACTTACCAAACCAACTTGGTCGTCCTTCCTCTGCTCCTGAGCTTCTCCTTAGTAGGAAAAAGCAAGAAGATGAGAAAAGAAACTAAGGGAAACGTTCCCTTGCTTTGTGGAAAAAGGGTGCTTATATATTTTTGGATATTATCAAGGCAAAGAAAAAGATAGTTATTTCTTTTATTTCTTAAACCCATCCACTCATGCTCACTCCACCCTTGGACACGTTTCTTCCTCCTTTTCACATGCAAAACCTCTCTCTTATCCAAGTTTAAAGGAAAAGAAGCCATATATCTTAATAAGCTATATATATATGAAAGGCCATTTTGCTTAAAACTTGATTATTTAGATATTAAGGTTATCTTTCTTATTTGATCATTCAAATGAGGCACCCCTCTCAATTTATTTGCTCAAATCTATGCCAAGAAACATGAGAGATACTCTAGAGGATACATTTTACATGTTGGACCCTAGGTTTTGGGTAATTTGCACTTTACACCAAAACTAGGTTTTAAAGCACAAGGATTGCTCTGCAAGCTATATCTTGGTGCTCAAGCTTGTGGAATCCATACTACCATATCATATGCATTTTTATGATGTGTCAACATCAGAGGAACATCTTAACATGTGCAATTTGCAAGTTAGCCCCTCAACTTGGGTAATTTGCACTTTAGTCCATTTTTAACAAAACAATATTGCAACATTATGTAAAAAGGACTAAAATTGAAATATATGTTCCTCAGAAGATTTAATTGCATTACACAAGATAACCACAAGCATCTAATCACATATTTAAGCAAAATACCTAGGGTTAGTTCATAACCTTGGTCAGGGATGTTACAAATTATCCACCCCTTACAAGGATTTCGTCCCCGAAATCAACAAAACATATTAAGAGAAAAGAGCAGGGTATTTCTTTCTCGTCTCTTCCTCAAGTTCCCACGTGGCTTCCTCAACACCACGGTGATTCCAGAGGACTTTCACAAGAATTATATCTTTCTTTTTCAGTTGTTTAACTCTTTTATCAAGGATTGACACAGGTCCTTCCTCAAGACACATCATCATTCAACTCTACTTCCATAGGTTGCAAAACTGATTCTGTATCAGGATGACATTTCCTAAGCAAGGAAATGTGGAGCACAAGGTGTAACTTCTGTAACTCTGGTGGTAACTCTAGCTTATAAGCTACCCTTCCAATCCGTTCAATGATTGGATAAGGCCCCATAAACCTTGGAGCTAACTTTCCTTTCCTTCCAAATCTCAGAACTCCTTTCTAAGGTGAGACTTTAAGGTACACTCTATCTCCAACCTAGAATTCTAAAGGTCTACAATGCTTATCAGCATAAGATTTCTGCCTATCCTGTGCAGTCTTTATCTGTTGTTGTATCACTTTAATCTTCTCAGTGGTCTGCTGTACAAGATCAGGACCTAACAGTTGGTATTCACTGGTTTCATACCAACATAGGGGTGATCTACAATGTCTACCATACAAAGCTTCATAAGGTGCCATGTTAATGCTATGTTGATAGCTGTTATTGTAGGCAAACTCTACCAAGCTTAGGTGTAGATCCCAACTCCCTGTAAACTGAAGAACACATGCTCTAAGAAAGTCCTCCAAGGTCTGTATAGTCCTTTCTGACTGTCCATCAGTCTGAGGATGAAAGGTTATACTAAACCTTAGCTGTGTGCCTAAAGCTTTATGAAGTCACTCCCAAAAACGACTCGTAAACTGGGGACCTCTGTCAGAAACAATGGTAACTGGGACTCCATGCATCCGCATTATCTCATCGACATATAACTGTGTTAACTTCTCAGCAGAATAGGTTGTTTTGACAGGCAAGAAATGTGTTGTCTTCGTCAACCTATAAACTATTACCCAAATAGAATCATGCCCTTTGCTTGTTCTGGGTAGGCCAACAACAAAGTCCATGGTTATATGATCCCACTTCCACTGTGGTATGGGTAAAGGTTGCATTGTTCTTGCAGGCTTCTGGTGTTCAGCTTTAACTTGCTGACATACAGGACATCGCATAACAAACTTAGCAACGTCTTTCTTCAAATCAGGCCACCAATACATATCTTTCAAGTTTCGATACATCTTGGTGCTTGCTGGATGCATAGCATACATCGAAGAATGAGCTTCTTCCAGGACTAACTTCCTCAAGTTATCCACATCAGGCACTACCATCCTACCATGATAACAGGCTACTTGATCATCTGAGTCATGGAAACCATCTCGTTTCTCGCTACCATACTCCGATCTGATCCGTTGAACTGCAGCATCAACTTGTTGTGCCTCCTTAATCTGCTGTCTCAAAGTAGGTTTTATATGCATCTCAACTAACAACCCAGATAACAATTATACTTTTAACTATACATTGTCTTGCCTTAAGGAGATAAGCATATTTCTCTTAGAGCATACTAAGGAATTCAGTTGTGCTCTATCTAGGGTTGGTGTTGCTGATTTTCTACTCAAAGCATCAGCAACCACATTGGCCTTCCCTGGATGGTAATCAATTGTACAATCGTAGTCCTTGATTAACTCCATCCAGCGGCGATGCCTCATGTTAAGCTCGTGCTGAGAAAAGATATACTTAAGGCTCTTATGATCAGTGAAAATCTGGAATGTCTCTCCATAAAGATAATGTCTCCAGATTTTCAAGGCATGAACTACAGTAGCTAGTTCTAGATCGTGTGTCAGATAATTCTCCTCGTGTTTCTTAAGCTGTCGGGAAGCAAAAGAAATCACTTGTTTATCCTGCATCAACACACATCCAATTCCATTCTTAGAAGCATCACATAAAACTATATATCCTTTTCCTTGTTCAGGTAACACAAGCACAGGTGCACTTGTCAACCTCTCCTTCAACAGCTGAAAAGATTGTTGACACTTATCACTCCAGGTAAAAGGAACATCTTTCCTTGTCAACTTAGTCAAGGGTAAGGCTATAGAACTAAAGTTCTTAATGAACCTCCGGTAATAGCCTGCCAACCCTAAGAAACTACAGATTCTGTCGGTGTCTTCGGCTGCTCCCATTACAGGACAGACTTAGGGTCAACACGAATACCCGAGGCAGATATTGCGTGTCCAAGGAAAGATAATTCTGGTAACCAGAACTCACACTTGCTAAACTTAGCATATAATTTATGCTCTCTTAGAAAAGTTAGAGCCTGACGAAGATGCTGTTCATGTTGCTGAGCATCCCTACTATAGATCAGAATGTCATCTATAAAGACAACAACACACTGATCGATAAAAGGTCAAAAGATTCTATTCATGAGTTCCATAAATGCAGCTGGTGCATTTGTTAGTCCAAACGACATAACTGTGAACTCATAGTGACCATACCTTATTCTAAAGGCAGACTTGGGTATGTCACTATCCTTAATACGGAGTTGATGATATCCCCATCTCAAGTCTATCTTTGAGAAGACGGTTGCACCACGCAACTGGTAAAAAAGATCATCAATCCTCGACAAAGGATACTTATTCTTTATTGTTACTTTATTTAGCTGTCTATAGTCGATGCACAACCGCATTGACCCATCTTTCTTTTTAACAAAAAGGACCGGAGCACCCCAGGGTGAAGTACTCGATTGGATGAAACCCTTCTCAAGAAACTCTTGCAACTGTTTCTTGAGTTCTGCCATCTCAGCAGGCGCCATCCTATATGGTGTTTGTGCTATTTTTTTGCATGTCTGGGATTAAATTGATTTCAAAATCAATTTCCTAAGGCGGTGGCACACCTGGAAGTTCTTCAGGAAATACGTCTTCGAATTCCCTAACTATAGGAACTTCAGCAGGGTTAGGACTATCCATGGTAGTATCTACCACATGGGCCAAGAATGCATAACATCCTTGCCTCATCAGCTTCTCAGCAACCATAGATGACACAAGATAGGTGGGTAGAATCTTTCTCTCTCCTTGAAAGATCCATGTGTCACTATCATCAGTAAACACAGCTTGCTTGGATTCACAATCCAAAACAACCTTATACCTTTCTAAGGTATCCATCCCAAGGATTATATCAAATCCATGCATCTCAAGTGGTATAAGATCCACTTGAATGCGATGTTCAGAGAAGAAGAGAATGCAGGGAGAACATACCTCCTACAACACAACAGATCCCCTCAACGGAGTTTCTAACAACAAACTATATGCTCTATGACTTATAGTCAAGTTGCATTCAAGAATCACTCTTCGAGTGATAAAGGAGTGTGTAGCACCTGGATCAATTAAAACAGATACAACGCAAGATGTATACATATCAGAATATAACAATTCCATCTGACCTGCCACAACCCGAGGGTTGATCACTGCATCAGGTGGATTCATCGCATAAAACCTCGTTGTTGCCTGTGGTTGATTCGGTGCTCGTTGAATAGGTGTCGATGATCTAGCTTTGGACGCTTGTCCACGTCCTCTAGAACTTCCTAGGAACTGTCTCCTTTGGGATCCTTGCTGATTCTGCCTCTGAGGTTGAGTCACACTCACTTCTCTAGCTCTACAATCTTTCATCAGATGTCCCATCTTTCCACATATATAACAACTTCTGTTCAGTTGTTGTGGTCTGGGTGGTCCTGTAACCAATAGAGATCCTGAACTGCGAGCTCCTTCTAGCGGTAGGCTTCGTCCTCTACCCCTATTCGACGTCCACTGCATCTGGGTACTGAATCTAGGTGGTGGTGTAGGCACAGAAAACCTAGGTTTCTTGAAATCTTTAGATGAAGATCCTTGGAACTGGGGATACATCCTCTTATTCTGGGTCTGTCTCTTCTCTGCCACAGACCTTTCTACCCTTCTGACAGACTCCACGAAGGTAGCAAACCTTTCCCTGTTCTCCAAAGCAGACACAGGAGTAGTCAATTCAACGTTTAACCCTTTCTCAAAATGCCTAATCCTTTCTTCATCTGTGGTCACCATGTGCGGACAAAACCGCAAAAGCTCCATGAACTTAGCCTCGTACTTGCTAATGTTCATAGGTCCCAACCTTAACCTCTCAAACTGAGATATTTTCTTGTCCAGAAACGTCTTAGCGAAATATCTGTTGATAAATTCCCATCAGAAAGCTTCCCATTCAATCTCCACACCTGGCCTTTTCTGTTCTTCCATGGTCCACCAGTGACCAACACTCCCCTTGAGAAGATATACAACATGTTTAACCTTCTCAGCTTCTGGGATGTTCAAGATTCTAAAGGCCTTCTCTAGTTTAGTTAACCACAAATCAGCATCTGCAGGGTCAGCTGTTCCCGCATACTCTGTGGCTTCAACTCGACGAAGTCGTTCAAATGTCTTGCCGACTCCTTGTCCTTCAGGATGGGTAGGTGCCCTAGGTGCAGGTATAGGCATCCTATCAGTCATATGTGTCATGGCAGTCATAAACTGCCCAAACATGGCTTGGACGACTGGGTTCCCCATGTCAGTTGGATTGAACTGGGGTGGTTTAGGCACATGTTCTTCTCTTTCTTGGTTTCTTGCACCTTCTCTGGGTGCAGGGACACTACTTTCTGCAACGTGTTCTTCGTGTGGTCCAGACATATTTAGTTTTATCTTCTTCTCCTGAGGAGCAGAAGACACTATCAGATATACTGGAAGACACTAGAACAGACTCAACATCCTAAGTCCTATGTTTCCGTAGACTCAGCGAACCTGGCTCTGATACCACTAAACGGTGATGACATGTCTCGGAAAACAAGATCAATGAATGTGGAAGCGATTAACTAGCAGCGGAATTATGGAAATTCACTAAAAATTTAAAACTTTTTCATAAAGAAACATGATGAGTTATTTACAACTGATTCATCATTACATCTCTGTAATAATCACATCTCGAGAGTTACAAACACCAATTGCCCTGTTAACTGTTCAAGGCAAGATACAAAATCTCGAGGCATTAAGCCAAAAATCTCAGATCTACTTTAAACATCTACTGACTCCTAGGACCTGAGAGTACAGAGACGACACATAGGACATTCTATCTACAGGACTTGACAGACAGTGTCTCCACCTGAGGATCACTGCTGTCCCTGATGTTGTTGTTGCTGTTGTTGTTGTTACTCACCCACTGATGGGTTCCTCCGTCCACGGCATCTACCTAAAAAGTCAAAACCCACGGGGGTGAGACAATTTGAATAATTGTCCCAGCGAGAGTTATAACTCTCTGCCAGAAGCTTTGTTATTGCAATAATGGAATAACATTGAGCAGTAACACTATAATTATTCAACAGTAGGTAAAACATTGTATGAGCTAAGTAAAACAGTATTTCATAGGCAATCATTTCAATTATAACTTGATTGAATGACAAGACATATATCACTAAGGAATATGAAGAACATGTATACTAGTTATTCAACTAGAGCATTATAAACAATATATCATCAATCATTGTTTCTCGTAGTTCAACCTAAGCAGTTATGCTACACGGCTGATTATGTTTTTCAATCATATTTATGCCCTGAGGAGATATGAAAAACATGTATAACATTTAATCATTATAGAGTTATAACTGCAGCATATACTCTCTTTAGGCTTAGATCACATAGCTAATGCCTGGCATTGTCTTTGTGGAGTTATGGCTTGTAGCCATATTCTTTTCACAAAGTATTGGGATCTTAATCCCTCAGCTCATCAAGTACAATTCCTTTTCTTAACAAGTTCATCATCATGATTATAGAATATGGGTATTTGAACTCTTAACTCATCATAGAGTACTTGTTACCACTTATTAGGTAACTTAATACCTTCAAGTCATCTGACCAAGGACATTATGATTCTTGCTACATAAAGCATTGCACATAGTTCACAAAGCTCATATCACCTCTTATTACCCCTTAATAGGAAATAAGGCATATTATGGCTTATAAAGCACATAAACAGTTTCAATATACCGAGCATCATAGTCCATACCTGGCTATGCTCATCATCTCAATATTCCTACATGATTAATACTCATGATAACAATCATATATCAGTACCATGCAATACAAGGGTTTTCTCATTAGATTTATAACTCATCAATATGTATTTGAACTTCACATAGGATCACTCTGTGTTAACACTAGTACAATATTGGTCTGCAGCGTCGGTTTTTTGAAGCATGCAGTGTCACTTTTTAAGCGACGCCTAGGTGGGCGTCGCTACAGTATTTGTGACGCTATAGAGGTAGAAAAACCAACCCTAGAGAGGAACAACAACCGACCCTAGAGGGAACAAAAACTGACCCAAGAGAGGTAAAAAAACCGACCTAAGAGAGGTAAAAAATCGACCCAGAAGAGGTAAAAAACTGACCCAAGAGAGGTACAAAAACTGACCCGATAGAAGTACAAAAAATCGACCAAGGAACCTGCTGGGTCAGGTTTTTGGACCTAAAAGTTTTTTTGGGATGCACCTACTGGGTCGGTTTTAGTGTATAACCGACCCAAGAAGTATCTATTGGGTCGGTTTTTCTCCATAAGCGACCCTAGAAGTCTTCAAATAGCTATAGAATTTTGGGATGAACCTACTGGGTTGGTTTTTGTGTATAACCGACCCAAGAAGTGTCTATTGGGTCGGTTTTTCTCCATAAGCGACCCTAAAAGTCTTCAAATAGCTGTAGAATTTTGGGATGAACCTACTGGGTCGGTTTTGTGTATAACCGACCCAAGAAGTGTCTATTGGGTCAGTTTTTCTCTATAAGCGACCCTAGAAGTCTTCAAATAGCTGTAGAATTTTGGGATGAACCTACTGGGTTGGTTTTTGTATATAGCCGACCCAAGAAGTCTATAAGGACGGTTTTCTTAAATAACCGACCCGAGAAGTTACATTTTTTTTAAAGTAAAATTCTGTAGAACCAGAAATCTTCAGTACAGCAACATGCAAAATAGAATTGCTTTACGCAATTCAAAACCTGCAATAGAAATAGACTTGCAAATGCAATGATGCAAGCCAAAAATGCATTCCAAAGCCATTTGCAAACTTTTATGTCCAATCCTTTTTGAATTGATGTAAATCTCCAAACCACACATTCATAACAACAATTATTCACATATATTGAGTTGAGACATCTTCATACACAACACTTACTAACATTCTTGCAAGTCTAAGATAGATTCATTCAAATGAGACATATAACACATACTAACATTCATACACATAGCACATACTAACAACAATGATAGATTGCAAGTTTAAAAGTGATATTAAATTTAATGTCATACTACAAAAAGTAAATTTTGATAGAGTTTCAAATCTACATACACAAATGAAGTTATGAATTCAATCCAATGCTATAGTGACTTCATTAAGAAAAGCATCTGACCATTCTTCTCGGAATTCATTTAACCCATCAAGTGTGTAAGGATGAGTTGTAAAGATCTGCAAAAAAAGCACATGCTCATATATATTTTATAAAATGATGGAAATCTCACTTGTAAATTTATGATGTTATTCTTTATTAATTACCTTATCTATACTCTGATGTCTAGTGATGCTTCTTTCAAAATAGTTTACATATACTTCATTACGTAGTAGCCACAAGCCCAGTCATTATTTTGTATATGACACTAAAAATAAAGAATTATACTTAATATTAGTAAACTGCTACAAACAGAGTTGTACAAATAAAGAAATAAGACTATAAGAGAGTTAACATATAAAATTTGACATTAATACATTACTGTAAGAGTTGTACATATACGACTAAGCAGTCAAAGTAGTTACCTTGACATTTTTCAAAGTCAGTGTCTTTAATTTTGTGGGTATTATTCCTCCACCTTCACGATAAGCCTTTATACCCCTATCAATCAATTTGATTACGATAGTTGTCAAAATAGAAATTCTAAGTATAAATATCATGTTGAAGCATAACAATTGATGTTATAGAAACTAAATTTATGCTTACTCCATAGTTGGCAATCTCAGTTTGTGACCCCTTGTTGTTTTTCCCATTGGGTCAAGATAATAGAAAGTCATCAATTTTGGGACAACCACCACTAGTTCCCAATGTCTAGATCTGAGTAAATTTATATTGAAAACAAAAATTAGAATTATAATTTAGTCAATATTAGAATTCTATTGAATTATAATACTTACTGGACGTTAAAAGAAATTAGAATAATTTCCTTTCCCACACTACCAAAATATTTGAATGCAGTACTGAAGTACTCATTCACATCATCCATTTGTGTCTGCACTTGACTAGTGACTGAAGGAACTAAGAATCCAACATTCTTTATATCAAAGTTTGTCATCTTAGTATATAAATGGCTGTAAAACATTTGTGAAAATTTGATATGTTACAAATAAGCTAAAAATGTATATATTCGAGTAATATATATTGATTAATTTTTACCTTATCCATACTTCTAATATTAAAGTATTTAGCCAATCATACTGGAACAACTCTATAATATCATCAAGAAAAATAAAATTCTCAAAGTCCCTCCCAACTGCATCTTCTGTTAAATTGACCACCATATGTGATCCTGGGCTTTGGTTGGCTAAGTATCGAGCCAAACATTTACTTTTATTTCCCAATTCATCAAATGTGGCTTCTGGAATGAAAGAAGGCTTGGGCATAGGAGGACGACTACTAGGATTTTTACTTTTTGGTTTACAAACCTGTTAATTAAATACATACTTATATTAAAGGAGTTCATATATGTAGCTAGTCAAATATGAAAAACATGTATATATACCTTGTCAATGATAACCAAGTGTCTAGGCCATCCCACCATAGCACCCTCTGCTTCATCAACTGTACCATATTCAAAAGAAGGTATGGGTAGTGGTTTGTCCCCCATTCCGTCATACACAAGATGGATGGACACACGACAAATGTCATCAGAAACTGATTGACAATGCAATGTACCACCGATGTTGTATACCTTACCCGCTGCCACAACATTGTACTCTGGAACCTCCACTGCAAGTTTATAGTTCATACCAACCTAGTTGAAATAATATAAGTTATATACAAAGCGGTAAACCAAATACCTACTATATTATATATATCATATTAACATATATAGAACAAACTTACTGCAGATTGTTGTGGTGGTTCATTGGGAGTGCTCCCATGACCTTCTACAATTGGAGTACGAGCTTGTACCTCATCATCTGAGAGACGCATGGTTTGAGGAGGTTGAGAAGGTTGAATAGGCTAAAATGAAGACAATATTTGTTGCACTTTCTGTGATACTAATGCTTCAACCTCGTCATGTGTAACTGTACGACCTCTTCTAGATTTTGAAGGCCCATAATAAGTCTTGAATCCTATGCCAGCTCCTAATCTCCTAACACGGCCAGGATGCTCTTTCGTACTAAGAGCAACTGATAGTTCATCCATGCGTCCAATTGGTATGAACTTTCCTTGTTTTCTTTGCTCATAGAGATCATCCTATTCATATTTAATGAAAATATTAAATCACAAACAATTAGAGATCATCCTATTCATATTTAATGAAAATATTAAATCACAAACAATTAGACATTATTAAATCCTACTCTTTAATTACTTAATTGTGATGAACTTACCATCTTTTGTGCCACCTCCTTAGTTGCAGGGTTGGTAATTTCACCTGCTTTATTTTTTCTAGCATCAAGCCAAATTTTATAACGGGGTGGACACTCATCTTGAGTTGTGCTAGACCCTTCTCCAGAAGAGATTTGCTTCTCCAGTTGTTCTCGGCACTGGGCATAACTAAGGGATCCCATGTGATGGTTATGCACATTTTTGGCCCGTCTTTCCTTTTGGGCCTCGTGAATAGCCTGATCATTTAAAATGAGGTATTGCAATTTACAACTTGGCAAACATATACATATATAAAAACATTAATTGTATACCTGAAACTCTTCTAAATTCCTTTGTGCAACAAATCTGTCCCACACCTCAGGATCTATAAAAATATATACGTCTATTTCTTTCTTCTTTTGATTAGGATTATCTATATAATCCCTTTTGAGATAGGTCTTAAATGCCCTTCATCATACACCACAACGCTGCAACACTCTTTTCCTGTGGTCGTTTTCATTTAAATGAAAAACACCCTATATACAAATGAATCAATAATATTATTTCAAAAAGTATATGTCAAAACAAAAATCTGGAATCAATAAACAAAAAACAAGATAATATAGTATCAAAATTCAACTCACAGATATATCTTTCCAAAGGAGGTCTTTCAAGCCAATAGGAACATCATGCCAGTTTTCTATATCTATTGGCACCTTACTACGTGCGGTTGCCCCTACATAATGCTTAAAAGTACTAGCGTGTTCCCCAATAGGTGCTCCTCCCCTTTCAAACTGGATTAGCAATTTCTCCCCTTTTGCCCTAAGCTCTTGCAGCCGACGCATCACTATGGGACCTCTACTCTTCTTAACATCACCACTAGCATCCTCATGCTCATGATCAGAATGTTCGTCTTCACTTGCCATTTTAGAACAACCTGCAAATATACATGATAAAAGAAAACATAAGTGATAATAAAAGAACAAGTGGTGATATATAATAAAATGTATACATGATAAAAGAAAATGTGTGCTTGAATGATAATACATGCCTCTAGTTTTGTTGAGTTGTTAGTCAAGTAAAATTCCTTCAACATGGTCTTGACGTGTATATAAGTCATCAGTGTTAACTTCAACATTGACACTTGGAAAACCAACTGAAAATGGGCTGGAATCATCATACTTTTCGTAGTATTCTTCTTCATTTATAGGATCCACAATAAACTGTCTTTTTCCATGAAGAACGACAGACCAATTTTTATTTGCTGGGTCATCAATATAGAATACTTGTTTTGCTTGGTCTACCATGATGAATGGTTCATCTTTCTCTCCATTTTTTTCAAAATTCACCAATGTGAAACCCAACTCATCTACTAAAATGCCTTTGTTGTTATCAACCCAATTACATCTAAAGATAGGAACTCTAAAATTTGTATAGTCCATTTCCCATATGTCCTCAATGATGTCGAAATACGACATCTCAGCTTCGCGTGGTCTTTTATCTTTGGCACTAGCAAAATACAACGAACACGCTTTAACAATGACCCCACTATTTTGGACTACACTACTTTCATCTTGACGTTTAGTGTAATATAAAAATCCGTTTATGTCATAACCTTCATATGACATGACATCCATTTTTGGCTTAAAGGCGAGCCATTTTATGTTCTCAGCAACATTATTTGGTGATTCAGATAGCTGCTTAAAGACTTTCTCTTCAAACCACCTAATAAATGTTCGATTATGTTCTCTTGCAAGCCACATTGAACTGAATCGCGGATGATTTTTCTTGATAAGATCATTGTGTTCTGTGATGTAGTTACTAACTTCATCGATGTTGTGTAAAATATACAAATGTGCTTGTTCCCACAACTCACGACTAATTCCTTTCACTCGTGCTCCCAGAGTTCCTTTGCCACAATAAGACTCAGTAATAAGATCATTTTTTAGATCGCTAAAAGTTTCATTGGAATTCAAAAAATCGTTGCAAAAGTCCATCACTTCCCTAGCCAAATAACCCTCAATAATAATCCCTTCAGGACGATAACGATTCCGAACATCACCTTTAAAAACACTCATGTAGCGTTCAAATGGATACATCCAATGTAAAAAAAATTGGACCCAACATCTTCACCTCCCTTGTAATATGTACTACAAGATGAACCATGATATCAAAAAATGAAGGAGGAAAGTACATTTCAAGCTGACACATGGTAACAATTACATCATTTTGTAATTTATCGAGAGTATCAGGATGTATCACTTTGTTGCATATTTCATTGAAGAAGAAACAAAGTCTTGTGATTGCAAACCTTACATGCTTCGACCATATAGATCGAATAGCCACAGGTAAAATTTGTTGCATTAAGGTGTGACAATCATGAGATTTGAGACCTATCAACTTCAGATCCTTCTTTGATACCAATCTACAAATATTAGAAGAGTATCTTTGTGGAACCTTAATATTATACAAGCACTCACAGAAAGTCTTTTTCTCCTTCTTGGACAAAGTGTAACAAACTGGTGGTAAATATGTGCGGCGATCCTTGATCTCAACTGATAATTCTTTTCTTATACCCATTAATTCTAAATCTTTTCAAGATTTGATGCCGTCTTTAGTCTTTCCTGGTATGTTCAATAACGTACCAATGATGCTATCACAAACATTTTTTTCAACATGCATGACATCAATGCAGTGTCTAATTGTCAAAAATCTCCAATAAGGAAGATCCCAGAATATTGACCTCTTCTTGTATAGAGATTTGTCACATGCGAGCGTACAACTACTTGAACTCTTTCCAAATTCATTAACAATATGTTTCACCCTATCATATACAACATTTCCTGGTATAGGTTTAGGAGCACTTCGTTCCTCAGTTGACCCATTAAAGGTTTTGCGTTGCCTTCGATAAGGATGCACTGGTGGGAGAAACCTCCGATGACCAAGATATATGATTTTACCACCATGTTTCAGTCGAATTGAATCAGTATTTTAATCACAAATAGGACATGCTTTGTATCCTTTTATGCTATATCCAGACAAATTTCCATAAGCTGGGAAGTCATTAATCGTGCAAAATAACATAGCATGCAAAGTAAAGATCTCTTTATGTGAAGCATCATATGTCATAACACCTTCTTCCCATAATTTCATTAGGTCATCAATTAGAGGTTGAAGGTAAACATCAATATCATTTCCAGGTTGCTTGGGCCCTGATATCAATATTGACAACATGACATACTTATTTTTCATACAGAACCAAGGAGGGAGATTGTATATAACAATCATAACAGGCCACGTGCTATGTTGGCTGCTTAATGTACCATAGGGATTCATTCCATCTGTACAGAGTCCAAGTCTTAAGTTCCTTGTTTCTTTACCAAATTGAGGGTATAATAAATCATTTTTCTTCCATTGTGGTGAATCAGATGCATGTCATAGGATGCCATCATCATTGACCTTTAACTCCCCATGCCAAGACAAAATTTGTGCATCTTCTGTATTAGCAAATAAGCGTTGAAATCGTGGTATTATTGGTAGATACCACATCACCTTGGCAGGAGAGCCATTTTTAGACTTAGGTGAATTTATAGTCTTGTACCTTGATGCACCACATTTTGGACAATTTATCAAATCACTATAGTCCTTCTGAAATAACACATAATCATTTGGACATGCATGAATCTTCTTAGCCTCCATTCCCATTGGGCACATTATTTTCTTTGCTTGATATGTAGAAATTGGAAGCTCGTTGCCTTCAGGAAGAATTTCCTTTAACAAAGACAACAATGAAGTGAAACTCTTATCGCTCCACCGGTTTTAAGCTTTAAGAGTATATAATCGCATCACATCACTCAACCTCGTGAACTTAGTACAACCCTTATATAATGGTTTTTCATCATCATGGACAATGTTTGCAAATAAAGAAGGTGGATCAATGACATTGTCCTGACAGCTACGTAGCATCTCATCAACCATATCATCCTGAATCGGGTCATCCTGAATCGGTTCATCATTGACATTAACATCATTATCTATATCTTCTATGTCACCACTATTAGTATCGACATTTTCTGATCCATAATTAAGTTTCTCTCCATGCCAATACCATTCATTATAACCTTGTATGATCCCATTGCATATGACATGATTCTTAATTTCCTCAACAGTATCAACTTTCAAATTGTTACCACAATTTCTACATGGACAATAGAACCTATCTGTAGGTAGTTTCCTATGTTCCTCAGCAAATCTGATAAATTCATCAACACCTTTGGTAAACTCTGGATTGCAACGGTTCTTGATAGACATCCAACTTCGATCCATTTTCTAGATCATATTAAAATTAATTATCAAACTGAGCATTTAATATTGATACTATAAGTTGTAAGTTTTTTTTGATAGGAAATTCATTACTTTTATACTAAAGTGTACCATCTATCCCCTTTTTGAATATTTAACCTCACTAGTAATTGTATAATGTATGTTTAGTTTTCAATAAAATTTCAGCAGCATTTCCCCTTAGTTCTCCAAGTACATCAATGTAAATGGCAAATAACCACTCACATATGTACCCAGAGAACAAATGAGGAAATACTACTAAAATTTTTCTTCAAAACTAAACATACATTATACAACTACATCCTAAGTGAGATTAAATATCTAAAAACAGTCCCATATCGGGGACTATCCAAAATTTACTCCTAATGAATAAATTTTGAATGGGTTTCTAAGTTTATATATAATTGTATTTGTCATATTTATGCATAGGTGGTCTCATCTATAAACCCTAAAGTGTTAATCTAAAACTAAACAATGTCTACCCTTGTATTTTTAGATTGTATACAATGATTAATTACATATGTGATTGATAATAAAATGTAGATATAAAAGAATACATGTTTTTATTATTGGTTGGTTTACTAGATAAACATTCATTTATATGTACTGAATTGAATAATCAATTAGGTGCTCTTAACAGAAATAAATAGAAAGGCGTAAATTAAACATCATGCAGGATATTTCATAATAGATAACAGTAAATCAAGTAAATCAAGACTCAAATGCAAAAGACAGCCAACACGACCAGTGTACCTAGCACGACCGTGGTACAACTCAAATGCAAAAGACAGCCAACACGACCAGTGTACCTAGCACGGCCGTGGTACAACACTGGCATTTCAACTTAGTCGTGCAAATTACAGGTCGTGGCACCAAGTATGGCCGTGCAAATCACAGCCACGAATACTGTGGTATCTAGCACGACCATGGTACTCCAACATTAGGTCAAAAGAAGAGAGTTTGAATCGGAAAATGAACTTACCTATCTGTTCGGGGAGGTGGTGGCGTCGAAAGCCTTGGCGGCGGAGAAAGTGTTCGGAGAGAGTAGTTGGAGACCTTGGAGTGGTGGCGGCAAAACTTGGCTGCGGCGGGGGCGTCCTCAGAGAGATCGGTTGAGATGGAGGCAGCGGCAACTTTGAAGTGGTAGCGGCAAAGCTTTGGAGCGTCGGCGAGACCTTGGCGGCGTCGACGAGACCCTTGGCGGTGGCGGGGGCGTCTTTGGAGAGAGGGGAGAGACCTTGGTAGTGGCGGCAAAGGTTGGATCGTGGCAGCGCGACACAAAAGGAGAGGTGCGACGACAGTGAGCTCTGGGAAGTGTCAGGCGGCGAGGTGAGAGCTCCGGAAGTGTCGGGCGGCGAGGTGAGAGCTGAGAGCTGCGAGCTGCGGCCGGTTGTGAGCACTGTGGGAGAGAGTGCTGCATGAGAAAGGGTTTTGATTTTACTCTGACTTCTAGGGTCGGTTAATTAGAAAACCGACCCAACAGGTCCCATATAGGGACGGTTATTAGAAAACAAGCGACCCAAGAAAAAACCGGTGCCCGAACCAAACCGCACCTATAGGGACAGTTATTGTAAAAACTGACCCGAGAAGTCCACAGCTATGCGGACGGTTATCAAGAAAAACCGACCGGAGAAGTCGGTCTAGCGGTACCCGAATTTTTCGTGACAATTACTAGGGTCGCTTATTTAAAAAAACCGACCCTATAGCTCAGCGCGCGAAGGCAGAAAACCAATTTTTCTCCGCGGGAAGCATGTTGGGTCGGTTTTCTAACAAAACCGATGCTATGTTTATGTGTGCTGCGAAAATTATGATTTTCACAGGTCTTTTCTAGTGTCGATTATCTTTAACATAACCGACCCAATAGCTATAAGCGGTACCTGAATTTTTTCTAATGACTTGTTGCTTCAGTTTTAGCTTATTAGGTCGGTCTTTCTAATATAAGTGACGCTAGCGGAAGCGACGTTAGAGGCCAAAAATGTACTAGTGTAAGACTTCACATAGAATCATCCTGTATTAGGGTTTCACATAGCATTACCCTATTTTAGGGTTTCACATAGCATTACCCTGTATTAGGGTTTCACATAGCATTATCCTATATTAGGGTTTCACATAGCATTACCCTGTATTAGGGTTTCACATAAATAACCATATAGGATCTCAAGATCATTTTATTAATGATAAAGTCCTATTTCAATGCTTCACATAGCTAGGAATCGATATGGATAACATAAGTATTCAATCATACTTATTATTTCTCATCATTCGCTATTAAAAGAATTATCAACACACAATATGAGTTTCTCACTCATCTTTACCAGAATATGATTACATCAAAGTTTATAGGTTTGGATTAACCTTTTCATAAGGCATGTTAGCCTACACTCAACAAGGTGCATTACATCTCAATGTAACAATTGTCATGACACATTTCATATGTCACTCATCCAATTATATTGGATTTAAAACACATCAAGGTATTTCAGTATTGGGGTGTTGGATGTGATATCTATTATATCTTCATGTATCACTTCCCTCAACACCTTTATCTTACTTGAGTTCATCCACTTAGCTTGTATTAGGGCATTTCTCATCCTAATACTTTATGCACTAGTTCATCACATTCATGAAGTAATGTATTGGTCATAAGTTACCTTTTTAGAATATATAACCATTACCAATGATATGGACTCATTCTTGAGTTAGGAACTATTAATGTAAGAATATCCATTATCAACCCATCTAGGTATTATATTTGTCAATACATTAATCACTATTCCATTATTAGGAATAGGATTCTCCATATTTATAATTTGAGGATTCACATAGCATCTCCCATATATATGGATTTCACATAGTATTTCTCTTCATTAGAGTTTCATATAACATCCTTCTATATCAAGGTTTCACCTAGTATTATGTGAAATTAGGATTTCACAACACATCACCCAGTGATAGAACTTCACATAGAATTAGTAGCACTACCCTATATTAGGGTTTCATGCACCTTTACCCCATTTTAGGGATTAAGGTTTACCATTCACATCCAAGTAGGATTTCTCATACCTCATACCCAAATTAGGGTTAGGATGTACAATTCCCATTAAATTAGAGTTTCTTACATTGTTACACTAAGTTAGGGTTACATCATCACTCTAGATTATGGTTTCACTGAGCTTTTCCCTAGATTAGGGTTTCACTTAGCCTTGCCCTAAATTAGGGTTAAGGTACATCAATCTTTTCAATGAGGATTTCATGATCTCATTATTATGGATCAATTCCTGATTACATGTTTATTCATAATGATAGAATTAGGGATTATGATGTAAGCAATCATCTCTCTCATTCTTTCTCTCTCTCTCATCCTCTCTAGGATGTTAACTATTCTAAGATTGATCTAGGTCAGCCCTTAATTTATTACACACAGTTAGGGTTAACCTTCATAATCACCATTGGTCTACATCATTAATAATCAAGTATCTAGTTGACCTTTGATCATATTAGGTGTCCAAATGGTTTAACCAATTTGAACCTCAAAAGGTTTTTGGTCAATTAGACCTCAAACGATCTTGGTCACTCAGACCTCAAACGGTCTTGACCAAGTAAGTTCAAACGGTTTGAAACCGTTTAACAAAGTTGGTTCTTGAAACCGTTTAGACAACACATCTTGAAACCGAATGAACTTGAGTCTCCAAATGGTTTGAGACCGTTTGGTCTCAAACAGTCTTGAGACCGTTTGGTCCAAACCCTCTCAAAACCGAATGGACCAAAAAGGTCTTCCATCACTTAGTCAATTTAGGGTTTCAATCAATGAACCTTCTCTCAATTGGACCACTGATGTATTCTTCAATTGAACCATGGAATCACCCTTCAATTGGACCTCCAATTAGGGTTTTGAACCCAATTGAACTAGGGATGGTAATCAAGAAACCATCACTTAGGGTTTTGAAATCGAGGATCCATCAATGATTAACATTGTGGAACCAATTCAATTGAAATCAGTGAACCATCATCATTACATGATATGTGTGGGCTCTGATCTCCAAACCACGATATAAACTTAGCGGAAGCGATTCGATAAATAATGGAAGACAAAAATCACGGGAAATTAAAACTTTTCGAGACAATAGCTTGAATCCTTAAAAGCTTCTTTCATAACAAGAGATAAACTGTTTACATCTCATGATAATTACTTCTTGAGTAATTATATACATCAAGATACAAAATCTCAAGAACTCATAACAAAAGACTCCAAGACCTGAGAGTACAGAGGACACATAGGACTGACTCTAACTACACTACATGGCAGGCTAAATCTCCACCTGAGATTTACTGCTACTCCTGGTGCTGCTGCTGCTGGGACTGGTCACCTGTAGACCTGTTCCTCCGTCCTCGACGTCCACCTAAAAAGTTGAAGTCTACGGGGTGAGACAATTGTACATAATTGTCCCAGCGAGAGTTATAACTCTCCGCCAGAAGCTTTATTATAACATTAAAGAATAACTTAAGCAGTAAAAGCTTACAAAGTATTCAAATAGCAGATACAGTTGTATACAAGAGCTCAACATTTATCAAGCATAAAGAACATATGACCTATTCAGTGTAACATCAATCAATTAGCTCATAGTTACCTTTAACAGGTATACTATGCTTGTAGATTATATTTTTCAAACAGTCTTATTATTATGCCCTGTGGAGATGAGGTTTACCACTCATACCCCAACCAATCACTGTTAAGTGCCTTAGTATCATACTAGGTCATTGAAAGAGCCGGAATCTCATGACCTTCACCTTCCTCAGTCAGTAAGAGGATCACTTGTAGGACATCTTGTGTCTCTACTATTATAGCTCACCAGGGTAATCTGGTCCTTTGCTATTTTAGAGTTACAGTGGCGTTCTGTACTCTCTTCGTCATCAGGAGATTTCATGTTTATCTCCACTGATACAGATATCTATGTTTTCTTCATCATCAGGAGGTTTCATGTTTACCTACTACTGATACGGTATGGAAAAGTAGTGAAGGATTGATAGATTACATATCTACATCAAATCCCTACACTAGGATGTAAGGTTCTACACATCCATGTACCCCACATACTCAATAGTATGTGATCCAGGAGTTCCCTTAGGAAAACCTGTTTCACCATCATTTGATCTCTGATAATGATGGGTCTATGATCAGGGCTCTACATTATACTTGATTAGTTAGGTACATTCAGTATTCATTTAACATCACACATTGTTCTTCAAACAATAATAGTAGCATAACAGCTATAAAAGGAGAATACTTAATGTAACAAGCCTAACTCACATCAATCATCATTTCTCATTATACTCATCACAAGTCATCTCTAAAGCATGACCTTGATGGTATTCATGGCTCTCACAGCCCATTGTTATCATAGAATGCCACTGACAAGGCATCAAGATACTTTACTTATTCATAAAGCTACCAACATGCCTTTAATGAATATAGTATCATCATCCATACCTGGATATGATCACCTCCATATCAGAACTTGCATGGTTAATTCAACTAATAAAGGTAATTCAAAACAATGATTATACTTTCCACTCTTGTCATAAGAGCTAAGTTCTTTGATTCTTATCAAATAGAGTTTAATACTCATATAACATGTCATCACCTTTGAATTAGGGTTTACTATTCACATCACATGTCATTACCCTTGAATTAGGGTTTACTATTCACATCACATGTCATTACCCTTGAATTAGGGTTTACTATTCACATCACATGTCATTACCCTTGAATTAGGGTTTACTATTCACATCACATGTCATTACCCTTGAATTAGGGTTTACTATTCACATCACATGTCATTACCTTTGAATTAGGGTTTACTATTCACATCACATGTCATTACCCTTGAATTAGGGTTTACTATTCACATCACATGGTGAATTGAACTCATAACATCATCATGTATGAGGAACATCATCATTGATGCTCTCAGATTAGCTTAAGATTAATCATATATCATAATTAGGGTTTCCATGATCTCACATAGGTGGATCATACCCTAATCATGCACATTCATGTGTATTGAAGGTTCTTTACTTGAGTTTCCACCCTAAAAGGGTACTTTCTCTATATTAAGGTACTTTCTCTCTCTTAAGATACTTTCTCTCTCGTCACACTAGTAGATGGTGATAACATTACTCTAGATCAGGTTGGGTTAAGTCCTCATGGGCTAACATAAGCCAAAACATCACTATCATGTGATTAGGGTTTGATTTGAACAAGGTATTACTCAATTGAACCCATCAAGGTATTTTGGTAATTCACCCCATTGATCACCATCATGGTTCAATTCATTAGTCACTTAATCCCTTAATGTCCTAGGTTATCATTAGGGTTTAGATTATAGCATCATTGAACCATTTACACCTTCAATTGATTAAGTGAAATCAACCTTTGAAAATCTCAAACGGTTTCAACCTTCAACCTCCAAACGGTTTGAGACCGTTTGGATGAGTTGACCATTTTCTAGGGTTGACTCCAAGACCATGTGACCTTCAAGGTCGTTTTCCCAAACCGTGTGAGGGTGTAGACCGTTTAACAAGTTTGACTTCAAGACTGAGAGGGCTTACACGGTTTGAGACCGTTTGGTGTCTCTCGATCTTGAGATCGTTTGAGTCCAAACGGTCTTGAGACCGTGAGGCCTCACACGATCTTGAGACTGTGTGACCTCAAATGGTCTTGATACCGTGAGGTCTCAAACGGTCTTGAGACCGTGAGGCCTCAAACGGTCTTGAGACCGTTTGGTCCATTTGGTCTCAAACCGTTTGGACCTTTAACATGGTTCAATGATTTCAATCGTTTATGATTATCAATGTTGAAGCCTCCAAATGGTCAAAGCCATGGTAACCACTTATAGATTGAGTTAATTAGGGTTATGCTTAACCAATTGGTCACTCAATTGACCCTCAATTGTTATCCAATTAGGGTTGAAGTTGGTTCAATTAAGGTCCATCAACGTTCAACCATCAACACTCAACAATGTGAATCAACACAAGGTTGAACCCTTCAATTGAGCTCCAATTGGGCCCAAACTTGGCCCAAACGGTCTTGAGATCGTGTGGATGAACTCCACACGGTCTTGAGACCGTTTGCCCAAGATTTCATCAAAATATAATGTGATTTGATAGGGGTTGAACCTTGATTGAGTCTCAATTCAGTATTTTTGATTAATTCAATAACCCATTGCAATTGGGCCCTCAATTGATCAAATTACCTTAAACCTAGACCTCAAAACGGTATTGGGTTGTCACCACACGGTCTTGAGACCGTTTGGTTGATCCCCAAACGGTCTTGAGACCGTTTGGGTCAATCAACCCAAAAACACTAAGTTATTCATTGAGATTTCAGTACTGATTTCAATTAGGGTTTACCCTAGTAATCATCCTTCAACTCCTAGCTCGTTTGGAATTAGTCCATAAATTTGGTGAGTTGTTAATAAACATTATTTTGAACAGTAATTTCATACGGTCAACGCTTGGTCAACGTTCTTACACGGTCTTGAGACCGTTTTCCCAAACAGGGGCGATTTCAACAGATTGGAAATCAGGAGTAAATTCAATTAAAGTTGTTGATTAAAAAGGCCATATCTCACGATTCCTTTGGATTTATCATCTCAAATTTTTGTGGGTGATTATCCTACATAATTATGAACAGAAATCTTATACGGTCCATGCTCGGTCAATGCGGCTAAATGGTCTTGAAGACCGTTTGCCCTTACACGGTCTTGAGACCGTTTGCTCACCAAACGGTTTTGCAAACCGTGTGAGCACTTAGTGGAGACCGTTTAGTAAAGTAAAAAGTAGTGGATTAACTTTGGAAATAACGTATTCATCTCCTAGCTCAAGAACAGCAAGGATTTCTCACGGATTTGCTTGCAAGGTAGCAAAGGAAGGTAGAGAAGAAGAAGAACTATCATCTAAAAACATAAACGAGATGTATATAACAAAGCATAGGTTTAGAGTTATAAAACCCGCCTAAAGCTTGTTTCTTGAGCTCCAAGCTTTTAATGGCGTCCTTGAGTTTCCATAGGTCGGCCAAGGTGAACCTTCCAAGGAAAGTCGAGAAGAGATGGCTAGAAAGGTAGAGCTATGTGAGCTAGCCATCAATTTGACCTTGAATTCGAGTTCTAACCATGAACTTAAGCAAAAGGGAGGATTCAAACCTACCTTGCCCTCCTTGGTCGTCGTCCTGAGCTCCACAGCTCCTCTTTAGTCGGTTTGGGTGAATAGAACAGTGAAAGGAACGAAGGGAGGGTTTCCTTGCTAAGTGAAGTGGAGAGTATATATACTTGGGGTGAGATTTTCAACATAAGCTCATAAGTTCTCCATATTTTCAACTAAGTCCCTCCATCCTTCTATGCTCGTCCCTTCATATTAATTATAAGGACAAACCTTCTTCTAAGGTCAAGAAATGAGGGCAAAGAAGATCAACCTATTAGTTAAGCATACACATAAAAGGGCTATAACACATACACCTTGATTATTCAACCACAAAGGTGTTTTTTTTTTCATAACTTGATTAATCAATTGAAGTGACCTTTCATCATTTCTTCTCTAAATGATGACAAGAGTCTTAAAAGATATTTTAGATGATGTATTTTACAAGTTGCACCCCTCAAATTGGGTAAATTGCACTTTTCTCCAATTTAGGGTTTTCAAGCACCGGGATCGCTTCCACAGCTGCACCTTGGTGCCCAAGCTTGGGAAATCCCTCAAACCTTACCATCATCATTCTCATGATGTCTCAACATCAGAGGAACATCTCAACATGTGCAATTTGCAAGTTAACCCTTCTAACTGGGTAATTTGCACATAGGTCCCTGTATTACAAAACAATGCTACAACTTTATATAAAAAGGAGCAAAAACTGAAATATATGTTTCTGAGAAACTTAATTACATGCCCAAAGTTAATCACAAGGATTTAATTACATATTTAGGCAAAACATCTAGGGTTAACTCATAACCCAGGTCAGGGATGTTACAATATGACCTGAACTCAAACGGTCTTGAATGACCCCCAAACTGTCTTGAGGTCATTTGGATGATCTCCAAATGGTCTTGAGACCGTTTTCCCAATCCATCATTGAAATCATTTGGAAATCAATTAGGGTTTGCATCATTGAATCAATCATCACTTGAGCTATTGATTGTAATTCAATTTGATATATTTGGGTCTTCAAATACTCAGCCATACTCAACCCTAGACCTCCAAACAGTCTTGGTTGACCTCCAAACGGTCTTGAGACTGTTTGGGTGATTCCCAAACGGTTTTGAAACCGTTTGGGTCAATCAACCCAAAACATCAACTTAATCAATAGCAAAATCAGCACTCACCTGATTAGGGTTTCTATTTGATAGTTTGTCCATAAGTTGAATCAATCCTTTGGAGCCATTGGATCATCATCCAACACATACTAGGGTTCAGACCTCAAATGGTCAACCCATCCAAACGGTCAACCCCTCTAAACAGATTGGGGTGCAAGTCTCCAAACGGTTTGGTGAAACCGTTTGGACCAAACCATTGAAACCCTTTGCCATAGATATTTGTAGAGGTGTGTGCTTATGATGATGTCATCATCATAAAGCTCCAAACCCATGAAAACTTTCTATGATTTCTTGGTTATTGCATCAATCAACTGAGATAAATTTCGGAAATGAAGAAAGCATCAACAATTTGATAAGGAATTGAATGCAATAACAATTTCAAGGGTTCAAGTTATAAAACATGCCTCCAATTGAGATCTAAAGCTTCAAGCTCACGTCAAAAATGGTGGATGCAACTCCTTTCACTATCCCAAGGCTTGTCCTCAAGCTTTGAGTAAAAAGGAATGGTTAGAATTGAATAGGGGATCAAGATATGAAGAATTCATGCATTGATTTTCGATTTTCACCATGGATTCAAGGTGAAAGGAGGTCAAGAAGCTTACCAACAGGTTGGAGGTCGTCCTACTGATCCTCCAAAGCTCCTTTTGTCGTTTTCCAAGCAAGGGGAAGAAGTGGAAACGAAAAATATAAAGGGTCTTTTTATAAGAAAATCAAGGAGAGAGAAAATGCCTTATAAAAATTCATTTAATCCCAAAAATAGAGACGCCTCTTCCCCGTCAACTTCTTAGATCCTAGGATATATTATTTTCCTCTTATTCATCTCCATTATACATGATTTAAAGAAAAGCAAATCAAGCACCTTAAATCATATAATACTAATATCCATGAGTGGATATTTCTTTTTCTTATAATAATGTGAGTGAGTTATCCACTTCCCTTGGATATTTTCGTGGCCTAGAAAAGGCACAAAGGTGTTCACACTTTAGAAACTTCAACCATCTCGTTTTTGGTTGAAGGCCCTTCAATTGTTTTATTTATTTTTGCATTAAATGGAAGTAATGTTCAAATTATGCTTAAATCTTGATTATTTTAATATCAAGATTCTCTCTCCTCCAAAATGATTCTAATGAGGCACCCCTCTCATTTTATTTGCTCTACATAATGCCCAGAAACATTAGGGACCTTATTGAAGTGGTAATTTGCATATTTAACCCTAGGTTTTGGGTAAATTGCACATTACACCAAAACAAGGTTTTAATGCATAAACATTGCTTTATCAGCTCTTTCTTAGTACTCCGGCTACTACAAGCCATACCTCTGCATCATATTCATTCTCATGAGGCTTCAACACATGAGGAACATATTATCATGCGCTATTTGCAATTTAACCCCTCAACTTGGGTAATTTTGCACTTTAGTCCAAATCAAGTAAAACATTATTTCAACATTATTCAACAAGGACTAAAATTGAAATATAAGTTCCTCTTGAGCCCTAAATACTTTTCAAAAGATAATATTAAGCATATAAGCATAACCCATGTCAGGGATGTTACAAGTTATAAACCCCTAACAAGGATTTCGTCCCCGAAATCCCAGGAAAAAGGAGGGACATATTTATTCATTTATCATACCCTCAAGTCTCCACATAGCTTCTTAATATCATGGAGATATCATGTATCTATAATCCACACAAAGTTCCTTTCATTAATTCAACCTTATCAATGCTTATGTTTATGCAGAGCATAAACCCCTAACATATGATGTACATATTATTTGAAAGGAAGATGCATAAAAGAACATACTCCTATCATCACCCAAGAGTGTTTATAAAAAGGGAAACATATATATCTAACAGAGATAATTCACTCAGCAATCCTTTATTTGTTTGGGAAAGTTCACTTAGCAAACTCTATGTAATTGGGAATGTTCACTTAGCTATTCCTTTTTAATTAGGAAGGTTCACTTAGCTCTTCCTTTTTAATGAGGAAGGTTCACTTAGCTCTTCCTTTTTAATTAGGAAGGTTCACTTAGATCTTCCTTTTTAATTAGGAAGGTTCACTTAGCTCTTCCTTTTTAATTATGAAGGTTCACTTAGCTCTTCCTTTTTAATTAAGAAGGTTCACTTAGCTCTTCCTTTTTAATTAGGAAGGTTCACTTAGCTCTTCCTTTTTAATTAGGAAGGTTCACTAGGCTCTTCCTTTTTAATTAGGAAGGTTCACTTAGCTCTTCCTTTTTAATTAGGAAGGTTCACTTAGCTCTTCCTTTTTAATTAGGAAGGTTCACTTAGCTCTTCCTTTTTAACTAGGAAGGTTCACTTAGCTCTTCCTTTTTAATTAGGAAGGTTCACTTAGCTCTTCCTTTTTAATTAGGAAAATTCACTGAGTAATTCCTGTTTAATTTCATTATACTCTCTAGATTGTTTTAGAATGACTACTTTATTAGAGTAATCAGAAAGATAACAATATAAGAGTTCCATACTTGCCTTATCTCCAATAGTCCTATACTTGCCCAGGGTATATAAGTATTGAGATTAGGTAGTATGCACTTTATTTACTATCATGTTCCTCACTTCTTCATATTATTATACACACATGATTTTTCATTTCTGGATTTTTCTTCTGGCATCACTTCTACATCTCATCTTTTATCACACAGATAAGTGAGATTATAAAGCATTTTAAAGATCACTGAGTATAATGTAAATTCTCATCTTCCTTGTGTCCTTATAGGACTAGTCAGAGGAAGCTCAAAACAACTACTTTCTTATCTGTAACACATAGAATCATGAAATGAAATATCAAAACGAAGCTATTTCATCTGACCTGTCTGGGACGTCTGTCCACGTCCTCTATTGTTACTAGAAAACTGCCTCCTTTGTGAGCCTTGCTGACTCTGCCCCTGGGGTTGAGTCATCATTGAATTCCCGTCTGGACAATCCTTTGCTAGATGTCCAGGTTGTCTACATTGGCAACAGGTCCTGGGCACAAAATAGTGTGTGTGAGATCCGGTCACTGATGTTGATGCTATGTCGGGGGCTCTACTTGGAGCATTACTACGATCCCTACCCCTACTTGATGTCCATTACGTCTGGGTATGGAATCTCGATGGTGCTGCCGATGCAGAAAATCTCAGCTTCTTAAAACTTTCAGATCTTTGTCCTTGAAACTGAGTGTATACCTTCTTACCACTGGTCTGTCGTTTCTCGATTTTAGACTTTTCTATCCTCCTTACCGACTCCACAAAAGTGGCAAACCTCTCCCTGTTCTCTAAAGCAGACACATGAGTGGTTAGTTCAGTGTTCAACCCCTTCTCAAAATGCTGAATTCTTTCCTCATCATTAACTGCCATATGCGGACAAAACCGCAACAGCTCCATGAACTTAGCTTCATACTCACTAACATTCATCTGTCCTTATTTAATCCTCTCAAATTGAGAGATCTTCTAGTCTAGATACGTTTTAGGGAAGTATCTACTGACAAATTCTTGTCGGAATACCTCCCATCCAATTTCTTCACATGGTCTCTTATCTTCCTCTATCATCCACCAATGACCAGCACTCCCTTTTAGGAGGCACACATCATGTCTTACCTTTTCAGCTTCAGGAATATCAAGGATCCTGAAAGCCTTTTCCAGCTTTGTCAGCCACAAATCAGCATCTGCTGGATCAGATGTACCAGCATAATCTATGGCTCCAACCCGACGAAGTCTCTCAAAAGTCTTTCCGGCTCCATAACCCTCATGGTAGGCTGGTGCCCTAGGTGCAGGTGGTGGCATCCTGTCTGCCATATGTGTCGTGGCTGACAGGAATTTCTCAAATAGAGCATGGAGGGCTGGGTTTTCTATCACAGCTGGGTCAATCTGGGGCTGTTCAAGTACATGCCCTTCCCTATTCTGATCTCTTACACCTTCTCTTGGTGCAGCAGTGCTGCTCTTAGCAGCATGTTCTTCATGTGGTCCAAACATCTTCAAGTTCTTTTCTCCTATGTGAGTAGAAGATACTATCAGATAAAGTGGAAGACACTTAGAACAGACTCAACAACCTTAGTCCTATGTCTCTGTAGACTCAACAAACCTAGAGCTCTAATGCCACTAAATTGTAGCATCCAACTCACAAAAACATGATTAACTAATGCGGAAGCGTTCACTAAGAAGAGGATTATTGAAAATCTCTAAAAATTAAAACCTTTTTATCAAAAGATCCATCGAAGGAAAATTTTCTCACATAGAACCAAAGTAACACATTTACATCCTGGTTTAGAGGTACATGTCCTGTATCATCTCTTTCTGAGAATTACAAGCATCAACTGCTCTGGTAAACTAAACACAGGCAGTATAAAATCTCGAGGCACTGAGACAAAATCTCGAAAGCACTAAATACTACTCTGAGGACCTGGGAGTACAGAGATGACACATAGGACTCTATATACATCTAAACAAGGCATAACAGCCAATGTCTCCACCTGAGACTTCACTGCTGTCCCTGGTGCTGTTGCTGCTGTCCTTCACCTACTGAAGGATTCCTGCCTCCTCGTCCGCGTCCACCTAAAAATGTGGTTCCCACGGGGGTGAGACAATTGTAAATTGCCCCAGCGAGAGATATAACTCTCCACCAGAAACAATATTATTGCAGTTTAATAAGATTAAACTGAAAAAGGAATCATAATTGTTTGATAGTAGTTAATTCAATGTCTAACAAATTAGAACATTATTTTTATCAAAAGTATTACAACTATAACTTGATAGAGCAACATGTCACTTATCCATTAAGGAATATGAAGAACATGTATAACATTTAATCATTATTGAGTTATAACTGCAGCATATACTCTCTTTAGGCTTAGATCACATAGCTAATGCCTGGCATTGTCTTTGTGGAGTTATGGCTTGTAGCCATATTCTTTTCACAAAGTATGGGGATCTTAATCCCTCAGCTCATCAAGTACAATTCCTTTTCTTAACAAGTTCATCATCATGATTATAGAATATGGGTATTTGAACTCTTAACTCATCATAGAGTACTTTTTACCACTTATTAGGTAACTTAATACCTTCAAGTCATCTGACCAAGGACATTATGATTCTTGCTACATAAAGCATTGCACATAGTTCACAAAGCTCATATAACCTCTTATTACCCCTTAATAGGCAATAAGGCATATTATGGCTTATAAAGCACATAAACAGTTTCAATATACCGAGCATCATAGTCCATACCTGGCTATGCTCATCAGCTCAATATTCCTACATGATTAATACTCATGATAACAATCATATATCAGTACCATGCAATACAATGGTTTTCTCATTAGATTTATAACTCATCAATATGTATTTGAACTTCACATAGGATTACTCTGTGTTAAGACTTCACATAGCATCATCCTATATTAGGGTTTCACATAGCATTACCCTATTTTAGGGTTTCACATAGCATTACCCTATTTTAGGGTTTCACATATCATTGCCCTGTATTAGGGTTTCACATAAATAACCATATAGGTTCTCAAGATCATTTTATTAATGATCAAGTCCTATTTCATTACTCCACATAGCTAGGAATAAATATGGATAACATAAGTATTCAATCATACTTATTATTTCTCATCATTCATTATTAAAAGAATTATTAACACACAGTATGAGTTTCTCACTCATATTTACCAGAATATGATTACATCATAGTTTATAGGTTTGGATTAACCTTTTCATAAGTCATGTTAGACTACACTCAACAAGGTGCATTACATCTCAATGTAACAATTGTCATGACACATTTCATATGTCACTCATCCAATTATATTGGATTTAAAACACATCAAGGTATTTTAGTATTGGGGTGTTGGATGTGATATCTATTATATCTTCATGTATCACTTCCCTCAACACCTTTATCTTACTTGAGTTCATCCACTTAGCTTGTATTAGGGTATTTCCCATCCTAGCTAATAATTTATGCACCAATTCATCACATTCATCAAGTAATGTATTGGTCAGAAGTTACCTTTTTAGAATATATAACCATTACCAATGATACAAACTCATTCTTGAGTTAGGAACTATTAATGTAAGAATATCCATTATCAACCCATCTAGGTATTATATTTGTCAATACCTTAATCACTATTCCATTATTAGGAACAAGATTCTCCATATTTATAATTTGAGGATTCACATAGCATCTCCCATTTATATGGATTTCACATAGTATTGCTCTTCATTAGAGTTTCATATAACATCCTTCTATATCAGGGTTTCACCTAGTATTATGTGAAATTAGGATTTCACAACACATCACCCAGTGATAGAACTTCACATAGAATGAGTATCACTACCCTATATTAGGGTTTCATGCACCTTTACCCCGTTTTAGGGATTAAGGTTTACCATTCACATCCAAGTAGGGTTTCTCATACCTCATACCCAAATTAGGGTTAGGATGTACAATTCCCATTAAATTAGGGTTTCTTACATTGTTACACTAAGTTAGGGTTACATCATCACTCTAGATTATGGTTTCACTGAGCTTTGTCCTAGATTAGGGTTTCACTAAGCCTTGCCCTAAATTAGGGTTAAGGCACATCAATCTTTTCAATGAGGATTTCATGATCTCATTATTATGGATCAATTCCTGATTACATGTTTATTCATAATGATAGAATTAGGGCTTATGATGTAAGCAATCATCTCTCTCATTCTTTCTCTCTCTCATATCCTCTCTAGGATGTTAAATATTCCAAGATTGATCTAGGTCAGCCCTTTAATTTAGTACACATAGTTAGGGTTAACCTTCAGAATCACCATTGGTCTACATCATTAATAACCAACTATATAATTGACCTTTGATCATATTAGGTGTCCAAATGGTTTAACCAATTTGAACCTCAAAAGGTTTTTGGTCACTTAGACCTCAAACGGTCTTGACCAAGTAAGTTCAAACGGTTTGAAACCGTTTAACAAAGTTGGTTCTTGAAACCGTTTAGACAACACATCTTGAAACTGAATGAACTTGAGTCTCCAAATGGTTTGAGACTGTTTGGTCCCAAACGGTCTTGAGACCATTTGGACTCAAATGGTCTTAAGACCGTTTGGTCCAAACCCTCTCAAAACCGAATGGACCAAAAAGGTCTTCCATCACTTAGTCAATTTAGGGTTTCAACCAATGAACCTTCTCTCAATTGGACCATTGATGTATTCTTCAATTGAACCATGGAATCACCCTTCAATTGGACCTAAAATTAGGGTTTTGGACCCAACTGAACTAGGGTTTATAATCAAGAAACCATCACTTAGGGTTTTGAAATCGAGGATCCATCAATGATTAACATTGTGGAACCAATTCAATTGAAATTAGTGAACCATCATCATTACATGATATGAACTGAACTCAAACGGTCTTGAATGACCCCAAAATGGTCTTGAGGTCGTTTTGATGATCTCCAAATGGTCTTGAGACCGTTTTCCCAATCCATCATTAAAATTGTTTGGAAATCAATTAGGGTTTGCATCATTGAATCAATCATCACTTGAGCTATTGATTGTAATTCAATTTGATATCTTTGGGTCTTAAAATACTCAACCATACTCAACCCTAGTCCTCCAAATGGTCTTGAGACCGTTTGGGTGATTCCCAAATGGTTTTGAAACCGTTTGGGTCAATCAACCCAAAACATCAACTTAATCAATTGCAAAATCAGCACTCAGCCGATTAGGGTTTCTATTTGATAGTTTGTCCATAAGTTGAATCAATCCTTTGGAGCCATTGGATAATCATCCAACACATACTAGGGTTCAGACCTCAAATGGTCAACCCATCCAAACGGTCAACCCCTCTAAACGGTTTGGGGTGCAAGTCTCCAAACGGTTTGGAAACCGTTTGGTCTCCAAACGGTTTGATGAAACTGTTTGGACCAAACCATTGAAACCGTTTGCCATAGATATTTGTAGAGGTGTGTCCTTATGATGATGTCATCATCATAAAGCTCCAAACCCATGAAAAATTGCTGTGATTTCATGGTTATTTCATCAATCAACCAAGATAAATTTCGAAAATGAAGAAAGCATCTACAATTTGATAAGGAATTGAATGCAATAACAATTTCAAGGGTTCAAGTTATAAAACCCGCCTCCCATTGAGATCCAAATCTTCAAGCTCACATAAACAATGGTGGATGCAACTCCTTTCACTATCCCAAGGCTCGTCCTCAAGCTTTGAGTAAAAAGGAATGGTTAAAATTGAAGAGAGGATCAAGATATGAAGAATTCATGCATTGGTTTTCGATTTTCACCATGGATTCAAGGTGAAAGGAGGTCAAGAAGCTTACCAACAGGTTGGAGGTCGTCCTCCTGATCCTCCAAAGCTCCTTTGGTCGTTTTCCAAGCAAGGGGAGGAAGTGGAAACGGAAAAGCCTTTGTTTTAGCTTGTAAAGGGTCTTTTTATAAGAAAATCAAGGAGAGAGAAAATGCCTTATAAAAATTCATTTAATCCCAAAAATAGAGCCGCCTCTTCCCCGTCAACTTCTTGGATCCGAAGATATATTCTTTTCCTCTTATTCCTCTCCATTATCCATGATTTAAAGAAAAGAAAACCATGCACCTTAAATCATATAATACTAATACCCATAAGTGAGTGGATATTTCTTTTTCTTATAATAATGTGAGTGAGTTATCCACTTCCCTTGTATATTTTCGTGGCCTATAAAAGGAACAAAGGTGTTCCCACTTGAGAAAATTCAACCATATCATTTTTGGTTGAAGGCCCTTCAATTATTTTATTTATTTTTGCATTAAATGGAAGTAAAGTTCCAATTATGCTTAAATCTTGATTATTTTAATATCAAGATTTTCTCTCCTCAAAAATGATTCTAATGAGGTTCCCCTCTCATTTTATTTGCTCTACATAATGCCAAGAAACATTAGGGACCTTATTGAAGTGGTAATTTTCATATTGAACCCTAGGTTTTGGGTAAATTGCACATTACACCAAAACTAGGTTTTAATGCATAAACATTGCTTTATCAGCTCTTTCTTGGTACTCAGGCTACCACAAGCCATACCTCTGCATCATATTCATTCTCATGATGCTTCAACACATGAGGAACAAATTATCATGCACTATTTGCAATTTAACCCCTCAACTTGGGTAATTTGCACTTTAGTCCAAATCAAGTAAAACATTATTTCAACAAGGACTAAAATTGAAATATAAGTTCCTATTGAGCCCTAAATACTTTTCACAAGATAAGATTAAGAATATAATTATCTTTCTTAATAAAAAACCTAAGGTTAAAGCATAACCCAGGTCAGGGATGTTACAGAGATCCTTCGAGGATACATCTAGAACTCACGAATGATGGTGGATTGCACTAGAAGTGATTCTATCCTTGAGATCCTTCGAGGATATGCATAAATTGTCTTCAATCTACTACATGGGTTGGAGTATGTGGTTGCATTCTCAAGGTGTCAGTGGCTACCATAGGAAAAAGCTAATAGACAGTGGCCACGAGATATGCATTAGGCTACCAAGGTCTAGGTTTTTAGATGGAGGAGCAAAACTTGATTTAGATCTGATAATCTAAATGAAGGGATCAATGCTTTGTCACTCTTTTGATATAAGGAGACTATTCCTCTACTACTCAATCCTCCTGAACCATGATGAGATGAAGCAAGGGATGTCTAGACTGTTGTTGCATTGTTGTCTCATGTGGTTGAGTAGGTGATGAGCAACATGAGATGGGAGGAAGAAGAGGAGCATTGGGATATGTATGATTACTGGTACGCAAGTGTGTGGTGGAGTCCAACCAAACAGTCAAAATGGAGGGAGTGTCATTGCTACAACTCAGCACATCGGCCTCCAACACCCACTGCACATTTAGGTGAAAGCTCCACGCCGCCAAGCTACGAGGGGTTATGTAGTGACGACCACAAATTTGTAGAGGTGGTGGAAAGGAGGTGAGTATAATGAACTGGAGTAGGGAGGCAGCCATATCTAGGCGAGTTGTGATGCCTTGTGGAAGTCTCTATAGGGCGGCAGTGTAGAAACTTCTACAAGGCGGTGGTGCAGAAGCCCTATAGCCAAATGGATGGACATGTAGAGGTCACAAAGGAGGGGGGACTGGGTGAGGAAGAAAGAAAGAGGGAGATCTATAGGAGGAGATGAGAAGGAAGTAGAAGATGAGAAGAGGAGAGAGGAAGGCCAGGATGAAATTTCTGGTAACACGTCAATTGGTTGTAGGAGAAAATGTGCTAGCTTATAGCTGTGTGACCAAGGGAAAGGGGAAACGACAAGCATATAAATGAAAACTAATTTGAATTATTTAAACATTTTTAATTAGGATATTTCACTTTCTAATTTAATTGGGATAACAAAACATGCCTAATTGATATGAAAATTGGTAGTTAGACTAAGCAATGTATGTAGATTCTGAAAAGCACATTAGTCTCCTCTTTTAAGACTGTGTTGTAAATCTTTTAATATATGGAAGTTTATTAGTATCTTTTAGACATGTATTACTATAATCATGTTTTAATTATAAACTTGGAAATTATGCATACTCCAGATTTATCCATTCACGAGGGAAGAATTTTCTATCTTATTTTCCCTTCAATTTCTAAATCTCACACAAAATATCCTTAGGTCCATATATTTCTATTTTTTATATTGATAACTTAGTTTTCCAACTTTTTGTTAATTGTCCAAATAAAATGATGATCAACCTGTAAAGGTAATTAATAAGGGGAATTTTGGATTCTATATCTGCTTTTGATTTTTTTTTTTTATGAATCTTATTCATTTATTTCACAACTTGTTCCCTAGATATGAAACCATTCTTATTTAATAATTTAAGAGTCATACTTTGTATTCATTTTTCCAATCATCTAGATTAAGGGAAGTTACAGAGTCCTTGTTTAAGTATAAAACATATTGAATTGTGAATCACATTCTACCCCTTACTAAAATTCTTAGCAAACTAATTACACCAAGGCCACCCAAGATTCAACATTTAACTTAAACACTAGGACCATAACCACCTAATGTACTCTTTTTCCATTCAAGTTAGGAATAAGCGATAAGAACCAATCCCTAAAGAAAAAGGTACAAGGAGATGAGAGCTCTTAGGTTTTAGTTTGTTACAACACTCCACCCCTTGAAGAGGATTTCATCCCTAAAATCCAAGCAAGTAAGACCTAGGGTAATGAGTCACATGTTGACCAAGTAGTCACTATGTTGGTCCAAGCATCGTGTCTTTACCATCTCATGTTTGATGTTGAGCCAAGAGATTCCAACCAAAAATCAAGTTTTTTTCTCCCCAATATTGCGCACATTAGGATTACCTATATTGTGTTGATAGTTTCAACATCATTTTTTCTCGCTTTCATATTTAAAGACCAATTGCATGCCACTTCAAGAGTATATACTAAACACATATATTATTTTCCTTTTAGTGTTTCGGGATACCTCTTAAACTAAGTATAAGCACAATTCAAGTTAAAGTAATCATCTTGTGCCTCACGACCAAGCCACATCAAGCCCATTAGGAAAAATAGGTTTAAGGTGGGTGATTATGGTTTAAGTAGCAAGCACATTAAAGTGCATTTTACATAAATTATCAGATGAATTATCCAAAATTGTAGTGCACACACTAATCACAAATATTATGATTATTGTATACTTAACTTCTTTGCACATCAAATTGTTTTGGTCATGTGGGTCAACATTACTTATACTTCAAGGTTGACATTCTTAATTTTTTTTGTTTGAGTTTGTTATTTTTTTTATAGCAAGTCAGGCTAAAGGCCTCAATTTCAAACCTCTAATAGTTTTCAAACATAACAATGACTCACATTATTTATGTTCATCATTTTAAATAAATGAAAATTAATGGTATTGGTCATGTGGCCAACTTAGTTGGGGTTCAAAAATTTATCTTAATTAAGTGGTGATTATAGCCATCTAACCTATTAAGTTTAATCAATACTAAAGTTGTAGTATCAACCCAGAGTGTACAAGACTCCAACCCTTAAAAGGATCAATATAAAAACCAACCAGACAATCTAAAGATGAAACGACGGGTATATCAACTAGATCATATTGAAAGCTACTTCTAACCCTTTTTATCCACACTTAGGTCTAATATTTTATGGTTGAGCTAGCTAACCAGTTTTGGGTTCTTCTTCAAAAGGTTTGTTACTACTTAAACTCCTTTTTCGGTGACTTGGTTGATGCAACTATCAATAAAATCCAAAAACATTTTATTTTGCACATACTGTATGTTAGTGAAAATAGGTTTATGAGAAAAACTTTGTGACATAAATCAGAAAATGGTTCCAAAATCAATGCAGCGCCAAGTCACCAATTTCAACAACCTAACTAGCCTTTTATCATCACATACTCCCACCAAGAGGGTTTACTTATGCAAGCATCTATAAGGATATACTAAACATCATTGGATAGTGGTAAGGACTCCTATTCCAGTATATCAAATCATAATAAATAGTTATAGGTCACATCAACTACCACAATCATTTCATCCTAAAAACTAGACTTATCCTAATAAAGAACATAATACCTCATCATGTGAAGAATAGGGATATAAATTTTCTCAACCTTAGTTGGAATATATTAGGTTTATCATATGTAATTCTCAACCACAGAGGGGCTTAGGGCATATAAAAGACCAATTTGAGTAGGGATTGAAATCCCAATGGTTATCCTAGACTTTAGGTATATCCCTCAAAAGTCTCTCTAGTGTTAACTACCCATTCAAGGAATAGATTTAGGAACATATTAGGATAACATGAAATAGTCAAATTTACTGACTGCTTATGCTCTGATACCATCTTGTAAGAAGTGGAACCTGAAAGGGGATATACTACTTACATATTTGAGGAAACAAATACACTAAATCCAACATACTAAAATTATAAAGGAAGGTGGTAAATTTCATTTCTTAATTAGAATGATATATAAAAAAAGTAATTACTTTGCGACAAAAGAAATCATAACTACTACATATATCCCAAAAGTATCCAATTACATTATTACTCATCCATTGAGATGCCATACAAAAGGTCAAAGGTGCAAAAGAAAACTATTATATAAAGCACCAATCATGGTGGGCAACTTAGCCATTCCAAGCTATCCTCCACACTAAGATTCTGGTTCTAGTCCATCCCAAGTCATCCACTTATAGCCTACCTACTCCTAAGTGGGTTGAAGGCAACACCCAGAAGGAAGGAACTCAAACAAAAGGGAAGTCAACATAAAATTGAGTATGTGTAGAGTAAAAACAATTGGGCATTATTTAATGCAGAGAAGGATCAAATAAAGAGATTTCAATAAAGGGAAGTCCAAAAGAGAGTAGTTCCAAAAGATATAGCATGTCAAGTAGATGGGGAATTTACTAATAAGGATAGGAATATTAAATAGAATTATTGCAATATAATTACACAACAACGTTAACCATAATCAATGCATGTAAATCAACTAGACTAATTTTATATAAAGAGGGTTGAGACCCATAAAATCTCAAGCTTAAGTCAGGTGGAAAGGATCACCCTAGGCATAAAAGTGTGGCCAATACATATATAATATGAGTCGAAAGGCACCCTCAGGGTGGAAAGGCACACCCAAATGTTATGGTAGTATCAATATACTCCTACTCTGAATAAGCTTAGTCTACTATACATGCACAAAATGTAAAGGGAAGATATATGTTCAGATAATAGCAAAATAGTTCAAATAGAGAGGATGCAATTATCCAAGTAATGAACACAATTAGGTCAAAGGACCATCACATGCATTCAATATCAAATTAGGAAAATAAAGCTCTAATAAACAAATTCTCTAAAGGATCTAAAATTGCATAAGGATTATTCAAGAGATGCTTCATATGGGAAATAATTTCACAGTCAAGATAGTAATTCTCAAACAAATTGGGATGATGTGCATACCTAATCTTCAAGCTAAAGGTTATCTCTATTGGTATATCTTGGTCTCTCAACTCAATTTTTCTTCCTAGAAACACATCGAGTATGTTAGTCCAGACAAACAAACATGTGTACACATTCTTAGTACATTTATACATATTGTTCTTATCTGAATTATGATCACGTTAAGGCATGTTGGAGTTTTTAGTCTTATTGAGTGGATTTTTATCCATTAGATAACTGTTTTTTTTCATGATTCATCTTTAATCACATAAGTTTCATCATTTTTGTATTACATTTATGTGTTGGTATTAATATGTATTCCTCCAATTTAGGAGTAACCATGTTATTTTCTCTCTATAATCATTTGGTTCCATAAAGTTATAATAACATAGTTATCATGTATATTGATGTGTGTATTACCCACTTCTTAAATATACCTTAAATACATGTATGTGTTATATGGGTGATTTTGGTATAGTCTAAATAAACATGCAATCCATACTTAGAATTATAGGGAAACCTTATTAACTATATTGTTTTTGTCATTTTCGTATCCATTCTACATTGATCAACCTAGATAGATATAGTTTCTGCAACGACCCCCTCCCCATGTTATCCTCAGTTAAGGCGGACCAAGAGGGCAAGGGCCATTATCATAATTCCAGAATCAAGGTTTAGTAAATAAGCAATAATAATTAGAAATTTCATTGAATGCAAAAAAGTTTGATAACAATATGAAGATAGAACTCTAGGGAGTTACATGGAAAGGGGAAACTAAAAGTGCAACATAAAGTAAATCTATCTATAAATCCTCTAGTAGACTTTAATCATCTTTTCTTTTGGTGTCATCTTCTATGGAAGTCCATTTCTCTAGATAATTTGCAGTTTACCTAAAATGGTGTGAAACAAAAATGTGGTCAGTATATCTCGATACTGAGTATGTGGGGGAACCAAAATATATGCATGTAAGTGTAACAACATAAAAAATCATAGCAGAAATTATTATTACATAATCGAACATGCATTTTTTGTCATAACTTCTCAATCATTGTTTGCTCAATCTCTGGGAATACCCTCTAGTGATTTTTTTTCCTATAGTGGACTTGGGCCACCTTCCCAATCTAGGGTGTGGTTACATATCAGCTATCGTAATATGATGGTGGACCTCTTGTGACCTTCCCTATTTGGATCTTGGTCCTAGTCATCTCAATGACTTCCTTTCTATTTTCCTCTTGGGGTCATTGTCCCTTATTCAGACTTCTAGAGATAGCATGTGGGGTTTGAGCAAGTTATATTTATATAAGATGATACTCATAGGGCCTTACAAATTGTAGGAATTAACTAAACAACCAAGCAGTTTAATTGCAATCCGTTCGTGAAACTTCAAAAACATCAGAAGTCGATATGGCGAGTATTTATAGCCATAACTGCGTACCTTTATTCATAGATGACTTATTTTCCAAGCAAATAAGAGTAGTTTCAACCAACCAAGCAATCAACATGTAACTAATATTTAACACCCACAATTTTTTTATGCTCACAAAATATCATTTAAGATTGACTTGGGCCCTGAGTTAGAGTTTTTGGGTCGAATTAGGGTTTCATCATGGTTGGACTTCCCAAACCCTAATTATCACACATTAAGACTTTTCAATTTAGGAAACCCTAGTTTTAGTAACATCTGAACCCTTAATCTTAGATTACATCCAAATGTGCTCCATTATCAAATATTTTAGACTTTACTCATTAAGATTAGCTACTCAAGATATGATCCTCACTTCCATTAAATTAGGATTTACATGTATTAAAACCACCAAAATATGCATCTTTAGGTATTTTTAGAATTTGGGGCAGAATTAGGTAAAGAAACCTACTTTATTGGATTCTATACATTTTCTAATCATCTTCATATATATATTCATTGTCATTCGATTTACTATAAATTTCCTATAATTCTTTCAAGATTAATTGTTTTCTAGCCAATAGGAAATTGCCACATTAGTTATATAAATATATACCCACATGCAAAAATTCCCGGTTTAAGTCTCGAGGAAAAGACACATATGGTCATTACACAATGGCATTGATGTCGTGTAGAAGTGGGAAATATGGTCCAATCCCTCTTGGGATTGCTCCATGCATTCCATCCAAGCAGATCGTCAGCCATGGGGTCAACCCCATGGTTGACTTGGCTACTAGGAGTACAGTGGTCTTGGCCACAAATCCAACAATCTTCTCCAGACCCAGTTGAACTCAACCAGCTCAAGAACAATAACGGAGATGGTCAAAGTGTGGTCAGGGGGTCTAATAAAAGACATAGTAAGTGGGGAAAATAAAACAAAGGTTTACCTTATGGAAATATGGCGACAAAGATGGCAGCGGAAACAAAAAATTTCATGCCATATTCCCCATAAACAGCGGATCGCGATAAAAATTATGGATTGGGAGAAAAGGTTGGAATGCATATACCTGGTCCTGGAGCAAGTCCAATGAATATCCTTACATTGGCATGCTTCTTTCACAAGCAACACTTGGACAGTTGTCGGCATCCGCCTCCTGGTATAACATCATAGACGGTGGTTGATGATGCCCTCCTAGCAGTTGACAATTATCCCCATGCCTTACATAGTTCACACGAACCACTGATGACTCATATTGTTGTTTTGGAATTCATGGGAAGGAGTTGTCCCTTCGATGTCAATGTGTTAGCATTGACTGCTCTCCCTCATTGCATCTTCCTTGTTATCTCTCTCTTTTATGGGTAAAACTTGCTTGAGATCTCACGTTACCACAACTATGAGAGGACAACAATTTTTAGAGCTTATTGGTGTATCTTCTGAAAGCCTTTACCAGGACATAGGGGGCCCATGGTTAGGGTTTCTAGTGTTGGGAAATATGGCATCAGATATGGCAATAAAAACAAAAAATTTACATGCCATATTCCCTTTAGATAGCAGATCATGTCAACACCATGTAATGGAAAAAGAAGGTTTGCAAGTTTTATACTTGGCCCTCAAGCAAGTCCAGTGACAATCCTTTGTAGTAGCGTGCACCTTTCTTAAAGTTGCACCTGGACGACTGTCAATGGCAGCTTCTTGGTTGATCATCATGGACGGTAGTTGACTGCATTCTCCTAGTGGATGGAAAAGGCCTCCACACCTCTGTAGTAATCCACATAGACCAACAAGAACTCTTATCAATCTAGATGAACAAATAAGAAGGAGTTGTCCTTCTAGTCCATGTCTTAGCGTCAACTTACTCTCCCAATTGTCGATCCCTTACTATCCCTCCCTTTGGTAGGTACGACTTGCTTAGGTTCTCATGTTACCACAACTATGAGAAGACCATCAAAATTGTCAGAGCTTATTGTTATGTCTATGGAAGGCCTCAACTACCCCTCTGCTTATTGAAGGGTCAGGGTAAGGACTTCTAGTCTGAGTTAGAGTTGAAGAGATAGATTTCATGAACTTTATGGAACATGCGAATGAAAAACCAGTCGGTTCACCATTGAATCGATCGGTTCACAGGTGAGCCAATCATTTCAACACTTGAAACGGTCGTTCTACCATGTTTCCTATTCACAATTTATTGGCAGTTAATACTCCATTAATGCACAACATGACGTCTGCATCAATCTTTATCCAGTCGTATTGATCGACCAAAGGGTCGGTTCAGACATTAGAGTCGATTGGTTTAGTGCCTAAACTGGTCGTTTTAGAGTCCTGATTGCCAATCTTGGTTCAAATTGACTTGGGACTTGAGTTGATGGGTTTAACACTTGAATCAGTTAGCTCATAGTCATATCAGTCAATTTTCAATTATTGTTTTTTAGATGGAATACCTAGCACTTTGGTAATCAAGTTAAACGTCATTTGTGAATAAACTCCTATTCTAGGTGTATCCTACATGTGTGACCCTATAGGTTCCAAGTTACATTGGCAGTGAATGACCATAATTGATTTATGACATCACAAGCAATGAGTGGTATCTAAAAATACATCATTTCTTTCCAGATAATTAGAAAGTTGGAGACAACTCCAACCTACAATCTGTAATTGGTGTTATAGTGATCGTATAGTTCCTTTGTCGCTGATATCCAGACTGAACTTGAGGCATGGAATCATCATCCTCTTCAATGTTCAATCCATGTTCCTTGAACTAGAGTAGACTGTCTGAGATGTATGTAAGCCCAATATCACACATTGACTCACATGAGCATGGCCACATGTTTCTTAGTCTTGCTTATCAAGTGACCAGGATATCAAACTCCAATAGGAGGGACAAATCCCATCTACATCACTCACACTCATCCCAATGTGTCACAATGCACCCAAGCATGACCTTCATGGCAACCTTTATTCAAGGTCACGGTGTATGATTTCAAGGTACATAGAATGACGTGTGATGAGTGTAGTGACTTCAGGTCTAAGAACCATAATTGCCACCATAACTATGAGAGTTGATTTTGACTACCATGCAATGGTTCCATGTATCATTATCAAGGTAGGTCTATCTGGTACATGGTTCTCTAACAAGTACCTATGTGTTTGGTTTGATATCACATATCATGATTGATGAGATTCTCTCATATGTATTACTATTGCCTAGTTTACTTGCACAATTATAAACAACCAGGGATGTAACAAGAATGTATGTACTCTTATGATACATATGATCTCATTGTCCAAATCCTATATCTGAAGACACATGTCATCAAGTATCATCATTCTTTAGACATTTATTATGCTACATCATTATCTCATAACTAAATAAAACAAAATTAACTTCTATTAATATCAAATTGTTTACAAGATATGCCATTACAATCATCATATGATTGGCTCTTTGGGCATACATACCAATAGACTCCCACTTGCACTTAGAGCCAATCACCCATGAACTTTATCCCAAGTGATCTAACATGACCTTCATGCTTATGCTGCCAAAGTGCTTTTATTAAGGGGTCAACCACATTGCTCTTGGCTGGTACTCTGCAAATCTTCACATCTCCCTGATGCATGATCTCTTATATGAGATGGAACTTCCATTGTATGTGCTTAGAATGTTGATGCTATATGGGTTCCTTAGCATCTGCAATAGCTCCATTGTTGTCACAATGTAGCTCAATTGCATCACAAATGCTTGCAACCACCCCAAGTTCAGAAATGAACTTCATGATCCAAACAAATTCCTTTGCTTCATTGGATGCAACAATATAATTGACCTCTATTGTAGAATGAGCAACTAACTCTTGCTTGGAAATCTTCCTGCTTACAACTCTGTTGTTTATGCAAAACACAAATCTAGATTGCGATCCAAAGTCATATTTGTCAGTTTGGAAGCTTGCATCAGTGCAACCTTTTACCACTGACTCTTCCTCTCCATTGTAGACAAGGAATTGATCCTTAGTTCTTCTCAAGTACATAAGGATGTTTTTCATGGCAGTCTAGTGGGCATCACCAGGACATGATTGATATCTGATCATCATGCTTAAGGCATATGAGACATTGGGACGAGTACATAACATTGCATGCATGATAGATCCAATGGCAGATGCATATGGAGTCCTACTCATGTATCCCTTTCTTCACAAGAATTGGGTCGTTAAGCTCAAGAGATAGTAACACTATGATACATGGGTAGGTTTTCTCTCTCCGAGTTCTCTACGTTGAACCTCTTCAAAACTTTGTCAATGCTGTGCTCTGACTTACTCCAAGAAGCCTTCTAGATCTATCTGTATACTATCTTGGTTCCTAAGATGTTTGATGCTTCACCTAAGTCCTTCATATAAAATGTATTTCTTAGCCAGGTCTTTACCATATGTAAAGTATAGATGCCATTCCCCATCAATAGTATGCCATCCACATACAACATGAGGCATACAATCATGCTCCCACTAACCTTCTTGTAAACACATGGTTCATCTTTATTTTGACTAAAGCCTAATTGACTATTTTTTCAAACTAAGGATTCCAACTTCGAGATGCTTGCTTCAATCTGTGTATTGACTTTTGTAGCTTATAGACTTTATTTGCATACTTTGGATTTATGCAACCCTCAGGTTGTGTCATGTACACATCCTCAAGAAGATTCATATTATAGAATGTGGTTTTGACATCTATTTTCCAAATCTCATAGTCATAATAAGCTACATTGGCAAGCATGATCATGATGAACTTAACCATGGCAACTGGAGAAAAGGTTTTTGTCGTACTCAACACCTTGAACTTGTCAAAAACCCTTTGCAACCAATGTACCTTTGTAAGTTTGTACATTACCATCCATGCCACTTTTCTTCTTAAAGATCGACTTGCACCCTATGGGTTTTGCCCCTTTAGGTGGATCCACCAAGGTCAATATCTCGTTGGTGTATATAGATTCCATCTCATATCTCATGGCCTCAAGCCATTTCTCATATTTTGGCCCCTTAACAACTTCTAGGTAGGTAGTTGGCTTATCATCAACGACCGACTCATCACCTTCTTGAGTTAGAAAACCAAATCTTTGAGACTGAAGACATCTCCTACTAGATCTATGAGGTTCTTGTGTTACATGGGGAACTTGAAATTCCACATCAATTTGTGAGTTTCCTTGTTCCTCTTATACCTCTATAGGTCCAATGTTTTCTTGTTGATCTCAAACTTCTTTGAGTTCCACTTTCCTCCCACTGATTCCTTTAGAAATAAATTCCTTTTTAAGGAATACACCAGTCCTGTCAACAAACACTTTGTTGTCAGATGGAGTGTACAAGTAGTACCCCTAGTCTATTTGGGATATCTAACAAAATAACATTTATCAGATTTGGGTCAAAGCTTTTCAGGAAACATTTTATGATATAAGCTTCACATCCTCAAATCTTCATAAAAGACACATCAAGGCATTTCCTATATCATATACAGTGTCTTTCGAACCGATTTAGATGGTACACAGTTAAGTGTAAATGTTGCAGTTTGTAGAGCATGTCCCCAGAAAGAAGTCGGAAGATCAACAAAAATCATCATTGATCACACCATATCTAGTAATGTGAAATTCCTTATTTCTGAAACACCATTATGTTGTGGTGTTACAGGTGGAGTCCATAATGATACAATACCACATGGTCGTAGAAGGTCCTCAAACTCTTGGCTTAAGTATTCTCCACCTCGATCAGAACCAAGTGCCTTAATACTTTTACTAATTTGGCTTTGTACTTCATTCATGAAATCCTTGAACTTTTCAAGGGTTTCTGACTTATGTTTCAAGTAAACATAACCATACCTACTACATTCATCAATGAAGGTAATGAAGTATTGATAACCACCTCTAGCATTTTCTCTAAAAGGCCCACATACATAAGTATGTATGAGTCCTAATAGACCATTTTCCCTCTCACTATTTCCAGTAAAGGGTGTCTTTGTCATCTTGCCCAACAAACAAGATTCACACATCTCTATTGATTTAAAATCAAAAGAGTCCATGTAGCCATCTTTATGGAGCCTAGAGATGCTTTTCTCATTCATGTGCCCTACACAACGATGCCAAAGGTATGTTTGGTTTGAGTTGTCGAGTTTTTGTCTTTTGATATTCATGTTATACACACTTGTCTCCATATCTATCAAGTATATACTATAATACATTGGTTCACTACCATAAAATATTTCATATTTACTAATAGAACATCAACCATTCTTTATAAGAAATTTAAATCTGTTCTTGTACAAATAATATACAAATATGATGTTCCTATTAATGGTAGGTACATAGTAGTAGTTATCCAACTCAATCATAATCCCACTTGCAGAGATAACTCATAGGTTCCAACTGCATTGCAACAACTCTTGATCCATTAGCAACACGCAGTTCGACCTCACCTTTATTCAAAGATCTACTTCTTTTCAAATCCTTTGAATTTGAGCATATGTGAGATCTACATCCGATATGTAGTACCCAAGATGAAGAAGTAGACAAATTTATCTCAATAATGTATATACCTAAAGTGGATATCTCTATCCCCCAACTTCATCTTCATGAATCCCTTCAAGTACAAAGAACATATTCATCTTGCACTTTTCTTTCTCCTTATCTTAAGTGTTGAAAACTTGGACTTTAGTTTGGCCTTAGAACTCTTTTTGTCTTTACTTTCATCCTCAGACTCCACTCTGTTGATCATTATCATAGAGTTGTCCTTCTTCATTCATGCTTTGACATTTATCAACATGCCAAGCAAATTTGGCAGCAATATGGCCATGTTATTGAAGTAATAACACTCAATAAATTGGCTATATGATTGTAGAATCATATTCATGGCCAAGTCTTGGTTCAAAGGGAATCTCAGTTGCTCTAGATGTTTCACATGTCCAATCATATTGACCACATGAGTCTCTACTAGATATCCTTCTGTCATCTTGCACTCAAATAGCACTTTTGAGACATTGTATCCTTCTTACTTTTCATAATTATGGTTCATGTTCTTAAGATGTGTTACCATCTCAAGAATCCCCTTGTCTTCACACTACTCATGCAACTCATAGTTCATGAAACACATAATAAGGTGATTAATGTCTAAGGCATCGTTGGTATGCTTCCAATAAGCATCTACCTTAGCCCTAGGCACATTAGGAGCAGGCTCTTATGGCACTGGTGTATCTAGGACATAGAGATTATGCTCATCATTGAGAACTCTTCTCAAAGTCCAAAACCAACCATGGAAACTTGTCTCATTAAGTTTTTACTTCTTAAGGACTGATTGCAAAGACAAATTGTTTACCATTTGGTTCTACAAGAAAATTTTGCAATTTGACAAGAAACTTTTGATTTGAGTTGATCAAATCACAATTTGATGATGTTTAATCGAGCCTTTAATTAATTATCACCTCCAATATTTTGTTCAAATTGATACCTCTCACATATAAATTCATAAGATTACAGTGCACAACCTTATATTGAGCCAACACCCAAAATAATTGAGTTATTACCCAACCAACTCCTGCATCCACAATGAATCATTAAGATAGGCAACTTTTGCCAATTGCATCTTATGCAATTCTTGGATAGATGGTATGGACAACTATTTGCCATAGTCATATGCATGATTCTAGGTACTTAATCTGTTTAAGATCACCTAGTTAAGTCTAACCCAAAATCCAACATGATACTAATACACCCTGCTTGGCAGACCCACATAAATACAGTCACACTTCCACGATATGAACATTGCACCACGATTTGGCGTGACCTACACTTAGTCAATCAAACTTTTCATGTGTATTGCCTATGGAAAGCATTTTAGGTTTAATATGTTTATTGAGGGATTATATATACACACACATAATCCAATCACCACATACTTATAGTATATATGATATACATGCTATATCCCACATATGAAAACATGCGATTATAAACACAAGTGATGGTTATGACCATACTAATGTAATTCCTTAGAGACACAAGGAATTACTACCATCTAGGGCCTACATCATACGTCCCAAAATGTTGTTCATGAAGATCTATAATGGAAGCAATTTGAGACAATCGATTCAACACGTGATCTGATCAGTTGGCCTCCTATTTGGTCGGCTGGTCAGTCAGATCGATCGTTTGATCTCTGATCCAAATGATGTCTGGACAACTCTAGTCTATCGAGTTGGTCACGTTAATACTTTTACATATGGAAGAGAAGATAGAGGTTCAATATGCAAACCGAGATAAAATAGGATTAACAACCATATAACAACGCATAAAGATCTAAAGGGGGTTATGGGCCATAACCATGCTTAACATCCACCATCAGAACTAATTTTAGGATGAAACATGTAAATTGTATATATATATATGTATATATATAGTTAGGATCTGATGTGGTATTTAATTAGATATGCACTAACCATTTTAAGTATCCACATTATATGCAATAAATAAATGATAAAATAATAAATCCCATCACATCGATTAAATCCCAAATCATAGTAAATTGGCGTGGCTCTGACAACACTATTTAGAAATATGACATAAGATAAGGTAGTAGAAACAAAAAAATTACATGTCATATTTCCTTTGAACAACAGATTGTGTCAACAACTATGTATGGGAATAAGGGTTTGCAAGGTTTAAACCTGGTCTTGGAGCAAGTGCAACGACAATAACCTTTTCATCAAGTTGCACCTGGATGACTGTCAACGGAGGCCTCCTGGTTGATCACCATAGATTATGGTTGATTGTGTCCTCCTAGTGGGTGTCAATGGCCTCCTTGCCTCTGTAATAGTCCACACAAACCACTGGGAACTCTTGTCATTCTAGATGAACGGATAAGGAGTTGTCCCTTATAGTCAACCTGCTAGCGTCGACTTGCTCTCTCAATTGTCCCTCCCTTTGAAGGGTAGGACTTTTTTAGGTTCTCACATTACCACAACTATGAGAAGACAACAATAGAGCTTATCGTTGTGTCTCTATAAGGCCTCCACTACCCCTATATTTCTAGGAGGCTCAGGGTCAGGACTTATGGTCTGAGCGGGAGTTGAAGAGACATTTTTTATAAATTTTCTAGAACATGTGAATGACGAACCAATCGGTTCACTGTTGAACCAGATGGTTCATAGGTGAGTCGACCATTTCAACCCTTAAAATGGTATTTACACCATAGTTCATATTCACAATTGTATTGGCAACTAAAATTAGATTAATGCACAACATGACGTCACTATCAATCCTTGATCTAAACATATTGATCAACCAAACAGTCAGTTCACAACATGAACTGATTGGTTAATAAATTTGAGACAAGCGTTTAGTGCCTAAACCAGTCATTTCAGAGTCTTGATTGCCAATCTTGGTTCAAATTGACCTAACACTTGAATCGATTGATTCAACACTTGAACCGGTCGGTTCATAGTCCTATCTATCAGTTTTCAACCATCATTTTTGTAGAAAGGAATGACTTCTAATAAAAATATAAGTGTCCTGGGTCTCTTATATATAGGATCCAGAGAGTACATGGTCTAAATAAAGAAAAGGGAAAAATACAATGGGACTAAGACCAACTAATCAAATATACTAACACACCCCCTCAAGTTGGAGAGTAAACATTGTGAAGTCCCATGTTAACACCCATATACTTGAATAAAGTAGGAGAAAGAGGTTTAGTAAGGATGTCAGCAACTCAATTAGATGTCCTAATGTGAGGAGTGATGATCTGATTGGCTTTGACCATGTCCCGCACAAAATGGCAGTCAATTTCAATGTGTTTTGTGTGCTCGTGGAAGACTGGATTATTCACTATGTGTATAACCGCCTAGTTGTTATAGGATAAATATCTAGAGTTTGAAAAGGAATTCCGAACTTAGTCAGGATGGACTGGACCCACTTTAGATTACAACATGCATGGGTCATGGCCCGATATTCTGCCTCACTACTGGAGCAGGCTACCACAACCTATTTTTTTACTCCGCTAAGAAACTGGGTGAGTGTCAATCATGACACAATAGCCGAAAGTGGACCGTCGGTCTTTAGAATCATCAGCCCAATTTGCATCTGCATATCCAGAGATGGAGATTACCTTGGACTTGGGACGTTTGTAGAACAATCCTCATCCTGGAGAACTCTTTAGATAGCAAAGAATGCATTGAACACTGGACCAATGGACCTGGAGTGGTGCACTCATGTGTTGGTTGATTAATCTAACAAATAGGTAATATTTGGTCAAGTAATTATTAAGTAAATCAACTTTCCAACTGTACGGTGATACTTCTTGGGATCAACAAAAAGTTCTCCTTCATGCATAGGCTTCATATTATAGTCCATTGGGGGTAGAGACTGGTTTGGATTATGCCATGTTGTCTTCTTAAAGCATAGGCCTGTCAATGGGGAGGGTATGGGGAGGGTAAGGTCTTACCCTTACCCACCAAGTGTAGCGGGTAAGGGTATGGGTAATTACCCACTCCACCAATATCCTTACCCTCCCCTTACCATTACCCTCTTACCCACAAGGTAAATGGGGAGGGTAAGGGTGAAGGGGGGAATTTGTATGTCTTCTTCAAATTATTATTAATATTAATGATAATGGTCTAGCTAATACATTTATGTATTTTACTAAAATATCAAGATGCTCTAGATTGGATTTTAAAGCTCCAAGATGATTCTAAGTAATTTTCTACAACATTATATATATGATTTGTGTTGTATTAAATGCATATACAAATGGTAGTATACTAGCATTGATGTGTGAACAAATAAATTATTCCCAAAAGATAAAGATTGCTACATTGAAATGATATTAAATGACAATATGTTTCAAAGAGTTATTTTCAGTAACATACATATCTTATATCCTCTTCCATCCAAAAAATAAATAAAGTAGATAACATCACCTCACATATGTATCAAATGGTACATTAAATATTAAATTTTGTTATTATATAAATGTTTGTCTTACACCACATAAGTATTTAATGGAACATTGACTATTTTATACACATGTCTTTCTCCTCCAAAATGGTGTTTCATACACAACCAAGTTAACTACATAAGAAGTAGATAAGAATATCATGTATTGTATAAAATGAAGACCACATAATATTGAATAATCCATAGACTCAAACAACACAATGACTATACATTTAACATATTATACATACATCTTGGCAGTTAGCAGGTTAGAGGGTATGAGTAATGGCTTACCCTTACCCTTACCCACTAAGATAACGTGTTAGAGTGTAGCGGGTAGGCGAGTAAAGGGTAAGAAAATCCTTTACCCTTACCCTTCCACTATAGGGTATGGGTATTGGGTAAACGGGTTTACCCTTACCCATTGACAACCCTATTGAAGCAGGTCTAAGACATAGCATCGTTGTGACAAACTTATCCATGAGGCTAAGTGAAGGACTTTGATTCTAAGGAAATATCATAGGGTGCCCAAGTCTTTTGTATGAAATTGTGCATGCAGAGACCGCTTGAGTTGGGATATCCCCATCATATCATCACTGGTGATGACAATGTCATCGACATAAACAACAACAAGAACGTGACCTTTGGAGAACTTAGAAAAGAACAAGGAGTGGTTTTTGGCTGATCTATGAAAATTAAAATGAGTTAGGACATCACTTAACTTGTTGAACCAGGCCCTTGGAGACTGCTTGAGGCTATAGAGAGATCGTCGGAGATGACATACTTTGTGAGAAGATGCCCCCTCAGCAACAAACCTAGTGATTGCTACATGTAGACTTCCTCCAAGAGATCTCCATGAAGAAATGCATTCTTGATGTCAAGCTGGTAAAGAGGCCACTTAAGGTGAGCTACAAGGGAGATAAGGATGCAGACGGATGCAATCCTTGTCATTGGAGAGAATGTCTCAAAATAATCCACCCAAAAGTTTGGGTGAATCCTTTGGAAACTAGGCATGCCTTGAGTTATTCAATAGAACCATCATACTTATTCTTTATAGAGAAAACCCATCGACATCCTACAATATTTTTGCCTGCTAGTGGAGTACAAAATCCCATGTCTTATTTTCATGTTGTGCTTGCATTTCTTCCATCATGAAGTGTGCTTCCTGAGAACTGAGGAAGGTTGGTGATTAATAAGAAAACAGGCGGTGAGGACCACATCAGACCAAAAATACTTAGGTGAGTTGGCATGAATGAGAAGAGATTGTATAATGTCAAGTAAATGATGATTTTTATGCTCGATAATGCCATTTTGTTGTGGAGAGTATGCACACGGGCATTGATGAATCATCCCTACATCACAACATAAGGAGGCGATAGACTTTTGGGTATATTCAAGGACATTGTCAGTTCAAATAATCTTAATAGACGTTGAAAATTAAATCGAAACCAACTTGTAAAACTCATGAATTAATGTAAAGACTTCATTACAAGTGCAAAGTAAGTAAATCCATGTCATTCTAGAAAAATCATCCACAAATGTAAGAAAATAGCTATAGCCATTGTAACTAATAGTCCTTAATGGATCACAAACATCAACATGGACTAAGTCAAATATACATGATGATTGTTTGTAGATACAGGCCGGGAAGGACACATGATGGTGTTTCCTAGCTGATAGACATTACACTAAATGGAAGAACAAGAAGATAAAGAATTGTCTAATAGTTTAAGTTTGTCTAAAGGTAAGTGGCCATGATGTAGATGCATCTGAAGTGGTGTGGAGGCAAGAAGGGATTGTGGTAAGTTGTAGGGTGGGGCATAGAAGTAGTAGATGTCACCAAAGCATACTCCCTACCCAATCATCTTCAAAATTTTCAAATCCTATAAAATAAAACCAGATGGACCAAAAGTTACGAAACATTTGAGAGAATCAATAGTTTTTGCTATATATATAAAATTATATGGAAAGTTTGGAACAAAGTAGACAGAAGTCAACTTGACTTTAGAAGTGATAGGAATAGTGCCACACTGAGTTACTCACTTAAAGGACCCATATGCCATGGTGACAGATGAGTGAGGGATAAATGAATCAGATGTAGTTAAAAGATGGGGCATACCAATCATATAATGAGTTGCACCTGAATCCATAATTCAGTTAGAACTGGAAATAAGCATGGACACCCCGAAGTTACCTTGAGAAGTGGTTTCTATGTGGGCAAAAGAACCGACAATAGGTAAATCTCCTACTTGTCATTCTGAAGAGGCAGAAGCAGTATTGATGTTGTAAAGGGGAGAATCCCCATAATATTGCATAGATTGGCGAAGACGTTCATACTCCTCATCCGATAGTGAGACATGAGAAGTTTGAGAAGAGGTATGTGGTTATGGAGGTGCATGACCAATTGTATGGACACATACTTGACCGATGTGGGCATGTGCTTGAGCAACATGGGCAGAGCCCCTGCCACGTCCTCTCCCATAGTGTGTTGGATAGCCATGCTTTGAGTGAGAGACATCTTCACTGTGGCCCAACTTGCCATAATAAGTGCATTTGTGGCATTGGCCTCTCCTACGACCACGACCTATGGCCACTGCAGCCATTGCCGATGGAGGTCCAAATGCAACAGTGGGAGAGATGCGAGGAGCAAACATCTCAGACTGGGCTAGGCATTCATACGCCTGGTCCATAGATGGAAGGTTCATTCCAACCAGGACTAGTTGTCGGACCGCTGCAAAGTGAGGATGAAGTCCATTGAGGAAGCGCCCAATGGGAGAGTTTCCCTCTCTTTGTTGACCTCAACAGAGGTAGTTGGAGAGAAGCAATTTGACTGTTTTGATAGGGCCTTCATTGCATTGTAGTGCTTTGACAAGGGACGATCCCCTTGTTGCACGGAAAAGATTTTGTCCATGACGTTGTATATATGCAAACAGTTGTCCTCATGAATGAATAACTGCTTCATTTCATCCCACATTATTTTGGCACACCTGTGCCACATGTACTGTTGGCTAAATTGGACATTATGATAAATCCCTTTGTTTTGATGATGACAAACATTTTATTCTTGTCGATCTAACGAGCTACTTGAATGTTGCAGGAATAAGGTGGATGACAAAGTACTAGGGAATCTATATGCTTGAATGCTTGTAAATTTCATAAAATGTAATCAATTGTAAACTTGTACAAGTATATAATGTACAAGTACTTAGATATCATGTAAATCAAGCGTTAGATCTTCCCTAGCCAATCACTACACTTAGATAGGTCATCCCCTCCAATAGTGTCACCTATGCACACTCATACACATACTTAATGCCTTAAATTGAAACATTGAAACAGGGTCAATCTCGGTCGACAAACTCCTCGACCGAGACACTCTCGGTCGACAAACTTCTCGACCGAGAAAGACCCAGGTAGCCGTTAGACACAGCTGACAAGGTAGTTGGCAGTTGGAGATGAACGTTGCGAATACTTGATCTAGAGAGCCTGTCGGTCGACAAAACTTCGACCGAGTAGGTGTCCCGGTCGACAATTTCTCGACCGAGATGGACTCTGACAGCATCTGCAGAATTAATTAACTAGCCGTTGTTAAAGCAACTAACTTATACCTAACGGCTAGTTAAGCACTTAGAAACCCCATAGAACGTGTCTAGAACGTCCTTAAGCACTTGTAGGACATTCCTATAAATAGGACATGTCTTAGGACACTTAAACACACTTGTTTTACACTTGTGCATATACTTGAGCTTACATTTACAATTGGAAATCTATTTTGAGCAATTGAGCAACACTAGCATTGGCTATTCTTTTCCTTGCTCCAAATTTCATGTCCTATAGGCTAGCATCTCCTATCCACTAAACCTACATTCCAATATTCATTGGTTAGGAGATCTATATGCTTGATATAGGCAAATTAAGCCTTGAGCTACAAGTGGTATTGTAATTTCTATTTTTCCTTCTTGTTCCTTGTTATCTTTTGTATTCTCCTTGCTACTCCTAGGGTTGGAGGCTGCAGATTGGAGAAGGTTCTTCCCGGTGGAGAAGGTGGACTTCAGACTACTTCAAGAAGGCTGTTGCAACGGGAAGCTACTTCAAGAGGAAGGCTACTTCAAGGGGGAGCTTGAAGTTACTTCAAGAAGGCTGCTTCAAAGTTGGTGCAACTACTTCTAGGTGAAGGCTGTTCGAAGGGTTTGGTGAAAGAATTGTAATTTTATGTAAAGTCCTTGCGAGGTAATAAAATTTGATTCTTTCAAAATCCCGGTTGGGTAAGCAACTGGGTAGTGGATTGACTGCCTTAGTATTTGCTAAGGTTGGAACCACTCTAAATCCTTGTCCCCTTGTCCAATATTTTTGTGGTTGGTTGTTTGAGTTAAATAATTGTTAAATTAACTTTAAAACCCTATTCACCCCCCCTCTAGTGGTTTTTCAATTGGTATCAGAGCAGGCTTCAAGGAACCCTAACCAAGTCTTGAAGAATGGGTGATGGGGTACTTAACAACCTCAACCTTGAAGGAACACTTATGGCTAGGCATCCTATGTTTGATGGAACAAACTACACCTACTGGAAGAGAAGGATGCAATTTTACTTCCAAGGCATTAACTGGGATCTATGGAGAATGGTGTCTACCCCTTATGATCTTCCTCAAATGGAATATGCAGCTTGGGACACCAATACGGTAAAATCGGCTCAAATGAATGCAAAGGCTGTAAGTATTCTTTATTGTTCAATTTCAGTAGGAGAATTTAATAGAATATCAAATTGTGAAACAACCTATGAAATATGGCATAGACTTTCTATAACTTATGAAGGGACGGTTCAAGTTAAGAATTCCAAAGTTAGTATGCTTAAACAAAAGTTTGAACATTTCCGTATGGATCCAAATGAATCTATTAGTGAAATGTATGCAAAATTCTCTTCTATTGTAAATGGTTTAAATGCTTTAGGTAAAGTTGTTCTTGAGGAAGATCAGGTATCAAAGATTCTTAGATCACTTCCTCCCAAATACAAGCCGAAGGTGACGGCCATTGAAGAAGCTAATGACCTCACCCGACTAAAGATGGAACAACTCATTGGCAACCTAGAAGCTCATGAGGCAACGTTAGTAGAGGAAGAAAGAAGAGAATGTGAACTTCAACAAGGGAAAAAGAAGAATATTGCATTCAAAGCATCAACCAAGGACAATCATGACACAAGTGAAGAAGAAACTCTCATTGTAAATGGTAAGCAATATAAAAGTTTTAAAACTAATAAAACTCCTAGTGTTTCTTCTTCCAGGTGCTTTGAATGTAGCAAGAAGGGACACATGAAAGGTGATTGTCCAAAACTCAAGAAAGGGAAGAAATCATCTCACAAAAAGAAAGAAAAAGCATATAAAGCTGCGTGGGATGATTCAAGTGATGATAGTGATGATGGAAAAGAATAAGTAGAATGCCTCATTGCTACAACAAATGAAGAAGAAGAGGTAAGTCTTTTTGATCTACCAAAAGAAGATCTAATTGCTAGTCTTCAAGACACTCATGAGAAATATATTGAGTGCAAAAAGAAACTTAAGAAATCAAATAAAGTAAATGATGATTTAAACGATAAACTTCTTGCTCTTGCATCTGAAAATGAAGATCTCAAAAAGGCAAATGAAGATTATGATCTTAAGTTAAAATCTGTAGAAGCTAATTGCAATCTTCTTTCCTTAGAAAAGTTAAACTTGCAAACTCAAGTGAATGATCTTCAGAAACAACCTGTTCTATGTTCACACTTAGATTATGATGAGGTTTTCAAAGAAAGAAACTCTCTAGTATCTGATTTAGATCAAGCAAAGAAAGATATAAACAAGAAGATGGATGATATTGCTAAGTTACAAAGAAATATAAATGAGTTAAGAGGAAATGACATGCTTGAACATATTCTGAAAATTTCCTCTAGTTATAATGGAAGAAGAGGATTAAGATATGATTCGAAGAGAAATCAACCCAAAATAGCTAAAGCATCCAAGACTAAGACTATGTTTGTACCTAGGAACACAATTCCTATAAAGAGAAATGAAGTTGACTCCATTAGTTGTCATTATTGCATGCGTCTTGGACATTATTCATTTTCATGCCCATATAAGAAAAAGAATGATGATTTAGCTTGGATTCCTAAAACTTAGAAGCTTAAATTTAACTAGTTGAGATTTGACCTAAACTGATTCTTGATATACAAATGTCATATCTCAACATAATCGAGCTCTAACTTGCATAATTTTGTTTTACTTGGAAGCAATTAACAGTTCTGAAAACATTCCAGAAACCTTGTCGGTCGAGAAACTATCGACTGAGAGAACAGTCGGTCGAGAAATTGTCGACCGAGCAGGTCACTGATTTCCAGTCTGTAATAAATCTGCTGAATATGTTTTCAATTGATCAAATTGCTATCTATTTGTTGTTAATGACTGTTTGTACATGCAAAACAAAGTATAAATTCTGGAAACCATCCTTGAAAACTTATATGAGATTAATTTGGTTTATTCTCTAAATGGGTTAAGTTAAAACTGAAAATTATGAATTATGTTGATTTAAGTCAAATTATTACCTTCATGGTCTATTCTAAGTATTCTTTGATTTATTCACATAGAAACCATATGTTGAATTTCATGTTGTTACTGTTTTATCATTACATCATGGATATGCTCTCACCATTTCATGATTCAATTTTCTACATATAAAGATGATGCTTGTTGCATAAAAATAAATCTCTATGGCACAAAATGATAATGATTATTACATGAATGATCCTTGATGATACATAGACAAGCAAAATGATTTGTTGTTGATATATTCCTTAGAACTTCAATGCTTGCTCTTCTAAAACAAATAGTCGTAACACATAAGATATTAATACAAATTCCTTAATTGGTATCTTTAAAGACTTGAGATATTAATCGTGCTTTCAAGGATATATATTTTTATGAAAATAAGGGTACAAGAAGAAATAGAATTTGATATTTATGTACCTACAACAAAGCTTATCAAGGACGAACATCTTCATATTGAGTATAACTCAAAATGCTTCAAATTGATATCTAATCATGTTTCATGCATACATTACACTTCACATATGAGTGCTCAAATTGGAAATATGCAAAATTGCCTCTTGGTTGAAATCAAGTTTGACCAAGGGGCGCTATGGTCGTAGTCAAGGTCGACCTAAAATAAGCTTGACAAAATGCTTATTTGTACATCATTTTATTGTACTTAATCTTAGTATCAAAATGTACTTTTGATAAAGGTCAAAATCAAATTTTAGAAATCATTTGTGACCTTAGAAGCTTTAAATTGCTTTAAATTATAAGATTAAGGGGGAGCTCATAAAAACAAATTTGAATATTTGATTAAGAAGATTACAAAAACATTGTAAACATCATTTGAAGCTTGTTATGACCTTAGTATTTTTACTCTTGGTTATGAATAAATCTACAAATTTCATAAAAGTGATATATCTTGTTCGTAAAGGAACTCTCTAAAAAAATCAGGGCTTAACATCCCGTGCATTTGGTTAGAGACATTTTTATATACTCTAAGATTAAAGGATTCTCATTTCATTTTCAGGGCTTAACATCCCTTGTAAAATGGGTGAGAAATCAATACACATATGCCATAAACTTAGAAGGAACTCATATCATTTCAAGTCTTAGCATCCTTTACAAATAATTGAGAAACAAATTGTGGCTAAATTTGACAATAAAATCCCTTGAATTTAATTGGATATCTCTTAAAGGGGGAGCAAAGCATAAAAAGAAAGACACAAAGTCATACTAAATGATTATATTAGATATCTTTTTGAAATGACAAAGGGGGAGAAATAATATAAAATCACAAACATAAAATTAAAATGAGTTTCATAATATCTTGGCCAGCAGTCACTTGCAAAACCAAAGATGGCTACAAAGGTAAATTTCAGGTATGAAACTCACATGTTTTATATTTCCTTATTTTATATTTAGGAAATGTTTGTCATCTTCAAAAAGGGGGAGATTGTTGGCTAAATTGGACATTAAGATAAATCCCTTGGTTTTGATGATGAAAAACATTTCATTCTTGTCGATCTAACGAGCTACTTGAGTGTTGGAGGAATAAGGTGGATGACAAAGTACTAGGGAATCTATATGCTTGAATGCTTGTAAATTTCATAAAATGTAATCAATTGTAAACTTGTACAAGTATATAATGTACAAGTACTTAGATATCATGTAAATCAAGCGTTAGATCTTCCCTAGCCAATCACTACACTTAGATAGGTCATCCCCTCCAATAGTGTCACCTATGCACACTCATACACATACTTAATGCCTTAAATTGAAACATTGAAACAGGGTCAATCTCGGTCGACAAACTCCTCGACCGAGACACTCTCGGTCGACAAACTTCTCGACCGAGAAAGACCCAGGTAGCCGTTAGACACAGCTGACAAGGTAGTTGGCAGTTGGAGATGAACGTTGCAAATACTTGATCCAGAGAGCCTGTCGGTCGACAAAACTTCGACCGAGTAGGTGTCCCGGTCGACAATTTCTCGACCGAGATGGACTCTGACAGCAACTGCAGAATTAATTAACTAGCCGTTGTTAAAGCAACTAACTTATACCTAACGGCTAGTTAAGCACTTAGAAACCCCTAGAACGTGTCTAGAACGTCCTTAAGCACTTGTAGGACATTCCTATAAATAGGACATGCCTTAGGACACTAAAACACACTTGTTTTACACTTGTGCAAATACTTGAGCTTACACTTACAATTGGCAATCTGTTTTGAGCAATTGAGCAACACTAGCATTGGCTATTCTTTTCCTTGCTCCAAATTTCGTGTCCTATAGGCTAGCATCTCCTATCCACTAAACCTACATTCCAATATTCATTGGTTAGGAGATCTATATGCTTGATATAGGCAAATCAAGCCTTGAGCTACAAGTGGTATTGTAATTTCTGTTTTTCCTTCTTGTTCCTTGTTATCTTTTGTATTCTCCTTGCTACTACTAGGGTTGGAGGCTGCGGATTGGAGAAGGTTCTTCCCGGTGGAGAAGGTGGACTTCGGACTACTTCAAGAAGGCTGTTGCAACGGGAAGCTACTTCAAGAGGAAGGCTACTTCAAGGGGGAGCTTGAAGTTACTTCAAGAAGGCTGCTTCAAAGTTGGTGCAACTACTTCTAGGTGAAGGCTGTTCGAAGGGTTTGGTGAAAGAATTGTAATTTTATGTAAAGTCATTGGGAGGTAATAAAATTTGATTCTTTCAAAATCCCGGTTGGGTAAGCAACCGGGTAGTGGATTGACTGCCTTAGTATTTGCTAAGGTTGGAACCACTCTAAATCCTTGTCCCCTTGTCCAATATTTTTGTGGTTGGTTGTTTGAGTTAAATAATTGTTAAATTAACTTTAAAACCCTATTCACCCCCCCTCTAGTGGTTTTTCAATTGGTATCAGAGCGGGCTTCAAGGAATCCTAACCAAGTCTTGAAGAATGGGTGACGAGGTACTTAACAACCTCAACCTTGAAGGAACACTTGTGGCTAGGCCTCCTATGTTTGATGGAACAAACTACACCTACTGGAAGAGAAGGATGCAATTTTACTTCCAAGGCATTAACTGGGATCTATGGAGAATGGTGTCTACCCCTTATGAGCTTCCTCAAATGGAATATGCAGCTTGGGACACCAATACGGTAAAATCAGCTCAAATGAATGCAAAGGCTGTAAGTATTCTTTATTGTTCAATTTCAGTAGGAGAATTTAATAGAATATCAAATTGTGAAACAACCTATGAAATATGGCATAGACTTTCTATAACTTATGAAGGGATGGTTCAAGTTAAGAATTCCAAAGTTAGTATGCTTAAACAAAAGTTTGAACATTTCCGTATGGATCCAAATGAATCTATTACTGAAATGTACGCAAAATTCTCTTCTATTGTAAATGGTTTAAATGCTTTAGGTAAAGTTGTTCTTGAGGAAGATTAGGTATCAAAGATTCTTAGATCACTTCCTCCCAAATACAATCCCAAGGTGACGGCCATTGAAGAAGCTAATGACCTCACCCGACTAAAGATGGAACAACTCATTGGCAACCTAGAAGCTCATGAGGCAACGTTAGAAGAGGAAGAAAGAAGAGAACGTGAACTTCAACAAGGGAAAAAGAAGAATATTTCATTCAAAGCATCAACCAAGGACAATCATGACACAAGTGAAGAAGAAACTCTCATTGTAAATGGTAAGCAATATAAAAGTTTTAAAACTAATAAAACTCCTAGTGTTTCTTCTTCCAGGTGCTTTGAATGTGGCAAGAAGGGACACATGAAAGGTGATTGTCCAAAACTCAAGAAAGGGAAGAAATCATCTCACAAAAAGAAAGAAAAAGCATATAAATCTGCGTGGGATGATTCAAGTGATGATAGTGATGATGGAAAAGAAGAAGTAGAATGCCTCATTGCTACAACAAATGAAGAAGAAGAGGTAGGTCTTTTTGATCTACCAAAAGAAGATCTAATTGCTAGTCTTCAAGACACTCATGAGAAATATATTGAGTGCAAAAAGAAACTTAAGAAATCAAATAAAGTAAATGATGATTTAAACGATAAACTTCTTGCTCTTGCATCTGAAAATGAAGATCTCAAAAAGGCAAATGAAGATTATGATCTTAAGTTAAAATCTGTAGAAGCTAATTGCAATCTTCTTTCCTTAGAAAAGTTAAACTTGCAAACTCAAGTGAATGATCTTCAGAAACAACCTGTTCTATGTTCACACTTAGATTATGATGAGGTTGTCAAAGAAAGAAACTCTCTAGTATCTGATTTAGATCAAGCAAAGAAAGATATAAACAAGAAGATGGATGATATTGCTAAGTTACAAAGAAATATAAATGAGTTAAGAGGAAATGACATGCTTGAACATATTCTGAAAATTTCCTCTAGTTATAATGGAAGAAGAGGATTAGGATATGATCCAAAGAGAAATCAACCCAAAAGAGCTAAAGCATCCAAGACTAAGACTATGTTTGTACCTAGGAACACAATTCCTATAAAGAGAAATGAAGTTGACTCCATTAGTTGTCATTATTGCACGCGTCTTGGACAATATTCATTTTCATGCCCATATAAGAAAAAGAATGATGATTTAGCTTGGATTCCTAAAACTTAGAAGCTTAAATTTAACTAGTTGAGATTTGACCTAAACTGATTCTTGATATACAAATGTCATATCTCAACATAATCGAGCTCTAACTTGCATAATTTTGTTTTACTTGGAAGCAATTAACAGTTCTGAAAACATTCTAGAAACCTTGTCGGTCGAGAAACTGTCGACCGAGAGAACAGTCGGTCGAGAAATTGTCGACCGAGCAGGTCACTGATTTCCAGTCTGCAATAAATCTGCTGAATATGTTTTCAATTGATCAAATTGCTATCTATTTGTTGTTAATGACTGTTTGTACATGCAAAACAAAGTATAAATTCTGGAAACCATCCTTGAAAACTTATATGAGATTAATTTGGTTTATTCTCTAAATGGTTTAAGTTAAAACTGAAAATTATGAATTATGTTGATTTAAGTCAAATTATTACCTTTATGGTCTATTCTAAGTATTCTTTGATTTATTCACATAGAAACCATATGTTGAATTTCATATTGTTACTGTTTTATCATTACATCATGGATATGCTCTCACCATTTCATTATTCAATTTTCTACATATAAAGATGATGCTTGTTGCATAAAAATAAAACTCTATGGCACAAAAAGATAATGATTATTACATGAATGATCCTTGATGATACATAGGCAAGCAAAATGATTTGTTGTTGATATATTCCTTAGAACTTCAATGCTTGCTCTTCTAAAACAAATAGTCGTAACACATAAGATATTAATACAAATTCCTTAATTGGTATCTTTAAAGACTTGAGATATTAATCGTGCTTTCAAGGATATATATTTTTATGAAAATAAGGGTACAAGAAGAAATAGAATTTGATATTTATGTACCTACAGCAAAGCTTATCAAGGACGAACATCTTCATATTGAGTATAACTCAAAATGCTTCAAATTGATATCTAATCAAGTTTCATGCATACATTACACTTCACATATGAGTGCTCAAATTGGAAATCTGCAAAATTGCCTCTTGGTTGAAATCAAGTTTGACCAAGGGGCGCTATGGTCGTAGTCAAGTTCGACCTAAAATAAGCTTGACAAAATGCTTATTTGTACATCATTTTATTGTACTTAATCTTAGTATCAAAATGTACTTTTGATAAAGGTCAAAATCAAATTTTAGAAATCATTTGTGACCTTAGAAGCTTTAAATTGCTTTAAATTATAAGATTAAGGGGGAGATCATAAAAACAAATTTGATTATTTGATTAAGAAGATTACAAAAACATTGTAAACATCATTTAAAGCTTGTTATGACCTTAGTATTTTTACTCTTGGTTATGAAGAAATCTACAAATTTCATAAAAATGATATATCTTGTTCTTAAAGGAACTCTCTAAACAAATCAGGGCTTAACATCCCGTGCATTTGGTTAGAGACATTTTTATATACTCTAAGATTAAAGGATTCTCATTTCATTTTCAGGGCTTAACATCCCTTGTAAAATGAGTGAGAAATCAATACACATATGCCATAAACTTAGAAGGAACTCATATCATTTCAAGGCTTAACATCCTTTGCAAATAATTGAGAAACAAATTGTGGCTAAATTTGACAATAAAATCCCTTGAATTTAATTGGATATCTCTTAAAGGGGGAGCAAAGCATAAAAAGAAAGACACAAAGTCATACTAAATGATTACATTAGATATCTTTTTGAAATGACAAAGGGGGAGAAATAATATAAAATCACAAACATAAAATTAAAATGAGTTTCATGATATCTTGGTCAGCAGTCACTTGTAAAACCAAAGATGGCTACAAAGGTAAATTTCAGGTATGAAACTCACATGTTTTATATTTCCTTATTTTATATTTAGGAAATGTTTGTCATCTTCAAAAAGGGGGAGATTGTTGGCTAAATTGGACATTATGATAAATCCCTTTGTTTTGATGATGACAAACATTTCATTCTTGTCGATCTAACGAGCTACTTGAGTGTTGCAGGAATAAGGTGGATGACAAAGTACTAGGGAATCTATATGCTTGAATGCTTGTAAATTTCATAAAATGTAATCAATTGTAAACTTGTACAAGTATATAATGTACAAGTACTTAGATATCATGTAAATCAAGCGTTAGATCTTCCCTAGCCAATCACTACACTTAGATAGGTCATCCCCTCCAATAGTGTCACCTATACACACTCATACACATACTTAATGCCTTAAATTGAAACATTGAAACAGGGTCAATCTCGGTCGACAAACTCCTCGACCGAGACACTCTCGGTCGACAAACTTCTCGACCGAGAAAGACCCAGGTAGCCGTTAGACACAGGTGACAAGGTAGTTGGCAGTTGGAGATGAACGTTGCAAATACTTGATCCAGAGAGCCTGTCGGTCGACAAAACTTCGACCGAGTAGGTGTCCCGGTCGACTATTTCTCGACCGATATGGACTCTGACAGCAACTGCAGAATTAATTAACTAGCCGTTGTTAAAGCAACTAACTTATACCTAACGGCTAGTTAAGCACTTAGAAACCCCTAGAACGTGTCTAGAACGTCCTTAAGCACTTGTAGGACATTCCTATAAATAGGACATGCCTTAGGACACTTAAACACACTTGTTTTACACTTGTGCATATACTTGAGCTTACACTTACAATTGGCAATCTGTTTTGAGCAATTGAGCAACACTAGCATTGGCTATTCTTTTCCTTGCTCCAAATTTCGTGTCCTATAGGCTAGCATCTCCTATCCACTAAACCTACATTCCAATATTCATTGGTTAGGAGATCTATATGCTTGATATAGGCAAATCAAGCCTTGAGCTACAAGTGGTATTGTAATTTCTATTTTTCCTTCTTGTTCCTTGTTATCTTTTGTATTCTCCTTGCTACTCCTAGGGTTGGAGGCTGCGGATTGGAGAAGGTTCTTCCCAGTGGAGAAGGTGGACTTCGGACTACTTTAAGAAGGCTGTTGCAATGGGAAGCTACTTCAAGAGGAAGGCTACTTCAAGGGGGAGCTTGAAGTTACTTCAAGAAGGCTGCTTCAAAGTTGGTGCAACTACTTCTAGGTGAAGGCTGTTCGAAGGGTTTGGTGAAAGAATTGTAATTTTATGTAAAGTCCTTGCGAGGTAATAAAATTTGATTCTTTCAAAATCCCGGTTGGGTAAGCAACCGGGTAGTGGATTGACTGCCTTAGTATTTGCTAAGGTTGGAACCACTCTAAATCCTTGTCCCCTTGTCCAATATTTTTGTGGTTGGTTGTTTGAGTTAAATAATTGTTAAATTAACTTTAAAACCCTATTCACCCCCCTCTAGTGGTTTTTCATGTACCTGACTATAATGTCAGGCTCCATGCACCCCTAGGTCCAGGAGAGAACCTTACCATTTCCCATACTCTAGGCAGTGTCAGGCACAACAAGGGCATTCTCAGTGATAAACTTGAGTTTACCCCGTGATTCTAGAAATGTTTGAACAACATTCATCCAGAGCTAGAAATTGTCATTATTGAGTTTGACAACAGTAATATGAGGCATATCATTATAGATAATAGTAGATGTTGGCTTCACAACGTCACCCATGATATGACAATAATAATACAAGAATAAGGAGCACTATACAGATAAAAAAGGTACCCACATGTAGAACGGTACAAAAAAATAGAAATACTACCATAATAGAAACTTGATAGAAGGAGTAGCACTACTGTAATGGAACTCGGTAGGAAGAAAGTAGGATTGCCAAAATGAAACTCGATAGAAAGAGGAATGACACTACCAGAATGTAACTCAGTAGGAAGAAAGTAATACCAGATTAATGGCACAGTATAAATGAACATAAAGTCCCCATGTTTTAAGAAAAGCACTCAGCCATGTGGATTAGGGAAACCACATGGAGAGGAAGAAAAAGTAAAGTCTTTCCCCTTTCTACTATGGTGCTTATAAATTAACACAATGTCTTTTGTTTAACTCTTTTTTTAAATTGTTTCAACACACAAAAACATGAACAAGAAAAAATGAAGAAAAAGAAAATTATATTCAAGAACACAAGTCAATCTTGTAGCTAGCTCACATTATCAAATGAATGGGAAAGAAGATGGTTGTTCAAAGTATCATGACATAAAGACCATGATTGTTCCAAGAAGTGGCTTTTATAGTAGAGATTATAAAATCACGGTAAAGTAACATATGCACTAGAACCTAGCATCAATGGTTATGTTCCACATGGAGGTCGTGATGGAATTGCATCTAGAAACACAAAGGACGGTGGATTTGCTTTGGGATCATTGCATAGCAATGTAAAAGACACTTCTTGTTGGGTGCTCTAGTCCCTGCCTCTCTTTGATTCTTCTCTATCCGCGTAAGATATAAGAATGAAATCGAACAGTCAACAGTCAAGAACAAAGAAGGGAAAGTGGATGGGAGGGAAAAGGAAGGGTTAGGAAATATTAGGGTTTCAATATTGCTCTAATATCATCTCAAAAGGAATGACTTCCAATAAACAAATAAGTATCATGAGTCTCCTATATATAGGAGCCAAAGAGTACATGGGCTAAATAGAGAAAAGGGAAAAATACATTGGGCCTAAGCCCAACTAATCAAATATACTAACAATTGTTTAAATTGAATATCTAACACTTGTGTAATCAAGTTAAATGTCATTCATGAATAAACTCCTATTCCAGGTGTATCCTATGTGTGTGACCCTATTGATTCCAAGTTATATTGGCACTGAATGTCTATAACTAATTTATGACATCACAAGCGATGAGTGGTATGCAACAAGACATTGTTGCTAGCCAAGTAATTTGAAAGTTGGAGACAACTTCAACCTATAATCTGTGATTGGTGTTACAATGATCCTATAGTTCTTTCATCACTGATATCCGGATTGAACTCAAGGCATGGAATCACCATCCTCGTCAACGTTCAATCCATATTCCTTGAACTACAACAGACTGACTGAGATATATGTAAGCTCAATATCACATATTGACTCACATGAGCATGGCCATGCATTTCTCAGTCTCACTTATCAAGTGGTCCCATGATATCAAACTCCAGTAGGAGGGACAAATTCCATCTATATCATTCACAGTCATCACCACATGTCACAATGCACCCAAACACCACCTTTATGGCAACCCTTATTCAAGGTCATGGTAGATTAAAGTACATCGAGTGACATGTGATGAGTGTAGTGACTTTAGATGTAAGAACCACAATCACCCCCATCACTATGAGAGTTGATTCTGACTACCATGCAATGGTTCCATGTATCACTCTCAAGGTGGGTCTGTGCAGTACATTGTTCTCAAACACGTACCTATGCATTTGGTTTGATATCACATATCATGACTGATGAGATTTTGTCATCAACCAACACACACTCTAGTCTTATGTATTGTTGTCGTCTAATTTTCTTCCATAGTAATAATCGACTAGGGACACAACAAGAATGTATTTACTCTTATTATATATATGATCTCATTGTTCAAGTCCTAAACTAAAGACATATGTCATTGAGTATCATCATTCTTTAGACATTTATTATGTTATATCCTTATCTCATAACTAATTAAAATAGAATAAATAGAATTGCCTTCCATTATTATGAAATCATTTACAATATATTACATAACAATCATCATATGATTGGCTCTTTGAGCATACATACCAACATCTAGATCAGCTGGGTGTCGAAGAGATAAAATTTCATGAATTTTCTGGAAGCTGCAAACCACGAACCTATTGGTTCACTATTGAACCGGTCGGTTCACTCATAAATGGTTGATTCAACATTTCAATCATTCTAGTTAACATTATTTCCTATTCACAAACATATTGGCTTTAATGTGACGATTAATGCACACCATGACATCAACATCAATCCTTGATCCAATCTTACTGATCATTAATTAGGGAAATTCACAATCTAAACCAATCATTTCAGAATCTAAACCAGTCAATTCATATTCTGAACCGGTCCATTCATTTTCTAGTTCAACAAATTTTCAGCCATTCTTATTTAAATTGAATACCTAAACACTTTAGTAATCAACATAAACCTTATTCATGAATAAAATCCTATTCTAGGTGTATCCTATGCGTGTGACCCTATAGGGTCCCAAGTTATGTTGGTAGTGAATGTCCATAAATAACTTCTTACATAACAAGCAATGAGCGATATCTAGCAACACATCATTTCTACCTAAGTATTTGGAAAGTTTGACAACAACTTCAAACTATAATATGTAATTAGTGTTATAGTATCTGTATAGTTCCTTTATCTCTGATATCTAGATTGAACGTGAGGCATGGAAATGTTGTCTTCTCAACATTCAATCCACGTTCCTTGAACTCGAGAAAATTGTATGAGATGCATGTGAGCTAACATATCACATATTTATTCACATGAGTATGGACATACTTTTCTCAGTCTTGTTTATCAAGTGTACATGATATCAACTCTAGTAGAAGGGATAAATCCCATCTACATCACTCACAATCAATTCCCATGTGTCACAATGTATCCAGGCATCACCTTTGTGGTAACCCTTATTCAAGGTCATGTTGGGTGATGTCAAAGTACATTGAATGACATGTGATGAGTGTAGTGATTTCAGGTCTAAGAACCACAATCACCACCATCACTATGAGAATTGATTCTGACTACCATTCAATGGTTTCCATGCATCACTCTTAAGATGGGCCTGTCTGATACATTATTCTCTAATAAGTACCTATCTGTTTGGTTTGATATCACAAATCATGACTAATGAGATTTGGTCATCAACCAATACACATTCTAGTCTTATGTGTTATTACTGTCTATCAGCTTCCACAATACCATCTGACTAGGGACATAACAAGAATGTATATACTCTTATCATTCAAATGATCTCACTATTCAAGTCCACAACCTAAATACATATGTCATCAAGTAACATTATTCTTTAGACATCTATCATGTTATACCATATCTCATAATTGAACAAACATATAGATGAAGATTGCCTTTGTTATTCAAATTGTGTACAAGATAGTGCCATTATAATCATCGTATGATTGGCTCTCTAGGCATACATACCATAAGACTCCCAGTTGCACTTAGAGCCAATCACCCATGAATTTAATCCAAGTGTTCTAACATGACCTTCATGCTTCTGCTACGAAAGTGATTTTGACAAGGGGTCAACACATTGCTTTCAGTTGGTAGTATGTAAATATTCACATCTCCTCACTGTATGATCTCTCGTATGACATGTAATCACCATTGTATGTTCTTGGAACGTTAATGCGATCTGGATTCCTTAGCTTGTGCAATATCTCCATTGTTGTCACAATACATCTCTACTGCATCCCTAATGCTTGGAACCACCCCAAGTTTAGTGATGAATTTGTTGATCCAAGCAACTTCCTTTGCCGCATTGGAGGCCGCAATATACTCAACCTCTATTGTAGAATCAACAATTATTTCTTACTTGTAACTCTTCCAACTTATAGCTCCCTTGTTGATGCAAAATGAAAAATCATATTTCAATCTAAAGTCTTCTTTGTCAGTTTGGAAGCTTACATCAGTGTAGCCTTTTACCACCAACTCTTCCTCACCACTGTAGACAAGGAACTGATCCTTAGTCCTTCTCAAGTACTTAAGGATGTTCTTTACGGCAGTCTAATGACTTTCACTAGGATCTGAATGATACATTCTAGTCATACTCAAGGCGTATGAGACATCATGATGGGTACATAACACCATGAACATGACACATCCAATTGCATATGCATATGGATGTTACTCATGCGTTCCCATTATTCACAAGAATTGGCACATTGATATAAAGAGATACTAACACCATGAGACATGGGTAAGTTTCCTTTTCTTTGAGTTCTCCATGTGTAACCTCTTCCACACTTTGTCAATGTATGTGCTCTGTCTTAGTCCAAGAAGCCTTCTAAATCTATCTCTATAGATCTTGATTCCTAAGATATATGATGCTTTGCCTAAGTCCTTCATAGAGATGTATTTTGTAGATAAGTTTTTACCATTTGGAAGGTCGGGATGACATTCCCCATCAGTAGTATGTCATCTAAATAAAATATAAGGAGTAGAATGATGTTCTTGCTAACCTTCTTGTAAATACATGGTTCATCTTCATTTTGACTAAAGACAAACTCTTTGAGTATTTCTTCAATTGAAGATTCCAGCTCTGAGATGCTTGCTTCAATCCATAGTCTAAATGTAGTAGCTTACAAACTTTATTTTCATCCTTTGGATTTATAAACCCTTGGGTTGTATCATGTGCACATCCTCAAGTAGATTCCCATTAAGGAATGTAGTTTTAACATCCATCTACTAGATCTCATAGCCATAATAAGTTACAATGGAAAGCATGATCCTGATGGACTTAACCATGTCAACTGGAGAAAAGGTTTCATCATGGTCAACACCTTGAACTTGTCTAAAGCCCTTCATAGCCAGTCAACCTTTATAGGTTTGTACATTAATATCCATGTCAGTCTTCTTCTTGAAGACCCACTTGCACCCTATGAGTTTTACCCCTTAAGGTTGATCCACCGAGGTTCATACCTTATTGGTGTACATGGATTCCATTTTAGATCTCATGGCATCAAGACACTTCCCAGACTTTGGTCCCTTAATAGCTTCTTATGTTGTTGGGTCATCATTAATGCCCAACTCATCACCTTCTTGAGTCACAAGATAACCAAATCTTTTAGGTTCAAGGTGTGTCCTACTAGATCTACAAAGTTCCTATGCTACATTAGGAATGTGAGATTCCACAACATTTTGTGACTCTCTATGTTCCTCTTGTACCTTTATTGGTTCAATGTTCTCTTGTTATTCTCAAATCTCATCGAGTTCTACTTTCCTCCCACTGATTCCTTTAGAAATATTCTGTAAGGCCCCTTAACATGCTTGAAGTGTTTAACAAGCATATTTAACATAATTTAATTATGAGAATGTTAATTAACCTTGTGATATACTTTGGAATCATAAGACAAGCTTAAGTTTCAAATTTGGTCCAGTTTGGATACTGTTTGAGCAAGTTATGCAATTTTATGTACATTTTGGACTTTTCTACAACCCAAATGGGAAGTTTTTCTTATAATTTGTCACATGCATTATGTTCCTTATATGTTATCTTGTCATTCTTTAGCTTTTTGAGCTATGGTGCACTTTTTTGTACCTTGGTTTGGAGTTGATTACTTAGTATGGTGAATTAGGGTTTACCCCTCCATGGATGAGCCACCTTCAAGGCTAACATCCAGTGGTTCCATTGGTTTGAACAACAAACGATGGTCACCAACCAGCGTAACATTAGATGTTCATCCTGGGAAGGTCCTAGGTCTATGGTTTTTGCTGGTTTGGTTCACTTGAACTGATGGTTCACTTATAAGGTGATCAACTAATGGTTCAACCACATATTCACCTAGACATGATCAAATGATGGTTTGGGAGGGCCAACAGTGGGTGGTGGACCTAGGAGGTCATCAACCCATTTCCTAGAAGTTCCCAACATCATGTGGACCTACTTATTTCTCATCCATGGAAGCTCTAAGCCATGGACACATGGAGAGTTTCTTAGGCACCTCATGCTTCTTCTCTTCCTTATCTTCAAGTTTTATATACCTATCCTTAAGCTACCAAATGAACATTTTTATCTCTATCACTTCTCACTTGCTTAGAGCTTCTTATTTTCTCTATTTGTTGGTGGAAGAGATGGCCAAGGTTGAAGAAGGTGACCAACCTTCTTGTTGGAGCAAGTAAAGCTTAGATCTACCCATTTCTAGGGTTTGTGAAGCTACCTTAAGGTATTCTTGACCAAAGCGAGTAAGTTTCTCCTTCTCCTTTCTCATTTTTCCCTATTTTCTTATTCCTCCTATCTTTTTCCATGTCAAAACTCTACTGTTCCATGGTAAAAGTTGCTCTAGAGCTCAAAAACCTACCTTTCTTGCTTCTTCTATCTAGGGTTTGCTCCTTTTGTGGAGAAATGTGATACTTGGTCAAGCTTAGAGCTTCTTCTTGGGTTTTCTACCTTCTTGCTCGAGTTTTCTTGATACTAGAAGTATGTTCTTCTCTCTAGAGGTGAGTTTTATAACCCACTTCAATTATATTTCTTACTATAAGCTTGCTAGCTCATGCTCTTGCTTAAAAATGATGATCTAAGCATTAAGAAGCTATGCTTGCTTAGGATTTCAAATTGTATGGTGTTCCCTATTTTGTTTCTAGTTCTAGATGAACTTCTAACCATGTGCACATTCTTCCTAAGGCATAAGATGACTGAGGTAATGTTGGTATGACAACCAATGGTGCTAAGTACCTATCAAATGATGGTCCATATTAGGGTTTCTAGGTTGATTTCTCCTTTAACACATGCATCTATGGTCATATCATGTTGACAATAGATGGTCAAGCAATGGTGATAACCTATGGTGATAACTGGTGGTGTCAATCTATGGTCACACCTTAGGTTAGGTTTTGGCTTGTTTGGAAGCTTAATGGTTAATGGTTTGGTGCCCTAATGATGGATGGTATTAACCAATGGTGACATTAGGTCAACACCCAATGGTGAAAAATGATGGTAGTGATGATCCTATCAACCGATGGTGACCCAAGATGTCACAACCAATGGTGTATCAGGTCACCACAACTTATGGGAGTCAAGTCTCTAAATGTAGCTTCAATTCATCCCTTAACCATTGGTTTCTTGGTTCAATTAAATCAATGGTTAGACCTATACTCAAATTGATGATTTTGAATAATGAACCTGATTCAATGGATGACATTGGATGCTTTTAAACCAAATTGATTAGAATGAATCCCATAGTATTAAATGTTGTATCTAGTAATGAGAATTTGATGGTACAAAACCCATGAACTTGTAGTCTTACCTTTACCCTTGTATGGTTATATTTGATCAATCACGATAATAAGAGGATGTGTATCTCTAATGTGGTATAACATGTTACATCTAACCCTAATGTTAGATGATAGTTATTGGTTATAATCAAACCTATTAAATGATTAATGTGACAATGTATTACACTCTTCTTGAGTTGAAACCTCAATGTAGTACTAATTGTAATCATAGTACCTTGCCATGATAAAATCTATGGGACACTTATGTGATAATGATCTTTTGAGCCTTGTATAAGGCATAGAATGGTAATGGTGATCTTATAGGGATTGATGTGATGGTCTTAATGACCTTTAGACATGTTTGATCTATGATTGAGGTGAAATCTCTTCATGTTCCAATAAGGGTTGAAACCCTAGAACTTGATGTAAGGAATGGGTGCCTTGTAATGGTATGATGACAAATGTGATCCATTAATTTGCAATGAATGATATCATGTGGTAATGTGATTAAGATTTACACCTCAAATGTTTTATATCTTCTAAAGTTACAACATTTATACCCTTTCTAGAGATAAATTAGGGTTTGTATGTCCATTTGAATGATGAAGCCTTAACTCACTCAATTGGAAATAACTAATCAAGTAAAACCCTAATCATGTAGTGCCCTGTGCCATGGAACCATCTTCAGTGTCAGAACTTGTTGGATGGTGAAGTGAGTATTCCTAAGGGAATCTCAGAGTGCAAACTGTTGAGTATGTGGGGGTGATAAGTGAGTATATATCCTTGTCATCCACAAATGCAGGTTATGGAGGATGGTTATGGGCATACCTTAGATATTGTTTCATGTGATGTGAATGAGGACAACTGTGGTTGTACCTCAGATGATAGTGTTTGTATATCTTGGTTCTAGTGTTGTGGCATGTACCAAGGATGGACTAGGTGTTTTCAGCTTGACTATATGTCACTGTTGGCAGTTTGAATGATATGTCACTATAGTTTACTCATACTGACCGAGGGGAAGAGATCTTATGATACCAACACTCCTATATCTTATATTGAACTGAATAACACTTTGTAATGATCAGTTGGACTTTGAGTGGTACGACTCAAATTCCCTAAGGCATAATAAAAGATGTAATACAAGCTGTGTAGTTTATTTGCTAGGGTTAAATATGTTTCACATTGGTTGACTAGCCCTTTCCCTATCTTTATACTACAAAGTGCTTACAAGATGTTATCCTATGAAATCTGAGTAATTATACTTAATGCTAAGTTTACTTATTTAACTTGCTTGGTATGCTTAACCATTCAATCTACTCAATTGCTTATTCAATATACCAACTGCTTAGTTTATTTACTATTAATAAATCTTTTGTAATCACTATCTGTTGGAGAGAGTTATATATCTCACAGGGATTGGGTCTCACCTGTGGGTCACCACGTCTTTTTAGGTGGTCGTAGGCAACATGGTCAAGGTCATGCTTTGCAAGAGGACTAGACCGGTGATCAATAGATATAAAAGGTTTGTTAGATTTAGATGTTAGTAGTAGATTCCTAGTGTTGTCCATATATTCTTAGGTCCGGGTATGGTATGTGTTTTCTAGATGATATACTTGTATCAATGTGACATTTTGGCAGTATTCCAGTGTTTGTAAAATATGTCATGTACATGTGAAATATCTTTTGTATACAGGATGTAGCCGAGGCCATCGGAAATAGATGCAATTACCTGTTATAGTCTATGAGAATGGAAAAGATGGACCTTTATGTAAATGTTTATGAACTGGTTTGTGATGTTGAAATTGGTTTTAATTATTCTGCATTTTTGACTATGTGATTAACTAGTGATGATCGTGTTTTGTGGTTTGAATATTCTTGTTTAGCATGACAAGGTTTCACAGTTAAGCTGGTATCAGAGCTCTAGGTTCGTTGAGTCTATAGGAACATAAGACTTAGGTTTGAGTCTGTTCTTATGAATCCAGCATATCAGATCATAGTTTATGCTTATGTAGATATGTTTGGAGGAAATGAAGAACACATGAAAAGTAGCTATGTTGCACCAGGAGGAGGTGCTAGGAGGCAAACACGCTAAGAGAGAGTGCTAAAAATGGGGCTGGAGCAGCTCACAATGCCTCAGATAGACCCAGTAACAATGGCCATGGTCACAATTACACATATAGCGGTCATAACACCATCACCTCAAGCTAGGGAAGCCATCCCTAATGTGGAATCCCAAGGTGTCAGGAAGACATTTGAACGTCTTAGGCATGTCGGGGCGATTGAGTATGATAGTACTTTTGATCCCACAGATGCTAACATATGGATGACTGAGCTCGAGAAGGCGTTCAAGATTTTGAACATCCATGATGAGGACAAAGTTAAGCTTGTTGTTTACTTGTTAAAGGGTAGTGTTGGACACTGGTAGACCATAGAAGAAGATAAAAGGTCAGGAGTCGCAATAAGTTGGGAGGAATTTCAGCAAGAGTTTGTCAGCTGATATTTCCCAGAGACATATCTAGATGAGAAGATATCTCAGTTCAAGAAGATTTGTCAGGAAGTGATGACTATCAATGAATATGAATCAAAGTTTATGGAGCTTTTGAGGTTTTTCCCACATATGGCACAATGGACAAAGAAAGGATCTGTAGGTTCGAGAAGGGCCTAAGTATGGAGTTGCATACAACGACATCAACCTTGGGGAATAGGGAAAGGTTTTCCACCTTTCAAGAATATGTAAGGAAGATTGAGAGGTCTGTTATAGAAAAATGTGAGATTAACGTTAAGAAAAGACCACCTCAGTTTTAGGGGCAATCACCTAGAGGCTTTAAGAAGCCAATGTTTTTCCCACTGCAGTCAAAACTAAGGTCAACCTTCACTGAACCAAGATCATATGCACCATCACTGTGGAGCCTGAGTATGGGTAAAGGTCATAGTTTTCCACAGAAAGGACCTTGAAACTCATCATCAGTATCAATAACAGGGCCATTTAGGCTGCATCACAATACCAGAACTTGTTATAAGTGTGGATAGGTCAGGCATACAAGGCCGTATTACCTAGTAAAGGATGAGGATGTGACTCAGCAGCCAAGGCAGAGTCAACAAGGTTCACAACAATGACAATTTAGTAGTGGTGGCAGCAGAGGACGTAGTCAAGCATCCCAAGTAGGTTCCTCTGGTCAAGATAGAAGAGGATGTGGACAACAACATGCGACAACTAGGTTCTATGCTATGAGACAACCAAAAACAGTGGTCAATCCATGAGTCATTGGCAAGTCAGATAGAGTTATTTCATTCTGATTTGAAATGTAGTTCTAAGGTAGTGTCCTTCCATGATGGAGACATGCATGGGATCTTCCAAGGTGTTAGGAAGATTCTTACCACATGTTTGATGTCAGCTATATAGTAGAGAGGTTGATGAGATAAGGATGTGAGGCTTTCTTAGCTCATGTTGTGGACACTAAGGTGATAGGTCCTAGAATACATGAGGTACCATTGGTATGGGAGTTTGAAGATGTTTTTCCTGATGACTTTCCCGAAGTTCCCTCTCCTAGAGAGATTGATTTTGAATTCAATCTTGTTCCTAGAATGCAACCCATAACACAATCACCGTACATGATGGTGCCAACAAAAATACAGGAGTTAAAGAAATAGTTGCACAAACTATTAGAGAAGGGTTTTATTAGGCCGAGAACTTCCCCTTGGGGTTCTCATGTGTTGTTTGTTAAGAACAAATATGGGTCAATGAGGTTATGCATAGACTATAGATAGTTGAATAAGGTAACGATAAAGAACAAGTATACGTTACCAAGAATTGATTATCTTTTTTATTAGTTGACAGGTGCCACTATATTTTCAAAGATAGACCTCATGTCAAGTTATCTTCAATTGAGGATCAAAGTAGATGACATACCCAATCCAACTTTTAGGACTAGGTATGGTCATTACGAGTTCGTGGTTATGCCATTTGGGCTAACCAATCCATCGGCATCATTCATGGATCTAATGAATAGGGTGTTCAAATCATTTTTGGATTAGTGTGTGGTCATGTTCATAAATGATATTCTGATATGCTCCAAGGATAAACCTCAACAACATGAACAACACCTTCATCATACATTTACTTTGTTGAGGCAACACAAGCTATATGCTAAGTTCAGTAAGTGTGAATTTTGGTTATCAAAAGTGTCTTTTATAGGATATGTTATATCAACTAAAGGTTTTTATGTAGACCCTAAGAAGGTTGAATCTATACTAGAGTGGAAATAGCCCAAGTCACCGACAAAGATTTGTAGTTTCCTAGGTTTGGAAGGCTACTACAAGAGGTTCATCAAGGACTTCAGTTCTATAGTGTTACCCCTAACTAGGCTAATCAATAAGGATGTTTCTTTTTCTTGGAATGACAAGTGTCAGCATTCTTTCCAACAGTTGAAAGAAAAGTTAACCAGTGCACCAGTGTTAGTGCTGCCAGAGCAAGGGAAAGACTACGTTGTCTTTTGTGATGCTTTGAGGAATGGATTGGGATGTGTTTTGATGTAGGATAAGAACTTGATTTCTTTTGCTTCTTCACTACTTAAGAAACACAAGGAGAACTACCCAACACATTATTAGGAGCTTACAGTGGTGGTCCATGCCTTAAAGATCTTGAGACAATACCTTTATGGAGAGAAGTGCTAGATATAGACCAACTACAAGAATCTACAATATATCTTCTCAAAGCAGGAGTTAAATATGAGGTAGAGGTAATGGATGGAGCTGATTAAGGATTATGATTGAATAATAGATTACCATCTAGGCAAAGCAAATGTGGTAGTTGATGCATTGAGCACAAAGTCATCTTCATCATCATCTATAGACAATGCACAATTGTATTCCTCAGTGTGCCATAAATGGGATATGTTAGTATCCCTTTGCCAGATGAATGTACATCTAGAAGTTCTTTGCTGGTAGGACTGTTAGCCCAGTTACAAGTTAAACCTACTCTGAGATAGAAGGCATAATAGAATGATACTATGGTACAAAATATATGAGCAGGGATTGGCAGTGAAAAGTTTGAGGGCTTTCATGAGTGAGATGATGGTATAGTTTGTTTTCATTAACAAATAGTGCTTACTGATGTTGATGGATTGAGGAAGATGATACTTGAATAGGCTCACTCTTTGATGTATGCAATGCATCCTGGAAGTACAAAGATGTATCACAATTTGAAGGACTTGTATTGGTGACATGATTAAAGTGTGATGTGGCAGAGTTTGTTCCCAGATGTCCAGTTTGTCAGTAGGTGAAGGATGAACATCAGAAGCCTGCATGGACATTACAACCTTTTTTGATACCGTAGTGGAAATGGGATCATATTACTATGGACTTTGTGGTTGGTCTTCCTAGGACAGCCAAAGGTCATGATTCCACATGGGTGATAGTGGACAGGTTGACTAAGTCAACTCACTCTCTTCCAGTTAAGATGACAATTATAATAGAGAAGTTGGCATAGGTGTATGTGGATGAGATAGTCTGTTTGCATGATATTCTACTAACATAGTTTCTGACAGAGGTCCATAGTTCACAACTCATTTTTGGGAACATTTGCATTCAATAGTGGGAACACAACTAAGGTTCAACACAACTTTTCATCCGTAGACATATGGCTAGTTGAAAGGACTATTCAGACTTTGGAGGACCTCTTGAGGGATGTGTCTTACAATTTATTAGTAGTTGGGAAATACATCTGAGTCTGATAGGGTTATCTTATAACAATAGTTATTAGAGGAGCATAGATATGGCTCCTTATGAGGCTCTGTATGGGTGACATTGTCGGTCTCTACTTTGTTGGTATGAAACATGTGAGTATCAACTCTTGGGTCCTGAGCTTGTACAACTGACTACTGGGATGATTAAAGTAATACAACAATAGTTGAAAGCAAACTAGGACAAACAAAAATCTTATGCAGATAACCATCACAGGCCATTAAAATTCCAAGTGGGAGATAGAATTTGTCTCAATGTTTATCCTTGGAAAGGTGTGTTGAGGTTTGGGAAGAAGGGTAAGTTTGATCCTACATTTATGGGACCATACCCTATCTTAGCTCATGTCGAAAAGGTGGCATACAAGTTGAAGTTACCACCAGAGTTACACATGTTACATAATGTTTTTCACATCTCCATGTTGAGGAAATGCCATCCAAATATAGAGCAGACAGTCCAACCAGTAGAGGTTGAGTTAGATGTGGATATTTCCTATGTTGAGGGTCCTATGTTGATCCTGGATAGAAGGGTGAAAAAGTTGAAGAAGAAAGATATAGCAACAAGGTTTTGTGGCATCATAATGGTATAAAGGAATCCACATGGGAGCTAGAGGATGATATGTGTAGGAAGTACACATCTCTCTTTGCGTAGGATTTTGGGGGCAAAATCCTTATTAGGGGTTTATAGTTGTAAGGCCCCTGAACATGCTTGAAGTGTTGAACAAGTTTAATTACCATAATTTAATGCTTATAACCTTAATCTGACCTTGTGATAAGCTTTGGAATCATAAGACAAGATTAAGTTTAAGTTTTGGTCCAATTTGGACACTATTTGAGCAAGTTATGCAATTTTGTATACATTTTGGACTTATATGCAATTTACCAAATGGGAATTTTTTCTTGAAATTTGTCACATGCATGTTCCTTAGATGTTATCTTATCATTCTTGAGTTTTTTGAGCCATGGGGAACTTGTTTGTACCTTGGTTTGGAGTTGTAACCTTTCTATGGTGAATTAGGGTTTACCCCCCCCCCCCATGGATGAGCCACCTTCAAGGCTAACATCTGGTGGTTCCACTAGTTTGATCGACAAACTATGACACCCATTTCCGCACAAAGCAAGATTACTCAAAACATAACAGTGGAAGAAAGATTAATGAACATATTACCAAAAAGCACAAGAAATTAAAATTGTTTCATAGAACTGCCAAACAATAAGATCCTTTACATACATGCGCTTTCATGCCTCAAAGTACTTACCATGTGTGCTATCAATCTATTACCAGAACATATATACATTTATCCATTGAAACTATATACAATAGGGTGCACAAGCCAACCACATGTTGAAAGCACATCCACAAAGCGTCTACAAAATATCCCCAAGGATCTGAGTGTACATGGATGACTCTAGGACTCTATCAATAAAAGACATCCATAAGAACTTCCAACCTTGTCAACTAATGCTCCTCTTGCTACTGATCAACCTCCACTGTACGATCTCTACCTCTTCATGCTCGTCCACCTAAAAAGGGTGTGGTAAACCCATGGGGTGATATTCTAAATCTCATCGGGAGATATAACTCTCCACCAAAACCACATATAAGATAAATAAAGTAGTAGTAAAGTTACAACTATAAGAGGTAGATAGTCATTGTTAATAGGAAGAGCAATTACTGTCTGATTCATTAAACATCTTAATAATTTAAAAGGAATATGAAGAACATGTATCATTCCTATCAACAACATTGTATAAAGATCAAGCAAGGCCTCATCCAATGTTTCTGTATTTTGATCCTACACAAGTATACTACACGAATGATTATGCATTTTATAATGCCCTGAGGATCTGAGTCGTACCACCCAAATCCCACTGACCACTTGATAAGTCAAAATTAGTGCCATACAAGGTCTAATGGAAGAGTCGAAATCCATGGCCTCACCCCCTCGGTCAGTACGAGAACATGTAGTGACATCATAAGTCAGACTGCTGTCGGTGACATATATTCCAGCTATACATATCTAGCCCGCCTTAGTACAAGTCACAGAGCTAGTGAGTGATGATCACAGCTGTACTCTTCATTAGGATATGATTGCAGCCATTCATGTATCTCATATTGAGCTACAACTGCAGTTGTACTCATATTGGGGTATGACTGCAGCCAATCCCATATATATACATTCAAGATACATGGAGATACCTCAACTTGCACCCCACATATTCAACAATATGCACTCTGACTTAAACTCATTTCACCATTCAGCAAGTGTTGACACTGAATGTATCAATGGCATAGGGAAAACTACACTATTACATTCCACTTGATTAATTAGACCAATTTAAGCATCTTTCAGCATCAATCAAGTTACAACGTATAAACTCAAAACAAGATCTGCATAAACAAGGCATGACACATTACCAAAACACAATATTGTGTCTATCTTTCACCATATGTCCATCACAAGGACCACATACCTTGGGATAACAAATCCTCATCTCATCATTTGAGTATAATATTCATCTCATATAAGGAAATAAACCATCATCAGGTCATAAGACCACTTTTCCTCCTCTTTCTGTGTTACTACACCACATGTGCCTTACAAGTCTTATTCAAACATACTACAATCACCATACCTCATACCTAGTTATGCATATCATCTGGTATTACTTGCATGGTTAAAAAATCATAATAAGAGAAGCAATACGTCATTAACACCATCACCTTGTAAGACTCATGCTATACATGTTTTATTATATCTATCAGGGTTAGGGTTTCTCTATACTCAATTAAAGTTTATAAGGTTGGATCAACAACCACCCTTAGATCAATAGGTCCATCATTATTATGAGGTGTATTATGAGATATAGAAACATAATTCTCATTATCATACATATGATCACACCATAGGGTATCACATCTTATCACTTAACCCTATCTTCAATCATGATGTATCACAAACACCATCAAAAGACATCGATTAGGGTTATAACATAGAATAACGATTACCCTAAATGTGTTAGGAAACCACCCAAGGTAGGGTATCAATTAAGGATATACTAGGTGAGCAAGCAAGGTGTCAGCCTACCAACTCAGGAGGGTGTATTGATTTTAAGCACAAGGCATATCGATTTGTCATCTAAGATAATGTATCAGGCAGCAATGCTTAAGGAAAATGGGAATCAGTTAACCTTACATGTCGGGCAATGAATTACGTGGTGTGACCGGCGTTAGGGTATCAGGCAACGCTTGTATGTCGGTATCACAAGGTAACGAGTTGCTTAGGGTTTCAACAACACATCCCGATCCCCACATCACCACATATTAGCAATGCCTCCCTAAGGTGTGTCGGTCTCTGCCCAAGCAGAGTGCCACAAGTCATGATGGTTAAGCCATGACATGCAACACATATTTAATTGTAGCACATCTTGGATGCAAGCGTCTCATTTAAGAGTCATCTCGGCTTAGGACACTCATGGATTGTGACGGCCAACATCAACGAAACTTACCCACCACATAGGTTAAATGGAACTAAACAATTTGAACGTTACCAAAGCGTGTCGACCTAGACCTCCCCAAGGTCATGATGACCATTAGCAAAACATGTCATTGTAGGCCTTTCCAAGATTGTAATGACTTGTCACAAGGAGTGATGGTCAGTGGCATCACAGATCGTGATGGCCACCCAAAGCATATCAGCCTAACATACCTATTAGCCTCATCATCTTCAACCTTAGAACATGCATCTTCAAGCAAGGAATAAGAGGTGCAACACAAGAGTAGAAACTAAGCAAGACTCTTCTTCCAAAACAGAACGCAAAACCACAAGGAAGAAAGTACTAATAAGCAAGGGATAACAAGCCAAAGATACAGAACAAGATAGTAAGCAAGGTGTGATAATAACAAAGAGGGTTTAGAGTTATATAACCCTCCTCAAATATCACCACAAGATCCAAGAGGTAGAAGACGATCTCCCAAACTTGATCACCACAACACCTCCAAGGAAGAAGATGGAACGATGGTTAAGAGGGTTCGAAGAAGAAAGAAAGAAGGTAATCAAGATCCATGGCTGAGAAGAAGAAAGGAGAGAAGGAGAGATACATATCATGGCTTACCAAGGTAGAGGATGAAGGACACACCACAAGTTTGAGACTCATCCACCAAGCTCCAAGAGAGAAGCTCCTCTAGCTCAAGGTCATCCACCAAAGAGAGAATGCAACGATAACCAAAAGGGTTCTCTTGCATGGAAAGAAAGAGGTATATATTCAAGAGGGATCAGAGAGAGAGAGAGAGAAAGGGGAATGTATCACCACCTTAGAACCCTAGGTGACATTTGTTCACGAGAAAGAGCTACATGCAACACCATGCAACGAGGTGATAAGATCTATGTCTCGCCCACTAGGTCACCTATGTTGGTCATGGCTGATACACATATCCACCTACTCACAAATCGATAGGGGTAAAACCCTAGATACCACAAACCAATAGGATGTCTCTTAAGACACCCACAAACCGATACAAGGCTTCTAAAAGGCTCTCAAGCCCGAGACAACACTTCTAAGTGTAAGGCACACCTCAAACATGTGTCCCAAAACATCACCAAGGATGCCATCACACAACTAAGGTCCAAACAAGGTGCCCATCTCTTTCTCTTTCTTCTATATGATTCCAAGAGAGAAAAGGAACACTATAGAGGTGGCAAACTTGCACATCAACCCCTATCCTGGGTAAATTGCAATTTGCACCAAACCTCTCCACAAAACACAATCATCAAGCTCAAATAAGGCACTCAAGATTCCAACATGTCCTAATTACATCTCAGATGATTAGATCAAGTAGCTAAGCAACATACTTAAGCAAAACAAATAGACTTATCCCAAAATGTGGGTCAGGGTCCTTACACAAATGATGGTCACCAATTGGTGGAACATCAGGTGGTCATCCTGGGAAGGTCCTATGTTTATGGTTTTTGTTGATCAAGTTCACTTGAACTGATGGTTCACTTATAAGGTGATCAACCAATGGTTTCAACCACCTATTCACCTATACATGATCCAACGATGGTTTGGGAGGGCCAACAACCAGTGGTATATGTGAGAGGTCATCAACCAATGGCCTAGTAGTTCCCAACAACCGGTGGGCCTGCTGCTTGCTCGTCTATGGAAGCTCTAAGCCATGGATACATGGAGAGCTGCTTAGACACCTCTTGCTTCTTCTCTTCCTCATCCTCAAGCTTTATATACCTATCCTTAAGCTCCCAAATGAAACTTTTGGTCTCCATCACTTATATCCTTCTTATATATTTGTATTTTTTGTGTTTGCTGGTGAAAGAGCTACCCAAGGTTGAAGAAGGTGACTGACCTTCTTACTGGAGCAAGTAAAGATTAGATCTACCCATTTCTAGGGCTTACGAAGCCACCTTAAGGTGTTCTTGACCAAAATGTGTAAGTTTGTCCTTCTCCTTTCTCTTTTTTCCTACTGTTCTTCTTCCTCCCACCTTCATCCATATCAGAACTCTGCTTAGATATCTCATGCTTCTTATCTTCCTTATCCTCAAGCTTTATATACCTACCCTTAAGCTCCCAAATGAAACTTTTGGTCTCTATCACTTCTATCTTGATTATAGCTTCATCTTTTCTCTGTTTGCTGGTGGAAGAGCTACCCAAGGTTTAGCAAGGTGACTGACAATATTGCTGGAGTAAGTAAAGCTTAGATCTACCCATTTCTAGGGCTTGCGAAGCTACCTTAATATGTTCTTCACCAAAATGAGTAAGTTTGTCCTTCTCCTTTCTCTTTTTTCCTACTTTTCTTCTTCCTCCTACTTTCCTCCAAATTGGAACTCTATTGTTCCATGGTAAAAGTTTCTCTAGAGATTAAGAACCTACCTATCTTGCTTCTTCTATCTAGGGTTTGCCCCTTTTCTAGAGAAAGGTGATACTTGGTCAAGTTTAGAGCTTCTTCTTGGGTTTTTTTACCTTCTTGCTCAAGTTTTCTTGTCGATAGAATCTGTTCTTCTCTCTAGAGACAATTTTTATAACCCTCTTCACTTATATTGCTTACTATAAGCTTGTTAGCTCATGTTCTTGTTTAAAAATGATGATTTAAGCATTAAGAAGCTATGCTTGCTTAAGATTTCGAATTTTATGGTGTTCCCAGTTTTGTTTCTAGTTCTATATGAACCTATAACCATGTTCACATTCATCCTAAGGTATAAGATGATTTAGGTCAGGTTGGTATGACAACCACTGGTGCTAAGCACCTATTAAATGATGGTCCGTGTTAGGGTTCTAGGTTGATTTCTCTTTTAACACATGAACCGATGGTCATACCATGGTGACAACCAATGGTCAACAAATTGTAACAACCGATGGTCATATCTTAGGTTAGGTTTTGTCTTGTTTGGAAGCTTAATGGTCAATGGTTTGGTGCCCTAATGATGGTATTAAATAATGGTGACATTAGGTCAACACCAGATGGTGAAAAATGATAGTAGTGCTAATCATATCAACCGATGTTGACCCAAGATGTCACAACCAATGGTGGATCATGCCACCACAACTGATGGTGAGTCAAGTCTTTAAATGTAGCTTCAATTCAGTCCTTAACCAATGGTTTCTTGGTTCAATTAAATAATGATTAGACCTATACTCAAATTGATGATTTTGAATAATGAACCCGATTCAATGGATGAGATTGGATACTTTAACATCCAATGGATTAGAATGAATCCCACAATATTGTATGTTTGTTCTAGTAATGAGAATTTGATGATACAACACCCATGAACTTGTAGTCTTACCTTTGCCCTTGTATGGTTATATTTCATCAATCACTATAATAAGAGGATGTGTATCTCTAATGTGATACAACATGTTACATCTAACCCTATGTAACTAGATGATAGTGATTGGTTATAATCAACTCTCTCAAATGATTAATGTGACAATGTATTACACTCTTCTTGTGTTAAAACCTTGAGGTAGTACTAAATGAATATCATAGTGCCTTTCCATGATCAAATCTATGGGACACTTATGTGATAATGATCTTTCGAGTCTTGTTTAAGACATAAAATGGTAATGGTGATCTTATGGGATTGATGTGATGGTCTTAATGACCTTTGGGCATGTTTGGGCCCTAATTGAGTTGCAATCCTCTTCATGTTCCAATAAGGGTTGAAATCCTAAAACTTGATATAAGGAATGAGTGCCTTGTAATGGAATGATGACAAATGTGGTCCATTAATTTGCAATGAATGATAGCATGTGGTAATGTGATTAAGATTTGCACCTCAAATGTTGTATATCTTATGAAGTTGCAACATTTATACTCTTTCTAGAGATAAATCAGGGTTTGTATGTCCATTTGAATGATGAAGCCTTAATTCAGGGTTTGAATGAATGATGAAGTAACTAATCAAGGTGAAACCCTAATCATCCAGTGCCATGTGCTATAGAACCATCTTCAGTGTCAGAACTTGATTGATGGTGAAATGAGTATTTTGAAAGGAAACTCAAAGTGCATACTATTGAGTATGTGGGGGTGGTAAGTGACTATCTATCCTTGTCATCCAAAAATGTAGGTTATGGAGGATGGTTATGGACATTCATCGAATATTGTTCCATATGATGTGAATGAGGAAAATTGTGGTTGTACCTCGAATGATAGGGTTTGTATTCCCTGATTCTAGTGTCGTGGCCTATACCAAGGATGGACTAGGTGTTATCAGCTTAACTATATGTCGATGTTGGCAGTTTGATTGATATGTCACTATAGTTTACTTGTACTGACTAAGGGGAAGAGGTCTTAGGATACCGACACTCCTAGATCTTATACAGAACTGAATAGCACTTCACAGTGGTCATTTGGACTTTGAGTGGTACGACTCAAACTCCCCATGACATAATAAAAGATGTAATACAAGTCATGTAGTATATTTTCTTGGGTTAAATATGTTTCACATTGGTTGATTAGACCTTGCCTTGTCTTTATACTACACAATACTTACAAGATGTTATCCTATGAAATCTGAGTAATTATACTTATTGCTAAATTTACTTGTTTAACTTGCTTAGTATGCTTAAACTGTTCAATATGCTCAATTTCTTATTCAATACTCCAATTGCTTAGTTTAATTACTATTAGTTAATCTTTTGTAATCAATATATGTTGGAGAGAGTTATATTTCTTACTGGGACTAGGTCTCACTTGTGGGTCACCACATCTTTTTAGGTGATCGCGGGCAACATGGTCGAGGTCATGCTTTGGAAGAGGATCAGCCCAATGATCAATAGATTCAAAAGGTTGGTCAGATGTAGATGTTAGTAGTAGAGTCATAGTGTCGTCAGATATAGATACAAGTATATCAACACGAGATTTAAGTAGTATGCCAATGTTTGTAAAATATGGCATGTACATGTGAAATATCTTTTGTATACAAGACGCGGCTGAGGCCATTGGACACAAATGTAATTACCTATTGTAGTATATGAGAATGGAAAAGATGGAACTTTATGTAAATGTTTCTGAACTGGTTTGTGATGCTGAAATTTATTTTAATTATTTCACATTTTTGACTATGTGATTAATTAGTAGTTGATCATGTTTTGTGTTTTGAGTAATCTTGTTTAGCCTGAAGCGGTGTCACATATTCCTTTTCTATGAATACCACATGCCTGGAAACAAACACTTTGTTGTCAGATGGAGTATAAAGTAGTATCCTTTGGTTTCCCCAGGATATCCCAAAAAATAATATGTATCCAATTCGGGTCCAAGATTTTTGGGAAGCTATTTTCTCACATAAGCTTCACAACCCAAAAGCTTTATAATAGACACATAGGGTCACTTCCCACACCATATCTTATATGGTGTCTTTTGAACCGATTTAAAGGATTATGACAACCTTTATAGGCTGCCCCCGCGTCCTTTTCCCAGCCATAGCCCGGATAGCTGGCGGGTGGTAAATACAACGCTTAGCATGGGGCTCAAACCTGGGTTCCCCCCGGAGGGGGACACCGTGCCTACCACATGAGCTACGCTGGTCGGGTAGATGGTACATGGTTTGAACCGATTTAGATGGTACATGGTTTAGTGTAAACGCTATAGTTTCTAGAGCATTTCCCAAAAGGAAGTTAAAAGATTAGCAAAATTCATCATTAATTGCACCATATCTAGTAATATACTATTCCTTCTTTCAATTACACTGTTATTTTGTGGTGTTCCAAGTGGAGTCCATTGTTATACAATACCATGTTCTCGTAGAAGGTCCTCAAACTCTTGGCTTAAAGACTCTCCACCTCAATTAGAATGAAGTGCTTTAATATTTTTACCAAGTTGGTTATGTACATTGTTCATGAAATCCTTGAACTTTTCAAGGGTCTTTGACTTATGTTTCATCAAGTAAACAAATACATACCTACTGAAGTCATTAGTAAAGGTAACAAAGTATTGGTAACCACCTCTAGAATTTGTTCTAAAAGGTCCACATACATTAGTATGTACAAGTCCCAATAGATCACTCACTTTCTCACTGCTGCCAGTGTAAGGAGGCTTTGTCATCTTGCCCAACAAACAAGATTTGCATGTCTCTATTGATTCAGAATCAAAAGAGCCTAAATATCCATCTTTATGGAGTCTAGAAATGCATTTCTCATTGATGTGACCTAGACGACGATGATAAATGTATGTTTTGTTTGAGTTATTGAGTTTTACCCTTTTGGTATTTACGTTATAAACATTTATCTCTAGATCTAATAAGTAAAGTCCATAGGACATTGGGGCACTTCCATAAATGATCTCATCTTTTGAAATAGAACATTGAACATTCTTTATATGAAATTCAAATCCATTCTTGTCCATGAAAGATACATAAATAAATTTTCTATTAATGGTAGGCATAAAATCATAGTTCTCTAACTCTATTACAAGCCCCGTGGGCAAAGATAAATGATGGGTTCCAACTATAGTTGCAACAACTCTTGTTCCTTGTGCAACACACAATTCGACCTCTCCACTTCTTAAAGACTTACTTCTTTTCAGATCCTGCATATTTGAACATATGTGAGATCCACATATGATATTTAGTACCCAAGATGAAGAAGTAGACATATTTATCTCAATAACGTATATACCCGAAGTGGAGATGTCTATCCCCTCCTTCTTCTTCCTTAGTCTCTCAAAGTAAAGAGGGCAATTCCTTTTCCAGTGCCTAGGCTGGTGACAGTGGTGACAATTGCCTCCCTTTGCCTTGAGTGTAGAAGACATGGGTTTCTAGCCAACTTTCGAACTCTTCTTAGCATTGCATTTGACCTTAGACTTCCCCTTTCCTTTGTTGATCATCATCATGGATTTGGGTTTGTCCTTTATTTGTGCTTCAACAGTTCTCAACAAGCCAAGTAATTTTGTCAACGATTTGTCAAAATTGTTCATGTTGTAGTTCATGACAATCTGGATGTATGATTCTGGAAGTGACTGTAGAATCACATTTGTGGCCAACTCTTGACCCAAGGGAAATCCCAATCTTGCAAGGTCCTCCAAATACCAAATCAACTTGAGCACATGGGGACCTACTAGATCTCCCACGACCATTTTGCACTCAAACAACGCCATTAAGACATCCTATATCTCTTGTCTTTCTTGATCTTGGTACATGTTCTTAAGATGTGTTACCATCTCAGTAACATTCATGTTCTCATACTATTTCTGCAACTCATAGTTCATTGAGTATAACATCATGCACGGCCTACAAAATCTTTAGAATACTTCTTTTAGGCATCCATGTCAGCCTTAGGCACGGTGGGAGTGGGTTCATCTGGATCTGGTGTCTCAAGGACATAGAGCTTGCGCTCTCATGTGAGAATGATTCTCAATGCCCTAAACCAGTCATGGAAATTATTCCTGATCAACTTGTCCTTCTGAAGGACTAATTGTAAAAATAAAAAAATGTGTCATTGGTTGACATTTGTTTCTACAAAAGAAATTTGTAATTTTTCAAAACATTTTGATTTTATTTGATAATATTGACAATATTATTTGGGCCTTTAATTAATTATTTCTCCCACTATTTTTCTTGAATTGATAGCCCTCACATAACAATTTGGAAGATTGTAGTGTACAACCTTCTAGTGAGCCAAAACCCAAAACAATTAAGTTATTACCCGACCAACACCAACGTCATTATTAAGGTAGGACACATTTGCCAATTGCATCTCATGCAATTATTGGGTAGATGATATGTGCAACTCCTTACCACAGTCATATGTATGCTTCTAATCACTGAATCTCATTAAGGTCACCTAGTTAAGCATGACCCAAACACCAACATGATAGTAATGCACCCTGCTTGGCAGACCCATATAACTATCATCACACTTACATGGGATAGACAATGCACCATGCTTGGCGTGCCCATGCTTATTTGATCAAGCTTTTCATGTGTGTTGCTTATAAAAAGCATCTAAGACTTAATATTGAATTTAGGGATTTATATTTATATAAAACACATATACATATACAATCACAACATATTAATAATATGTATCATATACATACTATATCCACAAATGAAACATGTAATCACAAATATGGGTGATGTCTATGGCCATACTCATGCATTTTTTTAGAGCCACACGGAGTTGCAACCACCTAAGGTCCACATCATATGTAACAACCTATACTTATAGAAATTAGTTCTGGAACCAATCTAGTCGATTGACTCAACCCTTGAGTCGATCGGTTGGCCTCTTGATCAGTCGATTGGTCTCTTGGATTGGTTGAATGACCTCCGATTCAAATGATATATGGACTCCTCCAGTCGATCGATTGGGCCACCAGTCAACAGATCGACTCCTCATGATCAAATCCCCCTGTCATCTAGCCTCCTTGGTTCTCTAGTCGATTGGTTTGACTTCTGAGTAGGTCGACCCATCTGGTGCAAAATGCCTTCTCTTTGCCAAAATAAGAAACAAAACTATCCTAGGTCCTATTTAACTTATCACATTGTAAAAGTGAAACATCGAGTTACATTCGAATGTGCATAGAAAGGAAAACATTAACTTACATCTGGAAAAAGAGAGAGAGGCTTGGTATGCAAATCAAATTTAAAAAGGTAGGAATAAAAAATATCAACCAAGCACACATATACAGGAGGTATCGACCATAACCACACTTACATACACTCCTATTCATTTATAATGATTACACAACTCTTTAGAAAAATTTAACCTAATGGATATCTTACATATCCCTTAGATACATGTGTATACAATATCACCTCATGCTTACATTCCTAAATCATCCCGTTAAAGAAAATGTTTGTGGTTAATGGTAAGTTGCTGAAATTGCAGGAACTGTGAGATGATATTTTATTATATCTCATGATATACATGTGATATTGTTGTAATATTTTAAACACATCTAATCTAAGCAACCTTGATTGAAGCCACATGGATGGATTTGATTAAAAGGTTCTACTTATGTCATTTTAATGGCCAGTACCAACTAGTATAGACTTCCTAACCCCTATATATAGGGGTCACATGTGGTATTTAATCAGATATGCAAATTGATCGCTTTAAATATTGACATTGTATACAATAAAGTAAATACAAATCTAGTCTTATCGATCAAATCCCAAAACATAATAAATTGATGTGACTTTGATACCATTATAGGGAAATATGGTGACAGGGACGATAGTAGAAACAAAAAATTTCTTGTCATATTCCCATAAACAACAGATCGCGTTAAGAACTATGGATTGGGAAGGAAGGTTGCAAGGCATATACTTAGTCCTAGAGCAAGTCCATCGACGATCCTTATAGTGGTGTGCTTCTGTCACAAGAAGCACCGAGACAATTGTTGACGACAACCTCCTAGTGTAGCACCATGGATGGCGGTTGATGATGTCCTCCTAGCAGGTGGCAATGGCCTCCACACCTCTACATAGTCCACATGGACCATCAAAACTCATGTTGTTCTTTTGAAGCTGGCATGAAGGAGTTATTCCTTCGATGTCAACGTGCACGTGTTCACTACTCTCCCTTGTTGTCTCTCCCTTTTATAGGTAAGACTTGCTTAGGCTCTCAGGTTTCCACAAATATGAGTGGACAACAATTTTTAGAGCTTATTGTTGTATCTTCTGAAAGCCTTAGTTGTCCCTCTATATATAGGCGGGCCAAGGTCAGGGTTTCCAGATCAACTGGGAGAGAGGTTGCAAACCATGAACTGGTCAGTTTACTACTAAACCAGTCGGTTCACTACTGAACTAACTAGTTCACATGTGAAACAGTCAGTTCACATGTGAAATGGTCGGTTCAACACTTGAACTGGCCGGTTCACGTTATTTCTTATTTGCAAACATAATGGCTTTAATGTGACAACTAATGCGCAACATGACATTATCATCAATCCTTGATCCAATCTTATTGATCATTGAACTGAGAAATTAACAATCTGAACGGATCGTTTAAGAATCTAAATTGATCAGTTCCTATTCCGGGCCAGTCAACACAAACCAGTTGACTCATTTTCCCGTTCAGCCAATTTTCATCCAATCTTGTTTAAATTGAATACCTAAACACTTTAGTAATCAAGTTAAACCTTATGCATGAATAAACTCATATTCCAGGTGTATCTTATGCGTGCGACCCTATAGGTCCCAAGTTACATGGGTAATGAATGTTCATAACTAACTTATGATATCACAAGCAATGAGCGGTATCTAGCAACACATCATTGCTACCCAAGTAATTAGAAAGTTGTAGAACAACTTCAACCTACAATTCGTGGTTAGCATTACAATGATCATAAAGTTCCTTTGTCTCTGATATCCAAATTGAACTCGAGGAATGCAATATCATCCTATCATCATTCAATCCATGTTCCTTGAGCTAGAGAAGGCTATCTGAGAAGCATGTGAGTTAACATATCACATATCAATTCACATGAGTATGGCAATAATTTTTTCACTCTCGCTTATCAAGTGGTCAGGATATCAACTCTAGTAGGAGGAACAAATCCCATCTACATCACTCACAGTCAATTCAGATGTGTCACAATGTATCCAAGCATCACCTTTATGGTAACCCTTATTCAAGGTCATATTGGATGGTGCCAAAGTACATCAAATGACATGTGACGAGTGTAACAATTTCAGCCCTAAGAACCACAATCACCACTATCACTATGAGAGATGATTCTTACTACCATTCAATGGTTTTTGTGCTTCACTCTCAAGATGGGTCTTTCAGATACACTATTCTCTAACAAGTACCGATGTGTTTGGTTTGATATCACAAATCATGACTAATGAGATTTGGTCATCAACCACAATACACATTCTAGTCTTACATGTTATTAATGTCTATTAGTTTCCACAATACCATCTGACTAGGGACATAACAAGAATATATGTACTTTTATCATTCATATGATCTCACTGTTCAGGTCCTCAACTTGAAGACATAATTCATTGAGTAACATTATTCTTTAGACATCTATCATGTTATACTTCTATATCATAGTTGAACAAACATATAGATGAAGTTTTCATTTATTATTAATCAAGTCATTTACAAGATATGATAATATAATTTTCATATGATCGACTATATGGGCATACATACCAACATACCTTTCAACCTGGAAATTCAAAGCTATGAGGATTCTCATGAACATTTGATATTTGTTACTCACCCCTCGACGCTTGGTGTGGAAGCTTGAACCGTACTCCCACTGAAGTTTTTCAAGTTTCAGGATATACGACTAGGGAAATGGTGCACAAGTCTTTCTCATTGCCTCTTGATGTTCTAGGCACCCTCAAGGAAACCTCACGATGCTTCTGGCAGAAGTAATTGGCCCGAGGTGCCCTAGGTTTTAGGGACGATAATGGCAGAGTGTCAGGGACAAGGTGGAATAGGTTGGGGACAGAGGGAGTGCTTTGTAATCAATTGAAGGTGGCTCTGGGTGTACGAGGAATCATAGGTGCCTAATGCATCCTATTTATAGGATGGGGTGATGGGTTGGAGGGAGATCCCTTGAAGCCCTAATTTCTATAAGAGACTAGGATTTAGGTAATTTCCAAATAAAAAATGAGGGTACTTGCATTAGGGATCCTCATATTTGTCTTTTCCTCCCAAATCTAGTAGGAAAAGAATCAAGAGAAGAGGTGGAAAGGAGAGAGAGAATGATGTGTGGGAAGATCGGGCTCCTATTTCCCCAACTTTCCTTTTCTATCACAATGTAGGAGACATGAGAATCCCCATGGATTTTTGATCCCACATCTAGAGCCAATGTGACACATTAAGTGATGTAGGTTATACAAAGCTAAAGCCGGGTTCCATTTGTTAGACTCTCAATTAAAAGATAAAATTCATTTATTACACATAGGTCCTCCCTCCTAGATTTTCTATAGACCAATAGGAACATCCTTTTTCTATGAATCTTGAATGAAACCTCGATAATACTTTATCCTACTTATATTTAATTATTGGGATTTATTGGAACAACTTTTCTAAAGAAAACTTTCCCTTCTAAGTATTTACTTATTTAACTCTATAAGGCAAATAATTGTAGGGAAATCAGGGCCATCGATAAGGCAATAGATACAAACATTTTAAAGATCGATTCCCCTTAACAACAAGATCGCATCAACAGTAATGTATCTAAAAAGGAAAGTAGCCAGAGTTATACCTGGTTCTGAAGCAAGTCTAGCGACAACTCTTGATGCGGTACTATGCCTCTTCTTCAAGAAACAACAACAACTTGCTTCTTCTTCAGCAGCTCTCAAAAAATTGTCAGCAATGGCCTCCTGGTCTGGAACCATAGGTGACGGTTGGTAGTGTTCTCCTAGTGGCATACAATGGCCTCCCACCTCTAGAGTAGTCCACGAGGACCACCTTGAATTCAACATTGCACTACTAGAACCAACTTGTAGGATTTGTCCCTTTTAAATGTCAACCTACTAGAGTTGATTCGTTCTCCCAAAATTGTCTCTCCCTTTCCATCCCTCTCTTTATCGGGTAGAACTTGCTTGGGTTCTCTATTGATTACCATAACCAGAGAGGAAAACAATTTTAAGAGCAATTTTTGTGTCTGAGAAACCCGCGATACCCCTCTATTTATAGGAGAGGTCAGGGTCAGGGTTCCCAATCTGTGCAGGAGTCAAAAGAGGTAGATTCAAAAAATTTATGGAACCTGCGCACGACGAACCGGTCAGTTTGCACACCCAACTGGTCAGTTCGTGTGCAAATTGGTCATTTCACATAGTGAATTAGTTGGTTCGTGTAGTTTCCTATTCTGAATCAAATTGGTAATCAATGCTTGAGTAATGCTAAACATGACATCAACATTGATCCTTGTTCCAATTGAATTGGCAACTAAATCGGGTGACCCAGATGGTAAACCGGTCAGTTCACATACTAAAATGATCATTTCACTTAGTGAAACAATCATTTCACATGTCCATTTTCAGCAGAGCTCAACCAATATTGATTCCAATTAATCTGATGCTCCAACTGATTGGTTCAACACTTGAAATGATTGGTTTAGAGTCCAATCAGTCAATTTTGAACCTCATTTGTTTAACTGAATACCTAAATACTTTTAGTAATCAAGTGAAACATCATTCATGAATATACTCCTATTCCAAGTGTATCATGTGTGTGTGAACCTATAGGTCCAAAATCACGTTGGTAGTGAATGTCCATACCAATAATTACATCACAAGCAAAGAGCAACATCTAAACACATCATTGCTACCCAAGTAAGTCAAAAAGTTGGAGAACAACTTCAACCTAGAATCCATGATTAGTGTTACCGTGATCATTTAGTTCCTTTGTCTCTAATATCCAGATTGAACTTGAGGCATGGAATCATCATCCTCTGAACGATCAATCCATATTCCTTGAACTAGAGCAGACTATTTGAGATGCATGTGAGTTTACACATCACATATTAAATCACATGAGTACGGCCATGCATTTCTCAGTCTCTCTTATCAAGAGGCCATGGATATCAATCTCCTGTAGGAGGGAAAAATCCCATCTACATCACTCACTCTAAGTCCCCATGTCTTACAATTCACCCAAGCACCACCTTTATGACAACCCTTATTCAGGATCACAGTGGATGATGTCAAAGTACATGAATGAAATGTGATGAATGTAGTGACTTTTGGTCTAAGAACCACAATTACCACTATTACTACAAGAGTTGCTTGTGACTACCATTCCATGGTATCCATGTATTCCTCTCACAGTGGGTCTGTCTGATACATTGTTCTCTAACATGCACATCTGTTTGTGACTTGATATCACATATCATAACTAATGAGACCATGACATCAGTCAAGACACACTCTAGTCTTATGTATTACTATTGTCTATTTTGCTTCCACAGTAATATCTGACTAGGGATATAACAAGAATGTATGTACTCTTAACATCTGTATGATCTCATTATTCAAGTCACACACTTGAAGATATACATCATCGAATATCATCATTATTTAGACATCTACTATGTTTGTGTCTGCATCTCATGCTAATACAAACATAATAGACATAATTACCTTAATTATTATCAAATTAGGTATCTAATGCCACATTCCAATCATCATATGATTGACTCTCTAGAAATATATGCCAATAGACTCCCACTTGCACTTAGATCCAATCACCCACAAATCTTATTCCAAGTGATCTTAACATGTTCATCATGTTTCTATTGTGTAAGTGCTTCTATAGGGGGTTAGCAACATTTTCTTTAAGTTAGTATTTACATGTTTCACATCTCCTCACTGTATGAAATCTCGTATGAGAGGATAGTGTCGTAGTATTCTATATGAGATTATAGCCTATTTAGTATCTCCATTATTGTCATAGTATCTCTACTATGTCATTAATGGTTTAGAACCTCTCACAAGTTCATTCACATGAACTTGTTAATCCATACAACATCTTTAGTTGTTCTCATAACACCAATATACTCGGCTACTATTATATTTAAACAACTATCTATTGCTCAGAACCCTTTCCAGCTTATAATTCTCATTTTAAGGTCAAACACCATTTAGATTGTGATCATTAGTTTTATGTCATTTTAAAAGCTAACATCGGTGTAACCTTTTACAACCAACTCTTCCCTATTACCATAACCAAGAAACTGATCCTTTTCGTGCTTCTCAAGCACTTAAGGATGTTCTTTATGGTAGTCCAATGACCTTCATCGGAATCTGACAGACATCCACTCATCATGTCTAATAGATATGAGATAACTTGGATGCGTATATATATATATATATATATCCAATCGTCATGTCCAATACATATGATATAACTAGATTTCATCTTGTCATGTCAAATATATATGAGGTAATGAGATAAGTACATAACATTGCATGCATGACAAATCCAATTACGAACGTATATGGTATCTATCCATGTGTTCCTATTCTTCACAAGAACTGGAACATTATGATCTTGAAGGACTAATTCCATGGATATTGATAAGTTTTTCTCTCATTTAGTCTTTCATGTTGAACCCTTAAGCATCTTGCCAATGTATGTGCTTTTTCAAGAAGATTTCCAAATCTATCTCTACAGATCTTGATTCCTATCACATAGGGAAGGTGCTTTCTTTTCTAATCCCTTCATAGAGAAGGTGCTTTCTTTTCTAGGTTTTAATATTTGTAGGATACATATTTTATCCCCCATCATTATGTGGAATATAAATATGCTCCCACTAAATTTTTGTAATCACATATTTCATTTTCATTATGACACAAGTCAAACTCTTTGACTGTCATATCAAACTGAAGATTCTAGATCTGAGATGCTTGCTTCAATCCAAAGATTGACCTTTGCATCTTATAGATTTTATTTGCATTATATGGATTTTTAAAACCATTAGGTTATGTCATGTACACATCCTGTACAATATTATAGTTAAGGAATGTGGTTTGAACATCCAATTATCCAAATCTTATAGTCATACTAAGCTGTAATGGCAAGTATGATCCTGATGGATAAAACCATGGCAACTGGTTAACCAATCTCCTCTTATAGGTTTGTACACTACTATCCTTGTTGGTGTTTTCTCAAAGACCCAAATGCAACCTATGGGGTTTACCCCTTTAGGTGGATCCACCAAGGCCATACCTTATTGTTTTACATGGACTCCATCTTGGATATCATGGCCTCAAGCCATTTCTCAGACTCTGGTTCCTTTATAGATTTTAGCTAGGTTGTTGACTCATCGTCTATTATCAACTCACCACCTTTTCAGTTATAAGATATCATAATCTTTAAAACTCATGGGTGTTCTATTAGAGCTACGAGTTTTGTGTTACATAAGGAACTTGATATTCCACAACATCTTGTGATTCTCCAAGTTCATGTTGTACCTCTTTTAGGTTCAATGTTTTCTTTTTGTCTCAAACATTTTGAGTTCTACTTTTATCCCATTGATTTATTTGGAACTAAGTTCCTCTTTAGGAATATAACAATTCAGATCAATAAACAACTTTGTTATTGGATTGGGATAAAAGTAGTATTTTAACAAATTAACATTTATGTGAACTGTGGACAAAGCTTTTAAGAAACTATTTTCTTACATAAGCTTTCAACCCTTATCCTTATAAAAGACATATTGGGAGATCTCCCATGTCATATCTCATATGGTATCTTTTGAACTACTTTAGAGGGTACATTATTTTGGTGTAAAGCATGTGCTCAAAAGGAATTGTAATATTAGCTAGATTTATTGATAAGCACACCATGACTAACATGGTGTGATTCCTTCTTTTTGATACACCAACATGATACACTATCGTTGTGTTTCATATGGACTTCATCATGATACATTATCATGATCTAATAGAAGGTTCTCAAACTCTTGGTTAAAATATTTCAACATCGATCACATCGAAGAATCTTCATAAGTTTACCAAGTTGATTACGTACTTCATTCACGATCTCCTTGAACACTTCAAGAGATATTATACGTGTATTTCATTAAATACAAACTTCCATGTCTATTGATAGCATCAGTAAATATAATCAGGTCCTGTTAATGCCTTTAGCATTTATTCTAAAAGGTCCATATACAATAATATGTATGATTCCTAATAGAACAATCACTCTCCCACTACATCTAGTGAAGATGGTTTTGTCATATTGCACAATAAATACAACTTACATGTCTCTATTGGTTCAACAACTGAAGGAGTCTGGATAACCATCATTATGGATTCTTGAAATGCATTTCTCATTTATGCACTCTAGATGACAATGCTATAGGTATTCATTGTTTGAGTGATCAAGTCATTCAGTATATGTGTCATACACATTTGTCTCTTCAACTATCAAGTATAGACATAGGGCACTTCCATTTAAAATCTCATCTTTTAAGTTGAAACATCAATTCTTGTATATACAAGATACATGATGTTTTCATCAATGACAAGTATATAATAGCAATTCATTAATTCTATTACATGCTTATGAGTGACAAATTCCAATTATAGTGGCAGCAACTCTTGCTCCAAACAGTTTTAGCTTACTTCTTATTGGGTCTTGAAGTAGAGATATCTATCTCTGATCTTCTTACCCTTGTCCTTATCTTGAGTACTGAAGACTTGGACTTTAGCTTAGCCTCCGAACCCTTCTTGGCCTTGCCTTTTCGCTAGGACTCACTTCCACTAATCACCATCATAGGGTTGTCCTTCTTCGATCTTGCTTTGGCATTCATCCACATGCCAAGACATTTAGAGAGTTTGGCCAAGTTACTCAAATGTAGCACTTGATAAACTGGTTATATGATTCAAGCAATGATTCTAGAATCATATCTATGGCCAACTCTTGACCTAAAAGAAATCCCAATTACTCTACATTCCCAACACATGGGGCTCTACTGGATCTCCCTCTACCCGTTTACACTCATATACCTTTCTTGGTTTACATGATTCTTTGAGACATGTTATTATGTCGAGAATGTTCATGTCTTCATGTTGTTCATGCAACTCATAGTTCATACAACACATCATAAGGTACTCAATGTCTATGACATCATTAGCATGCTTCAAGTAAGCATCCATTTCAGCCTTAGGCGCATTTGGAGTGGGTTCCTCTAGCTCTGGTCTTCTAAGGACATATAGCTTTCTCTCATGGATGATAACGCTTCTCAAAGTCCCAAACCAGACGTGGAAGTTAATTCCCTTTAATTTTATCCTATTCAAGGACTTATCCCAATGATAACGTGGTTGTGTTTGTCTATACTTTTTTTTTGCAACTTTTCAAAACATTTTTGACTTGGTTTGATTTAATAAATTTGTCAATATTAATTATGCATTTAATTAATTATCTCTCCCACTATTTTGTTCATATTGATAAGCCTCATGTATACATTTGGAAGATTGCAATGCACAACTTTCTAGCGAGCTAAGAGCTAAGATCCAAAACAATTAAGTCAATACCCAACCAACGTTGGCGCTCATGACCAATTATTAAGGTAGGAAACATTTGCTAATTGCATGTCATGCAACTCTTGGATAGATTGTGAGCACAACTCCTTGTCACAATCCATCTGCATGCTTCTAGGCACTTAATCATATTAAGGTCACCTAGTTAAGCCAGACCCATAAGCCAACATGATAGAATATGCACCCTGCTAGGGCAAACCCACATATCTACTATCACACTTCTACAAGATAGACGTCGCACCACGCTAGGGCATGCCCATGCATGGTCGATCAAAATTTTCATGCGTGCTTATTATGGAAAGCATCTTAGACTTAATATTTATTGAGGGATTTTATATATAAATACATATACATATCAAACCACCACATACTTTTAGTACGTATCATATACATGCTATAGCCACAATGAAAATTATGCAATATAAAACACACAAGAGATGGTTATGACCATTCAATTGTAATTCCATGGAGCCATAAGGAATTACTACCACCTAAGGTCCACATCATATGCAACCTATTTTTGATCAAGATCTGTGCTCGAACCAATCTAGGTTGATCGGTTAAACTCTTAAACCGGTCAGCTTGCCTCCTGGTCATTCTGTTGGGCTCTAGAAACGGTCGTCTAGTCTTCAGGTTCAAGTGACGTCTAGACTCCCCCAGCCGATTGGTTGGGCCAATAGTCGATCAGTTCATCCTCCTATCGTTTGGCCTCCTCATTCCTCCATTTGATCAACTCGTCTTATAATATGGTCGATTCATCTGGTGCAAAAGACCTTCTTACGATGAAACATAAATTAAAACTACCATATTCCTTATTACATTGTAAAAGGGAAAACCTCGAGTTACATTCGATGGAAAATAGGAAGAGGAGCATAAATTTACATTTGGAAAGGAGGAGAGAGGCTCGATATGCAAACTGAGATATAAATAGGAATAAACAACCACAACCATGTGCACACAAATCAAGGGTTATTGGCCATAACCATGCTTCACATCCACCATCAAAACCAACTTTTCAGGTGACACATGAAAATTGCATATATATGTATATATAAGTTTGTGGAGTCGTATGTGGAATTTAATCATATAGTCACTTTAAACAATTTAATATTTGCATTGTATGCAATAAAATAAATCCGATCATATCAATTTAAATCTAGATACACCGTAAATTGACGTGGCTCTGATACCACTGTAGGGAAATCAAGGCGACAAATAAGGCAGCGGTAACAAAAATTGAAAGCCTGATTCCCCTTAATAGTAAGATGACGTCAAAAACAATGTATCTAGGAAGGAAAATAATAAGAGTTATATTTGGTCCTAGAGCAAGTCCATCGACAACTCTTGATGCAATATCATGCTTCTTCTCTAAGCAACAACTTGCTTCTTTTTCAACAACACTCAAACAGTCGTCAGCAATAACCTCCAGGTTTGACACCACATATGGTAGTTGATATTGTTTTCCTAGTGGAAGACAACGACTCCTACCATTAGAGTAGTCCACACGGACCACCGAGAACTCTATGTTGTGCTACTAGAGCCAATAGGAAGGAGTTGTCCCTTTTGAACATCAACCTGCCAGAGTTGATTCACTCTTGCACAATTGTCTCTCCCTTACTATCCCTCCCTTTATCGGGTAGGACTTGCTTGGTATCATTAATGGTTACTAAAACTAGGGAGGACAACAATTGTCTAAGCAACTGGTGTGTTTGAGAAGCCCCCAGTACCCCTCTATTTATAGGAGAGGCCAAGATCATGGTTCCCAATCTGTACAAGAGTCAAAAGAGGTGAATTCATGATTTTTTTGAAGCCTACACACGAAAAACTGGTTGGTTTGCACACCCAACCAGTCAGTTTGTGCGTGAACCGGTCGTTTCATACAGTGAACCAGTCAGTTCGTGCAATTTCCTATTCTGAATCAAATTGGTAATCAATGCCCAATTAATGCTAAACATGACATCAACATCATTTCTTGTTCCAATCTTATTGACAACTAAAGCGGGCGACCTAGATAGTGAACCGATCGGTTCACATAGTGAAACAATCATTTCACCGATGAAATGGTCATTTCACATGTCTAGTTTTGGTAGAGTTCAAGCAATATTGATTCCAATTAACCTGACACTCCAACCGATCAGATCAACACTTGAACTAGTCAGTTCAGAGTCCAGTTAGTCAACTTTGAACCTTGATTGTTTAATTGAATACCAAACACTTTTAATAATCAAGTTAAACATCATTCATGAATATACTCATATTCCAAGTGTATCCTATGTGTGTGACCCTATAGGTCCAGAATTACATTGGCAGTGAATGCCCCTAATCCCTTCATAGAGAAGGTGCTTTCTTTTCTAGGTTTTAATATTTGTAGGATACATATTTTATCCCCCATCATTATGTGGAATATAAATATGCTCCCACTAAAATTTTTGTAATCACATATTTCATTTTCATTATGACTCAAGTCAAACTCTTTGACTGTCGTATCAAATTGAAGATTCTAGATCTGAGATGCTTGCTTCAATCCAAAGATTGACCTTTTCATCTTATAGATTTTATTTGCATTATATGGATTTTTAAAACCATTAGGTTGTGTCATGTACACATCCTGTACAATATTATAGTTAAGGAATGTGGTTTGAGGGCACGATCCCCCTTCTCTCTAGCTTTCGTCCCCGGCGGCACCGCTGGGGGGAGGGGAGAACCTGCTCGGTTATTCCCTCCCCCTGGTTTCAGCGACGGTTAGCTAGTCAGAAGCCTGTGCATCTTATCCCTAGAGGACTTAGGAGCCGTCATCTTCAGTTGCTATAGCAGCCTGTGCCCTGGTTCGCAGCTGAAAGGATGCGCCACGAGTCCCCAGTCTAGACTGAAGAATCAGCGTTTTGACTTCGTCGAATCTATTCCATTCAAGAGTGATGGATAGATAGAAGCTATTCTAGGCCCAGATCGACTTTGTGTTGCTGCTCTGATCGCTCGTCTGGTGGTCGTGAGACCATGTGATCCAGGGCTACGGTGCTCAATGGCTTCGAATGGATGGATCGAGTCTCGGCACTGGCGATGATGGCTACTTCGGTGGGTGACCGGATCCCCCTGGTCATCTCAGAGTTGTGGCCTCTTTCTCATCGGGGTCTAGTGTTGGCGTCGGTGTCCGTGGTGAAAGGTTTCATCATCAGACGCCACCGCCTCGTGGAGGAGGTCCCAGAACAGGTTGCACTGCGGAAGTGGCAGAGGAGGAAGCAGGAGGGGCAGCGGTTGCTCCTACAGTAGGGGCAAAGCTTGATGCGGCGTTCCTGGTGATGGCACTCTCCTCCGAGATTTTTTCACGCAGCCGTCACCACAGTCATCGCACCCACCGGAGCCACGGCGATGGATCCCTAATGGTCTGCTCTTGATGTTGCAGGTTGAGAGTCACCACATAGGTGGTTGATAGTGTGCCGCTGAGACATGGCACAACTCAGGCTGCATGTCCCTGTTTGTTGACACAAAGATCTGGGTTAATTCCAGGCGTCCGACGACAGGCTGGGCCTCTTGAGGGTGCGAGCTGCTGCTCCACCTCGTGCATCCGTCTCTTTCGACGGTTGGTTGGCAATGGAGAAGAAGAAAGGAGCACCCTGCAGGTGTTCGATGATTGACTGCTGTCCAAGTAATCGATCGCCCTCAAGGTGTTTGACAAGGGGTCCCTGTGCATACAAGGGCTTCAGGTGGGATTGGGTTCAGGGGAAGGCTTGGTGATTTTCTTCTCCTCCTAATCCTTGTTGCAGTTGCGTGAAGTCTAGCATGCAGGTTTCTGGTTTTTTGTTGTTTGCCGACCGATGAAGAGGGGTTGGACTTCTACTTGGATCCCACACATTCAGGGAATGGTTCAAATGCGAGTGGGAGAACGGTGGTTGTCCAGCTCAAGGACATAAATCGGTAGTTAGCTAAAGGATGGACCCTGTTTTGCTTCTTGTCTCCTCTGCTGCAGCTGGTTTAGAACACCTTCAAGGTGTTGGATGATATGCAGTCAAGTGCATCATGAGGGTTTGGCTTAAGAGGGGGGTTGATCCCCTTTTCTTCCTTAGTCCATGCTACTTTTACGTGCAGGATTTACCTTCCGGTGATTGCTAATGGTAGAGGTCTTTTTGGATTTTAACCAGTGAGAGACCTGGTCTTGAGTAGCTAAGAAGACCAGAGACTTCATGGCTAGTTACTGGCAGGATTGCTAGTTTTTGTTCTAAGACAGGTTGCTGTTACTAATTGTGGGTACGTTGAATGCATGTAACAGTGGCTTGTAATAGACTTCTTCTAGTAGGATTGTCTGGTCCTAGCTTGCATAGTTGTTTAGTCTTATTAGTCTCATTTTGGGTTAGTTTTTGGTGTGTCCCCCTGCGTGGGGATTTTGACCCTTTTTGAGCTTCTTAGCTCTTGTCTATGTATTGGGGTACCCAGTGCCCAAAGTTTTTGGTATTAATAGTAACACGCTTTTTGACCGACCAAAAAAAAATATCCAAATCTTATAGTCATACTAAGATGTAATGGCAAGTATGATCCTGATGGATAAAACCATGGCAACTGGTTAACCAATCTCCTCTTATAGGTTTGTAAACTACTATCCTTGTTGGTGTTTTCTCAAAGACCCAAATGCAACCTATGGGGTTTACCCCTTTAGCTGGATCCACCAAGGCCATACCTTATTGTTTTACATGGACTCCATCTTGGATATCATGGCCTCAAGCCATTTCTCAAACTCTGGTTCCTTTATAGCTTTTAGGTAGGTTGTTGACTCATCGTCTATTATCAACTCACCACCTTTTGAGTTATAAGATATCATAATCTTTATAACTCATGGGTGTTCTATTAGAGCTATGAGTTTTGTGTTACATAAGGAACTTGAGATTCCACAACATCTTGTGATTCTCCAAGTTCATGTTGTACCTCTTTTAGGTTCAATGTTTTCTTTTTGTCTCAAACATTTTGAGTTCTACTTTTATCCCATTGATTTATTTGGAACTAAGTTCCTCTTTAGGAATACAACAATTCAGATCAATAAACAACTTTGTTATTGGATTGGGATAAAAGTAGTATTTTAACAAATTAACATTTATGTGAACTGTGGAAAAAGCTTTTAAGAAACTATTTTCTTACATAAGCTTTCAACCCTTATCCTTATAAAAGACATATTGGGAGATCTCCCATTTCATATCTCATATGGTATCTTTTGAACGAATTTAGAGGGTACATTATTTTGGTGTAAAGTATGTGCTCAAAAGGAATTGTAATATTAGCTAGATTTATTGATAATCACACCATGACTAACATGGTGTGATTCCTTCTTTTTGATACACCAACATGATACACTATCGTTGTGTTTCATATGGAGTTCATCATGATACATTATCATGATCTAATAGAAGGTTCTCAAACTCTTGGTTAAAATATTTCAACATCGATCACATCGAAGAATCTTCATAAGTTTACCAAGTTGATTACGTACTTCATTCACGATCTCCTTGAACACTTCAAGAGATATTATACATGTATTTCATTAAATAAAAACTTCCATGTCTATTGATAGCATCAGTAAATATAATCAGGTCCTAGTAAATGCCTTTAGCATTTATTCTAAAAGGTCCATATACAATAATATGTATGATTCCTAATAGAACAATCACTCTCCCACTACATCTAGTGAAGATGGTTTTGTCATATTGCACAATAAATACAACTTACATGTCTCTATTGGTTCAACAACTGAAGGAGTCTGGATAACCATCATTATGGATTCTTGAAATGCATTTCTCATTTATGCACTCTAGATGACAATGCTATAGGTATTCATTGTTTGAGTGATCAAGTCATTCAGTATATGTGTCATACACATTTGTCTCTTCAACTATCAAGTATAGACATAGGGCACTTCCATTTAAAATCTCATCTTTTAAGTTGAAACATCAATTCTTGTACATACAAGATACATGATGTTTTCATCAATGACAAGTATATAATAGCAATTCATTAATTCTATTACATGCTTATGAGTGACAAATTCCAATTATAGTGGCAGCAACTCTTGCTCCAAACAGTTTTAGCTTACTTCTTATTGGGTCTTGAAGTAGAGATATCTATCTCTGATCTTCTTACCCTTGTCCTTATATTGAGTACTGAAGACTTGGACTTTAGCTTAGCCTCCGAACCCTTCTTGGCCTTGACTTTTCCCTAGGACTCACTTCCACTAATCACCATCATAGGTTTGTCCTTCTTCAATCTTGCTTTGGCATTCATCCACATGCCAAGACATTTATAGAGTTTGGCCAAGTTACTCAAATGTAGCACTTGATAAACTGGTTATATGAATCAAGCAATGATTCTAGAATCATATCTATGGCCAACTCTTGACCTAAAAGAAATCCCAATTACTCTACATTCCCAACACATGGGGCTCTATTGGATCTCCCTCTACCAGTTTACACTCATATACATTTCTTGGTTTACATGATTCTTTGAGACATGTTATTATCTCGAGAATGTTCATGTCTTCATGTTGTTCATGCAACTCATAGTTCATACAACACAACATAAGGTACTCAATGTCTATGACATCATTAGCATGCTTCAAGTAAGCATCCATTTCAGCCTTAGGCACATTTGGAGTGGGTTCCTCTAGCTCTAGTCTTCTAAGGACATATAGCTTTCTCTCATGGATGATAACACTTCTCAAAGTCCCAAACCAGACGTGGAAGTTAATTCCCTTTAATTTTATCCTATTCAAGGACTTATCGCAATGATAACGTGGTTGTGTTTGTCTATAATTTTTTTTTGCAACTTTTCAAAACATTTTTGACTTGGTTTGATTTAATAAATTTGTCAATATTAATTATGCATTTAATTAATTATCTCTCCCACTATTTTGTTCATATTAATAAGCCTCATGTATACATTTGAAAGATTGCAATGCACAACTTTCTAGTGAGCTAAGATCCAAAACAATTAAGTCAATACCCAACCAACGTTGGCGCTCATGACCAATTATTAAGGTAGGAAACATTTGCTAATTGCATGTCATGCAACTCTTGGATAGATTGTGAGCACAACTCCTTGTCACAATCCGTCTACATGCTTCTAGGCACTTAATCATATTAAGGTCACCTAGTTAAGCCAGACCCATAAGCCAACATGATAGAATATGCACCCTGCTAGGGCAGACCCACATATCTACCATCACACTTCTACAAGATAGACGTCGCACCACGCTAGGGCATGCCCATGCATGGTCGATCAAAATTTTCATGCGTGCTCATTATGGAAAGCATCTTTGACTTAATATTTATTGAGGGATTTTATATATAAATACATATACATATCAAACCACCACATACTTTTAGTACGTATCATATACATGCTATAGCCACAATGAAAATTATGCAATATAAAACACACAAGAGATGGTTATGACCATTCGATTGTAATTCCATGGAGCCATAAGGAATTACTACCACCTAAGGTCCAAATCATATGCAACCTATTTTTGATCAAGATCTGTGCTCGAACCAATCTAGGTTGATCGGTTAAACTCTTAAACTGATCAGATTGCCTCCTGGTCATTCTGTTGGGCTCTAGAAACGGTCGTCTAGTCTTCAGGTTCAAGTGACGTCTAGACTCCCCCAGCCGATTGGTTGGGCCAATAGTTGATCAGTTCATCCTCCTATCGTTTGGCCTCCTCATTCCTCCATTCGATCAACTCATCTTATAATATGGTTGATTCGTCTGGTGCAAAAGACCTTCTTACGATGAAACATAAATTAAAACTATCATATTCCTTATTACATTGTAAAAGGGAAAACCTCAAGTTACATTCGAGGGAAAATAGGAAGAAGAGCATAAATTTACATTTGGAAAGGAGGAGAGAGGCTCGATATGCAAACTGAGATATAAATAGGAATAAACAACCACAACCATGTACACACAAATCAAGGGTTATTGGCTATAACCATGCTTCACATCCACCATCAAAACCAACTTTTTAGGTGACGCATGAAAATTGCATGTATATATATATATGTATATATAAGTTTGTGGAGTCGTATGTGGAATTTAATTAGATATTCACTTTAAACAATTTATTATTTGCATTGTATGCAATAAAATAAATCCGATCATATCAATTTAAATCTAGATACACTGTAAATTGACGTGGCTCTGATACCACTGTAGGGAAATCAAGGCGACAAATAAGGCAGCGGTAACAAAAATTTAAAGCCTGATTCCCCTTAATAGTAAGATGACGTCAAAAACAATGTATCTAGGAAGGAAAATAATAAGAGTTATATTTGGTCCTAGAGCAAGTCCATCGACAACTCTTAATGCAATATCATGCTTCTTCTCTAAGCAACAACTTGCTTCTTTTTCAACAACACTCAAACAGTCGTCAGCAATAACCTCCAGGTTTGGCACCACATATGGTAGTTGATATTGTTTTCCTAGTGGAAGACAACAACCTCCTACCATTAGAGTAGTCCACACGGACCACCGAGAACTCTATGTTGTGCTACTAGAGCCAATAGGAAGGAGTTGTCCCTTTTGAACATCAACCTGCTAGAGTTGATTCGCTCTTGCACAATTGTCTCTCCCTTACTATCCCCCCCTTTATCGGATAGGACTTGCGTGGTCTCATTAATGGTTACTAAAACTAGGGAGGACAACAATTGTCTAACCAACTGGTGTGTCTGAGAAGCCCCCAGTACCCCTCTATTTATAGGAGAGGCCAGGATCATGGTTCCCAATCTGTGCAGGAGTCAAAAGAGGTGAATTCATGATTTTTTTGAAACCTACACATGAAAAACCGGTTGGTTTGCACACCCAACCGATCAGTTTGTGCGTGAACCGGTCGTTTCATACAGTGAACCAGTCAGTTCATGCAATTTCCTATTCTGAATCAAATTGGTAATCAATGCCCAATTAATGCTAAACATGACATAAACATCATTCCTTGTTCCAATCAAATTGGCAACTAAAGCGGGCGACCTAGATAGTGAACCGATCGGTTCACATAGTGAAACAATCATTTCACCGATGAAATGGTCATTTCACATGTCTAGTTTTGGTAGAGTTCAAGCAATATTGATTCCAATTAACCTGACACTCCAACCGATCAGATCAACACTTGAACTAGTCAGTTCAGAGTCCAGTTAGTCAACTTTGAACCTCAATTATTTAATTGAATACCAAACACTTTTAATAATCAAGTTAAACATCATTCATGAATATACTCATATTCCAAGTGTATCCTATGTGTGTGACCCTATAGGTCCAGAATTACATTGGCAATGAATGTCCATAACCAATTATGACATCAGAATCAAAGAGTAGCATCTAGCAACACATCATTGCTACTGAAGTAATTTAAAAAGTTGGAGAACAACTTCAACCTACAATTCGTGATCAGTGTTACCATGTCCGTTTAGTTCCTTTTTCTCTAATATCTGTATTTGAACTCGAGACATGGTATCATCATCATGTCAACGTTCAATCCATGTTCCATGAACTAGAGTAGACTGTCTGATATGCATGAGACTTCACATATCACATATTGAATCACATGAATACGGTTGTACATTTCTCAATCTCGCTTATCAAGAGGCCCTGGATATCAATCTCTTATAGGAGGGACAAATACCATCTACATCACTCACACTCAATCCCCATGTGTCACAATGCACCCAAGAATCACCTTTATGGCAAACCTTATTCAGGATCGCGATGAATGATGTCAAAGTACATGAACGACATGTGATGAATGTAGTGACTTCATCTCTAAGAACCACAATCACCACTATTACTATGAGAGATGATTGTGACTACCATTCCATGGTATCCATGTATCACTCTCATGGTGGGTTTGTCTGATACAATGTTCTCTAACATGTACCTATGTGCTTGAATTCATATCACATATCATGACTAATAAGACTTTATCACTAGTCAGCACATTCTCTAGTCTTATTATTAATATTATCTATTTTTCTTCCACAGTAACATCCTACTAGGGACATAACAAGAATCTATGTACCTTGAACAGTCGTATGATTTCATTATTCAAGTCACACACTTGAAGACATACGTCATTGAGTAACATCATTCTTTAGACAACTACTATGTTTGTGTCATCATTTCATGCTGAAACAAACATAATAGACATAATTACCTTTATTATTATCAAATCAGGTATCTAATGCCACATTCCGATCATCATATGATTGTCTCTCTGGGCATATATACCAACAATAATAGCTCATTTCTCTTTCAATCTTGGAAAGAAATCATATTCTAATATATTCTCTTATTGAGTGCAAGATAGGACAAAAAAGTTTATTTATTGCCTTCAAGTTGTCTTTCTAGCAACTTATAAACAATTCCCTAGTTACTTATCAATTTTTCATTGCATTTGGAAATTCCTATATTATTGAATTTTCCACTTTTCTTTAACCACTAATTAATAATGGATTGTTGAGAACATCAAAATACACAAAATCTTTTCTATATGGAGAAATTTCATTCACAACCAAAATTATCAAACAAGATATGGAAAACTCAAAATTTCTAATGTGTCCTAGACAGTCCATTATTTGCATCCAAATATATGTATAAATACATGAAATTCAGGTTATAACATCCTTTCCCTCTTATAAGAATTTTATCCTCAAAATTTGACTAGTTAACCAATAAGATGGGATGAGACTTTTTCATGTCTGTTTTTAGCTCCCATGTGGCTTCATCCTCACCATGGTGCTTCCAAAGAGCCTTTACCATCTCAATATTTTTTTTCTAAGCTTTGTCACCTTGGAATCCAAGATCCTCACAAGTGAATCAAGGTATGACAATCTCCCTTGGAGTTCTATAGGTTTGATGTTCAATACATGGGCATGATCCTTCACATAGTGCTTCAGATTGGATGCATGGAATACATGATGCATAATGCTATGTTGTGGTGGTAAAGCTATATGATAAGGGTCCTCACCAATTGGTTCTAGAACCTCAAACGGACCCACATATGTCGAACTTAGTTTTCCTCTATTTTTAGCTATAGCTTGGATGGGTCAGATTTTCAAAAACACATGGTCTCCCATAGCAAAATGTAGATATGTCTGCTTTGCATCAACTTATAGCTTCTTCTGATCTTGGGCTTTCTTCAACCTCTGCTTGATCAATGTGACTTTAGTGACTATCACAACCACCCATAAATAGCTTCATACGGAGGCATCTTGATATTGGCTTGGTAACTATTATTGTAGAAAAACTTGGCTAAGGGTAGGAATTGTTCCCACGATCCATTCCCATCTAGGGCACAAGCTCTGAACAAATCTTCTAGGGTCTATATAGTATGTTCAGACTAACCATCGATATGAGGGTGATAGGTTGTGCTAAACTTCAGCCTTGTGCCAAGTTCTTCTTGGACTTGTTTCCACAACTTAGAGGTGAGCTTAGGGCCAATGTTAGAGATGATAGAACTTGGAGCACCATGCAAACATACTATCTCTCTAATATATAGCTTAGCTAAGTCTGACACCTTGGCAGTAATCCTCTAGGGAAAGTGTAAGGAGTGGGCCCTGACAAGGGATCCATCCCACTCCCTACTAAATTAAAAAAAGGAAACATCCCATATATCAAACACTAGCATAATTTTTGTGTGTGCAAAAGGGATGATAACCAATTTATTCAAAATGTATGTATCATGATACCAAACGTAGCAGTGGAATACAAAACATCACTATTATAATACTCGATATAATCACTATGACAACTCAATACCACACAAAGGAGATTACTCAAAACATAACACATGATCAATGACTAAACACTCACATAACCAGAAAAGTAGGTAAATTAAAACTGATCTCACATTACCAACATGTGCGAAAACATACTACAACAAGGTCCAACAACCTATATCATATCACATACCACATCAGGTATTTACATTTGTTCAGTGGCATCAATTACAACCTGTTACAAAAGCACCTGTTCACATGTACATGCCACATATACAAACTACATGCATACTACCAAAACCACACAAGTATATAACATCTACAAAACATTCCCTTTCGACACCTGAGGATGACACTAGAGCTCTACTACAACAACTAGCAACTATCCAACCTTTTACGTCTACTGATCTCCAAGCTTCTCTTCCTCAATAGCATGATCATGCCCACATTGACGATGACCACCTAAAAAGATGCGGTAGCCCAAAAGGTGAGACCAATGTCCCAACGAGAGATATAACTCTCAACCAATAGTTATTGAAACACATCAAGATATATTCTTATTAAACAAGATGAGAAGATTCATCTAAATGGATAATTTAAATTGGTTACATAAGTTAAGTAGCTAAGACAGATAAGCATAGCATTATATATGATTAGAAGGAATATGGAGAACATGTAAGACTATCAACCACTAAAAATGATTTTCTCTTACCACATTATATAACAACTAAATAGTATAAGAAACAAGGCAATGGTAAACATCCAACGTGAATCATGTTTAACCCTAGACAGATATACTACATGGTCGTATTACATATTTTATTAATACTTGAGGAGTTTGAGGTATATGACGTGGGTTTTACTGCACTAACAAATCCACCTAGGGCTGAAATCCCTAAGTCTTTACCAAAACCTTGTGTAATAGTACCACCCACAAGCGAACGAGTCTTATCGCAATATAGTTAAGGATCGAATCCCAAGAGAAAACTTTTTTAAGAATCTTACTAGTCAAATATGGATCAACTAAGACTAATATTTAGAACAAAGAGTTGGTTTGGGTTTAGTTAAACTAATTGCAAGGGAAGTAAAAAAGCGGGATTAAAACTAAGTTTAGATTAATGATGGGAATCACTGGGGTGGAATCGGGTTTCAACACCACTACACATGCAAACACATCCTGGCTAGATACAACTATCCAAATGGAGTAGCAAACCATCCATTGGGAAATAAAGTTTGTGTAAGCATCTCCATGGGCTCGATGTCTTGTTACCCACAGCTCCCACACTTACTACTCTGGAGATATCCCTTCAGAAGTTCTCGTCCGGGCATCAGCCATGTCAATCGATATTCAAATCCTAAGTATTGAAGTTCTCACCACAAAGGAATATAATAGATCATGCAAGGTAGGTGATCAATCCACAAAGCATGCATTAAACTATTAACAACAAAATGGAAAGTTATATACAAGCCATGGAATGTTATAAGATGAACATGTAAGCATAGGCAGTGGGGTTAGTCCCCACACCCCAGTGAAATGGACTACTCACTCCTCATGATAGAAATACAAATAACAAGAGAGAGGGAAGATTCTTCCATGGTCATGGCGAAGAAGATGATCACAACTCGGTGGAGAAATGATCTTATACACGATGGCGAGGTAGATCTGGATGATGAGGGGAAGAACACCAAGATGGACGAGGATGATCTTCTCTCTATCCTTCTTCCTTCTCTTCTCGTACTCTGGCTCGTAGGAGATGAAGTGGTAGATGGTTGATGGATGAAGGTGCTACAAATCTGAACTCCCATCACTCTCATGGCTAGAATATAGATCTAGATTGAGTGGAGATGGTGGAGTAGCAAGGACACCACAAAGTAGTCTTTGGCGACGGTTGATCAGCTTCCTTGGCTGGGAATAGAGTGGTAGCCTATCAACCTCATAGAGTGGAAGAGATGTCTCAGATGAAGGAGGGGGTCGTCTATTTATAGGTGTATATTTGGAGAGCACTGACTTAACTACCACGGTCACAACCTTCAATATCATTCTTGGTATTCCTCGACACGACCGTGCCAGGTGTGCACCCGACCGTGCCGAGGTGGGCACCGCAGTCAAGGTCTTTGCCACATTCGAGGTGTTTTTCCATGGTCGAGGTCATGTGTTGCGGTCATGGTGGGGTCTTCTTGGTCATGGTCGTGCTACCTTGACCTCGGCCTGACCGTGCCGAGGTGCGCTCGGTCGTGTCGAGTGTCAGTTGAGGCTACATCTTGACCGCAGTCGCGGTCCTTTTTACATTATAGTTGTGGCCATCCTTATGCCGTGGTCGCAACCCTTTTGGAATAAACCCATCCCCACAGGGGGGGCTATTGCTATGGATCGATGGGCCTACATTGACGAATCCTCTAACTGATGAGGATGATTTCTAATGAAGGAACTAGCCATAAAAAATAAGTTCCAAATTATCAAAAGTTTCTCAGGCCTGCTAGTCGATTAGCGGGACCATCATCTCCTACACTGGTGCACATAGTTTGATGCTTAATCCTACAATTGAGATGAATGGATTTGATCAAAACTCTAAATAATCATATGAAACTGAGGAAAATTGTATATGAGCAGATTCAGGGGGCATATGTGAGCTTTCAGTGCTAAACAGGGCCAAAAATGGTGACAAAAAATAAGATGAATATGCATTCATTAGTATAGCATGTTGGGAAATAGGGTGACATAATGGCACCAGAAACAAAAATTTAACACCTATGTTCCCCATAAACTAGCAGATCGTGTCAACAACTATATAATGGAAAGGATGATTTTGAGGATATACATGGTCCTGGAGCAAGTCTAGTGACATATTCCTCATTGTTGTAGATGTACAACTGTCTTCTAGTTTCTCTTGAACGATGTCTATGCAGCTCCTGGTCTTCACCATAGACATTAGAGTGGAACAATGTCTCTAGCGGCTCCTACGGTCTCGCCACAAACTGCGAGTTGACGTTGTCCTCCTAGCAGTAGACAAAAGACTCCTGCCTCTAGAGTAGTCGACACGAACCATTGGGAACTCCAAGTTGTTCTACCAAAGCCAACGGGAAGGAGTTGTCCCCTTTTATCAGTGTACTAGTTGCTGACATGCTCTCCCACAACAACTGATCTCAGTTGTTCTCTCCTTCGCTATCTCTCCATTTGATGGATAGGAATTTCTTGGGCTCTCTATTGGTTACCACAACCAGAGAGGTCAACAATTGTCAGAGCAACTAATTCTCAATTGTGTGTCTTGGGAAGCCCCCAATACCCATCTATTTATAGTAGAGGCTAGGGTCAGGGTTCCCAATCGGTGTGGGAGTACAAGGGTTTAGAATAACGAATGTTTTGGAACCTAAAAACACATCGAAATGGTTGTCTCATGAGTGAGATGGTTGTCTCGCACAATGAGATAGTCTTCTTACACAACGAGACAATCGTTTTGTGTAGTTTCATGTTTTGAATCAAATTGGCAATTCAAATCTAATTAATGCACAACATGACATCAACACTAATCCTTTATGCAATCGAATTTTCCCACAAACTGGGTATCTCGCTCATGCGAGTCTGTTGTCTTGTGACCAAAAACTGATTATCTCACTCACATGAGCTAGTCATCTCACAACCATGAACTGCCCGTCTCATGACTATCATGCAAGACAGTTGTCTCTCTTATGCGAGATGGTCGTCTCGTACCCCAATTCTGGCAGAACTCAGCGAATTCAATTTCTAATGAACCTGACACTCCAACTAGTCAGTCCAACACTTGAACTTGATGATTCTGAGTCCAACCAGTTGATCTATTGTTTAATTTAACACCTAAACACCCTTAGCATTCAATCTAAACATCATTCATGAATATACTCCTTTAATCCAAGTGTATCCTATGTGTGTGACCCTATAGGTCCAAAATTACATTGGCAGTGAATGTCCATAACTACTTATGACATCACAAGCAAAGAGTGGTGCCTAGTCACACATTATTTCTACCCAAGTAATTTTGAAAGTTGGAGAACAACTTCAACCTACAATTCATGATTAGTGTTACCACGATCCTATAGTTCCTTTGTCTCTGATATCTGAATTGAACTAAAGGCATGGAATCGTCATCCTCTCAATGTTCAACTCATGTTCCTTGAACTAGAACAGACTGTATGAGATGCATATGTATCACATATTGAATCAATGAGTACGGCCACACATTTCTCAGTTTCGCCTATCAAGAAGACTTGGATATAAAACTCATGTAGGAGGGACAAATCCCATCTACATCACTCACACTCAATCCCCATGTGTCAAAGCTACCCAATCATCACCTGTATCGCAACCCATATTTCAGGATTACGTTTGATGATGTCAAAGTATACCCAATGACATTTGATGAGTGTAGTGATTTTAGGACTAAGAACCACAATCACCACTATCACTATGAGAGATGATTCTCACTACCATTCCATGGTCTCCACGCATCACTCTCACAGTGGGTCTGTCTGATACACTATTCTCTAACATGTATCTGTGTGAGTGACTTGATATCATATATCATGACTAATGAGACTTTGTCATCAGTCAACACACACTCTAGTCTTATGTATTATTGTTGTCTATATTGCTTCCAAAGTAATATCCATATAGGGACATAACAAGAATGTATGTAATCTTAGCATCCATATGATCTCATTATTCAAGTCACGTACTTGAAAACATATGTCATCGAGTAACATCATTCTTTAGACACGTACTTATGCATGTGTCATAATCTCAAGATTGAGACAAACATAATAGAAGGAATCACCTTTATTATTATCAAATCATGTATTTAATGCCACATTCCAATCATCATATGATTGGCTCTTTGGGCATACATACCAATAGACTCCCACTTGCACTTAGATCCAATCACCCATGAATCTTATTCCAAGCTATCTTAGCATGCCCATCATGTTTTTGCTACGCAAACACTTTTATAGTGGGTTTAACAATATTTGCTTCAAGTCAATATTTTGCAATTTTCACATCTCTTGATTGTACAACATCTTATATGAGATGGAAGTGTCATAGTATGGCATCTGAGATTCCTTGCCTTTCATATAGATCCATTGTTGTCAAAGTATTTTACTACGCCATCAATGGTTGGAACCACATACAAGTTCACCCATATCAACTTCGTGACCCATACAGTATCCTCTGTTGTTCTCATAACACAAAGATACTCGACTTTTTTTTGTAGATTTGAACAACTATCATTAGCTCATAACCCTTTCTAGCTTACTATTCTCATTTAATGTTATACATAAATTTAGATTGTGGTCATAATTTGTTAGTTTGGAAGCTTGCATCGGTGTAACCATTTACACCCAACTCTTCCTTTTTACCTAACCAAGGAACAAATCCTTTTCGTGCTTCACAAGCACCCAAGAATGTTCTTTATGGCATTCCAGTAACTCTCACTAGTATCTGACATATACCCATTCATCATGTCTAATACATACAAGATTGTTAGGTAGGTATATATATGTTCTCTCATCATGTCCAATACATATGAGATTATTTGATATCCTCTCGTCGTGTCAAATACATACGAGATAAATGGATATCCTCTCATCAAGTCCAATACATACAAGATAATGGGATAAGTACATAACATTGTATTCAAGATAGATCCAATTGCAAATGCATTTGGCATATATCCATGTGTTCCTATTCTTCATAAGAATTGGAACGCTAGGCTCCTGAGAGACCAACTCCATGGAACATGGACACATTTTCTCTCATTGAGTCTTACATGTTGAACCCTATCAACAACTTGGTAATGTATGTGCTCTCAAGTTAAGAATCTTTCCATATCTATATGTATAGATCTCAATCCTATCACATAGGATGCTTCACCTAAACCCTTCATATAGAAGGTACTTTCCTTGCCATGTTTTAACATATGTAGGATAAGGACATTATTACTCATCAATATGTGGAATATATAAATATGCTCCCACGAAATATTTTGTAATCAATATTTCATCTTCATTCTTACGAAAGCCAAACTCTTCGACTATCTGGTCAAATTGAAGATCCCGATTCTAATATTCTTGCTTCAATCTACATATTGACCTTTGTAGCTTATAGACTTTATTTGCAATATTAGATTTATAAAACCTTTAGTTTGTGTCACGTACACATCCTTATAAATATTCCAGTTAAGGAATGAGGTTTTAACATCCTTATGCCAAATCTCATAGTCATAATTAGCTACAACAACAAGCGTGATCCAGATGGATTTAACCATGGTAATTGTTGAAAGACATCATTATGTTCAACACCTTGAACTTGTTGAAACTCTTTGTGACCAATCTACCCTTCTATGTTGGTCTCCTTTCAAAGACCCTAATGCACCTTGTGGGTTTTACCCCTTTAGGTGGATCCAACAATGTCACACCTTCTTGGTTTACATGGAGTCCATCTTTGATCCCATGACCTCAATCCATTTCTCATGTTTTGGTCCCTCTGTAGTTTCTAGGTAGGTTTTTGACTCATCGTCTATGATCAACTTAACAAATTTATGAGTTATAAGATATCACCATCTTTCAAACTCAAGGTGTGTTCTACTAGAACTATGATTTCTATGTGTTACACAAGGAACTTGGGATTCCACAATAGCTTGTGATTCTCTTTGTTCCCACTGTATCTCTTTAGGTTCAATATTTTCTTATTCATCTTGAACATTTTGATTTCCACTTTTTCTCCCACTGATTCTTTTGGAACTAAATTCCTCTTTAGGAATGCAACCATCTGATTGTATTGTAGAAGCTCCAATGGTAGGTAAGTGAGAGAAGCTCCAACTTCTCTCTAGAAAAATCACTCCGGTCCATCCCCATCTCAGCTCAGTACCTTCGGCTCCTTCCGACGTGTTCCCTCTGCCTCAAAGCTTTCGCTCGGCCTCTCTGCTGGCGACGATCATCCTCACTCTGCCAGCGTCAGACTCTCCCCATACAGCTATCAAAAAACCCTTTTTAGGTTTTTCCTTCCTCGACCTACTCTCTGCTTGTCGGCAATGGTTGACATCCTACAGCCATGAGATCCTTTTTTCCAACTCTAGAGCGCTTCCTCACCGCCGGGCTATAGTGCTTCCCAACATGCACTTGGGTTTCCCAGGTTTGAAAACAAAATTGCCTCTGCTTTTCTAATTTTGCTCTCTGGCGATACCGAATCGAGTGCTTCATCTCCTACCTCCACCATGTTCCGCCAAATCTTCGCCTCTGACTACCTGTCTAAACAGCACCTCTTTTCCTGAAAAGGCTCCTTCTTTTTCTCCACAACAGTCCGCAATAAATTCTAAAAATAACAACATCCTTTGCAACACTCCTTGGGCATCACAAACGGTTTACAGTTACATGCAGAAGTTATTTCAATGATTACGCCTTGTAGAACATCTGAGATCGAGCTTACCCACGAGCTTCATACCATCTCAGCTAACATCTCCACCCTCATACAAAAATCTTGCTTCAAAAATCCAAAATTATATTCTCTCTGCCGGTTACTGCTTTCCTTCCTGAGAACACCTTTGGCAGTCAGATCAAATCAGCACAAAAGTCAGCACAGAGAATAGCAATAAAGACCCATCAATTGATCTGATAACATCATGCGTACAGGAGGAGTGCTCACCCTCGCCTCATGCATAAATTCACCTTGCATGCATAGAAATGGTAAGACTTCAGCCTTCCGTCGAGCTCTAAGGAAAAAAAACCCTTGGTGACAAACGGAAGCACAAAAACTCCATCATCTCCTGCCAACATGAATTCCCATTTCTCCTTCATAGAAATCCCTCTCGCAGATCCATCCTATTCTAAGAGCATCCCATTACCACGAGCTTGGATCTATAACAAGAACGACATCTCGCCTGGCACCTGTATGATAAACATGGGTCATCGCTCCTTCCAGGTGAAGGTCTCGTGGTCCATCCCCACCAATCAAACTTGGGGAAAAAACTCCCTTCCTCCTCATATCGGAAGGCTGGAGCGACATGCACGACGAGTTGAAGCTCAAGCCTGAATGGTCGATTTTCTTACAGCCGATGGAAAATCGCACTTTTTGTGCCTGGGTGCGTGACTTCGTCCATAACACTCCTCCTGAGCTAGCCTATCTTTACAAAAAACATGATCAAGATAGCTCTTCATCCTCCAACTCGGCAGACCAACTCTTCGTCAGGGACGAGTACCAATCCCCCTTGGGAGCAAAATCATGGCCTATCTCCATCTCCTCAGGCTCTGAGGGAGACGATGATGCAGTCACATCCTATATGGAACAAAAACAAAGTTCAATCGCTGAAAGGTACAACCTTTTCCCCTCCCCATCGTTTAAGGAAAAATATAAGCCCAATTTATCATCTTTACATAAAATCCTAATCCCTCGTACCTCCCAGGTAGAGGATGTCATCCCAAATGACTTATTTTGCCTTAACTCTGAATTCCCTATTCTGGGACAAGCAAAATCATCCTTTCTCATAAACAATCTCCTAGACAAAACCCCCACCGCCCAAATCTGGACATCGGTCCCCCCAAAAACCTTTTAGAGCTCTGCACTGTTCTCTTTGCCTCTGTAACAACCACTCGACATCCAGATGCTTTTCTCACCACAGATGTTTTGGATGCCACTAGATAGGTCACATAAAAAGATTCTGCAAAGCACACCTCCTCCCAAACCAGGACAAAAACCATGCAGATCCCATCTCCTCCTCCATGCACTCTATCTCGACTAGTTTCTCACCTTTTCACAAAACCTCCATTGTCCCAAAAAAGCCCTTTTCTGATCCCTGGCACAACTCACACCTCCCCAAACATCATTACCTTTCAAAAAACCCCTTTGCATGCTTCGCAAATCTCCCGCCTGATCATGCAAATGCTACCCCTTCACGCCATCCGAACACAAACTCTTGGACTCCTCCTATATCTAAACCCTTTCACAAGCCAAAGAACCATACAATCACTACGCTCAAACCACAATCCAAAAACCCTCCTCCTCAAAATCCTTCTCAATCTCACAAAACAAACTATCAAACTACCTCACCAAACATGAAAGTCCCTAACCACCTGGAATATGCGATCGCTCTTGACCTTCCAACCAACTCCATACGCCTTCTCAAGGTCCTCACCCTAAGAAGCATTCTCGTTTCAGCTGAAAACAACCTTGACAACAACCCTATCAATGTCCTGGATATTACCCGTGCCTTAGCCCTTCTCCTTCCCGGTCATACCATCCTTAAACCAAAAATTTTATCTGATGGGTTTTACAGGAGGCAGAGAAGCAGCGGAAACAAAAAATTTTCTCCCCAAACCCGGAACAAAAGGAATAGCATCAACATCTATATAATAGGAAAGACGGTTTGTGAATCATACCTTGTCCCGAGGCTTGCTCGGGGACAATACCACGCGCCTTGCGCGGTCTTCACCTCTGGTCTTGGACGGTGTCTGTGCAGCTCCTGGTCACACCGGGACTGAAGACTCCTCCTCCTACCGGACTGTCGGATGACAGTTGTCCTCCTGAGCGGTAGTGACCTCCTGCCTCTGAAGTAGTCCACACGGACCACCTGGAACTCCACTCTCCTTGTCCCACAAGGAAGTGGAAGGAGTCGCACCCTCCTGTTGACGTACTAGTCACCAACACACTCTCCTGCTGTCAATTGCAACTGTAGTTGTCCTTCCCTTGCTGCACCTCCCTTTGCGGGAAGCACTTGCTCGGGCTCTCTCTCGGTTACCAAAACCAGAGAGAACGAAAACTTTGCAGAGCAATCAACTTGCACTGAGTTGTACTCTGAGAAGCCCCCAATACCCCTATATATATAGGCGGGTCATGGGACAGGGTTCTCTGTGCCCGAAAATACGGGACTAAAGCAGGAGTAGAAGGGTTCGAGAATTTTCCACAAAAAGCAAACGGTTCGTAACTTGAAATGATCGATTCACAACTGAACCGATCGGTTCAGCCATTGAGCCGATCGGTTGGACCTGAGCCGATCGTTTGGGGCACTCCAACCGATCGGTTGGTGCCCTGAACCGATCGGTTCATAGTCCTAATTCGGCTCAAAAAGACTTTCCTTGTTTCGTTCCCAATTGGTATCGAATACCGATGTTATTCCCAATTGAATTGGGCAATTTGAAACCAAAGGAAAATTCTTGCCGACATGACTTTTCCCAACTGGTCGGTTGCACCAGTTGAGCCGATCGGTTCAACCCTTGAACCGGTCATTTCAACCTGGGCATGAGCCGATCGGCCTGGACACTCCAGCCGACCGGTTCAGCAACCTCAGCCGACCGGTTCATCACATGAACCGATCGGTTGGGAGCACAGGTTGGGCAAAATCAGTCAATTGCAATTTCAATCAATCTGATACTCCAATCAATGCGTCCAACACCTTGAACCATACGATATTGAGCCATCGACTGATTGAGTGTTTAATTGAACTACTAAACTCCTTTAGTAATCAATCTAAACATTGCTTTGTGGACAAAACTCCTCTTCCAGGTTAAATCCTATGTGTGTGACCCTGCAGGTCCATTTCACGTTGGCAGTGAAAGTCCATAACACTTATGACTTCACAAGCAAAGAGCGGTGCCTAGTCACACATCAGTGCTACCCAAGTGAAAGTAGAAAGTTGGAGAACAACTTTCATCCTACAATCCGTGAATGGTGTTACAGTGAATGTATAATTCCTTTGTCACTGATATCCAGAATGAACTCGAGGCATGGAACAGTCATCCTGTCAATGTTCATTCATTTCCTTGATCTCAGAGTAGACCGAGTGAGATGTGTATGACATCAATATCACATATTGATTCACACGTGCATGCGCATGCCTTTCTCAATCCTACTCATCAAGTGGCCAAGGATATCAAACTCCCTTAGGAGGGACAAATCCCATATCTATCACTCACCCCTCAAAAGCCCCATGTGTCAAAGCCACCCAATCATCACCTTTATAACAACCCATGTTTCAGGACTACGTTTGATGATGTCAAAGTGTACCCAACGACATGTGTTGAGTGCAGTGATTTCAGGTCTAAGAATCACACTCACCACCATCACTGTGAGAGCTGACTGTGACTACCATGTCATGGTTCCATGTGTCACTCTCACGGTGGGTCTGTCCGGTACCTTGTTCTCTAACAAGTACCTATGTGCTTGGTTTGATATCACCATATCATGACTAATGAGATTCTGTCATCAACCAACACACAATCTAGTCTTTAGTGTTATTGATGTCTATGGTTATTTCCACAATAACAACCGACTAGGGACTAAACAAGAAGGAATACTCTTAGCATCCATATGATCTCATCATTTAGGTCCTCAACCCAAAAGCATACGTCATTGAGTAAAACAATCTTTAGACATCTATCATGTTACACCATCATCTCAGAAACAGTTTAAATATATAGATTGGAAATTGCCTTTATTATTATTCAAATCATTTACAAAGTATCCCATTACAATCATCATATGACTTGCTCTATGGGAATACATACCAACAGACTCCCACTTGCACTTAGAGCCAGTCACCAAGGAAACGCAGTCCTTGTGACCTAGCATGACCATCATGCTTCTGCTGAGAAAGGGCCTTAGTCAGTGGATCAGCTATGTTGTCTTCAGTTGGTACTTTGCAAATCTTCACATCTCCTCGCTGTACGATCTCTCGTATGAGATGGAAGCGCCGCAGTATGTGCTTGGACCGCTGATGTGATCTGGGCTCCTTAGCTTGTGCAATAGCTCCATTATTGTCACAATAAAGCTCAATTGCATCACAGCTACTGGGAACTACACCAAGTTCAGAAATGAACTTCCTGATCCACACAGCCTCCTTTGCTGCATGCGAAGCAGCAATATACTCGGCCTCTGTAGTAGAATCGGCAATTGTTTCTTGCTTGGAACTCTTCCAGCTCACAACTCCATTATTAAGGCAAAACACAAATCCTGACTGCGATTTGTAATCATCTTTATCGGTTTGGAAGCTTGCATCAGTGTAACCCTTTACAACCAACTCTTCCTCGCCGCCGTACACAAGAAACTGATCCTTAGTCCTTCGCAAGTACTTGAGGATGTTCTTCACGGCTGTCCAGTGAGCATCCATGGGATGTGGCTGGTACCTTCTCGTCATGCTGAGAGCATACGAGACATCTGGGTGTGTGCACAACATAGCATACACGATGGATCCAATGGCTGATGCATATGTGATCCCATTCATACGCTCCCTCTCTTCACAAGATTGGGGACATTGAGCTCTAGAGACGGTAACTCCATGTAGCATAGGGACGTTGCCTCTCTTTGAGTTCTCCATGCTGAACCGCTTCAGCACCTTGTCAATGTACGTGCTCTGACTTAGTCCGAGAAGCCTTCTAGATCTATCTCTATAGATCTTAATTCCTAGAATATAGGATGCTTCTCCTAAGTCCTTCATTGAGAAAGTTTTCCCAAGCCAAGTCTTTACCTTCTCTAAGGCTAAGACATCATTCCCCATCAAAAGTATGTCATCCACATACAATATGAGAAATGTGGTCAATCTCCCACTAACCTTATTGTACACACAAGGTTCATCTTTATTTTGAATAAAGCCAAACACTTTGACTTCTTCATCAAATCGAAGATTCCAACTCCGAGATGCTTGCTTCAATCCATAGATTGACCTTTGTAGTTTATAGACTTTATTGGCATTCTTTGGATCTACAAAACCTTCAGGCTGTGTCATGTACACATCCTCATGAATATTCCCGTTAAGGAATGTTATTTTAACATCCATCTGCCAAATCTCATAGTCAGAATAAGCTGCAATAGCAAGCATGATCCTGATGGACTTAATCATGGCAACTGGAGAAAAGGTTTCGTCATAGTCAACACCTTGAATTTGTCGAAAACCCTTTGCAACCAATCTACCTTTATAAGTTTGCACATTGCCATCCATGTCAGTCTTTTTCTTGAAGACCCACTTGCACCCTATGGGTTTTACCCCTTCGGGTGGTTCCACCAAAGTCCATACTTTGTTGGAGTACATGGATTCCATCTCGGATCTCATGGCTTCTAGCCATTTCTCAGAATCTGGTCCCTCCATAGCCTCTACGTAGGTAGTTGGATCATCATTTATGATCAACTCTCCACCTTCCTGAGTTACAAGGTATCCAAACCTCTCAGGTTCAAGGCGAGTCCTACTAGATCTACGAGGTCCTTGTGTTACCTGAGGAGACTGAGATTCCACAATACCTTGTGAATCTACATTTTCCTCGGGTACATCTACCGTTTCAATGTTCTCTTATTGGGCTTGAACCTCTTCAAGCTCTATATTCCTCCCACTGTTTCCTTTGGAAATAAATTCCTTCTCTAGGAACACAGCATCCCTGGCAACAAACACTTTGTTGTCAGTAGGGTGGTATATATAGTATCCCTTGGTTTCCTTGGGATATCCAACAAAGTAACATTTATCAGATTTGGGTCCAAGCTTATCAGGAAACATTTTCTTGACGTAAGCCCCACAACCCCAAATCTTCATAAAAGACAAATTGGGACGCTTCCCAGTCCATATCTCATGTGGTGTCTTTTGAACCGATTTAGATGGTACACGGTTAAGTGTAAACGCGGCGGTTTCAAGAGCATAACCCCAGAAAGAAATTGGAAGATCAGCAATACTCATCATAGATCGCACCATATCTAACAATGTGCGATTCCTTCTTTCAGACACACCATTATGTTGTGGTGTTCCAGGCGGAGTCCATTGTGATACAATACCACAGGCTCGCAGAAGGTCCTCAAACTCCTGGCTCAAGTATTCTCCACCTCGATCGGAACGAAGTGCCTTAATACTTTTACCAAGCTGGTTCTGTACTTCATTCATGAAATCCTTGAACCTTTCAAGGGTTTCTAACTTATGTTTCATCAGGTACACATAGCCATACCTACTGAAGTCATCAGTAAAGGTAATGAAGTACCGATACCCACCTCTGGCATTAGTTCTAAAAGGCCCACATACATCAGTATGTATGAGTCCTAATAGATCACTAGCTCTCTCACCTTTACCTGAAAAGGGAGTCTTGGTCATCTTGCCCAACAAACAAGATTCACATGTCTCTATTGATTCATAATCAAAAGAGTCTAGATAACCATCCTTATGGAGTCTAGAAATGCGCTTCTCATTTATGTGCCCTAGACGACAATGCCAGAGATATGTTTTGTTTGAGTCGTTGAGTTTTTGCCTTTTGGTGTTTACGTTGTATACACTTGTCTCCAAGTCTATCAAGTATAGACCATAAGACATAGGGGCACTGCCATAAAAGATCCCATCTTTAGAAATGGAACACTTTCCATTCTTAATAAGAAATTCAAATCCATCTTTGTCCAAACAAGAGACGGAAATGATATTCCTATTTATGGCAGGTACATAATAGCAGTTCTTCAACTCTATTATTAGCCCACTAGGTAGAGTTAACTCATAGGTTCCTACAACACTGGCGGCAACTCTTGCCCCATTAGCAACATGTAGTTCAACCTCGCCTTTCCCCAAAGGCCTACTTCTCTTAAGATCCTTCACATTTGAACAAATGTGAGATCCGCATCCGGTATCAAGTACCCATGACGAAGAAGTAGTAAAGTTAATCTCTATCACGTATACACCAGAAGTAGAGATCTCTATCTCCAACTTCTTCTTCCATTGTCCCTTCCATCCTCTCCATGTAGAAGAAATTGGTTTGGCGAGAGAACACTTCTCTCCTTTACCTACTTTCTTCTTCACCAACGCATTAAGCGTACATAGAGTGGATTCTAAGGCTCCTGGTATATCTGGATTGTGCAGAACACTTCTCACAGTCCTCAACCAGTTATGGAATTTATTCTCAATTAATTTGCCCATTTTAAAAGATGATTCTTTTGCCATTCTACAAGAGAAAATTTGCATTTGTCAAAACCTTTTTGATTTGATTTGAATAAAATTTGACGATAGTTAATTAGGCCTTTAATTAATTACCGCTCTCACTATTTTGACTCAAATTGATAGCTCTCACCATCAATTCGAAAGATTGCAGCGTACAATCTTCTAGTGGGTCAAGATCCTAGAATCCTCTAAGCCATGGACCAGCTTTGGCTGTCACCCACAACTCAGATCTTCCGGGTAGGCAACTCTTGCCAATTGCATCATATGCAACTCTTGATGAATGAACATGCACAACACCTTGCCATGAACATTCCGTGCCTCTGGGCTTAGACGCTCTAAGAATCACCAGTTAAGTCAAACCCATAAGCCGACACGGTAAACATGCACCCTGCTTTGGCAGAACCTACATGTCGACCCTTCACACTTCCACAAGATAGACGGCGCACCACGCTTTGGCGTAACCTACGCTTGGTCGATCAAGTTTGCCATGTGTGTCGCTAATGGAAGGCATATAAGACTTAATATTTTAATGAGGGATTTGGTTTTATATACATATACATATCCAATCACCACAATATATAGTACGTATCATATACATGCTATATCCCACAGAAAACATGCATAAACGATAAAAGCAATGATTATGGCCATCCTATTTGTGATTCCTCGAGCCAAGAGGAATCACGGTCATCTAGGTCTACATCACATGCAACCTGTACAAGATGAAATCCGTGTCTACCTTTCTGGGTTTGATCAACTCATCTCCATGATTGATCGGCTCGCCATCAGGTACGTTGTCCGGGTGCCACCAGCCGATCGACTGGCGCCTCCAGCCGATCGGTTCACTGGTCATCGTGCATCTCCTCAGGTCGCCACCCGCTCATCTCGTTCCTCGAACCGGCCGTCTGGATCACCAACCGATCGTCTTCAGGTTGTCCGCCGTTCTTTCACATAACAGGAAATAAAATCTATCCTATTTTACAATTGAATTGTGAAACCCCGAGTTACATTCAGGAGGAGCAAAGGTAGGAAAAGAATTCTCGAATTATTTCGAGTTACATCAGGAATATGAGAAAGGGAATCGGTGCACAGACCGAGATGCAAGCAACCACACAAACAACCACACACAGATATAGGGGTTTATAGGCCATAATCATGCTACACATCCACCACAAAACTTGTTTAAGGGCGACGCGTATTGAGTGCATTAATATTACATATCATATATGTATATTAGGGATTTGTGGATTGGACATGTATACAGCCGATATTATTCGCATCGCATGCAATAAATAAAGGCGACAAACCAAAATCGATCACATCGATAATCCTAAAATATAGAGAGGTTGACGTGGCTCTGATACCACTGATGGGTTTTAGAGGAGGCAGAGAAGCAGCGGAAACAAAAATTTTTCTCCCCAAACCCGGAACAAAAGGAATAGCGTCAACATCTATATAATAGGAAAGATGGTTTGTGAATCATACCTTATCCCGAGGCTTGCTCGGGGACAATACCACGCGCCTTGCGCGGTCTTCACCTCCGGTCTTGGATGGTGTCTGTGCAGCTCCTGGTCACACCGGGACTGAAGACTCCTCCTCCTACCGGACTGTCAGATGACAGTTGTCCTCCTGAGCGGCAGTGACCTCCCGCCTCTGAAGTAGTCCACACAGACCACCTGGAACTCCACTCTCCTTGTCCCACAAGGAAGTGGAAGGAGTCACACCCTCCTGTTGACGTACTAGTCGCCAACACACTCTCCTGCTGTCAATTGCAAATGCAGTTGTCCTTCCCTTGCTGCACCTCCCTTTGCGGGAAGCACTTGCTCGGGCTCTCTCTCGGTTACCAAAACCAGAGAGAACGACAACTTTGCAGAGCAATCAACTTGCACTGAGTTGTACTCTGAGAAGCCCCCAATACCCCTATATATAGGCGGGTCATGGGACAGGGTTCTCTGTGCCCGGCAATACGGTACTAAAGCAGGAGTAGAAGGGTTCGAGAATTTTCCACAAAAAGCAACCGGTTCGTAACTTGAAATGATCGGTTCACAACTGAACTGATCGATTCGGCCATTGAGCCGATCGGTTGGACCTGAGCCGATCGTTTGGGGCACTCCAACCGATCAGTTGGTGCCCTGAACCGATCGGTTCATAGTCCTAATCCAGCTCAAAAAGACTTTCCTTGTTTCGTTCCCAATTGGTATCGAATACCAATGTTATTCCCAATCGAATTGGGCAATTTGAAACCAAAGGAAAATTCTTGCCGACATGACTTTTCCCAACTGGTCGGTTGCACCAGTTGAGCCTATGGTTCAACCCTTGAACCGGTCATTTCAACCTGGGCATGAGCCGATCGGCCTGGACACTCCACCGACCGGTTCAGCAACCTCAGCCGACCGGTTCATCACATGAACCGATCGGTTAGGAGAACAGGTTGGGCAAAATCAGTCAATTGCGATTTCAATCAATCCGATACTCCAATCAATGCGTCCAACACCTTGAACCATACGATATTGAGCCATCGACTGATTGAGTGTTTAATTGAACTACTAAACTCCTTTAGTAATCAATCTAAACATTGCTTTGTGGACAAAACTCCTCTTCCAGGTTAAATCCTATGTGTGTGACCCTGTAGGTCCATTTCACGTTGGCAATGAAAGTCCATAACACTTATGACTTCACAAGCAAAGAGCGGTGCCTAGTCACACATCAGTGCTACCCAAGTGAAAGTAGAAAGTTGGAGAACAACTTTCATCCTACAATCCGTGAATGGTGTTACAGTGAATGTATAATTCCTTTGTCACTGATATCCATAATGAACTCGAGGCATGGAACAATCATCCTGTCAATGTTCATTCATTTCCTTGATCTCAGAGTAAACCGAGTGAGATGTGTATGACATCAATATCACATATTGATTCACACGTGCATGCGCATGCCTTTCTCAATCCTACTCATCAAGTGGCCAAGGATATCAAACTCCCTTAGGAGGGACAAATCCCATATCTATCACTCACCCCTCAAAAGCCCCATGTGTCAAAGCCACCCAATCATCACCTTTATAACAACCCATGTTTCAGGACTACGTTTGATGATGTCAAAGTGTACCCAACGACATGTGTTGAGTGCAGTGATTTCAGGTCTAAGAATCACACTCACCACCATCACTGTGAGAGCTGACTATGACTACCATGTCATGGTTCCATGTGTCACTCTCACGGTGGGTCTGTCCGGTACCTTGTTCTCTAACAAGTACCTATGTGCTTGGTTTGATATCACCATATCATGACTAATGAGATTATGTCATCAACCAACACACAATCTAGTCTTTAGTGTTATTGATGTCTATGGTTATTTCCACAATAACAACCGACTAGGGACTAAACAAGAAGGAATACTCTTAGCATCCGTATGATCTCATCGTTTAGGTCCTCAACCCAAAAGCATACTTCATTGAGTAAAACAATCTTTAGACATCTATCATGTTACACCATCATCTCAGAAACAATTTAAACATATAGATTGGAAATTGCCTTTATTATTATTCAAATCATTTACAAAGTATCCCATTACAATCATCATATGACTTGCTCTATGGGCATATATACCAACATTATCTCCCTCCCAGCTCATCTATATAGTCCCAGAAGGTACCAAGATAAATCACCTCTTCAATCAAGTCCTCACCATACCATGTGGATCGAGCTTCATCATGGCCAGACTATCTAAATGGTCTGCCGACCTAGGATCTTTTCCTGCCCCTGCAGGTGGCTTCGACTGGGTCGCCATTACTAATCTCCCTCCTCATCTTTGGGAAATTGAGATCTTCAAAGGCATTGCACACTCTATCGGGGCAAAACTACAATACATCAGTCCTGAAACCTTACACCCATCACAATACATCAAAGCTTATTGTCTCTTTCCTGTCAAAGATGCCATCTCCCTTCCTCCTTCTATCAATATAAGAATTAGTGAATCCATCTATCATTTAAAACTTTCTACTGAACATCCTACCATTAACATCACTGCTTTTTCTGACCTTACGTCACATCCACCATATTGGTTTAGCCCAAACAAAGATAAAATGTCTTCCTTGCTTTCCAGGGCTTCAAACGACCGAAACCATGTATAGATCCGGAAAAACTCAAACCAATCTGAAAACTCTTACCTCCAGCCATGTAAGAAAAGAACCAGATCACCCGAACCTTATCTTCATGATAACAAATACAAACATAGAGGTTCCACTTTCCCATCTCCTTCCTCTACAAAGGAAAGTTGCCCATCCCTAAACCAAAACCAGCAAGAAACAAAGAACCAAGCCTCTTCTCAGCTCAAGGATGAAAATTCTTTGCAGAGTTCGGACCAGGAGAGCCCAAAACAAAGACATACTTCCAGCTACCTCCATAAGATCATGCAGCCAAACCACAAAGACCCAAAAGGATCTATCATCATCAACAGAGTAAAGAAAGGTACTACTCCTATAATCTCTCCCCGCTCATTTAGTGAAATTACTTCTGATTCTTCATTATCATCTATTCCCTCTTATAAAGACAAAAATAAAGACTTAGATTCTATCGATGATTTAGCATCTTGGTCAAACATAAATAGCTTCACTTCCTTTGCAAATAAGATTGGAATTCAATTTGACGATGATGATGACGCACATAAAGTTCTAGATAACCTAGAAACCTTTATGGGTTGGAAAAAAAGAAGACTCGCTCCTGCTGTCTCCAAAACAACATCCATCTAAATAGCCTTTTAAACACACATCATCCCAAGTTTTAAACATGAAAATCTCTTCTTGGAACATATGTGGAGCTGCAAACCTCCAAAGGAGAAAAAAAATATGTTCTCACATTTAAAAAAATAAAATCGACCTTATTACTATTCAAGAAACAAAAGCTTTTCTTTCCCCTTTTGCTCTCAAAACAATAGGGGGTAATAGAATCACAAACTGGATCCAATTACCTTCTGAGGGTTTCAAAGGGGGCCTCATTGTTGGTTTTAACAATCAGTCTCTAGCTTCACAAAACACATAAATCCTAAACTTCTCAATAACGTTTGAATTCAAAAACCTCTCCGATGGATATCTTTGGTTTTTCTCTGGTACCTATGGGGAATCTGGACACAACAAATCCTTGTACCTTGCGAAACTAAATCACCTCTTTACAAAATTTCACTTGACTCCCTAGGTTTTGGGTGGAGATTTTAATCTGATCACTCAAAACTCAGATAGACTCAACTACAATCATTCCCCACATACGATGTCTACTGCTGACAAAAAATTCAGTCAGATGCTTACAAACCATTCTTTGATTGACATCAAACCCTCAAACGCTTTTTACACCTGGTCTAGAAACCAGACATTTGCCAGACTTGACCATTTCATTTGCTCAAACCTATGGGAAGATAAACACCCTCTATCATCAGTTCATATCTCCCACCGAACTATATCTGATCACTTCCCCCTTATCCTTGACACATCTTCTACCTCGTGGGGCACTTGACCTTTCAAATTTGAAAACTGTTGGCTCTCCATAAACAACTTCTCCAGATCTTGTCTTGAATCATGGAAACTTGCCGACTCACAAACTGTTAACATTGGTCTACATATCCAAAACAACACAAAAAATATAAAAACTCACATCAAAAAATGGAAGCACCAAAACCAAATAAACTTATTTGAATTACAAAAAAATCTTGAAGATCAGTACCTTTTCATAGACAAGGACCCAAACGCCGACCCTGCTCTTGTTCTTACCATCAAAGCCAAACTTGACCACATTAATAATTGTATTGACACCAAATGGAGACAAAGGGCAAAAATCACTTGGGCTAAAGAAGGGGATAAAAACACAAATTTTTTCACAAAATATGTAACCAAAACTTTCGACATAATGCCATAACCCATCTATCAATAAACAGCAGACTCACATCACACAAACAAACCATCATAACTCACATAAATAACCATTTTAAACATATCTTCAATAACAACCACAATCCCACATGTCTAAACAACTTATCTTGGAATACTATTTGTCAAAAAAACATAAAAAATCCACAAGAACTCATAAAATCCTTCTCCCTCGAAGAACTACAGTCTGCTATCTCAGACCTTGGAAAAAATAAATCTCCCAGACCTGATGGACTTAACTCTAAATTATACCTGGCAAATTGGGACCACTATAAAAATGATTTCTTTGCTTTTCTGTCTGCATTCCATGCTAGTTCAAACCCACAAAACATCATCAAATTCATAAATAAAACTTTTATCACTCTGATAAAAAAAATAGTCAACCTGACCACATATCTCACTTCTGACCAATCAGCCTTATAAATACCTCATATAAAATCATTGCTAAAACCCTAGCAAACAGAATAAAACCTCACTTGGAGGACATCATCCCTCTTAATCAAATTGCCTTTCTCAAAAACAGAAGTATTCAAGATGCCTTCCTGATGTTCAATGAAACGATTCATCTTTGCCACAAAATCAAAACCCCCCTTTTAGCTATTAAACTTGATTTTGAAAAAGCCTTCGACTTTGTCAACTGGCAATGTCTTTTAAAATCTCTAAAGGGTTTTGGATTTCCCGACATTTTGGTAAATTGGATCCATGCTTGCATCTCTACAAACCATTTCTCTACTATCATAAATGGCGTTCCATTTGGTTATTTTCATAACACAAACGGACTAAGACAAGGAGACCCTCTATCTCCTTATCTGTTCATCATTCTTACAACTATTCTTTCCCGTATGATCCAATTGGGCAAACAAAATGGCCTCAAAATTTCTCCTGGTGAATGCAAGGAAAATATCATTCAATTTGCAGATGATACCATTATCTTCTCCTCCCCAGATGAAGCCTCCCTTCTAAATATCTTCAGAATCATTGGCATCTTCTCATAAATCTCGGGGCTTAAAATAAATATGCAAAAATCTTCCATCTTTGGGGTAAACATAAATCAACCTACTTTGGAGCACTTTAAAAACCTCTTAAAATGCAAGACTGAAGAATTTCCAATCAAATATATGGGTCTTCCCATTACTCCACACAACATAACAAATGCTATCTGGACCCCTATCATATCAAAAATTAACACAAAACTCACAAATTGGACAAATAACTTCCTTAACCTCTCGGGAAGACTCACCCTTCTAAACAGTGTCATCACTCCTATCACTACCCATTTCCTGAGATGCATTCCCCTGCCCTCAAAAACAAAATCCATATTAGACAAAATCAGAAGAAATTTTCTGTGGAACAACTCTCACAAATCGGATAAACCAGGAAAACATTATCATCTTGTAAATTGGAAAACCATATCAGCTCCTCTCGATCAAGTTGGTTGGGGCATCATCGACATTGAAACACACTCACTCTGCCTTATAGCAAAAATCATTGATAGTCTGATCCAAAACAAAAAAAAATCTGGACCCAACTCATCAAATACAAATATTACCAAAGCTCACCTCCCTGGCACCAAATCCCTAAGAAAATAGCCTCCCCACTTTGGAAATTCATCAACAAAAACATCCACACGATAACTCAAATCATTAACACTCCCCCACACTCGCACAAAAATATATCGTTTTGGTTTGATCCTTGGTTCGAAAACAACTCAGTCATAAATCTTCGACCAAATTGGACTATTCCAAACAGACTTCTCAACATAAAGATTGAAAAAGCTCTACATCTTATCACCAGCAATAGATCGAATTCCCTTAAAAGATGCATTCTTTCTCAGATCAGTCCAAACGACTTCAGATATCTAGCTCTCTCCCTGGAAAATAACACCTCAAATTCTATCACTTGGAAATGGGGCAGTAAATATTCGGTTAAAAAAGCCTACACCTACCTTTCCTACAGAGGTCTTTCCCCATCTACATCAAAAATATGGAAATAGAAATGGCCACAAAAATACAAAACTTTCCTTTGGCTTCTACTTCACAACAAACTTCTCTCAGGTGAAAATATCACAAAAAAGGGTTTTATTGGCCCTTTCAGATGCCCACTTTGCGAAAAAATAGTGATTTGGTCGATCACATCTTCTTCAAGTGTATCTTCTCACATTTTACACAACACTGCCTTCCAGACCTCAAGGAAGCTACTTTTCCCTTACAAACAACACCAAATAGACTTTAAAAAATTACAAAAGCAGTGATATTTTCACCACTATCAGTTGGAATCTTTAGAAAGAAAGAAACAACAAAATTTTCAACAACAAAAAGAATCTGGCACAAAATATTATATCACAAATAGATGCAGATCTTTACATTCTAACAAAATGCAGGTAACCTAGCAAATGGTGGACAAGACGAATCTGAGGAAGGAGAATCTGAAGCAGCTTTTTTGTGTGATCTCAAAGCCATGGTCAACGATGAAACTGGTGTCAGTTTAGTGCAGCAACAACTGTGATTCCTTGCTCAGGCGGATATTTTTTTAAAAACTAGGGTTTATCATCCTTATAACATCTAGAGGCTTATTATGGGGTGCCTCCCCCTCATTATCAAAACAATGCTTTATCTCGCTAGGCTTGCATGCTTTCTGTTTTTTTTAGTTATTCTGAACATTTTCAACATCTTGTAAGGTTCTCACATAAGCAGGTTTTGCTTGCTTGATGTGCTTTCAATATATGACTAAACTTTTCCTAAAAAAAAGGAATGCAACCATCCTGGCAACAGACACCTTTGTTATTGGATTGGGATAAAAGTAATATTTCAATAAAATAATATTTATGTGATTTTGTAGGCAAAGCTTGTAAGAACCTATTTTTTATATAAGAATTCATCCCTAATCACTTATAAAAGACACATCGGGACACCTCCCATGTCATATCTCATATGGTGTCTCTTGAACCAATTTAGACGGTACAATGTTTAGTGTTAAGCATGTGCCTAAAAGAAATTGGAAGGTCAGCTAGAATTTATTGATAATCTCACCATGACTAGCAAGGTGTGATTCCTTCTTACTGATACACTTTATGATACACTATAATTGTGTTTCAAGTGGAGTTCATCGTAATACATTATCACGATCTCTCCAGAAGGTCCTCAAACTCTTGGTTTAAAATATTTAAGCATCGATCACATAAAATTATCTTAATAATTTTACAAAGTCAATTATGTACTTCATTTATGATATCCTTGAATATGAATTCCCATATCTACTGATAACACCAATAAATATAATGAGGTACTAGAAACTACCTTAAGAATTTATTCTAAAAGGTCTGTATACATAAATATGTATGAGCCATAATAGAATAGTCGCTCTCCCACTACTTCTAGTGGAGATGCTTTTCTCATATTGCACAATAAATAAGATACGCATGTCTCTATTGGTTTAATAACCAAAAGAGTCTTGATAACCATCATATGGATTTTGGAGATGCATTTCTCATGTATGCTTTCTAGATGACAATGCTATAGGCATTTGTTTGAGTCATGAAGTCATTCAATATATGTGTCACACATATATTTGTCTTTAGAACTATCAAGTATAGTTTGTGAGACATAGGGCATTGCCATGAAAGATCACATCTTTTAAAATGAAACATAATGTTCTTGTCACACAAGACATATGATGTTTTCATCAATGGCAGGTACACAATAGAAATTCACTAATTCAATTATGTGCCCACGAATGATTGCTTCCAACTGTAGTGGCAACAACTCTTGCTCCATACATTTCTAGCTTACTTCTTCTCAGGTCCTAAAGTAAAGTTCTTTATCTCTACCTTCTTCCTAAGATCCTCTATAAAGAGGATAGTTCTTTCCAATGTCCAAACATGTGAAAATGGTGGCACTTTCTTTCCTTGATCCATTAAGTGAGAAAGACAAATTCTAACCCATTAAGTGAAAAAGACAGATTCCCTTTTCACTTGCCCTTCTCCATTGAGTGTAGAAGACTTGGACTTCAGCTTAGCCTCAAAACTTTTCTTGGCATCGACTTTGCCCTAGGACTCACTTCTGTTGATCAACATCAAGGATTTGTCCTTCTTCTTTCATGCTTTGGCATCAACATGCCAATCATTTGATAAACAGATTATATAATTTTTGCAAGATTTTGTAGAATAATATCCATGGTGAACTCTTGAACTAAGAGAAATCTCAGTCACTCCACATGCCCAATCGTATTGAGTACATGGGGGTTCTAGTGGACCTCCCTTTGTCAGTTTCACTCAAGTAGCATTTGGAGACATTATACCTTCTTTGATTTACATGATTCTTGAGATGTGTTACCATCTCGAGAATGTACATGTTATCATGTTGTTTATTCAACTCATAGTTCATACAACAAAGCATAAGGTATTCAATGTCTATGGCATCATTGGCATGCTTCCTATAAGCATCCACTTAGCCTTTAGGCGCATATGGAATGGGTTCCTATGACACTGGTCTTTCAAGGACATAGAGCTTTTTCTCATTGAGAACACTTCTCAAAGTCCTAAACCAATTATAGAAGATTATCCCATTTTTTCCTTCTTAAGGACTGATTGAAATAAAATGTGTTTGTGTTTGACATTAGTTTCTACAAAGAAATATTGCATCTTTTTCAAAACATTTTTTGATTTGGTTTGATTTGATAAAATTAACGATACTAATTAGGTTTTTAATTAACTATCGCTCCTACTATTTTGTTCAAATTGATAACCCACATGTATCAATTCATAAGATTGCAATGTACAATCTTATAGTGAGACAAGATCCATATTTCATCAAATCATGAGTCAACTTTGGCTGATCTCACGCAACTTGACTATTCAGGTAGATAACATTTGTCAATTGCATCTCATGCAACTCTTATATAGATGATATACACAACTCCTTGCCATAATCATTTGTATGCCTTTGGCGCCCAGTCCCACTAAGTTATCACCATTTAAGTCCAACCCAAAAGCAAGCATGATAGATATGTGCTATGCTTTGTGCAAATCTACATATCTACCATCAGACTTCCATGAGATAAATGGTGCACCATGATTTGTGTAAATCTATGCTTGGTCAATCAAGTTTTTCATGTGTGTTGCTAATGGAAGGCATCTTAGACTTAATATTTATTTTAGGGGTTTTGTATTTATAAATACATATACTTTTTCCAATCATCCATATATAGTATGTATCATATATATGTTATATCCCACAAAAAAACATGTAATAAACAAAAAGCAATGGTTATGGCCAGCCTAATATAATTCCTTGGGGCCATAAGGAATTACCACAACCTAGGTCTACATCACATGCATAAACCTATTGTTGAAAAAAATCCATGCTTGGAAATATGGGTTATTTGGTTCAACCTTTGAACCAATCGGCTCACCTCCTGGCCGGTCATTTGGCCATCTCATATATTGTTTGATTCTTCTGTCCACCATATGTTGGCTCCTCCAACCGATCGGTTGGGTCCACCAGGCGATTGGTTTGGTTCGTCCTTCTGGTCCTCCTCGATCCTCCAGCTAGTCGACCCATCTCTGAGACCATCGGTTGGCATTGTCAAAACATCTTTCTTCTTTGTCATAACAAGAAAGTAAACTATCCTACTATTACATTATTATAGAGAAACCTCGAGTTGCATTCAAGGGGAGCAAGGGTAGGAAAGAATTAACTTTATATTGGGTAGATAGAGGCTTAGTACACAAACTGAGATATAATAGGATTAACCAACCACACAACCATGCACATATAATAGGGGTTATTGGCCATAACCATGCTATACATTCACCATCAAAACTCTCTTTTAGGGCGACACGTGTAAATTGGATATATATATATATATATATATATATATAAATAAATACAAGTTTGGGATTCTCATGGTGTTTGATTGGATAAGAAATTATTCACATCACATACAATAATTAAATGATAAAACAAAAAATTCAATCATATCGATTATCCCAAAATATAGTACATTGACGTGGCTCTGATACCACTTTTGGGAAATAGGGCGATAGAATAGGCAGTAGACATAAATATGTTACAGTCATATTCCCCAAAAACCAGCAGATCGCATCAACAACTATATAATGGAAAGGATGGTTTTGAGGATATACCTGGTCCTAGAGCAAGTCCAACGACATATTCCTCATTATTGTCGATACACAAATGTCATCTAGTTACTCTTGGATGGTGTCTATGTAGCTCATGGTGTTCACCATGGACAACATACTAGAACAACGTCTACAACAGCTCCTACAGTCTTTCCACATACTATGAGTTAACATTGTCCTCCTAGTGATAGATGACGGCCTCCCGCCTCTAGAATAGTCCACGTGGACCACTAGGAACTCCACATTGCACTATCAGAGAAAACGAGAATGAGTTGCCCCCTTCTGTCAGTGTATTAGTCATCGACATGATCTCCCACAACAATTGATCTCAGTTGGCTCCTTCACTATCCCTCCCTTTGACGAATAGGACTTGTTTGAGCTCTCTATTAGTTATCACAACCACAGAGTAAAAAAATTATGAAAGTAACTGATTCTCAATTGTGTGTGTTGGGAAGCCCCCAATACCCCTCTATTTATAGTAGAGGCCAGGGTCAGGGTTCCCGATCGGTGTAGGAGTAGAAGGGTCCAAAATCATGAATGTTCTAGAACCTACAAACTACGAGATGGTCGTCTCGCATAGTGAAATAGTCGTCTTGTGAGCAAAATGGTCGCCTCATATAATGAGATGTCTTGCATAGTTTTCTATTCTGAATCAAATTCACAATTTGAATCTAATTAATGCACAACATGACGTAAACACTAATCCTTGATGCAATCAAATTTCCCCACAAACTGGGCATCTTGCTCATGCGAGATAGTCATCTTACAACCATGAACTGGTCATCTCACTCACATGATTCGTCATCTCACAATAACGAATTGGCCATCTCACAACCATCACATGAGACAGTTGTCTCATTTACGTGAGATGGTCGTCTCGTGTCCTAGTTTTGGAAGAACTCATCCAATCTAATTTCTAATTACCTAACACTCCAAATAGTCAGTCCAACACTTGAACTTGATGATTATGAGACCAATCATTTGATCTATTGTTTAATTGAATACCTAAACACCTTTAGCATTCAATCTAAACATCATTCATGAATATACTCCTTTAATTCAAGTGTATCATATGTGTGTCACCCTATAGGTCCAGAATTACATTGGCAGTGAATGTCCATCACAAGAAAAGAGTGGTGCCTAGTCACACATCCTTGATACCCAAGTAATTTGGAAAGTTGGATAACAACTTCAACCTACAATTAGTGATTAGTGTTACTGTGATTATATAGTTTCTTTGTCTTTGATATTCAGATTGAACTCGAGGCATGGAATCATCATCCTCTCAATGTTCAATCCATGTTCATTGAACTAGAGCAGACTGTCTGGAATGCATATGAGTTCAAATATCACATATTTAATCACATGAGTACCACAATACATTTCTCAGTCTCTCTTATCAAGAGACCTTAGATTTTAAACTCCCGTAGGAGGGACAAATCCCATCTTCATCACTCACACTCAGTCCCCATGTGTCAAAGCTACCCGATCACCACCTTTGTGGCAACTTGTATTTCTGGTCTACGTTTGATGGTGTCAAAGTATACCCAACAACATGTGATGAATGTAGTGATTTCAGGTCTAATAACCACAATCACCACTATCACTATGTGAGATGATTTTAACTACCATTACATGGTCTCCATGTATCACTCTCATGGTGGGTTTGTCCAATAAACTATTATCTAACATGTATCTATGTGAGTGACTTGATATCATATATCATGACTAATGAGACTCTGCCATCAGTCAACACACACTCTAGTCTTATGTATTATTGTTGTCTATTTTTCTTCCACAGTAATATTCGACTAAGGACATAAGAAGAATGCATATACTCTTAGCATCTATATGATCTCATTGTTCAAGTCATGTACTTGAAGATATACATCATCGAGTAACATCATTATTTAGACATCTACTTACACATGTGTCATCATCTCATGATTGAGACAAACATAATAGACAAAATTACCTTTATTATTATCAAATCATGTATTTAATGCCACATTCTGATCATCATATGATTGGATCTCTGGTCCAACATGCCACTCAGATTCCAACTATCCACCACTAAGTCAAAAATAGTGTCATACAAGATCTAGGAGAGTCAGACTCCTACAATCTCATCCACCCTCAGTCAGTACGAATCCACCGTAGTGACATATAAAGTCAAACTGCAAAACACCAAGTCCGACTTGGTATATAGGTCACGACACTAGACACCATGGTATACAAAACTCTACCACTAAGGTACAACTGCAATTCTCCTCAAGCATATCACATATAAAAATCTCAGAGACACGATCACATCCATTCTCACATCGAGGCATGACCGCAGCTATCCGCCATACACCTGGGGTCAAGATGACAAGGACACACAATCTCTTGCACCCTGCATACTCCACATCATGCGCTCTAAGTTTCCCTTAGGAATACTTGTTTCACCATCCAATAAGTCCTGACATTGGAATGGATCTATGGCACAATGCACTACATGATTAGGGCTTCACTTGATTAGTTAAAGCCAATTGGGTATCTTTTAACTACATCAATCAAGTTACATATAAACACTATAAAGATTCTACAAATATAAGGGTAGATTGCAACTTCAAAGGATATAAAATGTATAAGACATAAAGTTTATCACTTCATCACATGGTACTGTTTCACTACCATAACTGATTCCACACTCATCATCACATCATCATTGGATACCAATCCCTTGTCACATCATACAAAGGATATCACTTCAATTGGGGTAACCAGCCCTATCCAAGGTCATAAGACCACTCACATTGTTCCCTGCAAGAACATCATTATCTCTCCATACCCAATCAAGGTTCATCATCTTCACCATAATATGTGATAATAAGATCAACATATAGTTGAATTCAAGAACCATGATGTTCATTCAACAACAAATTTGGGTTACAACATTAGGAGAGAGAAAATATTATATCATTAAGTCAATTACTCATGAAGGCTAAACAACATTATCATGTACTCGAATTAGGGTCAAGGTTCAACAAAGAAAACCGAATTAGGGTTTCAAATCAACAATAAAGGTTAAACTCTAATTACAATCATCTCCAACAATCATGGAGGCAAATAACTCAACCACTGCCATCATAAGGTCAACCACATAAGATAATCACAAGTTTAGGAATCATCATCGACCACTAAGATTTAGGACTCACCTTCTTCATCAGCGGAAGAGTTGAATCACCTTCAGTGACCATATAGGTCAAGCATGATCATCAACTGTTGAAAGCACATAGTTGGTGATTGAAGAAAACTAGTGTTTAACCCCTTCATTGACCGTAGAAGTTGACCACTTTTAGTGTCCGCTAAACTAGTTTTAACCACCTTCATCAACCACATAAAATCCAAGTCATTGACAACCATTAAGGTCCAAGTTTCATCAACCACATAGGTGAAAATTTAGTGACCAAGATGATGGAAAAACTCATCGATAGTTGAGAAAGAGAAATCTTGACGACCACCCAACATCAATTATCTTGGTGACTTCATGAAAAGAGAGAGAAAACTTGGTGACCTTAAACTCATCATAAACCACAAAGGCACAACAAATTGATCATCACCATGAATCCAAAAGTCACCAAGGAGTAAACCGTAAGAAGGAAATCAATTCCAAAGCCCTAATTGTTCATCATAATGAGAGAAAACCAAATCATGAGTTGAGAGAGAAAAAACCAACGTTCCAACCCACATGCATACATCAAAACCACCATCACCAAGAAAGAAAATAGTGCATAAAGACTAGGGTTCATCAAAGGGGAGTTATCGACTCAAGATTACCATGAATCATAAACCATAAATCAAGATATCATCATTCAACTTGTAACTACATTTTTAGGATAGATTATTTGCATACACAAGTTAAGTGTAAGAAACAATCAAGGAGAAAGTTATATAACTCGCTTCAAAGGATAAGAAGAAACTCCAACAACAAGGATGCTCCAAGAAAGAGAGAGAAAACCCTATGTTAATCACCTCACGTCCAAGATAGCTCCATCTCTAAGAGAGAAAAAAAACACTAGGTTAAATAAATAATAAGGAAAGCAAAACCCTAGGTCGAAAAGGCCAGAAGAGAGTTCTTCAAGCTCAACTCAAGCACTACCATGGAGAACCATGGGTGTGGCCAAGAAGAGAAAGAAGAAGAGTGTAGATAAGGAAAACAAAGATCAAGAGGTAGATCACTTACCAAGATAAAGAGGTAGATCACTTACCAAGATCAAGAAAAGCAAATATCACCAAGGAAAGGTTGCTCCAAACCCTAGCTCATTATGCAAGATGGATTTTCCACTTGAGATTCACCTTCACCACCAAGAACAAGCGTACGAGCTCCAAGGAGAAGAAAAGAGAGAGAGTGTGGAATACAACTCATAAAAGCGGGTTAACTAATGCAGAAGTGTATTATTAGCAGCGAGATTACTGAAAATCACTAAAAATTAAAATCATTTATCAAGAGATCCATTCACAACAAAACTTCTTCATTCAGAACCAAAGTATTTCAAGTACATACTAGTTCATTAGTACATCTCTCGTACTATTTCCTCTCGAGAGTTACAACATTAACTGCCCTGTTAAACTGTACATCAGCAGTATAAAAATCTCAAGGTATCAAGCCAAAATCTCAGATCGAATTGTCCAAGCACTAACTCCTAGGACCCAAGAGTACATAGACGACTCATAGGACTGACTACACAAGACCAGATAGCCAATGTCTCCACCTGATGAGTCACTGCTGTCCCTGTGACTGCTGCTGCTAGTGATCTTCTACTACAGAAGAGTTTATGCCTTATCATCTGTGTCTACCTAAAAACGTTGAATTCCATGGGGGTGAGACAATTATAAAATTGCCCCAACGGGAGATATAACTCCCCACCAAAACATTATCATTGCAGTTTAATATAAATAAACTGAGTAGTGAGATAATATAAATCAGTAGCAGATGAATCAACATCTATGCAGATTTGAGCAACATTCTTATGCAAATATTACAGCTATCACTTGATTAGGCAGCATGTCTCATATTCAATTCGAATTAAAAGAACATAAGTACATTTATGTATCAGGGACATGCTAAATAGCATAACATCAACCAGTGGTTCTCGTATTTCAATCATATGCAAATACGCTACATGGCTGATTATATTTTACAAACATAATTAAGCTCTGAAGAGATGAGGTATACCGCTCATACTCCAACCGACCATTTCTAGAATCGGAATCGGTACCATAAATAGGTCAATGGAATAGCTGGATTCCCATGACCTCCCACATCCCGGTCAGTACGGGACCACAAGAAGGACTATATCGACTGCTCAAATAGCTTTCTAGGGTATAATAGAACTTCACTATAGAGTTACAGCGTCAACTGCACTCTCATCGGCAATCGAGAGCATTAATGTTTATCTCCATAGACCCGACATAAAATAACATTGGGAGATTAATGATACATACATCCCAACCATCGGGAGATTTATGATACATCTATCCTGACACATGAAGGATTGATAGGTTTAATGTTTACCCTCTCTCAATCTCTTCACAAGGGCGTAAGGATATTTTCGCCCATTTACCCCCACATATTCAGAATATGTGAATTCCAGGAATTCTATAGGAAAACCTGTTTCACCATCACCAACTTCTGACGATGATGGATCTATGGTCATAGCACTACATGAATAGATTTCACTTGATTAATTAAGTACATTTTCATATTCTTTTAGCATCAGGCAAGTTCTCAAACAAAACTTATTATGACAATGCTATAGAGAAACATGTACTATTTTCATCAAATACTCAACTGTCTTTAAAAGATATTGGGAACTCAGTCCCTTATTTCAAAACTGGGAATTCTCATCCCTTCACCATTTCATCACCATAATCATATGGCCATGGGTAAATAAACCCTTGATTCATCATTAAGCATTGTTACCACTTTTCCAGGTAACCATCACCTTCATGTCAATTGACCAAGGTAAACATGATACTTACTATTAAAAGCATCACACATGGTACTTGAGGCCCATTAACTCTCTTATTACCTCTTACCAGGCAACAAGGTATATTATGGCACTCAAGGCACAACCACAATAGTGAATTAAACATCATAGCTCATACCTGACCATGATTATCATTTCAACATACCTGCATGGTTAGTACAGATGATAACAGTGATATCAATTGCATATAAGAACCATGTTCAACAAATATGAATTCACTATTCATGGGTAACACCACTTTTCCCTTACCAGGGTTAGGGTTTCCCATTGCATGTCAAATGAAGATAATCATCTCATTATCACATCAAAGATATGGTTTATCACCATATTGCCCAAGATCAGGGTTCATTAAGCATTACATAGTATTACCCTAGATTTGAGCTTCACAGTACATTAAACATCAGGGTTTCTCATGAAACCATCCTTAGTTAGGGTTTCACATCAAATTCACCCTATGATAGGAACTATATTCAATAATCCACAACTAGGGTTTACAATACATCCCAATTAGGGTTTCATGTTCCATTACCCATATTAGGGTTTACTATTCATCCCAATTAGGGTTTTGCATTACATTAACCTAAATTAGATTCACATATATCATCACCATGGATTAGGGTTACAACCATACCCTGAATTAGGGTTAAGGTTCAACATTCTTGTCAATTAGGGTTCATGTTCATGATTAGGGTTTCATGATATCTTTACTTAAGGATCATACCCTTAATCACCACATGAATCATACTCATGTATCAATTCCATATTATCACCCTCTCAACTTGATTAGGTTGCATAAACCCTTTAGTTAAGTTCATACAACTATGATTGACATAGTGTACTAAGTCATTGATCTTATAAGCAATTAGGGTTTATCCCTTAATTGGCACTAATCACTTAGGTACTATTAGGGTTTCAACCTTTGTACCTTCATTGATTACTATTACTAACAATCATTGGATCATTGGAACAATCATTACCTTCAATATCCAAGTGATTGAACCACATTGAACTCCATTTGGTTTTGAAGGTTTCACCACCAAACGGTTTTGAAACCGTTTGCTACCAAATAGTTTTGAAACCGTTTGACCCCAAATGGTTTCAAGACCGTTTGATCTCAAACGGTCTCAAGACCATTAGGGCCAAATCAGTCCCAAAACCACACGGGCTCATTAGGTCTTTCATCAATCCAATTGATTTCCAATTGCACCATTGAATTGACTGTTGATTATTCAATTGAAGGATTCATCAATAAAAACCATTATATCATCATCCATGGGTCAAGGATCAACCACTAACCCACCAAAAGGTTTCGAAACCGTTTTGTCCCAAATGGTTTCAAGACCGTTTGGGCTCAAACGGTCTCAAGACCGTTTGACCCAAGTTGTCTTGAAATCGTTAGGACCAATCAAGGATTCTTCAACCAACTTGATTAGGGTTTGCAATTGAAGGATGGTACATACATTGAATCGACCAATTGAGTCCATTGGATGATCATCCAACAAGTAATTAAGTTCAGACCTCAAACGGTCAACTAAACCAAACGGTCAATCCCTTCATTCGGTTTTGAGTCCAAAACACCAAATGGTTTGCAAACCGTTTGGACCAAAGGTCTAAGAACGTTTTCTTATGTTCTTGGTTGATGTGTGTGCTTATGAACATGTTATTATCTTCAACCTTTAGACTCACAAATGCTACTACCATTTCCATGGCAACTCCATCAATCAAGCAAGACTATTGCAATAATAACAATTAAATCAATTGTATGAAGAAATCGAATTCAATGACAAAGATTAAGGGTTTAAGTTATATAACCCCCTTCAAATCTGATCCCAAGCTCCAAGCTTCATGGCTCCAATGGTGGTTGAAGCTCTAGCAACTTCTGAAGGTCGTTTATCAAGCTTTTGGAGTGAAAGGATCGGCTAGGGTTGAAGATGGAGTGAAGAAATGAAGGAATCCTACATTGTTTTATGATTTTCACCATGAAATCAAGAAGAACGAAGATCAAAGACTTACCAACAGGTTGGGAGCGTCCTTCCTGCTGTTCTTATCTCTCTAGGTCGGTTTTTCAGGTAAGGCGAAGAAAGGAATCCGAAAAGATCCTTAGGTGGGTTAGAAAAGGCTCTTTTATAAGAAAATTGATGAAAGAGAAAATGTTTTATAAAAAAAATCAATTAATTCCAAAAATATTGCCACCACTTCCTCCTTGGTTTTCTTGCATGCAAAGGCAACTCAAACCCACCGAGCTCCCTTCCATTATCCATGGATTAAGGGAAAAGAAATTAAGCACCTTAATCCCTTATAATATTAATATATATTTTTGAGTGGAAATTCTTTTCCTTATAATAAGGTGAGTGGAATTTCACCTCCTTAGGATATTTTCGGTCCTTGAAAAGCTCAAGGACGTCCACACACACATCTGAATTCCACCATTTTAATTTTGGTTGAAGGCCCTTCAATTTTTTTTTTTGCATTAATGTTTCCATTATGCTTAAATCTTGATTATTTTAATATCAGGATTCTCTCTCCTCCAACTTAATTCAAATGAGGCGCCCCTCTCATTTTCTTTGCTCCACATTATGCCAAGAAACATTAGGGACCTTATTTAAGTCGTATTGCACCCTAGGTTTTGGGTAAATTGCACATTACACCAAAACTAGGTTTTCATGCACAAACATTGCTTTATTGGCTCTTTCTTGGAGTTCAGGCTATCACAAGCCATATCTCTGCATAATCTTCACTCTCATGATGCTTTAACACATGAGGAACTTATTATCATGCACAATTTGCAAATAGACCCCTCAACTTTGGTAATTTGCACTTTAGTCCAAAACAGGCAAAATATTGATTTCAACAATATTCAAAAAGGACTCAAATTGTAATATAAGTTCCTCTTGAGCATTAATTACTTTTCAAAAGATAAGAGCATGCATATAATCACTTTTATTAAGAAAAACACCTAGGGTTAATTCATAACCCGGGTCAGGGATGTTACAAGTTTATCCACCCCATACAATGATTTCGTCCCCAAAATCATCAATAAAACATTAAGAGAAAAGAGTAGGATACTTCCTCCTCATCTCATCCTCTAGTTCCCACATAGCTTCTTCAATGCCACGGTGATTCCAGAGAACTTTTATAAGACTAATGTCTTTCTTTTTCAACTTCTTGATTCTTCTATCAAGAATCAACACTGGCCCTTCCACATAAGATATGTCATCATTTAGTTCTACCTCCACAGGTTGTAGAACCAACTCAGTGTCAGGATGACACTTCCTCAACATAGAGATATGAAACAATGGGTGCAATCTATGCAACTCAGGCGGTGACTCCATCTTATAGGCTACTTTTCCCATCCTCTCAATGATCAGATAAGGCCCCATAAATCTAGGAGCTAACTTCCCTTTCTTTCCAAATCTCAGGATACCTTTCCAAGGTGAAACCTTGAGGTACACCATGTCTCCGACTTGGAATTCTAAGGGTCTACGACGCTTGTTAGCATATGATTTCTATTTATCCTTGGCTATTTTCAACTGTTGTTGTATGATCTTTATCTTCTCAGTTGTTTGTTGAACCAACTCAGGACCCAAAAGTTGATATTCCCCAGTTTCATACCAACATAGGGGAGATCTAAAACATATACCATACAAAGCCTCATATGGTGCCATCTCGATACTGTGCTGATAGCTGTTATTATAAGCAAACTCTATCAAGCTCAGATGTAGATCCCAACTCCCCACAAACTGAAGGACACATGCTCTAAGCAAGTCCTCCAAGGTTTGTGTAGTCCTTTCAGATTGTCCATCTATCTAGGGATGAAAGGCTGTACCAAACCTCAACTATGTGTCCAAAGCTTTATGAAGTCGTTCCCAAAAATGACTCGGAAATGGAGGACCTCTATCAGAAACTATGGTAACTGGGACCCCATGCAGCTGTACTATCTCATCTACATATAACTGTGCCAGCTTCTCACCTGTATAGGTTGTTTTGATAGGTAAGAAATGTGATGTCTTTGTCAACCTATCAACTATTACCCAAATGGAATCATGACTTTTGGTTGTTCTAGGCAGACCAACCACAAAGTCCATAGTTACATGATCCCACTTCCACTGTGGTATAGGCAGAGGTTGCATTATTCCTGCAGGCTTCTGATGCTCAGATTTAACCTGCTGACACACCGGACACCGCATAACAAACTCAGCAACGCCCTTCTTCAAACCAGGCCACCAATACTTATCCTTTAAGTTATGATACATCTTGGTGCTTCCTGGATGCATAGCATACATATAAGAATGAGATTCCTCCATAACTAACTTTCTTAAGTTGTCAACATTAGGTACTACTATCCTACCGTGGTAACAGGCTACCTGATCATCAGAATCATGGAAACCATCCCATTTCTCACTGTCATATTCTGACATGATCTGCTGAATCATAGAATCAGTCTAATGTGCTTCTTTAATATGGTGTCTCAGAGTTGGTTTTATGTGCATCTCAGCTAACAACCTGGCTAACAATGACACTTTAAACTATACATTATTTTGCCTTAAGGAGATAAATATATCTCTCTTAGAGCACACTAAGGAGTTTAGTTGTGCTTTATCTAGGGTTGGTGTTGCTGATTTTTCTACTTAGTGCATCAACAACCACATTGGCTTTCCCTGGATGATAATCAATTGTACAATCGTAGTCCTTGATTAACTCCATCCAGCGGCGTTGCCTCATATTTAGCTCATGCTGAGAAAAGATATACTTTAGGTTTTTATGGTCTGTGAAAATCTGGAATGTTTCTCCATAGAGATAATGTCTCCAGATCTTCAAGGCATGGACCACAATAGCTAACTCCAGATCGTGTGTCGAATAATTCTCCTCGTGTTTCTTAAGCCGTCGAGAAGTAAAAGAAATCACTTGCTTATCCTACATCAACACACACCCTAAGCCATTCTTAGATGCATCACAGAAGACTATGTACCCCTTTCCTTGCTCAGGTAGCACCAACACAGGTGCACTTGTTAACCTTTCCTTCAACAACTAGAAAGATTGTTGACACTTGTCATTCCAGACAAAAGGAATCTCCTTCCTTATCAACTTGGTCAGGGGTAAGGCTATTGAACTGAAGTTCTTAATGAACCTCCTGTAATAGCCTGCCAGTCCTAGGAAACTTCTGATCTCTGTCGGTGTCTTCGGTTGTTCCCATTACATGACATATTCTACTTTCTTAGGATTAACACGAATACCTGAGGCATATATTACGTGTCCAAGAAAAGAATCTTCTGGCAACCAGAACTCAAATTTGCTAAACTTAGCATATAACTTATGCTCTCTTAGCAAAATCAAAGCTTGGTGAAGATGTTGTTCATGTTGTTTAGCATCTCTACTGTAGATCAGGATGTCATCTATGAAGACGACAACACACAGATCAAGAAAAGGTCGAAAGATTCTATTCATGAGTTCCATAAATGCAGCTGGTGCATTAGTTAGTCCAAACGACATAACTGTGAACTCATAGTGACCATACCTTGTCCTAAAGGCAGACTTAGGTATGTCACCCTCTTTGATACGCAACTGATGGTATCCCGACCTCAGATCTATCTTAGAAAAGACAGTCACACCACACAACTGGTCAAACAAGTCATCAATCCTTAGTAGAGGAAACTTGTTCTTTATAGTTACTTTATTTAACTGTCTATAGTCGATGCATAATCACATAGACCCATCCTTTTTCTTAAAAAAAAGGACCGGAGCACCCCAAGGTGAAGTACTTGGTCGGATAAAATCCTTCTCAAGCAACTCTTACAGTTGTTTCTTGAGTTCTTCCATCTCTGCAGGCGCCATTTTATATGGTGTTTGTGCTATTGGTTGCATTCCCAGTATTAAATTTATTTCAAAATCAATCTCTCGGGGTGGTGGAACACCTGGAAGTTCTTCAGGAAATACATCTTCAAATTCCCTGATTACTGGAACTTTAGAAGGATGAGGACTTTCTATTGTGGTATCAACCACATGGGCTAAGAATGCAAGTCATCCTTGTCTCATCAACCTCTCAGCTACCATAGCTGACACAAGACATGTTTGAAGAATCTTTCTATCTCCCTGAAAGATCCATGTGTCACCATCATCTGTGAACACAGCTTGCTTGGAACTACAATCCAAGACAACCTTATACTTCTCTAAGGTGTCCATCCCAAAGATTATATCAAAACCCTGCATCTCAAGTGGTATAAGATCCACTTGAATGTGGTGATAAAAAAAGAAAAGATTGTAGGGAGAACACACTTCCCATAATACTATAGATCCCATCAAAGGTGTTTCTAGCAACAAGCTATTTGCTCTATAACTGACAATCATGTTGTAGTCATCAATCACTTCTCAAGTGATAAAAGAGTGTGTAGCACCCAGATCAATTAACACAAATACGAAGCAGGATAAAGACATATCAGAATAAAGTAGTTACATCTAACCTATCACAACCCGAGGGTTGACTACTACTTCAGACTGGTTCATAGCATAGAACCTAGCTGTCGGTTGTTGTTGACCATGTGCTCGATTATTAGATGTCGAAGAACCGGATTGGGACACTTGTCTACATCCTCTAGCACCACTGCCAGGCTGTTGCCTCTGAGAGCCCTGCTGACTCTGCCTTGGTTGCTGGGTCACATTCCTGACTTTCTCAGGACAGTCCCTCACCACATGGCCTTCTCTCCTGCATCTATAACAGGTTACATTCCCCCTCGGTGGTATGGGTGGTCCTGTTACTGACATAGAGGCTGAGCTATGAGCTCCCTTTGGTGGTATACTACAGTCTCTACCCTTAATTGACGTCCACTGTGTCTGGGTATTGAACCTTGGTGGTGGTGTAGGCACAGAATACCTTAGTTTCTTGAAACTTCTAGCACTCTATCCTTGAAACTATGGGTATTCCTTCTTACCTTTGTTCTGTCGCTTCTCAACTACAAACCTCTCTATGCATCTTACAGACTTCACGAAAGTGGAAAACCTCTCCCGGTTCTCCAAAGTAGACACCAGAGTGGTTAATTCAGCGTTCAACCCCTTCTCGAACTGTCGAATTCTCTCCTCATCATTAGATGCCATGTGCGGACAGAACCGCAACAACTCCATGAACCTAGCCTCATACTCGCTAATGTTCATTGGTCCTTGTTTGATCCTCTCAAACTGAGAGATATTCTCATCTAGATACGTCTTGGGAAAGTATCTAGTGACGAATTCACGCCTGAATTCATCCCATCCAATCACAACTCCAGGTCTTTTGCCTTCCTCGATGGTCCACCAGTGGCCAACACTCTCTTTTAAGAGATATACAACATGCCTGACCCTCTCATCGTCAAGAATCATGAGGATTTTGAAGGCTTTCTCCAACTTAGTCAACCATAGATCAGCATCTGCCGGATCGGCTATACCAACATACTCTAAGTCTCCTACCCTCTTTAGCCTTTCAAAAGTCTTGCCAGAACCATGTATTTCATCATGGGCTTGGGCTCTAGGTGCAGGTATTGGCATTCTATCCGTCATATGGGTCATAGCTGCCATAAACTGCCCGAACATAGCCTGGAAGGCTGGGTTCCCCATATCAACTCGATTGAACTGGGGTAATTTAGGGATAGGCTCCTCCCTATCTTGGTCTCTTGCACCTCCTCCCGGTGCAGCAACACTACTCTCAGCAGTGTGTTCATCATGTGATCTAGACATCTTTAGTTCTTCTTCTCTTCCTATATGAGCAGAAGACACTATCAGATAACTGGAAGACACTAGAACAGACTCAACAACCTTAATCCTATGTCTCTATAGACTCAGCGAACCTAGAGCTCTAATACCACTTAATTTGTGGCATACAACTCATAAAACTGGGTTAACTAATGCGGAAGCGTATTATTAGCAGTGGGATTACTGAAAATCACTAAAAATTAAAACCATTTATCAAGAGATCCATTCACAGGAAAACTACTTCATTCAGAACCAAAGTATTTCAAGTACATACTAGTTCATTAGTACATCTCTCGTACTATTTCCTCTTGAGAGTTACAACATTAACTGCCATGTTAAACTGTACATCAGCAGTATAAAATCTCGAGGCATCAAGCCAAAATCTCAGATCGAATTGTCCAAGCACTAACTCCTAGGACCCGAGAGTATAGAGACAACTCATAGGACTAACTATACAAGACCAGACAGTCAATGTCTCCACCTGATGGGTCACTGCTGTCCCTGTGACTGCTACTGCTGCTGCTCTTCTACTACAGAAGAGTTTCTGCCTTGTCATCTGCATCTACCTAAAAACGTTGAATTCCACGGGGGTGAGACAATTATAAAATTGCCCCAGCGGGAGATATAACTCTCTACCAAAACATTATCATTGCAATTTAATATAAATAAACTGAGCAGTGAGAAAATATAAATCAGTAGCAGATGAATCAACATCTATGAAGATTTGAGCAACATTCTTGTGCAAATATTACAGCTATAACTTGATTAGGCAGCATGTCTCATATTCAATTCGAATTAAAAGAACATAAGTACATTTTTTTATCAGGGACATGCTAAATAGCATAACATCAACCAATGGTTCTCGTATTTCAATCTTATGCAAATACGCTACACGGATTATTATATTTTACAAACATAATTAAGCTCTGAGGAGATGAGGTATACCACTCATACTCTAACTGACCATTTCTAGAATCGAAATCGGTACCATAAATAGGTCAATGGAAGAGTTGGATTCCCATGACCTCCCACATCCTGATCAGTATGGGACCACAAGAAGGACTATGTCGACTGCTCAAATAGCTTTCCAGGGTATACTGGAACTTCGCTATAGAGTTACAGCGTCAACTGCACTCTCATCGGCAATCGAGAGCATTAATGTTTATCTCCATCGACCCGACATAAAATAACATTGGGAGATTAATGATACATCCATCCCAACCATCGGGAGATTTATGATGCATCTATCCCGACACATGAAGTATTGATAGGTTTAATATTTACCCTCTCTCAATCTCTTCACAAGGACGTAAGGATATTTTCGCCCATTTACCCCCACATATTCAGAATATGTGTGTCACGCCCCAATCTCACATTAACCACAAACCACGAGATTAGGACGCGACAGGATGGGATTTACACATAAGTCAACCACTCTTCACTTTTAAAAAAAAAGAAAAAAAACATTTTAAAGACATTTATAAGGTAATCTGATTTATGCTGTAAAAAGAAACTAAACAAACTGCGGAAACATCTTTATTAACTGGCTAGCAATATAAACAGAGTCTACAGCATTTTACATTGTTTGACATAAATAAAGCATAACAGTTAATTTACATCTTTACACATTCTCTCTCTCTCTCACACACCTTGTCCCACAGATCAAGGGGAAAGGACTAAGAGACCTCTAACTACTATCTACGAACCTTCTATTGACTAGGCGTAAGGATAAAACGATCCTTCTGATTTCCTACTGCTGATGATAACCTGAAAATGTTTTGAGTAGAGGTATGAGCCTACTCGCTCAGTGAATAGCATTTCACTTAGCTATCACTAAACAACTCATCAGGTTTATAAACTGAAATTAAACATAAATGCAGAACTAAGCAAGGCAGTTCTAATAACATAACAGATTTACAGAATATAATCACATTTCCAAGCATCAACATGTAATTCAGATAAATGAACAGTTATATAAATTTACTGTGAACCTACTTGATTATTTATTCATTTTATTATTATGCCCTAAATATATGCAGTGTACTCTGCATATAAAGATCCGTAGCAAATTCATGCTACGGCCCCACCGTACAAGACTTAGCGACACACCCGGGGAGTGCTAAGTCTGACTACTCGTCCTGGTCTGCACAGGACACAGGCTCCTCAGCCTCCTCGCACAACCACGTGTGCTCTCGACTCCTCCTAAAACCTGAGTACACCGGCGGAGAGTCACAGGGTTACCTTCGCGACACAAGCACGAATGGTGTTAGATAACCGTGTTTTCTGTTGATATCGCAGTGCCATTGTGACACAAGCACAATTGTTGTTAGACACTGCCCTTTTCTCTTTCCTCGTTTGTCCGCGACACAAGCACGGATGATGTTGCAACACGAGTTTCACCCCAAAGTTGCAGACCCGTCTAAGGGGTTCTACGGTGTTAGGGCATCTAGATCTATACTTGATTAACAAATAAACATTTACACAGAAATAACACATTTCATGCATTTTGCACAATCTAAACATCACAAAAAGCACATATATATATTTATCATAATTAAACATGATTCAGAATCATTTATCCAGATTCAATGCTAAACAACTATATTTGAAATCAATAAATACATTGCAATAATAATACAAAAAATTGCATCATTTTCACTAAGCATATTAAGTAATTCAATTCCAATGAATCTAACGTACTCTATTTTATGTACTACACTGTTTAAAAGTTATATCATTTGATACAGAAGCAATTAAGTAGTTAAATTGAGTTAAATATTGATTTCTAAATGAACTACTACTCACATTCTGAAACTCGGCCGACCAAACTGGGAACTCGGCCGATCGGCTGACAACTCGGCCGATCCACCCGTAACTCGGCCGATCCAAACCCTGGTCGATTTCCTATAAAAGGGAAACTCGGCCGAATCATGCCCAATTCGGCCGATCAAAACACTGATCGTCAATTCTAATAAAGGAACTCGGCCGAATCATACGCAATTCAGCCGAATGGCGCACTGACTGGGAAACTAAAACGGACATGAGTTTATTACTGATAAAAAGGTGAAATCCTACTCACTTTGATTTGGACCATCCAGATTCGTCCGGAACTGTGCTCAAGGTCTAACTCCGGGCGATTTCCATTGTCTTCAACCTGTTGCAAGCAACTACCTCACGTTCAGACTGGAAAGAGAGCTCCAAGCTGGGCCTAGTCACAGCCATTAGCTGCAAATTCGAACTTCATCCTCAAGGGCGGAGTCAGGGCGGCCATTAGAGCTGCTTGCTTGCTCCAAACCTTCCTTTGGCTGGCGGCTTGCTGCATCTGCAGCTTGGGTGGCCGGCGCCCTTGCAGGTCTGGTGCTGCTGCTGGGTGCTGCTTGAGCAAGCTGGAGGAAGAAGGAAGGAACTACCTAGCTAGCTTGCGGTTTTGGGAGCCTAGAAACCGCCCCGCCACTCCCCCTATTCCGCTCAATCGGCCGCGGCTGCTACTGCTGCTTCTTGCTGGGGCGCCGCCCAGCAGGTCAGTAGCTGTTGGGCGCCACTAGGGCATGGAGGACGAGGAAGAAGAGAAGAAGGGGAGTGGGCGGAGGTCGAGGAGAGGTGGGCGTAGCCGAAATCAAGGTTGGGAGCAAGAATCGCCCCTCAATCGCCCCTGTTCTCCCTTTCTCTCTGTCGCTCAGTCGGCTACTGTTCCATCGGCCGACTGAAGGAGAAGATAAGCGAGAATGGTTGCGGAGGGGGCCGGCTACAATTTGCCCAAATATTTCCGATATTTACAACTAGGTCCCTAAACATTCAAAAGCCCGTATCTTTTAACTCGGAAGTCGGTTTCGAGTGATTTTTCTTGCAAACTCTCAAGCACGAGATTCTCTATCATCCCAGGGCATAAAATTATTTTAACTAGCTTGTTACAACTGGTCAAGTCACTTAATTGCAACAGTGAGTACTCAACTCAACTTAATTAACTAATTAATCAACATTGATATCATTAGTCGCCTCAAGTGATTCAAACTCAACTATTGATTCACATATTTAATTATTTGATTATTCATGATATTTAATTTGATACTCAACACTAATTGAGGTGTTTTACGTAATTCGAGGTATTTATTGACTAAGCAAGGAGTGGGTCATAACAACCTTTTCCCCTTAAAAGAATTTCATCCCGAAATTCCTAAAAGAGAAAGGAAACGTGTTACTCATTTCTGACTCATATTCCTACGTAGCTCCCTTTAGGTTAAGATTTCTCCACAAAACTATCACTAATGGTACCTCACAATTCATGAGTTTCTTGACCCTCTGATCAACCATCTGCATAGGTCCCTTAACCTAGGACACATCTGATCTGATTCCAGATCGACCCACAAAACATTGTCTTTCCAGAACTGTTATAGCAGTATCTCACTTTATGGTAATTACCAAGAAATTATTATACTATACATGCAGACAAACTAAAATTCTTAAATAAACAGAATGCATGTCTATTTGGTACTAAAATTAAATCATGCAATTTAACTGTTAAACATCACTACATATCATACTGAGAATTGATATCAAAATACTTGATTCATCATACACCCTATCCTTAGGGTTTCATTTGCATTGTTCATTCATCACATGCCAACACCCTACTCTTAGGGTTATCTCATTCACTAATCACATGGCAACACCCTACTCTTAGGGTTTCCATTATCTCAGCTGTTTGATTGCAATTCAAATCACAATACGGTATCATTCTGGAACTGGCAGAGCAGTATATTTCAAAATCATTATAATTACTGAGTAATCTTTATATCATGCATGCAGACAGATTTAAAATTCATAAATATTCCAAACTCAAATCAATTTTGGCACATACATACTGAATTTTATGTAATTGAACCTCTTATTATACCAATAAGTGTAATTTACTTTGCCTATAAGAAACCATCTGTAATATTTATCAATTATTTGGAATTTCTCGAAGTACGTGCATATTAACCAAATTCCTGGTTTATGCACCACATAACTCAATTAAGAGTTATTTACGTATCATATCACAAATATTTAATAGTACTTGAGAGTTTCTGATAATATCTCAGAGAAATGTGCCAATTCATGTAAATGTCAGGTCACACACATTAATCATAACAGGAAGCATGCAATTAGGTTTAGTTACATATTTTAATGCTATCTTGCTATCTTGAGATCATGCATCTAATGATTTACCAAATCTGTGTTTTCTGGGTTCATTCTCAAACCGTACCATTATCAGTTGTGTACTTCTAAACTCAATATGATATGATTAAAACTGGATTATCAAGCAACCTAATTATCTTATTCATGTATATCTTAGTCAAGTCTCGAGACATCAAAGGTCGACTTAATATGAAGAAAGTGAGCAGACTAAATTAGTCTATCCACAATTATTCATATCGAGTCACAACCTCTAGGTGTCCTGGGTAATCTTACCACAAAATCCATTGTGATAAATTCCCATTCTCATTTAGACAAAGAAAATATTACAAGGTAGCTATAGATTTCTAGGGTTTAGTCTGAATCTACTGGTATACACTACCTTTAACCACATACTTAACTACATCCTTCTGCATGTCTGACCGCTTGTTCCAACTACTTAAGATTCATATACATCTTAGTGTTTCCTAAAAGCATAGCATACCTCAATACATACACTTCTATAAAAATTCTTTTCTTTCAGCCTTTTCCCCTTAAAAGAATTTTACACTATCTCGAGGTACACACAACATGTCATGCTAATACAACATCTTATCATCTAAAAACTTAAACTCTAGTTTCTTTTCCTCCTATCATGTCATGCATAGTCTGGTTTAACTCACTATCACCCTATTATAGTTCCTTGATCTGATCATAAAAGGTAAGCTTAACTTACATCTGTACAATCAAATCACTCTGTACCGTCATCCCTAAGTCTAAGTCCAACTTCCACATTTCTACTAACAGGTCTCTATTGAAACCTGCCATAGAGAATGCATTAACTGTTGAACTTGACTTTCTGCTGAAAACATTAACCACCACATTCTCTTCACCAGGGTGATAATCTATTCTCACATCACAAAGATAGTGACACCATGTCATAAAAACATGAACTACATCAACTATCTTTAGATCATAATCGGATAATACTCCGCTTTCTATGTTACTTACTTATTGTTACATCTTAGGTTTATGTCTTACTCATTCCTCTAAATCATTTCATGTTGTTCATGTACCGATCAGATTATCTACTTCAAAACCCTAGATCACTATCAAAGCCAGTTTACTTTTCATAGAACAAATCTCAAGGTCTTATTTAACAAAGATACCGGTATATAAAGTTACATCACTAATGATATCCTTTAAACTATTACAACTTTAATCATTCTAGGGTTTTGGTCTATATCAGTAACATAGATTTACTGTGTGTATGTGTGATCGATTATATAGATCAAATTGAGTTGCTTGGGTCAATAACATATTAACCCAACACTCAACTTAATCATATGGCTGAAAATTCAGTTTTCACAATATTTTCTGTAATTCGTTTATTAAATGGTTAACAGAAGCTCCAAAAATTCTGGAAATTTTATATGTTGTACCTAATGAAGGTTTAGACCTCCAGTAAAAATTGCAGGTCATTTCAAGTTACCAATAATTAATTAAAAATAGAACAGTGCACTGCTATATTACAGTCTGCAGCAGGTTCGGCTGAGTTACAAACTCGGCCGACAGCCTTACTATAGAGGTCAAAAGTCATCCAAAAATTATACCAATTTTACAGTGTGTCTAAAATTATGTTTTTCAAACACAGTTAAAATTTGAGATCAATTGGATATACCAATAAAAAGATAAAATTCAATTACCACACTGTTATATTATTCAGAAAATGTGATCGGTCGAGTTTGAAACTCGGCCGATTAACAAGTCAGAACATTATTCAAAAATTTTGATATTCTCCAATGTTGTTTATTTCATACATCCAAATCATATCCAAAATTTAGCTAAATCAGAGTTACACATAAAATGCTAAAAATCATTTAGTGAGACATTCTATTTATCAAATTCTGTATTCATATGTCATTAAAATCCTAATTTGGGCCAATTAGGGTCTATGCTTCTCAAACCCTAATTCTCAAGACAAAAGAACATTTATACTTCTATTCTTATTTTACTTGTTAATAGGAGTCATTAGATCCCAGTAACGCATCCTGCCAGCCGGACCAGGCCGAACCTGTAGTCCTGAAGCCAAGAGCTACTCGAGATTAATCAACCCCTATTAATCTTAAACATGTGGAAAGAATATCCACTCAGGGAAACCTCATTTAAACACAGTTTCGGGTCTACATTAATACAAAGGAAACAAACATTAAACAATTCACTTCATGACACAACAATATAAAAGAATCATGTTTACTTTACAAACTGGAAATTTCATTTCATGCATATAAAAGCATTTCTAGTGATCTTTAAATCAGATAAACAATAATAGACAAGAGTTGAATCGCATCTTATATGTAATCTCTTTATTCCTTTATTAATTTCTGATCTCTTAACCCTAAGATTTCTAGGGTTTTCTCTCTAGCCTATCCTTCCTCTGCATACCTGGCCAGGGCATCCAGAGAAGAACAGACAGAGTAGCTTGATACTGGTCAATCTAAGTATTCGGACACCTGGCCAGGGTATCTAAACACTCAGACCTTCCAGAGCTAAAACTCATCATTTATTATTCGCCTTACTTATAACTTTATCTTTTGACCTTAATGATTCTTAATGACTCAACTTAAGCTCATTACTTGATTCTCGTGACCACATCCTCTTCCTGCTATCTGCAATAGTATAACAGAACACTTCCTGTTAGAAAATTACAGATAGAAGAAAGACACCTAAACCTTAATCCTATTGGTCTCTTATCGTCCCCTGACCTTGAGTAACTATGTACTCAAACCAAAGCTCTGATACCAAAAATTGTCACGCCCCAATCTCACATTAACCACAAACCACAAGATTAGGACGCGACAGGATGGGATTTACACATAAGTCAACCACTCTTCACTTTTAAAAAAAAGAAAAAAAACATTTTAAAGACATTTATAAGGTAATCTGATTTATGCTGTAAAAAGAAACTAAACAAACTGCGGAAACATCTTTATTAACTGGCTAGCAATATAAACAGAGTCTACAGCATTTTACATTATTTGACATAAATAAAGCATAACAGTTAATTTACATCTTTACACATTCTCTCTCTCTCTCACACACCTTGTCCCACAGATCGAGGGGAAAGGACTAAGATACCTCTAACTACTATCTACGAACCTTCTATTGACTAGGCGTAAGGATAAAACGATCCTTCTGATTTCCTGCTGCTGATGATAACCTGAAAATGTTTTGAGTAGAGGTATGAGCCTACTCGCTCAGTGAATAGCATTTCACTTAGCTATCACTAAACAACTCATTAGGTTTATAAACTGAAATTAAACATAAATGCAGAACTAAGCAAGGCAGTTCTAATAACATAACAGATTTACAGAATATAATCACATTTCCAAGCATCAACAGGTAATTCAGATAAATGAACAGTTATATAAATTTACTGTGAACCTACTTGATTATTTATTCATTTTATTATTATGCCCTAAATATATGCAGTGTACTCTGCATATAAAGATCCGCAGCAAATTCATGCTACGGCCCCACCGTACAAGACTTAGCGACACACCCGGGGAGTGCTAAGTTTGACTACTCGTCCTGGTCTGCACAGGACACAGGCTCCTCGGCCTCCTCGCACAACTACGTGTGCTCTCGACTCCTCCTAAAACCTGAGTACACCGGCGGAGAGTCACAGGGTTACCTTCGTGACACAAGCACAAATGGTGTTAGATAACCGTGTTTTCTGTTGATATCGAAGTGCCATTGTGACACAAGCACAATTGTTGTTAGACACTGCCCTTTTCTCTTTCCTCGTTTGTCCGCGACACAAGCACGGATGATGTTGCAACACGAGTTTCACCCCAAAGTTGCAGACCCATCTAAGGGGTTCTACAGTGTTAGGGCATCTAGGTCTATACTTGATTAACAAATAAACATTTACACAGAAATAACACATTTCATGCATTTTGCACAATCTAAACATCACAAAAAGCACATATATATATTTATCATAATTAAACATGATTCAGAATCATTTATCCAGATTCAATGCTAAACAACTATATTTGAAATCAATAAATACATTGCAACAATAATACAGAAAATTGCATCATTTTCACTAAGCATATTAAGTAATTCAATTCCAATGAATCTAACGTACTCTATTTTATGTACTACACTGTTTAAAAGTTATATCATTTGATACAGAAGCAATTAAGTAGTTAAATTGAGTTAAATACTGATTTCTAAATGAACTACTACTCACATTCTGAAACTCGGCCGACCAAACTGGGAACTCAGCCGATCGGCTGACAACTCGGCCGATCCACCCGTAACTCGGCCGATCCAAACCCTGGTCGATTTCCTATAAAAGGGAAACTCGGCCGAATCATGCCCAATTCGGCCGATCAAAACACTGATCGTCAATTCTAATAAAGGAACTCGGCCGAATCATACGCAATTCGGCCGAATGGCGCACTGACTGGGAAACTAAAACGGACATGAGTTTATTACTGATAAAAAGGTGAAATCCTACTCACTTTGATTTGGACCATCCGGATTCGTCCGGAACTGTGCTCAAGGTCTAACTCCGGGCGATTTCCATTGTCTTCAACCTGTTGCAAGCAACTACCTCACGTTCAGACTGGAAAGAGAGCTCCAAGCTGGGCCTAGTCACAGCCATTAGCTGCAAATTCGAACTTCATCCTCAAGGGCGGAGTCAGGGCGGCCATTAGAGCTGCTTGCTTGCTCCAAACCTTCCTTTGGCTGGCGGCTTGCTGCATCTGCAGCTTGGGTGGCCGGCGCCCTTGCAGGTCTGGCGCTGCTGCTGGGTGCTGCTTGAGCAAGCTGGAGGAAGAAGGAAGGAACTACCTAGCTAGCTTGCGGTTTTGGGAGCCTAGAAACCGCCCCGCCACTCCCCCTATTCCGCTCAATCGGCCGCGGCTGCTACTGCTGCTTCTTGGTGGGGCGCCGCCCAGCAGGTCAGTAGCTGTTGGGCGCCACTAGGGCATGGAGGACGAGGAAGAAGAGAAGAAGGGGAGTGGGCGGAGGTCGAGGAGAGGTGGGCGTAGCCGAAATCAAGGTTGGGAGCAAGAATCGCCCCTCAATCGCCCCTGTTCTCCCTTTCTCTCTGTCGCTCAGTCGGCTACTATTCCATCGGCCGACTGAAGGAGAAGATAAGCGAGAATGGTTGCGGACGGGGCCGGCTACAATTTGCCCAAATATTTCCGATATTTACAACTAGGTCCCTAAACATTCAAAAGCCCGTATCTTTTAACTCGGAAGTCGGTTTCGAGTGATTTTTCTTGCAAACTCTCAAGCACGAGATTCTCTATCATCCCAGGGAATAAAATTATTTTAACTAGCTTGTTACAACTGGTCAAGTCACTTAATTGCAACAGTGAGTACTCAACTCAACTTAATTAACTAATTAATCAACATTGATATCATTAGTCGCCTCAGGTGATTCAAACTCAACTATTGATTCACATATTTAATTATTTGATTATCCATGATATTTAATTTGATACTCAACACTAATTGAGGTGTTTTACGTAATTCGAGGTATTTATTGACTAAGCAAGGAGTGGGTCATAACAATGTGAATTCTAGGAATTCTATAGGAAAACCTGTTTCACCATCACCAACTTCTGACGATGATGGATCTATGGTCATAACACTACATGAATAGATTTCACTTGATTAATTAAGTACATTTTCATATTCTTTTAGCATCAGGCAAGTTCTCAAACAAAACTTATTATGACAATGCTATAGAGAAACATGTACTATTTTCATCAAATACTCAACTGTCTTTAAAAGATATTGGGAACTCCATCCCTTATTTCAAAACTGGGAATTCTCATCCCTTCACCATTTCATCACCATAATCATATGGCCCTGGGTAATTAAAACCTTGATTCATCATTAAGCATTGTTACCACTTTTCAGGTAACCATCACCTTCAGGTCAATGACCAAGGTAAACATGATACTTACGATTACAAGCATCACACATGGTACTTGAGGCCCATTAACTCTCTTGTTACCTCTTACTAGGCAACAAGGTATACTATGGCACTCAAGGCACAACCACAATAGTGAATTAAACATCATAGCTCATACCTGACCATGATTATCATTTCAACATACCTGCATGGTTAGCACAGATGATAACAGTGATATCATTGCATATCAGAACCATGTTCAACAAATATGAATTCACTATTCATGGGTAACACCAGTTTTCCCTAACTAGGGTTAGGGTTTCCCATTGCATGTCAAATGAGGATAATCATCTCATTATCACATCAAAGATATGGTTTATCACCATATTGCCCAAGATTAGGGTTCATTAAGAATTACATAGTATTACCCTATATTTGAGCTTCACAGTAAATTAAACATCAGGGTTTCTCATGAAACCATCCTTAGTTAGGGTTTCACATCAAATTCACCCTATGATAGGAACTATATTCAATAATCCACAACTAGGGTTTACAATACATCCCAATTAGGGTTTCATGTTCCATTACCCATAATTAGGGTTTACTATTCATCCCAATTAGGGTTTTGCATTACATTAACCTAAATTAGATTCACATATATCATCACCCTGGATTAGGGTTACAACCATACCCTGAATTAGGGTTTCAATTATAATTGCCCTGAATTAGGGTTAAGGTTCAACATTCTTGTCAATTAGGGTTCATGTTCATGATTAGGGTTTCATGATCTCTTTACTTAAGGATCATACCCTTAATCACCACATGAATCATACTCATGTATCAATTCCATATTATCACCCTCTCAACTTGTTTAGGTTACATCAACCCTTTAGTTAAGTTCATACAATTATGATTGACATAGTGTACCAAGTCATTGATCTTATAAGCAATTAGGGTTTATCCCTTAATTGGCACTAATCACTTAGGTACTATTAGGGTTTCAACCTTTTTACCTTCATTGATTACTATTACTAACAATCATTGGATCATTGGAACAATCATTACCTTCAATATCCAAGTGATTGAACCACATTGAACTCCATTTGGTTTTGAAGGTTTCACCACCAAACGGTTTTGAAACCGTTTGCTACCAAACAATTTTGAAACCATTTGACCCCAAATGGTTTTGAAACCATTTGCCCCCAAACAGTTTCAAGACCGTTTGGTCTCAAATGGTCTCAAGACCGTTTAGGCCAAATCAGTCCCAAAACCACCAGGGCTCGTTAGGTCTTTCATCAATCCAATCGATTTCCAATTGCACCATTGAATTGACTGTTGATTATTCAATTGAAGGATTCATCAATCAAAACCATTAGATCATCATCCATGGGTCAAGGATCAAACATTAACCCAAAAAATGGTTTTGAAACTGTTTGGTCCCAAATGGTTTCAAGACTATTTGGGATCAAATGGTCTCAAGACCGTTTGACCCAAGTTGTCTTGAAATCGTTAGGACCAATCAAGGATTCTTCAATCAACTTGATTAGGGTTTCCAATTGAAGGATGGTACACACATTGAATCGACCAATTGAGTCCATTGGATCATCATCCAACAAGTAATTAAGTTCAGACCTCAAATAGTCAACTAAACCAAACGGTCAACCCCTTCATTCGGTTTTGAGTCCAAAACACCAAACAGTTTGCAAACTGTTTGGTCTCAAACGGTTTGGTGAAACCGTTTGGACCAAAGGTCCAAGACCGTTTGCTTATGTTCTTGGTTGAGGTGTGTGGTTATGAACATGTTATTATCTTCAACCTTTAGACTCACGAATGCTACTGCCATTTCCATGGCAACTCCATCAATCAAGCAAGACTATTGCAATAATAACAATTAAATCAATTGTATGAAGAAATTGAATTCAATGACAAAGATTTAGGGTTTAAGTTATATAACCCACCTTCAAATCTGATCCCAAGCTCCAATATTCACAGATCCAATGGTGGTTGAATCTCTAGCAACCTCCGAAGGTCGTTTCTCAAGCTTTTGGAGTGAAAGGATCGGCTAGGGTTGAAGATGGAGTGAAGAAATGAAGGAATCATACATTGTTTTATGATTTTCACCATGAAATCAAGAAGAACAAAGGTAAAAGACTTACCAACAGGTTGGGAGCGTCCTTCCTGCTGTTATTAGTTCTCTAGGTCGGTTTTGCAAGCAAGGAGAAGAAAGGAATATGAAAAGATCCTTAGGTGGGTTGGAAAAGGCTCTTTTATAAGAAAATTGATGAAAGAGAAAATGTTTTATAAAAAAAATCAATTAATTCCAAAAATATTGCCACCACTTCCTCCTTGGTTTTCTTGCATGCAAAGGCAACTCAAACCCACTGAGATCCCTTCCATTATCCATGGATTAAGGGAAAAGAAATTAAGCACCTTAATCCCTTATAATATTAATATATATATTTGAGTGGGAATTCTTTTCCTTATAATAAGGTGAGTGGAATTTCACCTCCTTAGGATATTTTCGGTCCTTGCAGAGATCAAGGACGTCCACACACACATCTGAATTCCACCATTTTAATTTTGGTTGCAGGCCCTTCAATTATTTTATTTATTTTTTTGCATTAATGTTTCCATTATGCTTAAATCTTGATTATTTTAATATTAAGATTCTCTCTCTTCAAACTTAATTCAAATGAGGCGCCCCTCTCATTTTCTTTGCTCCACATGATGCCAATAAACATTAGGGACCATATTTAAGTGGTAAATTATATATTGCACCCTAGGTTTTGGGTAAATTGCACATTACACCAAAACTAGGTTTTCATGCACAAACATTGCTTTATCAGCTCTTTCTTGGAATTCAGGCTATCACAAGCCATACCTCTGCATCATCTTCACTCTCATGATGCTTTAACACATGAGGAACGTATTATCATGCACAATTTGCAAATAGACCCCTCAACTCGGGTAATTTGCACTTTAGTCCAAAACAGGCAAAATATTGATTTCAACAATATTCAAAAAGGACTCAAATTGTAATATAAGTTCCTCTTGAGCCTTAATTACTTTTCAAAAGATAATAGCATGCATATAATCACTTTTATTAAGAAAAACACCTAGGGTTAATTCATAACCCAGGTCAGGGATGTTACAGAGAGGGTGAAAAAGTCTTAGTTGCATGCAAGGATAGAGGTTTATATAGCCAAGGGTTGGAGAGAGAGAAGGGCGGTTAGGTGTCATGCTACCACGTGCCATGTATCCACCAAAACTCGTCCATGAAAGCACCACACTCAGGAATGCAACTTAGGGTGTTAAAACCCAAAAAAGCAAATGACTGCATGGTCTAGGAAAACCAGCGAATGCTGAAGATCACCAAACTTGGTGACTACCAAAGATCTTCAATGACCAAGGTGATCAAAGTTCAATGACCAAGAACCCTAGATTCTTGGTGACTAGAGGGGCCATATGTGTCACAAAATCGGAATCCCAGTCCCATGGACCAAATGAGTACCAAATACAACATGCAAAAGCGTGAAATGCTTAGCATACATGAACATATAACAAGCTAAAAGCACCAACCATAGTTTCAACATTGAACAAGATATATTAAGAAACATAATTTTATTATAAGATTTCATATACATATTAGTCTACTCATGAATACTAGGGATCTGACAACAACTACACCTGACATAGCTCACCAAGCCCATCAACTTCTAGCCATCTCTAAACTTATAAAATATGTGAAACAAGGCGAGTCAAGCACACGAGGTGTTGAATACATGGCTAAAAGATACATATACATAAGCTTTTCATAATTTGAAAAGGGTTTATGTAAAGACCTCCCTTCTTGGTAACCCCCAATTAAGGGAGACCAAGAGGTCATAGGTGTTATCCCAAAACAGGATCATTGGTTTTCAAATAATCAACAATAATTAATAAATTCTACAACTAAGCTTTAAAATGGAATATAAATTTTCTTTTCTCATACCTTGCAAAGTATAGGAGCTGAGGGACTTTACCCCATATAACATCCATCTATCTAAAATCCTCCAATCTTTATTAAGCTTTATTCCATCATTTTAACTTTAAATGAATATCCATATTCTTGACAAACCTAAAATACCAACAAACAAAACGGCGGTCAGTATAACGAATTATACTGGTATGTGGGGGAACCAATAATCTTGCATTTAATTATAACAACATATTGCAAGCAATTATAATTTAATAAAACAAACTTTACACTTTAAACATGACTACTAAATCCTTACATACCCTAGCCTCTGTGTTATCCCTGCAGTGGACATGGATACTACCTCTCATATGGTAGATCTCAACTAACCCCCATGATCCTACTTTACAAGTAGATCAATACATAGGGTCATGGAGTTCTATGGTCCTACCCAAGGGTAGACCAACACATCGACTCGTGATAACCTGATGATCCTACATCACAAGTAGACCATGTACTAGGTCATCTGATAACCTGATGATCCTACCTCACGGGTAGACCATGTACTAGGTCATCCTTTTAATCATTAACAAAGCTATAGAGGAGGACCATGATCTGAGCTAGTCATGCATGTATAATTATGGTGATAGTCATAGTCACTTTATAGTTGCATGAAATAAAAGTCAATCAAGAAATTATTTCCAAGCAACTGTTAAAACCTCGGGAAACTAAAGCAATTTAATCATAAGTGTAACCACATACCTATTTTGGAGATCTCAATGAAGTAATATATCCAATTCCAACAAGATGTCCAATCAAGCAAGCCAATTAGTCAATCAAGCAAACATTGATCCTGAAAACATGTATAACACCTAGTTGTTACCATGACATCCAAACAACTCTTTATGACTTAGGACACATTTATAAGGTTTCTAAGTATCATTAGTATTCTTTAGGGTTTCTTAGATCAATTTCTCGAACTTTATCCTTTTTAGGTCAACAAACCCTAAAACAACTTTTCTACTCATAAAAACCCTAGTTACTCAAATTATCCACATTAAGGATCTTTTATACTCAAATTGGCTTGGGATCATCATATCTCTATTTTATTCATGTATTGCACAATTAAAACCACTAAAATTCATAATTACCAAAATTAGGGTTTCTAAGCCCATTAAACCATAATCATGTACATGGAACCCCAAATTGAGCCAATTATGTGTAAAGATCATCCTTTTATATCTAAATCATCCCTTTATTAACAATAAGTTAATTTTCCACTTTGAACATCCATATAACCCTTCCCAAATCATTAATCATCAAAATCTAGGATTTTTCATTAATAACAATATTAAAGATGACAACTTTAAGCACTTTTTGAATCGCAAGCAGAATTAGGTTTCAATTACATTTTTAATGGGTTCCTTGAATTTTTATGATAAATTTTCATATACAATTTGTCACGATCAGAGCTATAAATAATTATTTATGATTTTCTTAAGGTTAAATACCTTTGGGCCAATCTTTGGCCGCCACATAGCCAAACAAGCCCTATTTCCTTTCCATGCGGGTTGGGCCGCAGGAAAGACACTCCTACCCTTTTGCTTCTTTACTAGAGTCGGGGGAAAAGGGGTATTTTCCCCTTTTCTCTTCTTCTTCCTCACGATGGTCCTCACACGTAGAGCAGCTCCCACGGACGGTCAACTCTTTAGTTGACTCCGTCGTTCCCTCACCCTACTCACCAGGTGAAAGTTGTGCATCCTCTGCCATGCTCCTCCGAAGCTGCCCAAGGCTCCAATTATGTCGATCGCAATCAGAGGCAGAAGAACCGACTTATGACCCTCTGGTGAGGTCCCTACGTCATCAAGAGCAGTAAACATGGCCCGATCTAAAATTGCCAGTGCTATCTTACCCGCAAAGCTCAGCCGAAGTCAAGGAACATATTTTCTGTTCCGTTGGGGGTCCAAGGCCCCATATATATAGGCCTCCATCTGGATTTCATGAACTGTTGAGTTTGAGATTGGGAAAAAGTAATATACATGAGGAAACTCTGAGAAACTAGGGGTAGATCAACTTGGATCGATCCCCCGAATCTATTGGGAACGTTTTCAAACTCTGATATGTCTTGGTTTATAAGCAAATCAGTGGGGAAACTTAGTTCCCACGGTTTTTGTTTCCTATTTCAGCAAGAGCTAGGGGACTAATTGTCCCCCGTTGATCTTCTAATCAACGGTCCTAATTATCCACGTCAAAATATATATCCTGGATATATTGCGACATTTAATACAATTTAAGGATTATCCATTGACTTTAGGAATTATTACAAAAAGCATATATCCCAAACCACATGTCCAATTAACACCAAATTTTAAAGGAAAGTCCTTGATGACTTTAACTACTTTTATACCAAGGTTGGGACTCAAATTCAAAAGTATGAGATACTTTTCTTCATATGCAAGTTATCTATTAATAAGGCACATTTTATACATATTTTCTCTCTCCTATTCTCTTATTTTCCTTTATTTGGATTCCTTTTACCATTATAAACTATGTGGACTCGAAATCCCATCCATGATGATTCCATTATCCATATTTCCACACATTTCATATATTTTCATCATTATCTCAAATTTCCTTCTTAATAAAGAAATATGTGATTTCTTCTTTTTCTTTTAATCATATTGGATGCATTAACATCTTATGGTCCACGAAATCACATGCACAAATAAAATATTGTAAAGGGAATCCATCTAATACATATAATTCATACAAATTCCCATAATCATAAATTTATTGGGGAAATTACATTTCCAACCATATGAACCCAAAAATGGGGTTATAACATCTTTCCCCTCTTATAAGAATTTTGCCCTCAAAATTCCATCAAGCATACAAACAATTCAGGATAAGACTTTCCTATGTCCATCATTGGCTCCAATGTGGTTTCATCCTCTCCATGGTGCTTCCAAAGAACCTTTATCATCTTATATTCTTTACTCCTGAGCTCTCTCTCACCTTGGTATCTCATACCCTCATAGGTGACTCAGGGTAAGTTGCCTCCCTTGGAGTTCAATAAGTTCAATTCTCAACACATGGCTCGGGTACCTCACATAGTGCTCTAGATCGGACATATGCAATACATCATACATCATATTATCCTGAGGGGTAAGGCTAAACATAAGCAACTACACCAATCCATCTCAAAAGGACCCATGTATTGGGGACTCAACTTTCCCAACTATATCTCAGAGGGGTTGGGTTTTCATCACACATGTTTACCCACAATGAATTGCATGTCAGTCTGCTTCGCTTCGGCTCACGACTTTTGTCGATCTTGGGCTTTCTTAGCCATTTCTCGATCGAAGCATCTTCATATGCATACACTGTGGTCTCTTTGACCTTCACAAGGTCCTCTCACTAACATCATCCAAGTGAAGTGGTGACCTACACATACTCCCTCATAGAGCTTCATACATCCTGATACTGGCTATGATGGTTATCATAACAAACAAACTTTACTAGGGGCAGGAACTGCTCCCATGTATCACCCTGAACGAGCACACTTACTCTCATTAGACCTTCTACAGTCTGGCTCATACTCTCTTGACTGTCCACCAGTCAGGGGTGATATATTATACTAGCATCGAGTTCTTCTTACACCTACTTCCACAACATGGAAGTGAACTTGAGGTTATGCTCAAGATATTGAACGCAGATCTTGGTGTAGTTGAACTATCTTTCTCTTATATATAGTTCAATCAGATCTGTCAAACTGACTGTGTTCTCTCTTTGGAAAGGGATTAGGTCAACTTGGTAAGGCGATCTACCATAACCCTTATTGCATCATCACCTCTCTTGGTCCAGGGGAGACCCACCACCCTGTCCATGGTGATCCACTCCCATTCCCCCTCAGGGACTTCTCATAATCTTTAGCAAATCAGTGGGTTACTGGTGTTCGGCCTTCACCCTTCGGCATGTATGGCAACTGGGCACATGCAACACTATATCCTTTTTCATCCCAGGTCCCTAAGGACCACATACAAACCTTAACCATCTTGGTAGTACCACGGGGTACGGTGTACTTAAAATCATGAGCTTCTTATATAACATGATTTATCAAGGGTGACTCCTCAGAACCCTAAAACACTCTAGTAGAGGGTTTCACTATCTTCTTCTCCTAAGAGGTATATCTGAGGTCCTTCAAACAACCCTTTTATCTCATAAAGCTCTAGGCTGGCTATCTGAGTAACCACTAACTTGACCTATGAGTCTGGTTGTATCTGGGTGCTAGCCACATAAGCATCCTTACATGCTAGGTGATGGTGAAGACATAACCCTCATTCACTTCACTCATCATCCTTGTCTCGAGTATAGGTCTATTTATATCAAGAGAACTTTGAGCTCATCATCTCGGTTATCAGACGTAACTTATAGATTCCATCTACCTCCAGGAAGGTACATTCTTCATATCACCTTTGTTCTCTTTATGTTTTCAACCATCTTTCCAACGTACTCTCATAAGGTGTGGTACTTATTCTACTCTCAATCATTGCAGAAGGGTTTCAACTCATATCACTTCCATCCTTAGTATATGGCATGCATTTTGCTCAATCTCTCAAACCCATAACAAGATGAAATAAGCATTTGGCTGCAGTCCAAATATAGAGTTCAACCTGTTCTAAGAGTAGAGATAGTGCATCATGCATTGCCATCACACTTTCTGATCTAAGTTGAAACAAACATCACATGACTCCTCATCATATCTTCATTATGTATCTATACCCATGGGAAGATTGTTCCCATCACCTCTGGATCTTAACATATCTATTATGTACAATCCTTAGTCATGACCTCAAGGTCTCTAGGGTACCGACACTTTTGGAGTGATCTGACCCTTATGCATCTACGGAGTGCCTCTCACATTTACCCCTTAGGCCCCATGAACTCATGAAGGTGGCCAACCTCATAAACCATGAGCATAGGGCAAATGTTGCCGTTACCTCCTGACCCTATGGTATTGTGCATTCAGGGAACATAAAACTCCTACTATCATCGGTCTTATCCCTTCTTTCCGTTAGTGTTGACTTAGGATTCTATTGTAGTTCATGATTTCTGTGTCGATACTCATGCACATCTCATCCTTGAATCCTCACCTGAAACTCCATCCTCTCTTTGGGCATATAGGGCTAACTTGGGATCCCTCAAAGGGATCATGGTGACCTACCTACCTCAGTGTATCCCCATACAGGTTACCTCCATGGCAACCTATCTTTCTGCCCCTTAGAGATGGTCACACATGGGTCTATAGATTCATGCTCATATTATTTGCTCTCCACTTAGCTCATCAAACTCTTATAAGAGACCTCTTTAGGTTACCTCTAACCTAAACCAAAAGCTTGTACTCACCCTACAAAAGGGTTCCTTCCCAGGATTGGAGAAAACTATCTCTTGATAGTAACAAAGGTCACAAACGTCCTTACCTTCATAGTTTACATCATCATGTATATTCTTAGCTCCTATAATGATACTTATGCACGTATCTAGCAAGAAGACAACCTACTAAACCATGTTAAGTTCCTTGGTATGTCATATGTATTCATCATTCTTCATGGTTGGACCATCATCATATGTCACCAACTTGTGTGAGTCGTTCATCACACACATATCTCAGTTCGAGTGGGTTTCCTTTTATAACACATGAGGGGTGCCAAACTCAAATACTATGAACTCAAACATCCTTATGAGCATCATGTGCACTAGGTACTACTACTTCCCCTCTTTGGTCTAGGAACCCCAGGTTCACTTCCTATGCATCAACTATCTAACTGCATGCTCAACGTTTCAACCACAAAACAAACCTATACAAGATATGGCACATACTTCCTACCACTCTTCCACGTGAACACCCTGAGAGTCCTACACAAGGATAACAAACTGGGTGGGAGACCTCACAACTTGTTATCATACCTCTTAAGGAACTCTCCTTCCTATACCTAAAGGCAGGTACTCATATCCTCTTTTCTGTTCATATATGCCCGTCAGGGTTTCCATACGGTCACCATCACCCTTTTCAATGAGGGAGCGATCCACCCTCAACAGGCATGACCACCCAAGGTCGGGTCACCATAAGGCACCAGGGATCAACCGACCACTCATCGTTCATGCTTCTCATGTATACTCAAAGCCTTTACATGAAGCATGCATGTCCAACCCATGTACTCGCATGCATGGACAACTGAGGTATCCAACTCATCGTGTCTTCTCTTTGTCTAACCTCCACTTGGGGTTAGGGTTAGCATTGTCCTCAAAGGATGTGTTAGGTCTCTTCCTCTTCCTGGAGCAACTGCCTCCAAGGCTAACTCTCTCCTCATCCTCCTATAAGAAGTTCTAACCTCATATCTCTTCTGAGGGCATGACAACACACATCATGCAACCTAAGCATGTAACTAATCTTTAGTTTATGCCTAAACTATTACACTTATGTCCATGACATCTTGTTTACATGCTTTTCATTATTTGGTGGAGGATTCCTTAATCCTTATTACTCTTATCCCAAACACATGAGGGTGGTGGAGAGAGAGAATACCCTAAACACTTAATGTTTCTCCAGAAATAAGAGGTATAGAAGGGACAAAATTAGATGAGAAGACCTAGAGGTATCTTATTTTGAGTCAAATCCTTTGATTTTGGCCAGGCAGTCACAAAGAATCTGGGAGCCCTCATATATCAACTAGCGGGGTGGAGGAAAAGCTTGCCAACCCCCAGATCGTGATCCTTTTCTAGACACCTCCATCATCGGAAAATCCTCTAATAACTCCCTTGGGCTCTAAAGAGTTTGTAAAATTTAATAATTATTAGAGATTAAATGGAAAACTACGACTCTGATACCAAATGTGACAACCCCGCTTCCTGGTAACCTCCAATTAAGGGAGACCAAGAGGTCTTAGGCGTTATCCCAAAATAAGATCAGTGGTTTTGCAAATAATCAACAATAATTAATCAATTCTACAACAACTAAGCTTTAAAATGGAATAAAATTTTTCTTTTCTCATACCTTGCAAAGTATAGGATTTGAGGGAGTTTACCCCATATAACATCTATCTATATAAAATCCTCCAATCTTTATTAAGATTTATTCCATCATTGTCACTTTAAAGGAATATCCATATTCTAGACAAACCTAAAATGCCGACAAACAAAACGACAGTCAGTATAACGAATTATACTAGTATGTGGGGGAACCAATAATCTAGCATTTAATTGTAACAACATATTGCAAGCAATTATAATTTAACAAAACAAACTTTACACTTTAAACATCACTACTCAATCCTTACATACCCTAGCCTTTGTGTTATCCCTACAGTGGAAATGGATACTACCTCTCATATGGTATATTTCGACTAAACCCCATGATCCTACCTTATAGGTAGATCAATACATAGGGTTGTGGAGTCATATGGTCCTACCCAAGGGTAGACCAACACATCGACTCGTGATAACCTGATGATCCTACCTCACGGGTAGACCATGTAATAGGTCATCTGATGACCTGATGATCCTACCTCATGGGTAGACCATGTACTAGGTCATCCTTTTCATCATTAACAAAGCTACAGAGGAGGACCAGGATCTGAGCTAGTCATGCACGTATAATTATGGTGATAGTCATAGTCACTTTATAGTTGCATGAAATAAAAGTCAATCAAGCAATTATTTCCAAGAAACTGTTAAAACCTCAGGAATTGTCGAGAAACTAAAGTGATTTAATCATAAGCGTAACCACGTACCTATTTTGGAGATCTCAAAGAAGCAATATATCCAATTCCAACAAGATGTCCAATCAAGCAAGCCAATTCATCAATCAAGCAAACATTGATCCTGAAAACATGTATAACACCTAGTTGTTACCATGACATCCAAACAACTCTTTATGACTTGGGACACCTTTCTACGGTTTCTAAGTATCATTAGTATTCTTTAGGGTTATTTAGATCAATTTCTCGAACTTTATCCTTTTTAGGTCAACAAACCCTAAAACAACTTTTCTACTCATAAAAACCCTAGTTACTCAAATTATCCACATTAAGGATCTTTTATACTCAAATTGTCTTGGGATCATCATATCTCTATTTTATTCATGTATTGCACAATTAAAACCACTAAAATTCATAATTACCAAAATTAGGGTTTCTAAGCCCATTAAACCATAATCATGTACATGGAACCCCAAATTGAGCCAATTATGTGTAAAGATCATCCTTTTATATCTAAATCATCCCTTTATTAACAACAAGTTAATTTTCCACTTTGAACATCCTTATAACCCTTCCCAAATCATTAATCATCAAAATCTAGGGTTTTTCATTAATAACAATATTAAAGGTGACAACTTTAAGCATTTTTTGAATGGCAAGTAGAATTAGGCTTCAATTACATTTTTAATGGGTTCCTTGAATTTTTCTGATAAATTTTCATATACAATTTTTCACAATCAGAGCTATAAATAATTAATTACGATTTTCGCAAGGTTAAATACCTTTGGGCCAATCTTTGGCCGCCACGTAGCCAAACGAGCCCTATTTCCTTTTCATGCGGGTTGGGCCGTAGGAAAGACACTCTTGCCCTTTTGCTTCTTTACTGGAGTCGGGGGAAAAGGGGTATTTTCTCCTTTTCTCTTCATCTTCCTCGCAATGGTCCTCACGCAGAGCAGCTCCCACGGATGGTCAACTCTTCAGTTGACTCTCCTGTTCCCTCACCTTACTTACTAGGTGAAAGTTGTGCATCCTCCGCCATGCTCCTCTGAAGTTTCCCAGGGCTCCAATTGTGTCGATCGCAATCAGAGGCAGAAGAACCAAATTCCGACCCTCCAGCGAGGTCCCTGTGTTGTCAGGAGCAGCAGCCATGGCCCAATCTAAAATCGCCAGTGTTATCTTACCCGCAAAGCTCGGCCGAAGTCAAGGAACATATTTTTTGTTCCGTTGGGGGTCCAAGGCCCCATATATAGGCCTCCATCTGGCTTTCATGAACTTTTGAGTTTGAGATTGGGAAAAGTCCTAGACATGAGGAAACTCTGAGAAACTAGGGGTAGATCAACTCAGATTGATCCCCCAAATCTATTAGAGACGTTTTCGAACTCTGATATGTCTTGGTTTGCAAGAAAATCGGCAGGGAAACTTAGTTCCCACAGTTTCTATTTCGTATTTCATCGAGAGCTAGGGGACGACTTGTCCCCCGTTGATCTTATAATCAATGGTCTTGATTATCTATGTCGAAATATATATCCTGGATATATTGTGACATTTAATACGATTTAAGGATTATCCATTCACTTTAGGCGTTATTACAAAAAGCATATATCCCAAACCACATGTCTAATTAACACCAAATTTTAAAGGAAAGTCCTTGATGACTTTATCTACTTTTGTACCAAGTTGGGACTCAAATTCGAAAGTATGAGATACTTTTCTTCATATGCAAGTTATCTATTAATAAGGAACATTTTATACATATTTTCTCTCTCCTATTCTCTTATTTTCCTTTATTTGGATTCCTTTTACCATTATAAACTATGTGGACTCAAAATCCCATCCATGATGATTCCATTATCCATATTTCCACACATTTCTTATATTTTCATCATTATCTCAAATTTCCTTCTTAATAAAGCAATATGTGATTTCTTCTTTTTCTTTTAATCATATTGGACACATTAACATCTTATGGTCCACGAAATCACATGCACAAATAAAATATTGTAAAGGGAATCCATCCAATACATATAATTCATACAAATTCCCATAATCATACATTTATTGGGGAAATTACATTTCCAATCATATGAACCCAAAATTGGGGTTGTAACAGTTTGTAAAAGTAAATGAACAAGAAGTAAAAAAGTTAAGTATTTAGCAAAATAAGAGCATGTGTTTTATGTCATTTCACTCCAATTATACCATTATTTCATGCATTCATCAAAATCATGTATTCCTAAGGCCTTTTATGGACAACTTCTCACTGGAAAAGTCTATGAGGGTACTCAAGATTAGCTAACCCTTTTATCAATGATCTGCCCTATCTTGATAACTCAAGTAGGGCGCCCATCCTCATGTCCTTACCCCAAATCTTTAGGCAAGTGCATGAATTTTATATAATGGAGTTTCTATATTATGTTTGCAAGTTATAAAACATGTCGTGAGACAAACATCGAGTACAATACTAGAATATACATGGCAATATTTGAGAAAGTAAACAAGCATATATGTGTATCCCATTTCAAGAAAGAAAGACATAATCATGTAATTATTAAATCATGAACCTAATTAAGAGATTCCTAACTTATCTTAGCATTGACCATCTAGCCACAAGCAACACCTGATTAAGAACAAGATTGTATACATGTATTAGATTCTCATTATTAACCCTATCTAGATCCATTTTAGGGTTTTGTCCAAATTAGGTTCAAGGTTTCTTATTGGTACATCAGATGATCTTTTATTGATCCATGGGTCATCGCAAAGGTGTGGTTCAAGTTTTACATCATTCAGAGGTTCCATGCATTTTATATGACCATTACAAGATTCATGTTCCTCATGTACATTTAGGGGTCAAAAACTCATAATAGAGCAACCATGGTCATAGTTCACTGGGACAAGATTTGGGGCAAGACATGCATTTAGATCTTCAAGATAGGGTATAAGAATTCACATTCAAAGTAGGGTGGATGTTCGCAAGTCTAGGCATCATAGGATTCCACATTAGTATCAACACATCAACATACATTCAATCATCAACGTGGGTTACATATGCCATCAAGATTCAACAAATGACCTAGGTAGGACATCTAAAACCAAGTTATCATAAGGGATAGATTATCCCCTGATTTGAGAGAGGAAGATAAGAGAGAAGGATCCACATAAGCATTAAGGTGCAAGAACCACAATTCAAGGCACCAAGGTCACATTAGGCAAATTAAGACTTCAAACATAGCGATAGAAAAATATGGTGGACCATGGTTACCAAAGTCACAACACATCATAATGTTACTAATTTCAAAGATATAAATGAGTTTCACGCACAAGATAGGTCAAACATAACACTTAAAGTAAGAGTATAACATGCATTCCCAAAAAAAAGGTATAGCCATGCCTTTAGAGCCATATGAGTAAACATAGAAAAACGGGCTCTTAGGGGTGATATTATAATCAAGAAGGGACATAGATAATTGATCTTTGAGGCCGATTAAGCATTAGTCCATATTAAAGAGCATGATTAGCAATATATGGCAAAGTTCATTATTTACATTCAAAATATGTCACATGAGTGCATTAGAGTTCATCATTGAGCAACAAGGGTGATTAGGATTTCAATTAGTTCAAAGGTACATACATGTTATAGATATGATCATTATATAGGTATAGGAGCATCAAGGGTCCCATCTTTATCACAATCAAACATTAATTTGAGTCCTCATGATCAAAATAGCATATTTCATAAAAATAGTGGAATGGAAAGAGTATTTAGGGTCTTAAAACATGTTCATGTTGTAGGTCTTGTTGAAAGGATCAATTTGATATATAGGTTCATTAATTTTTGCCAAGGGATCAGTAAGATATGAATTTTTGAAATCTTTTATTGAGATCAATAGAAACATGGGGGAATCACCCGTATTATTTGATGATGAAGCTGCATCATTGATATGTGGATCCAACGGTTCTGATGGCATGCACCCCAGTGCTCAGGGGTCTTAGTGAATGATGACTTCCAGTGACTACTGATCAATTGGTTGGTCTTCAATCATGGTCGCACGTGATTCTCGCTCGCCCATACCCGCCACCAATTGCAAACTCATGGTCCTGAACCCCTAGTCATCACTATGTTGGCCCCTCATGATCCCACTTTTGTGATCTCTATTTATCATCCATGAGAACAGAGCACCAATAGGGGAAGTCCACCCCTTGCTCTCTAGCAGCCAGGGGAGATATGACAACCGATTATGTGGCCGTCTCTGACGGGTAGGGTCCAGGGTGCAACATCTAGGTGCGTTTTTCTTCCCTCCATCAGCCTTTGCACCTTCAATGGTGGCATGGAGGGATGTATCGAGTGGCATCTTGAGGGGCACCGGAAGCTGCACAGGTTAGGGAGAAGAAGACTGTAGTAGAGTGAAGGGAAAGCAAATCAAGGTGAAAAAAAGATGGAAGAATAGGAACTTAGGGTTAAGGTATGGAGGGTTTATATAAGGGGTTAGATTGGGTTCCGTTCCCCTTCCATTACTAGATTTGGGTGAGGAAGAAGAATAACACCTCCCGACCTCTGATGCTTTCCTAAAGGAGAAAGGGGCGCGCATATGGGCGCAATGGGTTGGGCTCATGGATGGGCCAACCCAACAAGCATCAAGAGTTTCAAAAAGAGTTAAATCCAAAGCAATTCAAAGGAAAATTCAAAATCTCATAACTTGGGATATGAATATGAGATCAAGGTGATTTTGTGTCATTGGATTCATATTGAATCCTCTATCTCATGAAATATGTTATAGAGCAAGATGATCATCTAAATCAAGTTCAATTTCAGTTGTAAAAAGGTGATTCCTTAAAGGATGAAACTTAGATAAGAAGATCAAACTAAAGGAACATATGGTGCAATTGAGCATTAATGTAACCAAATTGGAGTGTCAAAATACTCAAACCATGAAATTTATATCCAAGCTAGACAAGGGGTCATCATAGAGAGAGGGAGAGCATAATCAAAGAAAGAAAGAATCAGGGTTGTTACAATATGCCTCATCAACTGCCAAGGTTAGGGGCACACTCCAAAACATCATCGACCGAAGAGAACTTGGTCAAAGGAAAGCTTGGTAATCTATAAAACATAGGCTCATCAGTCAAACATACTACAAAGTCAACCATCCACATAGGTCATCTAAGCAAAACCTGATTCTCAACATAACATGTCACCACGTCAACCAATGTGTAACAAGGTTCCCCAAAGCACCACGCTCTCCAACATGATGTCAAAACATGTGAGGCACAACAATAATGTGACAAATTGTAAGAAAAACCCAAAAACAATGTTAAATTGTAATTATGCTCAAAATAAGCACATATAATCATAACTAGTTCAAACAACATTCAAACTGGACCAAACTCAAAAACATAAGCTCATCACATGTTATCAAATCACATCATGAGGTTATATTATGGTTTTTAAGCATCCAATTATGTTATGCAAGCAAGATCAGACTAAAATTTAGGTCAGGGGTCTTACAATCATTGTCCTTCACCACAGAGGGTGATACATATGAAAATAAAAACATAGAATCAATGGAGGGTTATCTAAACTATATCAAGTATATCTCCCAAGAATCAACTCCTTATGCTAGGTCACTACAAAAAAATTGGCCTTTGTTGAAGAACATTTGTGAGGAACCAAAAATTGTGAATAATGATGGCTATTTGTGAGGGCTCATCCTTCAAACATGGGACCAAATCCCTCAACCATGTTTTTAAAATCGTTAGTACTTTTATGTGAACACTAATCCCTCAAAAATACATTACTCACTAATCACCCCGTGAAAAATGGCATGCCAAATATTTCCCTCCATATCATAACCCTTCCCTCCATTCTAAAACACAACAATTGTAAATAAAAAAAAAGATAAACCCTCCCCTTTGTTCCGTGAGAACTTTTTCATGGTGTTTCATCGCTGCGTTCTTTCCCCTCTCACGCCGTGCATGTCCCCCTCTCACGTCGTGCATGTCCAGTTGGTTCTCCCCTCTCGGCACCAGTTGAGAGAGACCTTCATAATAAATATCTATTATTGAGGGGTTTTTCCTGACTAACAAGATTTTGTCCCTCAATCGTGTCCTTAATAGGATGTCAAATTCCTTATGATCATCTTTCCTTCACAAATAAATTATAAATTATTATAATGCCTCACAAAAGATTAGTAGACTTCCCTCCTTTATTTCCCTCCAAAATCTCATTTATACATCACATGTGTGCCCGCCACTTTAGCGCTCCCCAACAGAAACCCTATTCTTCCCACCACCAAGCATTCTATTAATTTCTTATGCCGTTGAGTCTATCTGTGCATCTCCCCTACACGTCTGCTGTGTACGAATCAACCATGGTATTTCATCTGATGTTGGTTCCGTCTGTGGTCTTGTAAGCATCATCGAGTTTCTCTCACACCATGCACAACCCATGAATCAAGGCAGCGTCTGTGATCTGTCCGCGTCTGCTATCGCCCATTGCGTTCTGTCCGTGATCTGCATCTGTGAATCTAGGTACTTCTGTGGCATCATATGATTCAATCTCACAGCACAACACAGTAGCTTTCTTTCTATGAAATCATAGCAACATTCTCGCTGCCCATGAATCAAAGCAGTAGGATTTTCTCACAGCTGACAGTTGGAAATTAAGTTATCCATAAAATATTCTGGTAATAGATTTATTTATTGCTTCCATCATGCCTCTCATTGTATTGCACATGATTTTCTAGTCCTTACTTAACGTGGAACATGCTGCTCTGTGATCAAGATGATGCCACGCAGCTAATAAATTTAATCTTAACCCAACATCATTATCTATGGGTACACTTATACTCCCCTTTGAAACAGGAGTAGCGAATCATGTCTCTCTTCGTATAGTCAATCTACCACAATTCATCATATTTCTGCAACCACATCTGAGACCAAGGCAACTAGTGGCAATAGAACACTACAATAGATAGCATAAAATTGAGTTAGACATTTCATCTAAGAACTATTATGGTCATTACAATTATAAGGTATTTTTTGCTTCTCTATTTAATCTATTGTATATTGACTTCACTTTAGGATGTGTTTGTTACATGCAATGTCAAAGAGTATCCACTCCGGAGACTAATTAAGTTTGTTAAAAGAAATATTATTATACCTCAAGGCTGATATTTTATTGTAAAGCGTTCAAGATCAATGTCCTCTTATTTCTTTGATTTGTTAAGAAACTTAACTTAAAAATTGTGACATGCAACTTGTCTTGTTTTTTATTTAACTTTAGTAGTCATGCGGTTAGATCTATTTTTGAACATCAATGAGTACCATCATTAGAAGCTGACCAAGTGAAGCTTGTCATGAAGAAGACAAACAAGTTTGTTTGGTCAGATCATATTACTTTTCCCATGTGTGACTTTTTGTCCGTCTAAACAATAATATAAACTTGGAATCTTCACCCAATTCATTTTTGACATTTTTAGGCAGTGATCGTTACATGGTGAACAACTGAACATTACATGGTCAAGGGAAAAAGTATGGGAAAGAGGAATGGGAAGGTGACAATGATTGAAAAATTGTTAAAATGTGTTGTTTTGTAACATGTGCATGAGGAAATGGATAGGGATGAAAAAACACAAAAATTATTATTTTAACGTGTGTTTGGAGAAAGGGAGAGGAAATATTTTTATAATAAAGTACCCGACACAAATTTGGGTCATGTTTATTTGAAAGTTCTTTTTCATATGTATCTAAATAAGTAGTGTAGCCTTAAAAAATATCCCTATGATGCACCATGTTATCATAAGGGGACAAAAACATGCCAATTGTTCTCATGGATTTACCATAGAAATTTTCCTTCCTTATCACTATGGTAAACAAACAATAACAATTTTATATTTATCCTTTTTCTTAAATATGAAAGTCTTAACTAAAATGCCCTACTCTGAAGGTGTCTAAAATGAAATTTCCCATGATACTTCATCATTAAATGCTTAAATAACATCACACTCCGTCTTCCAAATATATTCTGATTAATCAGTTCATTATTTCCCAGCGGCGCCACGTCTTCCACTATATTTCGTTCTTCTCAGCGTCAGCACATCTGGTCCTCGGTCGGCTTCTTCTACATCTTCTAAACTAATATTGTGTCCTTCAATTATTAATATGTTATCATCTACTCGACTATATTTGGTGTGGTGATCAAATAATGACCAAACAATAAGCACGAAGCGGTGGATGAAGAGCTAGAATTGCAAGAATAAAGGTAACTTATTCTTTAAAATGTGTGTGTCTTCTCTACTTAATCTTATTCTGCTTATATATTGTATTGAGAGAGTATTCGTCCTCACATGTTTGCTACTTGTAATGATATAAAAATCCTCCACTCCATGGACTGATTAATTTTGTCAAAAATAATCTCAAAGTTCTCTCCTTTTTTTTCTTTATTAAGGAGTTTAACTTGATGTACAACTTGTCTTAGATTTTTATTTAGCCTTAGTAGTCATGCAATAATGTGCACCATCTGCTGAAGTTCAAAGGCCAAACAAAAGTGTTACGTATGATCATATAACTTTTCTGATAAGTGCCTTTATTTCATCCCAATAATAATCTAAATTTGAAATAACCCATCCATATTTGACGTCATTTTCAGACTTTGTTTGGTATATGATAAATAATAGACAGTCAGAAAGAAGTGGATGAGGAAGGTAAAGGGAAAGGTGACAAGTATGAAAAAAATGTTAAAGTGTGTTGTTTGATAACATACACATGACAAAAGAGATGGTGATGGAGAAAACGTTAAAAAATATTTTTTGTTACGTGAAAATGGGGATAAATAGGGGGATTTATTTATAAAAAATATCCTATTGAAATAATAATCATATTTATTTAAAAGGCTTTTGTATATGTGTATTTATACCTATAATAAAAAGAAGTCAGCTGGTCGTTGTCGATCTGCTCCATTTTTTTTATACATTTTAGTACCAACAGATCTACTTACTTTTCTACTGGCCATTTTCTATTTTTCTATATTTTTTTCAACTTAATTTCTTTTTCTACTCAGACATTAAAATATTTTCTATAGTATTTTTTTAATTATATTTTACATTTACCAACTAAGGGGAATTATATGTTTGAGATTTTCAGCTCAATTTTGTTTGAGATTTAACAGAATTGACGATCATGCAAACATAATTAGCCACCGTAAGTCATGGGTGGTGATTTTTTCAACTCAGATTGAATCTGGGTTGACAAAATTTAAAAAAAAAAAGTCCTTCTCATGTATAAATTACTACATATAGTGCATAATTAACAAAATGATATGACCATATTTTGTTCAGAGTTTCACATTATGAAATCGAATCTGACTCGAACTTGTCACCTTAGAAAAAAAAATTGGTTCCAGGTTAAGAGAATATATATAGATGAACATGGTTGTTGACTGACTCAGAACCGATTCAAAACTGGTTTTTTGACACTCCTAGTTGCTACTTCATGTACATGTATAATATCAAATACAACACAAGTCGAAAAATAAAAAAAATATATTACTCAATATGCTTGTTGTGTAGCCATAATCATTGTGTGAAAGACTGGATTTCTGGCTTAATTTCGAGGATGAAATTTCGTTCAAGGTGTATAGGATGTGATGGAGTGCACTTTTGGAATCCTTAAACGTACAATGGCATAAGTGAAATCATATGATTAAGTTATTTTGAGAGTTATAAGTGCTTGCGGTAAAGTTGAGTGTTGTTGGATGTTGATATTATGATTAAGATTCCTAGACCAAGATATTTAGGTCTCAATATTAGCAAATAATGTGTCTTGTTGTATTATGGGGCAAGATTTCACATTTTGGATCTTAGGAGTTGATAACCCGTGACATTTCACGTGATTGGGCTAGTCCCACTGATTGAACTTGTAGCTGGAATCAACCCAGGCCTTTGGTGATGGATCTAAGGACCAACACCTTACCTTCAACCTTGAGTAGTGGGAGTTGAGACCGTGAGACGTGGAGCACTTATGGTGCATTCTCTAAGTCACGACCTCAGAATACGTGGGGATAGAAAGAACCAACTGGCAGTTGATCTTGTCACACATATACAAAGTGAACTACCCTCTTGTGTAATAAGCCAGGAAGACCAAAGTAGGGAGAATGAGCCCCCATCTTTCCTCTCGTCTCCAATGCTGAGAGCAGAGGCCTTTTCCTCCCGCTCCTTCACACCCATTTTGGGCAGCGACAAGCACCAGGGTCACGAGGAGGAGCTGGATGATGAATCCTATAGAATCGCAGGTCATCCCGAGCGCGGTCCAACTCCAGGCCATCGTCCCTCGTGTCGTCCAAGTGTGAAGTCCCTGGTCTAATGGCGGTGCAGACCCAGGTGTCGGAGGAGAGCCGCACGGTGGCATATTTGCAAAGTCACATAGGTGACGCAGGGCGGCGTCGGGCATGGAGATAAGGAGGACGCAGTGGTAGAAGCAACCTGAAGAGGTGGCGGGGAGGTAGAGCCCAATTGAGAGAACTGAGTCCCATTAGATCTGGGCTCCGAGGCGGCTGCTCTCGCGTGCGCTGAGAACTGCAGGAGACGGGGTCTTCGAGTGAAGATTGTTGTAGGGATGGCAGTTACTACTGCTACAATGGTGGCGTTCGCACATGCGAAGCCATCCTTGGCAGCGACGACCTTAGCAGGGTTGAGAACCCACACAGAGCGGCGTCGATGCCCAACGGAGAACTGACGCATGCAGATTCGATGGAGAATGATGTGAGGGAGAAACCATGGTTGTCTCACATGAAACCGGAGAAAGAGATAAGATGGAGGACCTACACTGGGTCCAATTACCCTGAAACGCTTGAAATCCACACTGAACCAGACCGTCTCAGTAGCAAGGAGCACGCCCCCAATGTGGACGCGTGGCAGTGCATGATTGGTCCATGAAGGTAATTATTTCAATAAATCATAGATCTTGTTTAATTTGTAGAAATTAGCTCGATTATCAGAAAAATACAAATAAGGTACCAAACTCCTCAGAAAAATGCATAGAATACAGTAGAATGATAATTTTAGGCTTTTGGTGCACTAATGTTAGGAATATCGTGTAAGTTGTATAATGCTTATATTGTTTGTTATAAATAGTAAACGATGGCCTAAAATTATGAGAACTTGTTTATAAATCATAAATCATGTTTTAGTCCATATAAAGTCAGTAATCATGATGTTGATGCACGAAATCATGTAATTTCCTTAGAATTCTATGTAGGGCTGATAACCCTAAATAAAATGCAATAAATGCACACATGCTCAATAAATGATGAAATTCACAGAGTAAGCTCATATCAGTATATGGAACCTCAGTTTTAATTATGAGATCATAAATATGAACAGAATCCATGTTATAAGAAGATGACTCTTAATACATGTTATAAAACCCTAACCTAGGTTAATGATGTAACCTAGGGTTAATATCTGCACAAAAAGGATATGGAACCTAATGTTCAGATGATGAACTTTGATAATGAGATGTAATCTGGAAAATGACATCAGTGAGATAATCATAAGATAAAAATACAAGTAATGATACACATATCCTAATGAACTAAGAGAAACTCTAATAAACACGATTAAGGTTAAGATGAGATGTAAGATGATGAGAACCTGATGATAGTATGTGATCTTATCTTAATCAGGGTTTGACCTGGGAGACATAGTTGACATCAGGAATATGAGGAATATGTTATTAGGTTTCTCTTTATCAAGGTATGCCATTACCTCTTACTTGTCTTATTATCCAATATTCTTGTGTTATATGTGTAGTAAAATACTTGGCATATGATATTGGATGAAATGATTGTTCTTGTATGATATGTTGCATGATTTTCCATACTTATTGCTATGAACACATGAAACATAATATATGTGTTCCATTATATCTAAGCACTTCGACTCTTTGGTAGTAAAGTGCTGGAAAACAAGTACTTCAACTCTTTGGTAGTAAAGTACTTGGAAGTGATCCAACTCTTTGGTAGTAGATCACATTGTGAAATGATCCAACTCTTTGGTAGTAGATCAAAAAGGCCTTAATGCATTCAACTCTCAGGTAGTAAATGCATGGATGATATAATGGAAAATTATGCTTAAAATATTTGTTCTCTGTTATTAATGAACATCTTTGTGCAAGTATACAATTTTCTTATATTCTTCTATTACTGCCAAGTATTAGTTTTATCTTATTGCCAAGATATGATGAGAGGTATATAAAAGACACGTAGGCGTACTCTGTACAATATTCTTGGATATTGTGCTGACGTGTACCGCATGTAATCTTTTGTTTAGGTTGTGGTTATGCTCTTGAAGATCCAGGATAGTGAGAGTTGTGTGGCGAGCTGATGTACAGGTGGACATGTTGTCTTAAGATCCTGTAGTTTAGTGGTAGTACATGTATATGTATAGTTTGCTGTTCAATGTGTAATACCAAATGTTGTAACAATTCATATTGTAATTATATGTTGGATGGTGAACATGTGTGTATGGTTTTATTATTGCTCATGTACATGTGCTACTGTTGTTTCATCCCCGGATTTTCTAAAACTTAATCTGATGTGTGACATCCAAATTGAAACCCTCACCTCAGCGAGAATCTCAATTTAAACATCCGACACTAGGCTAAGAAGAAGAAAATCAGAGGAAGTCAAAAGGAAACAACAGTAGCATATGTACATGAACAATAATAAAACCATACACACATGTTCACCATCCAACATATAATTACAACATGAATTGTTACAACATTTAATATTACACATTGAACAGAAAACTATACATATACATGTACTACCACTAAACTATAGGATCTTAAGACAACAGGTCCACCTGTACATCAGCTCGCCACACAACTCTCACTATCCTGGATCTTCAAGAAGATAACCACAACCTAAACAAAAGATTATATGTGGTACACGTCAGTACAATATTCAAGAATATTGTACTGAGTATGCCTACGTGTATTTTATATACCTCTCATCATATCTTGGCAATAAGATAAAACTAATACTTGGCAGTAACAGAAGAATATAAGAAAAGTGTATACTTGCACAAAGATGTTCATTAACAACAGAGAACACATATTTTAAGCATAATTTTCCATTATATCATCCATGCATTTACTACCTGAGAGTTGAATGCATTAAGGCCTTTATGATCTACTACCAAAGAGTTGGATCATTTCACAATGTGATCTACTACCAAAGAGTTGGATCACTTCCAAGTACTTAACTACCAAAGAGTTGAAGTACTTGTTTTCCAACACTTTACTACCAAAGAGTTGAAGTGCTTAGATATAATGGAATAGATATATTATGTTTCATGTGTTCATAGCAATAAGTATGGAAAATCATGCAACATATCATACAAGAACAATCATTTCATCCAATATCATATGCCAAGTATTTTACTACACATATAATACAAGCATATTGTATAATAAGCCAAGTAAGAGGTAATGGTGTACCTTGATAAAGAGAAACCTAATCACATATTCCTCATATTCCTAATGTCAACTATATCTCCTAGGTCAAACCCTGATTAAGATAAGATCACATACTATCATCAGGTTATCATCATCTTGCATCTCATCTTAACCTTAATCGTGTTCATTAGAGTTTCTCTTAGTTCATTAGGATATGTGTATCATTACTTGTATTCTTATCTTATGATTATCTCACTGATGTCATTTTCCAGATTACATCTCATTATCAAAGTTCATCATCTGAACATTAGGTTCCATATCCTTTTTGTGCACATATTAACCCTAGGTTACATCATTAACCTAGGTTAGGGTTTTATAACATGTATTAAGAGTCATCTTCACATAACATGGATTTTGTTCATCTTTATGATCTCATAATTAAAACTGAGGTTCCATATACTGATTTGAGCTTACTCTATGAATTTCATCATTTATTGAGCATGTGTGCATTTATTGCATTTTATTTAGGGTTATCAGCCCTACATAGACATTCTAAGCAAATTACATGATTTCGTGCATCAAAATCATGATTACTGCCTTTATATGGACTAAAAACATGATTTATGATTTATAAACAAGTTCTCATAATTTTAGGCCATCATTTACTATTTATAAAAAATGGTATAAGCAATATACAACTTACACAATATTCCTAACATTAGTGCACCAAAATCCTAAAATTATCATTCTACTGTATTTTATGCATTTTTCTGAGGAGTTTGGTACCTTATTTGCATTTTTTTGATAATTGAGCTAATTTCTATGAATTAAACAAGATCTATGATTTATTGAAATAATTACCGTCATGGACCCATCATGCACCGCCACTCGTCCACATTGGGGGTGTGCTCCTTGCTACTGAGCCGGTCTGGTTCAGTGTGGATTTCAAGCATTTCAGGGTAATTGGACCCGGTTTAGGTCCTCCGTCTTATCTCTTTCTCCGGTTTCACGTGAGACAACCCTAGTTTCTCCCTCGCGTCATTCTCCACCGAATCTATGTGCGTCAGTTCTCTGTTGGGCATCGACGCCACTCTGTGTGGGTTCTCAACCCTGCTCAGGTCGTCCCCGCTAAGGATGGCTCCGCGTGTGTGAACGCCACCATTATAGCAGCAGTAACTGTCATCTCTGCAACAATCTTTGCTCGACGACCCCGTCTCCTGCAGTTCTCAGCGCACGCGAGAGCAGCCGCCTCGGAGCCCAGATATAATGGGACTTAGTTCTCTCAATTGGGCTCTACCTCCCCGCCACCTCTTCAGGTTGCTGCTACCACTGCGTCCTCCTTATCTCCACGCCTGACGCCGCCCTGCGTCACCTATGTGACTTCGCAAATATGCCACCGTGTGGCTCTCCTCCGACACCTGGGTCTGCGCCGCCATTAGACCAGGGACTTCGCACTTGAACGGCACGGGGGACGATGGTCTGGAGTTGTACCGCGCTTGGGATGACCTACGGTTCTACAGGATTCATCATCCAGCTCCTCCTTGTGACCCTGGGGCTTGCCGCTGCCCAAAACGGGTGTGAAGGAGCTGGAGGAAAAGGCCTCTGCTCTCAGCATTGGAGACGAGAGGAAAGATGGGGGGTCATTCTCCCTACTTTAGTCTTCCTGGATTATTACACAAGAGGGTAGTTCACTTTGTATATGTGTGACGAGATCAACTGCCAGTTGGTTCTTTCTATCCCCACATCTTCTGAGGTCATGACTTAGAGGATGCACCATAAGTGCTCCACGTCTCACGGTCTCAGATCCCACTAATCAAGGTTGAAGGTAAGGTGTTGGTCCTTAGATCCATCACCAAAGGTCTGGGTTGATTCTAGCTACAAGTTCAATCCGTGGGACTAGCCCAATCGCGTGAAATGTCATGGGTTATCAACTCCTAAGATCCAAAATGTGAAATCTTGCCCCGTAATACAACAAGACACATTATTTGCTAATATTGAGACCTAAATATCTTGGTCTAGGAATCTTAATCATAATATAAACATCCAACAACACTCAACTTTACCGCAAGCACTTATAACTCTCAAAATAACTTAATCATATGATTTCACTTATGCCATTGTATGTTTAAGGATTCCAAAAGTGCACTCCATCACATCCTACACACATAAAACGAAATTGCATCCTCGAAATTAAACCAGAAATCCAGTCTTTTACATCATATACATCTTAAAAGAAATTTTGTCCTCAAAATTAAGCCATTCTATTAATCTAAGAAGAACAAAGCAAAAAGGTCTTCACCAACATGTGGGGCACCACTCTGTGTGCAACGTATCCAAAACAAAGGTTACTTAAATCCATGTTTCATATCTTTAGGGTTGCATCCTTATCTTTACCCATGCATTAGGGTTCCCACATCATATTACCATGTTGCAAAGGAGTCAACTAAGGTCAACCCATTATATCAAGGTCTCATAAACATTTTATTGAGCTAATTGTTTGAACATGTTAAACATTAACATATGCCTTTTAGGAGGGAGTTAACTATAATTAACCCACGTTATCCATCTAGATCATACCAAGGTGTTATAATCATTATGTTGTTCTACCTGTCAACTATATATTTCATCTTTATTAGGCACTAAGATTAACACCTCATGTAACATGTCTCATGCATATGATTTTATTTCCTTGCTCAAAATAAATTTCAACATTTACTAATGATTTCATCACAAGATTAGCCAACTATATTACATGATAAGTATTCATGAACATGCATCATTAGCGTCATCTCATTGTGCTTTCTCATCTTAGTTGAAAACTTTATTAAAGATTCATCATAAGACAACTATTCACATTATCATCATCATTCATGTATATGGTTAACCATTTATGCATTAATATCTATTAAACCATCTCTAGGTTTCCATCATGTCATATCCACTATCATATCTCAAGATTAGATCACATTCTTACCTTTATTATATCATGGTTGTGCAAAACCAACTTATGCAAGTGGCTCAAAACATATATCAAAACTTTTATCTAGTCCAACTGAGGTTCTTCTAACCCATCCCACGAGGGTAGTATCGTGCTCAGTCTCTCTGAGCTAACTCAACCCTATGAGTATCTCATATGCATATACCTTATCCTCCCTCTTTGTTCTAGGGTTATCAGGTCTACCTCATTGGCACTAGCAGTTTCTTTACGAGTTCTAGCCACATAAGCACAGATCCAAAACATGATACTCTTTCCATAGGTTTTCTACCCATGAGACATGCTTACCCAAAACTCTCTTATATACACCACTACAGTCCTATGAGGAACCACTAACCCGAGCATGAGGCTTCACAGAAACTAACATAGCTACCTCCTCCAGGGTCTTGGGCTCTCTCCCTCACCCAGATGGCAGACACTCATTTTCATGTTCACATATGCATATGTAACCAGCCTCTCTCTGTCTCTAGGGTTTGGTCCTCCCAAGGACATCTAGGGTTCAACAAGACTATAGGAATCATGCATTAAGCAACACAACTCAATCACTCAGGAGTAGTCTAGTTTAGGACATATCATAACACATATTTCTCATCATTCTCATATATTGGAGTTTAGGTTCTCTAACCTTCTCCCAACGGGTCTCACTCTCTCTGGAGCTAACCCTCAAACTGGTCCTAATACTAGAGGTCCTCCTTTGTAAAAGAGCTTGAGGCTCATGCTGACTCACAACTTGTCTTAACTTAACATATCTTATCTCATAAAGAACTCATACTTGCATCATCAAAACTTATCTCAAATCCATAAACAGAACTTAAGTCATCAAAGACAAACATAAATCATCATGACCATCTTACATCATCTCTATCAACTTACATCATATCATCAAAACTTATATCATCTATTCCATCTATCATATATATATCCAACAAGGCTCTAGACATCTAATCTAGAACTAATCTCTCTTCTAGACTGATGTCATCACTTTCACTTGGGTTGCATGACCACCTCCTACTCGTACATGTGTGGGGACACATTTTTGTAATACATATACATAATAAAATATTATATAGTTTTTCTTCGATAAAACAAGCGTCAGAGAAAACTATCGAGGTTCGATCCATTTGGAATCAAAAACCAAAACCAGAAACGAGTGTCCCACACATAGTAGAGAGTCCAGTGTCATGAAAACTAGTGAAAAGGGTGAGAACATGGTGTAGACTAGTGTATCTATCCTAGACAACGAGCACTATATGTCTAGGATTTCTCTTCCCTTGATGCACATCATTTCCAAATAGTGCAATGTCCCATACCACTGCACTACAAGGAAGGAACGATATCTAAGGACGTGCTACTCAACAAACACTAGTCTAGACCTAGTTCTCGGACATCTAGGTGCTAACCTAGAGGCTAGGTCAGATCTAGTGTCTAAAAGATGACTAATCTAACCCTAAAAGATTATTAAGTTCAAGGTTCTTTAGTTTTGAGTTGCATAATGAGCAAATGTCAGGCTTTGCAATTGTTCATGCTCTGATACCACCTGTGACATCCCCGGATTTTCTAAAACTTAATCTGATGTGTGATGTCCAAATTGAAACCCTCACCTCAGCGAGAATCCCAATTTAAACATCCCACACTAGGCTAAGAAGAAGAAAATCAGAGGAAGTCAAAAGGAAACAACAGTAGAACATGTACATGAACAATAATAAAACCATACACACATGTTCACCATCCAACATATAATTACAACATGAATTGTTACAACATTTGGTATTACACATTGAACAGCAAACTATACATGTACATGTACTACCACTAAACTACAGGATCTTAAGACAACAGGTCCACATGTACATCAGCTCACCACACAACTCTCACTATCCTGGATCTTCAAGAGCATAACCACAACCTAAACAAAAGATTACATGCGATACACGTCAGCACAATATTCAAGAATATTGTACTGAGTACACCTACGTGTCTTTTATATACCTCTCATCATATCTTGGCAATAATATAAAACTAATACTTGGAAGTAACAGAAGAATATAAGAAAAGTGTATACTTGCACAAAGATGTTCATTAACAACAGAGAACACATATTTTAAGCATAATTTTCCATTATATCATCCATGCATTTACTACCTGAGAGTTGAATGCATTAAGGCCTTTATGATCTACTACCAAAGAGTTGGATCATTTCACAATGTGATCTACTACCAAAGAGTTGGATCACTTCCAAGTACTTTACTACCAAAGAGTTGAAGTACTTGTTTTCCAACACTTTACTACCAAAGAGTTGAAGTGCTTAGATATAATGGAACAGATATATTATGTTTCATGAGTTCATAGCAATAAGTATGGAAAATCATGCAACATATCATACAAGAACAATCATTTCATCCAATATCATGTGCCAAGTATTTTACTACACATATAACACAAGCATATTGTATAATAAGCCAAGTAAGAGGTAATGGCGTACCTTGATAAAGAGAAACCTAATCACATATTCCTCATATTCCTGATGTCAACTATATCTCCCAGGTCAAACCTTGATTAAGATAAGATCACATACTATCATTAGGTTCTCATCATCTTACATCTCATCTTAACCTTAATCGTGTTCATTAGAGTTTCTCTTAGTTCATTAGGATATGTGTATCATTACTTGTATTCTTATCTTATGATTATCTCACTGATGTCATTTTCCATATTACATCTCATTATCAAAGTTCATCATCTGAACATTAGGTTCCATATCCTTTTTTTTGGGTAAGTCAGGTGGTCACCTTATTCATCTTGCCCACCTCATGCAAGCGAAATTAAAGAAGCATTACATATATTGGATAACTGCAAGGAAAGAAACATGGTAGTACTACTACCACTACAATGGGGTGTTTGACCCAGATCAAACACATCAGTAGGGGGGGTTATAGTGAGTGTACCCACTGCTTTGGTTCAAATGATATTTAGCAAGGGCGTCAGCCTGCATATTGTTCCTTCTGTCAGTGTGGTAAATCACAGTGGTCTCCTTCTTTATCAACTGAATACCTTAGATGATATTAGCAAAGTGAGGATGTTTCCGGTAATCATCTTGAATCATAGTGGATGCTTGCAGACAATCGGTGACTATTTCAGCTCTCTGTATAGCACTTATTTTGATGACCTTAGCTGCCAACGCAATAGCCATAAGTTCTGCTTCCAGAGGACTGTCCACCCTAAGTTATTGACCTACTCCACTTAACCATTGATCATTAGAATCTTTGATTACTACAGCTATGGCGCCCTCCCCCTTTTTCCAAGTTGTGTCAGTATTGAAACGAGTAGTATCCGGAATGGGGTTTGGTGGTCTTGATCTTCGATTATGCTCAGTGTTGTTCTGCGCGTCATCCCATGCTTTGGTGTTCATCGTGACCTCCTGATATATAAGATTAACTTGGTGTTGGGTGCAGTTTTCTTTCCCCTCAAAGATCCAAAGATTATGTTGTTTCCACAAGCTCCAGCAGGCGATTAAGAACAGGATTTGATGGTTGTTAGGAGTCTTAATGTTTTGACTCAACCATTGATCAAAATTCTCTGTAGTCCAGAATTGATGAGAGGTGTGAAGACTCAGCAGTATGTGCCACACATTTTTAGCCTTAGGGCAATCCCGGAGAGCATGTAGAATGGTCTCGTCCTTCTCATTTCACCTGGGACAGGTAGGAATAGTTGTCATATGCCGGCGTTTCCTATTGTAGTTAGTGAGGAGAGCTCCGTTTGCAGCTAACCACATAAACATCTTGACATGCATCGCCACATGTGCATTCCATATACGGTACTAATTACCTTGTCTTCTAACTTTTGTTTCAACTCGTAGAGCATGTTAGGCCATTTTAGCTGTATAACTGCCCCCTTCATTAAGCATCCACACCCTCATATCTTCCCCTTCAGGGTCTATAGGAGGATTTAAATTGCAGATAGCCTTTGTTATATCAGATGGAAACCAGTGTTCCAAGAAACTGTGGTCCCACTGGCCCTCCAGATTGACCAAGCTTCTTACTGTCAGATCATCTAGATCAGCTGGAATGGGATGTAAAGCATAGTTTCTCAAAGGAATTTCATTCGGTATCCACTTATCATGCCAAACATTTATGGACGTGCCACTCACAGGACACATATAGGTATTGGTTTCCATAAACGGTTTGGTGAGAACAATATTTCTGGACAGCCGTGAAAGATGTTGAGCTAAGTTCGGTGTGTCCTTTAAGATTTTCTTAGACATGGCCTCACTCCAGATGGTCTTCCTCTTGCTATAAATGTCCCAGCTATTCTTCATCAGCAGTGCTTGGTTCCATTCTTTCATAGATTTAATCCCAAGTCCACCATGAATCTTTCTGCTAGTGACCCGGTTCCATGAGATGAGATGGACCCCCCTTTTGCCATGCCCCCCATTCCATATGAATCTTCTTATCTCCCCATCAATTCTATCACATAATTGTAGAGGCAATTTGGCCGTCTGCATAACATAGGTAGGGATGGAGGTTAAAGTTCTCTTGGCCAGGCTTACTCTACCCGCCATAGATAAACTCTTTGCTGCCCAGGAGTTGATCGTCTTTGTAACCTTTTCCAGCACTTCATTATAGGTTTTCTTATTAACCCGGTTGTGAAGAATATGTACACCAAGGTATTTGCCAAGATCTTGCGTTCTTTGCAGGCCACATCTTCTGCAAATATCATCTGCTTCCCGCCTCGTTACACTTTTTGAGAAGAAGACTCTTGTTTTCTCAATAGAAATAGCTTGTCCAGATGCTTGTTCGAAGTCTTTGAAGCACTTCATGATGGTACTTATATTAGGTTCACTTGCTTTAGAAAAGAGGATGATATCGTCCGCAAAGCATAGATGAGCTATTTTGGTCCTCCTTTCCCTAGCCGCATAGGAATCCACTTTCTTTCTGTCACTAACTGATTTATGAGTTGGCTTAATCTTTCGATACACAGAACAAAGATATACGGGCTTAGAGGGTCCCCCTGTCGTAACCCTCTAGTAGGTTTGAAATGAGGTGTCTTCGCAACATTCCAGGAAATTTGCGAGTTACCCGACCTGATGGAATTCATTATGTAGTTTTGTATATTGATAGGAATATCTGTCCTCTCAAGAGTATCCTGGATGAAGCTCCACACCATTTTATCATAAGCTTTGGTAAGATCGATTTTGATGGCCATAGTTTTGCTTGAAACCCTGCTTTTCATCGTGTGGATGAGCTCCTGTACCACCATGATGTTATCAGAGATTTTCCTTCCGGGTACAAAGGCACTTTGTGCCGGATTGATCCATTTAGGCAGCCACTGTTTCATACGTTCAACAACCACCTTTGAGCAAAGCTTAAGAATAGTATTGTTAAGAGAGATAGGCCTGAACTAGCTTCGACATTCTGGTTTCTTATCTTTGGGTATGAGAACAATAGTTGCTTCACAAAGCTTGTCGTCAAGATTGGAAGAGTTGAGGGCCTCTTTAATCATTTTTGTAACAGATTCCTTAGCGTTGGACCAGTTAGATTCTAAGAAGTGTGTAGTTGTTCCATCTGGGCCTGCCGCTTTGAACGAATTCATGGAGAACAAAATCTTCTCAACTTCCTCCATCTGAACCTCCCTCGCGAGGAATTGTCTTTGTGTTTCCGGAATAGCTTCAAAATTGCCTGGGATGCTACGCATAGCCTACTGGCTGACACAGCTGGGAGAGGTAAATAGTTTTATAAAGAAATATGTGACTAGACTGAAAACCTCCTTAGAATCAGTTGCCCAGCCCCCATCAGGTCTTTTGATGGCTTCACATCTATTCATTCTTGTTCGTTTTGGGTTTTAGGAGAGGCAGAGAAGGCAGCGGAAACAAAAAAATTTCTCCCCCAAACCCCGAATAAGGAAACGCGTCAACGTCTATATAATAGGAAAGGATGGTTTGTGGAATCAAACCTTGTCCCGAGGCTTGCTCGGCGAAAATACCTCGCGCCTTGCGCGGTCTTCACCTCCGGTCTTGGACGGTGTCTGTGCAGCTCTTGGTCGCACCGGGACTGACGACTCCTCCTCTCACCGGGACTGTCGGGGTTGACAGTTGTCCTCCTAAGCGGCAGAAACCTCCCGCCTCTATAGTAGTCCACACGGACCACCTAGAACTCCACACTCCTTGTTCCACGAGGAAGTGGAAGGAGTCACACCCTCCTGTTAATGTACTAGTCACCAACACACTCTCCTACCTCCAGTTGCAACTGCAGTTGTCTTTCCCTTGTTGCACCTCCCTTTGCGGGTAGCACTTGCTCGGGCTCTCTCTCGGTTACCAAAACCAGAGAGAACGACAACTTTGCAGAGCAACTGGTTGCACTGAGTTGTACCTTGAGAAGCCCCCAATACCCTTATATATATAGGAGGGTAATGGGACAGAGTTCTCCATCCCGGGCAATATGGAACTAAAGGCAGGAGTAGAAGGGTTTGAGATTTTCCACACAAAAAAAAACCAACTCGCAACCTGAACCGATCGTTTCACAACTGAAACGGTCAGTTGGGGACCTGAACCGGTTGGTTGACACCTCAACCGATCGGTTGGGACCCATGAGCCGGTCGGTTCACTTCTGAACCGGTCGGTTCGTGGTCTTGACCAGTTCCCGATTGACTTTCCAACTTTGGTTTCTAATTGGTATCGAATACCAATCCTTGTTCCAATCAAATTGGGCAAGTGAAACGAAAGCAAAATTCTCACCAATCCTACTTTCCCAACTTTCCCGGTTGCAACAGTTGAACCGATCATTTCAACACTTGAAGCAATCGTTCACCATGTCCTTGAGCCAATCGACTCAACACTTGAGCCGACCGGTTCACCAAGCTCAGCCGATCGGTTCATCACATGAGCCGATCGGTTGGGAGTGTAGATTGTGCAGAATCAGTCAATTGCGATTTCAATCAATCCGATACTCTAATCAATCTGTCCAACACCTTGAACACTATGATTTTGAGCTATCAATCAATTGAGTGTTTAATTGAACTACTAAACTCCTTTAGTAATCAATCTAAACATTGTTTGTGGACAAAACTCCTCTTCCATGTTAAATTCTATGTGTGTGACCCTGCAGGTCCATTTCACGTTGGCAGTGAAAGTCCATAACAGTTATGACTTCACAAGTAAAGAGCGGTGCCTAGTCACACATCAGTGCTACCCAAGTGAAAGTAGAAAGTTGGAGAACAACTTTCAATCCTACAATCCATGAATGGTGTTACAGTGAATGTACAATTCCTTTGTCGTTGATATCCTGAATGAACTCGAGGCATGGAACAGTCATCATGTCAACGTTCATTCACTTTCTTGATCTCAGAGTAGATTGGAAGAGATATGTATGACATCAATATCACATACTGATTCACACATGCGTGCGCACGCCTATTTCAATCCTACTCATCAAGTGGCCTTAGATATCAAACTCCCTCAGGAGGGACAAATCCCATATCTATCACTCATCCCTCAAAAGCCCCATGTGTCAAAGCCACCCAATCATCACCTTTATAACAACCCATGTTTCAGGACTGCGTTTGATGATGTCAAAGTGTGCCCAACGACATGTGTTGAGTGCAGTGATTTCAGGTCTAAGAATCACACTCACCACCATCACTGTGAGTACTGACTGTGACTACCATGTCATGGTTCCATGTGTCAAACTCACGGTGGGTCTGTCCGGTACACTTGTTCTCTAACAAGTACCTATGTGTTTGGTTTGATATCTCTATATCATGACTAATGAGATTCTGTCATCAACCAACACCACAATCTAGTCTTGTGTGTCATTGTTGTCTATCTACCTTCCACAATGACATCCGACTAGGGACATAACAAGATTGTACAAACTCTTAGCATCTGTATGATCTCATCGTCCAAATCCTTAACCTGAAAGCATACGTCATTGAGTATTGTCATTCTCTAGACATTCAATCTGTTCTATCACTATCTCATATGACTGAACCAGAAAGAATTGGAAGCTTGCCTTTGATGTTTATCAAATCAATCTTAATGTATCCCACCAATCATCCCATGATTGGCTCTCAGGGCATACATACCAATAGTTCGTTGGTTGACATAGGCATGATAGAAATGCAAATTTGAGTCACCATCTTTTAGCCAGTCAATATGGCTTTTTTGTTTCCAATCGTCCTCCTCCTTCCTTTGCAGCGTATTCAACTTGGCCTGCATAGTTAAGCACAGATTATCGGTAATATCATCATACCTGTTGGCCAAGTTTTTCTGCAGGGTTTCAATGTTATGTAAGAGGCGGTCCTTCTCTGCTCTTTTAGTCTTTTGCAGCTCGCCGTCCCAGATTTTCAACTGCGGACAGGCAATAGCAAGCGCACTTTGGAAATTAAGGTCCCTACGCCAGATATTATCAAGGCAAGGTCTGAAAGACAATTCCTTCTGCCAAGAAGCTTTGGTCATGAATCGCCCTTGATGGTTAGCTCGTCTATCCATATTGATCAGAAGGGGGCAGTGGTCAGATTCAACTCGTGCGAGGTGTATCATTGACACATTAGGAAATTTTTCAACAAAAGCACTGTTAGCTAAGCCTCGATCAAGTCTGCTTTGTTTCAGGCCATGGCGGAAAGCAAACCATTGTCCAGAAAAACCAAGGTCTGATAACCCTGCCTGCATCATCGTGGCGGTGAAAGTTTGTGCTTCTCGATGATTGAAAGTCAGATAACCGATCCTTTCAGCTAGAGCTATAGTTGTGTTGAAGTCACCCGCAACCAACCACGGATCTGTATATCTCTCTCCCATCTCTACAATGTGTTTCCAGATCAGGTTGCGAACCTGGACATGAGGATTAGCATATATAAAGGTGGCATAGAAAGAATTGTTGATTCTGCAGGTTACAAATTGACGATGGGTATTGATGATATCAACGGTGCAAGAAGTTGCGTTACAGCATACCCATATACCCCCGGAGAAATCGCGAGCTTCTGATCTATGAGAGTTCGAAAAACCCAACCTCTTTATGGTGTTTACGGCCTTGTCAGCACTGATTCTAGGCTCTGTGATAACAGTAATCATTGGCTTATGTATAGAGATGTATTCTTTTAGAATTCTGCAGGTATCCGTTTTGCCTATCCCTCTGGTATTCCAGTAAAGGATCTTTGTCATCCAAGAAGGAACATTTGAAACACAAGGGCGAGAGTCCACTTACAGAGATGACTCTGCGTTTTCTTTATTAGCAACAGCTTTCAAAGCTTCCAAGATAACTTCAGAATATGGATTCCCTCTCTATCGAGGACTCCTTCGTGTACATTCCAGGTTTATTTTTGCTGAGCCAGTCCTCTTCATCCTCGTACCACTCCCTTTGAATATCTTCCCGATCTTGGCTTCCTTAGGATTTTTATTCTTTTTAGCTGTTGTTTTTTGTGTGGCGGGGGTAGTGCTTCTCGCTAGATTCTCCGGAACAGGTGCATCTTCTATAGCTATCTCTTCATAAACTGAGAAAATTTCAACGACTTCATCAATATCCGGATTGGCCATGGTGTGGTCTCTTAGATTGTTGTTGTTACTGCCACACGCCTGAGTCTTGCTTTGAATCATTGGTTATATCTTTGAGTGCCTCCACCTTCTGTGCTCTAGTTTCTATATTTTTTGTACTGGTCTTCTTTTTCCAGATTTTAGCTATTTTATAACCTCCAGTATTATACACTCCCGTTTCAGTTTGTAGATAACTGCTTGGTTCAAGCTCTTCTTCTCTGTAATCTTCTGGGAGATTTCCATATCTGTTATTTGTAGTGTTTGGTATGTCGGGGGGGTTACCTGCAATTTCTTTACCCTGCCTCTGCCGGCGGTTGCATTGAGTCTACCACTGTGATTCTTCAGGATCTTTGATCCTATCACTGTTGTTCTTGGGGTGCTCTACCTTTTCAGTATCTTCTTTAGTCTGATTGCTCTCCGATTCACAGTATTGTGATGTGTGTCCCTCTTCCCCGCACTTGGCGCAAGCGTAAGGTAGCCCTTCATATTCACTCTCATAATCAATTCCTTTGATTTGTATGTAAGGTGCCAATTTCTTCGTAGTATCAATTTCTATAGCCAATCTTGCAAATTTGCTCCTCGTTCTCTTGATGGTATGTTCATCGACTTTAACCAGACGACCTAGGGCCTTGCCTATACAATTGAACATGGTTTGGATGTACAGATGAAGAGGAAGGTTGAGTATTTTCATCCAGCAGACAATTTTCCTCGGAAGTTCATTTGAAGGGATGAAGGACGGGTTCCAATCCCAGACTAAGAGATTGCATCCGAACACTTTCCATGGCCCTCCCGTCATCGCCATCTCGTAATCTCTCCGATAGGATAGTTTTATGACAAAGTGATTCAGATCTAGCTCGTATATATTGTACTTGCTGATTAGACTCCACATGGCTCTCAATCGATCACACAAAGTCATGTATCTGATCTGGGTTCCCATTGCTTTCACTATGATAGCATACTGCCACAGCCTGATCAAGAATTCTTCCTCCATCGGGTCGACGATGATATCCGGCTTATCATCAATAAACGTTAAGCTCACCGCCTTCGGGTTTAGGTTTTCCTCGAACAACTTTTGCAAGAATAGATCTGAGTTACCTTGTTCAGCAGGTTTCTTTCCATATCTGGTGATATTGGCTGCCCAAACATTACCCCTGGTCGCTATCGTGTTTGCTGGTAGCGTGGCTGTGCCCATGCAGTGGCGGAAAGGATTCTGCTGGCGTGCCGCTCACGTCCGTCATCATAGCACCATCTCCACGATTAAAACTCCATCTTTCTTGTGTATCTGCATCTTTATAGGTTGTACTTGAGGACCCCTTCAATCCGCCGAAGTGAAACTCGATTCCAACTTGAGGAATACTAAGTTTTTATGCACGTGTTTCCTTCTGGGTTGTCGTGTTCAGAACTGCATGGGTCTTAGGGTTTGTTAGTTGTCTCTCTTCCTCCTCTCCATCGTGACGTATGTGCTCATCTTTGCTACGATCATCCGATGTATCACCTCCTCCTTTGGTGCGTGTGTCGCCACAGCCCTTGTGGCCATCCGCCACCGCCTCTCCTCCTCCTTCCCCTTGATCACCCCCCGCCGCCGCTAACCCCTTGTCCGCCATCTGGTTCAATTTAATGGGTTAGGTTCCATATCCTTTTTGTGCACATATTAACCCTAGGTTACATCATTAACCTAGGTTAGAGTTATATAACATGTATTAAGATTCATCTTCATATAACATGGATTTTGTTCATCTTTATGATCTCATAATTAAAACTGAGGTTCCATATACTGATATGAGCTTACTCTGTGAATTTCATCATTTATTGGGCATGTGTGCATTTATTGCATTTTATTTAGGGTTATCAGCCCTACATAGACATTCTAAGCAAATTACATGATTTCGTGCATCAACATCATGATTACTGACTTTATATGGACTACAAACATGATTTATGATTTATAAACAAGTTCTCATAATTTTAGGCCATCATTTACTATTTATAAAAAAAGATATAAGCATTATATGACTTACACTATATTCCTAACATTAGTGCACCAAAAGCCTAAAATTATCATTCTACTGTTTTCTATGCATTTTTCTGAGGAGTTTGGTACCTTATTTGCATTTTTCTGATAATCGAGCTAATTTCTACAAATTAAACAAGATCTACGATTTATTGAAATAATTACCTTCATGGACCAATCATGCACTGCCACGCGTCCACATTGGGGTCGTGCTCCTTGCTACTGAGCCGGTCTAGTATAGTGTGGATTTCAAGCGTTTCAAGGAAATTGGTCCCGGTTTAGGTCCTCTGTCTTATCTCTTTCTCCGGTTTCACGTGAGACAACCCATGTTTCTCCCTCGCGTCATTCTCCACCGAATCTACGTGCGTCAGTCCTCCGTTGGGCATCGACGCCGCTCTGTGTGGGTTCTCAACCCTGCTCAGGTCGTCTCCGCCAAGGATGGCTCCACGTGTGTGAATGCCACCATTGTAGCAGCAGTAACTGTCATCACTGCAGCAATCTTTGCTCGACGACCCCGTCTCCTGCAATTCTCAGCGCACACGAGAGCAGCTGCCTCGGAGCCCAGATCTAATGGGACTCAGTTCTCTCAATTAGGATCTACCTCCCCACCACCTCTTCAGGTTGCTGCTACCACTGCGTCCTCCTTATCTCCACACCCGATGCTGCCCTACGTCACCTATGTGACTTCACAAATATGCCATCGTGCGGCTCTCCTCTGACACATGGGTCTGCGCCGCCATTAGACCAGGGACTTCTCACTTGGACGGCATGGGGGATGATGGCCTGGAGTTGGACCACACTCGGGATGACCTGCGGTTCTACAGGATTCATCATCCAGCTCCTCCTCGTGACCCTGGGGCTTGCCGCTGCCCAAAACGGGTGTGAAGGAGCGGGAGGAAAAGGCCTCTACTCTCAGCATTGGAGACGAGAGGAAAGATGGGGGCTCATTCTCCCTACTTTGGTCTTCCTGGCTTATTACACATGAGGGTAGTTCACTTTGTATATGTGTGACGAGATCAACTGCCAGTTGGTTCTTTATATCCCCACGTCTTCTGAGGTCATGACTAAGAGGATGCACCATAAGTGCTCCACGTCTCACGGTCTCAGCTCCCACTACTCAAGGTTGAAGGTAAGGTGTTGGTCCTTAGATTCATCACCAAAGTCCTGGGTTGATTCCAGCTACAAGTTCAATCCTTGGGACTATCCCAATCGCGTGAAATGTCATGGGTTATCAACTCCTAAGATCCAAAATGTTAAATCTTGCCCCGTAATACAACAAGACACATTATTTGCTAATATTGATACCTAAATATCTTGGTCTAGGAATCTTAATCATAATATCAACATCCAACAACACTCAACTTTACCGCAAGCACTTATAACTCTCAAAATAACTTAATCATATGATTTCACTTATGCCATTGTAAGTTTAAGGATTCCAAAAGTGCACTCCATCACATCCTACACACCTTAAACGAAATTTTGTCCTCGAAATTAAACTAGAAATCCAGTCTTTCACATCATATACATCTTAAAAGAAATTTCGTCCTCGAAATTAAGCCATTCTATTAATCTAAGAAGAACAAAGCAAAAAGGTCTTCACCAACATGTGGGGAACCACTCTATGTGCAACGTATCCAAAACAAAGGTTACTTAAAGCCATGTTTCATATCTTTAGGGTTGCATCCTTATCTTTACCCATGCATTAGGGTTCCCACATCATATTACCATGTTGCAAAGGAGTCAACTAAGGTCAACCCATTATATCAAGGTGTCATAAACATTTTATTGAGTTAATTGTTTGAACATGTTAAACATTAACATATGCCTTTTAGGAGGGATTCAACTATAATTAACCCGCGTTATCCATCTAGATCATACCAAGGTGTTATAATCATTATGTTGTGCTACCTGTCAACTATTATTTCATCTTTATTAGGCACTAAGATTAACACCTCATGTAACATGTCTCATGCATATGATTTTATTTCCTTGCTCAAAATAAATTTCAACATTTACTAATGATTTCATCGCAAGATTAGCCAACTATATTACATGATCAGTATTCATGAGCATGCATCATTAGCGTCATCTCATTGTGCATGATTTCTCATCTTAGTTGAAAACTTTATTAAAGATTCATCATAACATAAGCCGACTATTCACATTATCATCATCATTCATGTATATGGTTAACCATTTATGCATTAATATCTATTAAACCATCTCTAGGTTTCCATCATGTCATATCCACTATCATATCTCAAGATTAGATCACATTCTTACCTTTATTATATCATGGTTGTGTAAAACCAACTTATGCAAGTGGCTCAAAACATATATCAAAACTTTTATCTAGTCCAACTGAGGTTCTTCTAACCCATCCCATGAGGGTAGTATCGTGCTCAGTCTCTCTGAGCTAACTCAACCCTATGAGTATCTCATATGCATATACCTTATCCTCCCTCTTTGTTCTAGGGTTATCAGGTCTACCTCATTGGCACTAGCAGTTTCTTTACGAGTTCTAGCCACATAAGCACAGATCCAAAACATGATACTCTTTCCATAGGTTTTCTACCCATGAGACATGCTTACCCAAAACTCTCTTATATACACCACTACAGTCCTATGAGGAACCACTAACCCGAGCATGAGGCTTCACAGAAACTAACATAGCTACCTCCTCCAGGGTCTTGGGCTCTCTCCCTCACCCAGATGGAAGACACTCATTTTCATGTTCACATATGCATATGTAACCAGCCTCTCTCTGTCTCTAGGGTTTGGTCCTCCCAAGGACATCTAGGGTTCAACAAGACTATAGGAATCATGCATTAAGCAACACAACTCAATCACTCAGGAGTAGTCTAGTTTAGGACATATCATAACACATATTTCTCATCATTCTCATATATTGGAGTTTAGGTTCTCTAACCTTCTCCCAACGGGTCTCACTCTCTCTGGAGCTAACCCTCAAACTGGTCCTAATACTAGAGGTCCTCCTTTGTAAAAGAGCTTGAGGCTCATGCTGACTCACAACTTGTCTTAACTTAACATATCTTATCTCATAAAGAACTCATACTTGCATCATCAAAACTTATCTCAAATCTGCAAATAGAACTTGAGTCATCAAAGACAAACATAAACCATCATGACCATCTTACATCATCTCTATCAACTTACATCATATCATCAAAACTTATATAATCTATTCCATCTATCATATATATATCCAACAAGGCTCTAGACATCTAATCTAGAACTACTCTCTCTTCTAGACTGATGTCATCACTTTCACTTGGGTTGCATGACCACCTCCTACTCGTACATGTGTGGGGACACATTTTTGTAATACATATACATAATAAAATATTATATAGTTTTTCTTCGATAAAATAAGCGTCAGATAAAACTATCAAGGTTTGATCTGTTTGGAATCAAAAACCAAAACCAGAAATGAGTGTCCCACACATAGTAGAGAGTCCAGTGTCATGAAAACTAGTGAAAAGGGTGAGAACATGGTGTAGACTAGTGTAGCTATCCTAGACAATGAGCGTTATATGTCTAGGATTTCTCTTCCATCGATGCACATCATTTCCGAATAGTGCAACGCCCCATACCGCTGCACTACAAGGAAAGAATGACATCTAAGGACTTGCTACTCAACAAGCACTAGTCTAGACCTAGTTCTCGGACATCTAGGTGCTAACCTGGAGGCTAGGTCAGATCTAGTCTCTAAAAGACGACTAATCTAACCCTAAAAGATTATTAAGTTCAAGGTTCTTTAGTTTTGAGTTGCATAATGAGCAAATGTCAGGCTTTGCAATTTTTCATGCTCTGATACCACCTGTGACGTCCTCGGATTTTCTAAAACTTAATCTGATGTGTGACGTCCAAATTGAAACCCTCACCTCAGCGAGAATCCCAATTTAAACATCCCACACTAGCCTAAGAAGAAGAAAATCAGAGGAAGTCAAAAGAAAACAACAGTAGCACATGTACATGAACAATAATAAAACCATACACACATGTTCACCATCCAACATATAATTACAACATGAATTGTTACAACATTTGATATTACACATTGAACAGCAAACTATACATATACATGTACTACCACTAAACTACAGGATCTTAAGACAACAGGTCCACCTGTACATCAGCTCGCCACACAACTCTCACTATCCTGGATCTTCAAGAGCATAACCACAACCTAAACAAAAGATTACATGTGGTACACGTCAGCACAATATTCAAGAATATTGTACTGCATATGCCTACGTGTCTTTTATATACCTCTCATCATATCTTGGCAATAAGATAAAACTAATACTTGGCAGTAACACAAGAATATAAGAAAAGTGTATACTTGCACAAAGATGTTCATTAACAATAGAGAACACATATTTTAAGCATAATTTTCCATTATATCATCCATGCATTTACTACCTGAGAGTTGAATGCATTAAGGCCTTTATGATCTACTACCAAAGAGTTGGATCATTTCACAATGTGATCTACTACCAAAGAGTTGGATCACTTCCAAGTACTTTACTACCAAAAAGTTGAAGTACTTATTTTCCAGCACTTTACTACCAAAGAGTTGAAGTGCTTAGATATAATGGAACAGATATATTATGTTTCATGTGTTCATAGAAATAAGTATGAAAAATCATGCAACATATCATACAAGAACAATCATTTCATCCAATATCATATGCCAAGTATTTTACTACACATATAACACAAGCATATTGTATAATAAGCCAAGTAAGAGGTAATGGCGTACCTTGATAAAGAGAAACCTAATCACATATTCCTCATATTCCTGATGTCAACTATATCTCCCTGGTCAAACCCTGATTAAGATAAGATCACATACTATCATCAGGTTCTCATCATCTTACATCTCATCTTAACCTTAATCGTGTTCATTAGAGTTTCTCTTAGTTCATTAGGATATGTGTATCATTACTTGTATTCTTATCTTATGATTATCTCACTGATGTCATTTTCTAGATTACATCTCATTATCAAAGTTCATCATCTGAACATTAGGTTCCATATCCTTTTTGTGCACATATTAACCCTAGGTTACATCATTAACCTAGGTTAGGGTTTTATAACATGTATTAAGAGTCATCTTCATATAACATGGATTATGTTCATCTTTATGATCTCATAATTAAAACTGAGGTTCCATATACTGATATGAGCTTACTCTATGAATTTCATCATTTATTGAGCATGTGTGCATTTATTGCATTTTATTTAGGGTTATCAACCCTACATAGACATTCTAAGCAAATTACATGATTTCGTGCATCAACATCATGATTACTGACTTTATATGGACTAAAAACATGATTTATGATTTATAAACAAGTTCTCATAATTTTAGGCCATCATTTACTATTTATAACAAATAGTATAAGCATTATACAACTTACATGATATTCCTAACATTAGTGCACCAAAAGCCTAAAATTATCATTCTACTATATTCTATGCATTTTTCTGAGGAGTTTGGTACCTTATTTGCATTTTTCTAATAATCGAGCTAATTTCTACGAATTAAACAAGATCTATGATTTATTGAAATAATTACCTTCATGGACCAATCATGAACTGCCACGCGTCCACATTGGGGGCGTGCTCCTTGCTACTGAGCCGGTCTGGTTCAGTGTGGATTTCAAGCGTTTTAGGGTAATTGGACCCGGTTTAGGTCCTCCGTCTTATCTCTTTCTCCGGTTTCACATGAGACAACCCCGGTTTCTCCCTCGCGTCCTTCTCCACCGAATTTGTGTGCGTCAGTTCTCCATTGGGCATCGACGCCGCTCTGTGTGGGTTCTCAACGCTGCTCAGGTCGTCGCCGCCAAGGATGGCTCTGTGTGTGCGAACGCCACCATTATAGCAATAGTAACTGCCATCCCTATAGCAATCTTCGCTCGACGACCCCGTCTCCTGCAGTTCTCAGCGCACGCGAGAGAAGCCGCCTTAGAGCCCAGATCTAATGGGACTCAGTTCTCTCAATTGGGCTCTACCTCCCTGTCACCTTTTTAGGTTGCTGCTACCACTGCGTCCTCCTTATCTCCACGCCCGACGCCGCCCTGCGTCACCTATGTGACTTCGCAAATATGCCGCCGTGCGGCTCTCCTCCGACACCTGGGTCTGCACCGCCATTAGACCAGGGACTTCGCACTTGGACGGCACGGGGGACGATGGCCTGGAGTTGGACCGCGCTCGGGATGACATGTGGTTCTATAGGATTCATCATCCAGCTCCTCCTCGTGACCCTGGGGCTTGTCGTTGCCCAAAACGGGTGTGAAGGAGCGGGAGGAAAAGGTCTCTACTCTCAGCATTGGAGACGAGAGGAAAGATGGGGGCTCATTCTCCCTACTTTGGTCTTCCTGGCTTATTACACAAGAGGGTAGTTCACTTTGTATATGTGTGACGAGATCAACTGCCAGTTGGTTCTTTCTATCCCCACGTCTTCTGAGGTCGTGACTTAGAGGATGCACCATAAGTGATCCACGTCTCACGGTCTCATCTCCCACTACTCAAGGTTGAAGGTAAGGTGTTGGTCCTTAGATCCATCACCAAAGGCTTGGGTTGATTCCAGCTACAAGTTCAATCTGTGGGACTAGCCCAATCGCGTGAAATGTCACGGGTTATCAACTCCTAAGATCCAAAATGTGAAATCTTGCCCCGTAATACAACAAGACACATTATTTGCTAATATTGAGACCTAAATATCTTGGTCTAGGAATCTTAATCATAATATCAACATCCAACAACACTCAACTTTACCGCAAGCACTTATAACTCTCAAAATAACTTAATCATATGATTTCACTTATGCCATTATACATTTAAGGATTCCAAAAGTGCACTCCATCACACATTGTCTATCGTCTAATGTCTCTATCCAAATTTGGATTTGTCAAAAGGCTTTTAAAATTCTCTGAAACAATTCTAGAGTACTTGTGCCAGTCTGAATTTTTCTCTGTTTCAAACGTCAGGTATTCATGGTTATATCTCATATGCCTGTCTGAATTTTAGTACTCCATGCTCTTTTCTTTTGAAGGCTAATACTTCATTATTTTATAATTTACAGAACAATAGACTCCGTGAAGGCCAATTCTCCGTGAAGGCTCATACGCCAGCCAATATAATCCACCTACCATTGAGCTTTGTCTCTTTGGTGGCTTAAACTCTACAAAAGAGAATTGATCACGCTGCTCCAGGATTGGACTGTGCCTTTCCAATATATAATCCAGACAATGAATTATTTATTCCATGTTTCTTTCGTGACAAGGGAACAATATCACATGCAAGGCATTCGTATAATATCCTCTCACTATGATTACTCATTCAGATCAATCGCTAAGAGTAATATATAATGATAAAATACTAGACCATCCAAAAAATTGAAGCCTATAACATGATCTATAATTATTTGGTCAAAACTGAAGTCACAAAGAATTATTTTTTTAACTCATATTAAGCACATTTTGACTTTATTGTCTTCGTCCACCTCTTGAATTCTATATTGCACTATTGTTTACATATAGGTTGTACAAATTATTATATTACGTAGTGAAGTGACAAAAGATTAACTTAGACTTCTATAGTTGGCACAACATACAAAACCATTTTCTTGTTAGCATGCATTAGTATTATATATATGTTTGTAATTATTCATAACTCTTTTATGATTTTATTTTATTAACTATGATGAATGCAAGTTGCTTTGTAATAACAATGAATAACCTTTGATTCGATGAACTATTTATATTTTATATCAAAATTCTTAGCTTGGGTGGTACACAATGACATTGCTTTCAATATTGATATCAAAGTACAAATATGTTTGCATATGAAAAAAAAAGAATTGAACCAGTTCTATTGAAAGTAGGATGTTGTAAGGCACATTAATATGTTAGATTACCAGTAAATTTACAATACCACTAATCCCTAATAGAGAGTGATTGACTTACAGTACACTTCAAATTACATAGAAATCATTTTTTTTATTAGTTAGTTTGCCTAATTGTATCTTCGTCATGCAAAAATTATATTTCACACTCCATTGGAAAATAAAAAATTTCAAATACAAAATCTCAGTTATGATAAAGAGAAAACATTCCTCTACTTAGTGGGAAAACACTTTTATTAATCTACATCGTTCTTTTATAATTTTTCTTAAGTTGTAAGCTGCAACAATGTAATGAATTTATACTATATGTAAAGTATCATATTACAATTCAACATACTAATTTCAAATCTCTTCATTGCAACAATGGGGATACATGTTTACCAAACATTAATACTCCAACTACATGTTGTAATACTTTTGCTTTATAAATTATATTCAGAATTCTTGATGATTTATAAACATAATTAGTTAAGGACACAATAAAATTTCGATAACATGCAATAGTAGTGCTTTCCTTACCTCTTTCAATATTGAAGTCTATATAATTTTTAGTATGAATCTCATGGGGAAATATTCATATGAATTTGTGATTCTTGTTTCATCCATTGAAATCATCTTATATTTTTGACTTTATTGTCTTCATCCACCTCTTGAATTATATATTGCACTATTATTTACATATAGGTTGTACAAATTATTGTATTACGTAGTGAAGTAACAATATAGTAACTTAGACTTCTATAGTTGGCACAACATACAAAACCATTTTCTTATTAGCATGCATTAGTATTATATATATGTTTGTAATTATTCATAACTCTTTTATAATTTTATTTTATTAACTATGATGAATGCAAGTTGCTTTGTAATAAGAATGAATAACCTTTGATTCGATGAACTATTTATATTTTATATCAAAATTCGTAGCTTGGGTGGTACACAATGATATTGCTTTCAATATTGATATCAAAGTACAAATTTGTTTGCATATGAAGAAAAAAAGATTTGAACCAGTTCTATTGAAAGTAGGATGTTGTAAGGCACATTAATATGTTAGATTACCAGTAAATTTACAATACCACTAATCCCTAATAGAGAGTGATTGACTTACATTACACTTCAAGTTACATAGAAATCATTTTTTTTATTACTTAGTTTGCTTAATTGTATCTTCGTCATGCAAAAATTATATTTCACACTCCATTGGAAAATAAAAAATTTCAAATACAAAATCTCAGTTATGATAAAGAGAAAACATTCCTCTACTTAGTGGGAAAACACTTTTATTAAGTTATATCATCCTTTTATAAATTTTCTTAAGTTGTAAGCTGCAACAATGTAATTAATTTATACTATAAAATTCCGATATCATGCAATAGTAGTTCTTTTGTTACCTCTTTCTATATTGAAGTCTATATAATTTTTAATATGAATCTCATGGGGAAATATTCATATGAATTTGTGATTCTTGTTTCAGCCATTGAAATCATCTTACATTTTTATTTAAACTAATTATTTAATAATATGGAGTTTATCTTCCAATTGAAGTTAGCTCGATACATTTTTCTATCGGTCTAGAATAAATCATAGGAAAAACATAGAAGCATATAGATATTGTCTAATCATTAATTTAGATACTCATTCTATAATTACAATTTAAAAATTATATCTGATACTTTCTATTTAATATTATTTTACAATAAACTATAGATAATCCTAATAAAAAAGGAGTATTCAGGAGATAAGGATGTGTTTCGAGTTTTATTTTTCTCTTTGGAGCTTGGACACATAACTTTAACCCTAAAATATATAAAACAACCATATGCATTCTACAATATAAGAACAAATCTATTATTAGATTGTGAGACTGATAATGATGTCATACGGTTTGTTGAGCACGAGGTACAAACGAGAGCTAATGTCAAGATATGAATTATGTAGTTTAGTGGTTTACTATTCTCAAACATTCTAATATCAGAGCAACATTTTGATTCTTGGTCTGGAAGTTATACAAGATCATACATTTTTTAGAAAGAGTAAAATAAGTTAGGATATACATTACAAGTCATACAAGGATTACAAGTGATTACAAAAATTGTTCTAGGTCATTTGGGCCTATTTCCCAAATTGGTCACTTGTATGACTTTGACTTGTCTTTTCTCCAACTTAGGATGTGCAAGTTAAGGCATTTGGAGTGTGTCCTACAGAGTGTTAGGTTTTAGGTTGGTAGTACGGCCGTGCTGAGCAGCACGGCCGTGGTGGTGGCTAGGTAGCATGACCGTGGTGGAGGAGAACGGTCGTTCAGGTGATAGACTGAAAGGAATATAATCAAGACACTACTTGAATTGCATATATATATATATATATATTTCTTGTAATGTGTGCTTAACTTATTATATATTTTACTTCATGTAGATGGATTTTCTAATAGATCGGAGTTGTATGTATATTGGGAACAGAGTGTGAAGTGATGTATTCAAGGCAGGGTTATGAAAGTTCATTGAGTTTGCTCTTATCCATCAGAGACCAACTAGACAGGGGAAATTAATATGTCCTTGCAAGGTATGTTTGAACAGATACCTTAAAACAGAGGAGGAGGTATTCTCAAATGTATTACAAAAAGGATTTGTGCATAGCTATGATGTTTGGACATTTCATGGGGAGGTGATTGGTAGGAGCAATCTTGTTGTGGCATCAAACATGCCTAGAACTGACAATATGCATCAGATGTTGGGGGATTTGTTTGGTATGGGTGACACAACAAATGATCGCTCTGCTGAAGCTAAAGAGGAACCTGCAAATGTAGATGCACAAAGATTTTACAAGCTACTAAAAGAGGTTGATCAACCACTCTATAGAGGTTGATCAACCACTCTATAGAGGTTGCACAAGTCATTCTAAGCTATCGTATTTGGTTGCCTTGCTATTTCTGAAGGAGGAATCTGGATGGTCCAATGATTCTTTCACAAAGTTGTTAAAGTTGATTATTTCAGGATTTCCAGAAGAAAATTGGCTATTCCCGGAGATGTACTATGAAGCAAATGTGGTCGTGAAGGATTTACGACTTGATCATTCTACTATAGATGTATGTATAAATAATTGCATGCTTTTTCGCAAAGATGTAGCTTCAAAAGAAAATTGCGATACTTGTGGTGCTTCAAGATGGAACGAAAAGCAATACAAAACAAAGGGAAAGAAGGTAGCTGCTAAGTTCATGTATCACTTCCTTTTAATACCTCGGTTAGAGAGGCTCTATATCTCTTCATCTGTTGCTAAAGATATGATTTGGCCGTCTGAAGGAAAAGGCAAGGATGGTCATATTCATCATCCTTCATACACACCAGAATGGTTGTCTATTGATGCCACGTATCCAGACTTTGCTATTGAACCATGCAATATTAGACTGGCATTAGCAACTGACGATTTTAATGCATTTGGCAATATGAGTGCATCACATAGCATCTGGCCTATGTTGGTGACACCTCTCAATCTTCCGCCTTGGCTTCTTATGAAAGAACAATTTATTATGATGTCCATATTAATCCCAGGTCCACATATGGTTGGCAATGACCTTGATGTATACTTGGAGCCATTAATTGAGGAGCTGCAACTACTTTGGGAGCTTGGAGTCAAAGTTTATGATGCATATAGAAAAAGGAATTTCACTATGCGGGCAATGATTTTATGGACCATTAATGATTTTCCAGCATATGGTGACTTATCTGGTTGGAGCACTAAAGGTAAGAAAGATTTGGGATGTCCTTGTTGTTATGTGGAGACTGTATCAAAATGGTTAAAGTTTGGGAAAAAGCAATGCTATGGTTTCCATCGACGTTTTCTTCCAATGAATCATCCATATATACGTGATAGGAAAAATTTTGATGGCGAAAAAGATATTCGACTTCCACCGAAGCCACTATCTGGAGAAGATATACTGAGGCAATTTGATGGATATGAAAATATCACATTTGGGAAAACGAATAAGTACTAGAGGCATGGAGATCAAATTCAACCATTACCTCCTGGTTGGAATAAGATAAGCATCTTTTTTTAGCTACCTTATTGGAAGTATTTATCTGTTAGACACAATCTGGATGTGATGCACTTAGAAAAGAATGTGTGTGAGAATATTTTAAACACATTATTGGGTGATTCTAAGAAAAGTAAAGACAACTTACAAGCTCGTCAAGATATGAAGAAAATGAGCATTTGAAGATATTTATGGCCAGTAGATGCAGGTGACCGCTATTACTTGCCTCTAACATCTTACACCATGACTAATGCGCAGAAAGATAAGTTCCTATCTGTGTTAGAAAAGTTGAAAGTACATGATGGCTATTCTTCTAACATATCTAGGTGTGTTAGAAAATCTGATAGAAAACTTGTTGGGCTGAAAAGTCATGATTGCCATGTTCTTATGCATCAACTTCTACCCGTTGCCTTGAGACATTGCATAAGCTTAGATGTGTACAAGCCTATTGCTAATTTGTGCTCATTTTTCAACAAGATTTGCTCTAACATTATTGATGTGGAGGAAGTCAATGAATTGGAACAAGAAATTGTTGTCACTCTTTGCCAGTTGGAGAGAATCTTCCCTCCTTCTTTCTTCACCATCATGATGCATTTGCCCATTCATTTAGCTTATGAAGTCAGGCAAGCTGGATCTGTCCGAACTAGATGGATGTACCCAATAGAGAGATACTTGAAGAAATTGAAGAAGTATGTCAGAAACAAAGCTAAACCAGTTGGTTGTATTGCTAGTGGCTATTTAGCTGAAGAAAGTTTGACATTTTGTGCTAGGTACTTGCATAATTTTGAGACAAAACTCAACCGCACTCCTCATAATGTTGATGGATCTCCAATTAGAGTTGGAGTGTCAAGGAATTTCGACATCCACACTTTGGAACAAGCCCATCATTATGTCCTTTTCAATAAAGAGGAATTGGATGTTTACAGAAGCTAAGATTTAATTACGTCCTAAAATGTTTGCTGATATTTGTATATTTGTTGAATGTTAATGTAGAAACTTCTTATAAAGTAGTGAACACATGTTTATTCTTCAAGATATGGAACCCAACATTGCCCCACGGACTCTAGAAACAAAACATGCAAAAGAGTTTTCTAAGTGGTTGAAAGAGCATGTAAGTCTCAAACATATATATTGTTGTCACTCTTAATGTTCAAGTTAGTGTAGATTACAATAATGTTTTACTTTTTTTATGAAGTTAATGCAAATGCGAGAGATGAGGCCGAAAAATATTAGCGAGCAGTTGAGATGGTTATCTCAAGGCCTTGTACTGAGGGAATGTCTAATGAAGGGTTTTCGGTCAATGGATATCGTTTCTGTTCAAAGAACATTGAAAGTACAGGTACTACACAAAATAGTGGAGTGTACTTGTGTGCAGACACTTCAAGTTATTCAAGTGGTAGAGATAGAAATCCTATAAATGCTCAAGTCACGTACTATGGCTACTTAGAGGAGGTTATTGAGCTAACTTATGGTCCAGGAATCAAAGTTTTGTTGTTTAGATGTTCTTGGTATGATGAAAGAACTTCTAACGTTATGCGAATTGATGAATATGGGTTCACACAAATCAACACTTCAAGGATAAAAAGAAAAGAGGAACCCTTTATCCTGGCTTCTCAAGCATTGCAATGCTTTTATGTGAATGATCCTAATGTTGATGATTGGTGCACAGTGCTGAAGCATCCTCCTAAAGATTATTCTGAAGTACCTCTTATTGAGAATTGTTTGACTCATTTACAAGTTGAAGCTAATGATGGTGGTGTAACTAATGATGTGTCTTGGACGAGGAGTGACACTGAGGGGTCTTTTGTTGATAGAACTAAAAAAATGCATGATGGGCTAATGTTTAGTTCATTAATCCGTCTGTTTTCATCAAATAATTTTATTTGCAAGTCCGGGATAATTATGTTTCAAACATTTATCTAAGATTAATTACAAGTCATACAATTATTACAAGTGATTACAAAAAGTTTTCTAGGTAATTTGGGCCTATTTCCCAAATTGGTCTATTACTTGGCATATTCTTTGCAATTTATTTAGTCTTTTTTCATATACCAGCAAGTAGGACATCATTATAACTCATCATTGTTCTTTGTTTTTCAAATGCTGAATATTCATATGTTGGTGTCTCATATTCTCTACTACTTTTGTTACAAACATTTCTACACTAATAATCTAATTATTTTTCTTGTCAGTTGAATGATGGCAGGAAGAAGAATTACTAGATCTAGTTGTAACATCACACCCGTTGAAACTTCTATTGTCCCTCCCTCCACAGTTGTAGAAAATTGTGAGGAAGAACCTACTGTACTTGAAACTTCTGTTGTACCTCCCTCTATTAAAAATGATGTAACAATTGAAGAAAATGTTGAGGATGAACATGAGAATAGGAAGTATGGACGTGGGCCTGCAAGTAAGCAAAGCCTACTTCCTAATCAAGGGGAGCCACGTCACAAGGTCCAATGGGATCCCGAAGGAAATGCTATTGGGGAGAATGGTGCCAAATTGAATCGTTATTGTCATATGCTAGCAAGGAAACCACACATATGGCATCTAGACTTGAAGTGGAATGAACAACCACAATAAGATTTTGCAGATAGAAAGTCATTTATTGAGGTAATCTTTTTCATAAAAAGACCAACAAATTGTATGATTGTTATATCCAAAGTAATATTTTCTATGTTTTTAGAAATATTTCAATTTAGGCGATCATCTGAATGCATGGAATCACATTGATGAACATATTAGCAAAGGGATATCAGTGTAGAGGGCACGTGTAAAGAAAGATTACTCTGAGAAGTACAAGATTGAACCATAATTGATGATGAAGAAAGTTGAGAAAAATGCTTCCATAGATATTGACCAATTTAAAAATCTTGTTAAAGAATGGGGAACCGAAAAGTCCAATGTACAACAGTTTCATATAACTTGCATCTATACCTATCTCCTTTTTCTAATTATTTGTTTCTTATGGTTTAGAAAATTTCTGAGATCAACAAGGCAAACAGAGCAAAAAAAAGTGATGGATCATACCACAGGATCAAAGCCATGGAGTTGCTACCGGACAGAAATGGTATAAATAATGGATATTTGTCTTTTTTAGTAAGAGTTGAAAATATAATATGGATAGTGATTATGTTATCTATCATGTGTAGGTCATTGAAGAACAACCCGTTGTGCCTCTTAACAAATTTTTGGAAAAAAGTTTACGACAAAAGCCCACAAGTGGTTAGAAAATAAACATTTTCTTTCCTATCATGTCTACAAAGCTACATACGCTTATATATCTCAATTTAAGATTTCCTTTTATGATGCTTTATAATTACAGCTTGAAATCTCTAATATTGTGGAACACCAAGTAGCAGACCAAGAAGATTTAGATCCTAGATGTGTTGATAATCTAACACATGAAGCTTATTTGAAAGTTTTAAATCCTTCCAAAAAGGCTAGGATCCAAGGTCTTCGAATTGGGCACAAAGAGACAGGACATAGGGGAAAAGTTGCCCTTATAAGATATGAAATGCTTCTTGAGGAAAGAAAAGCGAAGGATGTATGTTGGATTAAAACAAAACTTGAACTATTAGTTACAATTGTTCTATTACATCGATGGTTGTAATTTGTTTTCTATTTCAGGATAAACTCAAGAAACTTGAAGAAATAGTAAATGGATTGAAGAACTCTGTCTCCCAAATAATGACTTGGTATAATCAATCACAGGTAACTTAGAGTCAATTTCCTACATCAATATAATATATAAATTTTTTTGACATTGTTGATCTATTTGTGCTAGGATGGCGGTATTACTGTAGATTGTGCAGTTGAATACCCCAATTGGACTACTGCAAGTGTCTTACACATACAAAGTGGCACAAATAGGCTAGGTGTTGGTTCTTTTCACATACAAGACAATACAAGTGGTGTTGTAGATGTAGGCATGTATCCCAGGCAGAATAATTCAAGCGGGGATGGCTTAGGCAGACTTTCTAGACAAGGCAATTCAAGGGAGACTGGAGTAGGTAGGCTTTCCACACAAGGAAATTCAAGGGACAATGGAGTAGGTAGGCTTTCCACACAAGGTAATTCAAGGGAGAATGGAGTAGGTAGTCTTTCCACACAAGGGGTTGAAAGGGAGAATGGAGTAGGTAGGATTTCCACACAAAGGGTTGAAAGTAGTTCTTTTGGAGTCATGGCTCCCATGCAGAGTGCTAGCAATGGACATCCACTACTCTTTCAGCCACAGGTACCTCATAACAGCTGAAGATTATTTTCAATATTCATACACATGAGAGTATTAAAGTGTACACATTATCAAAGGCTGCAGTTGAAAGTTGGTGCCCTACATTTGGTAATAATCCACAAAGTCATCCTCAAATGCAGAACACCCAAAGCATATCATCATCGGTGTCTTTCACACCAAGAAACCATCATTTAAATGAGGTGAACCTTATTAGCAAATTTCTACATTAGTGTCTTTCACTACTTCAAAAATACACATGATACAAAAATTGTTCTAGGTCATTTGGGCCTTCAGTCAACAATAAGGCATATTCTACTTCACACTCACTGTGATTCCTTTTTGTATTTATATTGATAGGGTAGAATTGCTTTTAATGATGGATTTCGACCGATAATGCACTTTGGAGTAGAACAGAACTGAAATATAAGGGTAAGTTGTTTGTTGTACTATGATTTATGTATAAACTTTAAATTCTATTAATATAATGATTTGTCATTTTTAGGAGAAGAATACTCAAGTACCCAACCGTATGAGGCCTGACATTGATGAATAGCACCACACCATTTGAAGGAATATGGACACATTACAGATCTTAAGAGTTTCTAGCATGATATGTTGATTGTCATCAATCTCAAATTTTAAAACCACATGTATTCGTTATTTATATCAACGTTGAGCATGTAATGTATGGATAATATTTTGCTTCATTAACATAAATTGGTTTGAGGTGATTTAACATTTTTATGTGTCATTTTGGTGTTCAAACTTCTTATGATGTCATGTGACTCTTATAAAAATATTGCTTGAGGTTATATATATATAAAGTTTTCATTAAAAATTAATTAACATTCAACAAATCATTCAATAAATCAATAACCAAATCATTTACAGTAATCCCTCAAAAATATATTAATGAAGGTCTTTTTTCCCTCAAAAATGAGATCCAGATTGTCCATCACAATTGCATTGATGACGACCACATAGGCCCTCAAAAATAATATTAATGAAGGCATTAGCCCTTCAAAAATATATTCTCCAGGACCATCAAGTCCCTCAAAAATGTATTTATGAGAACTAATTGCCCTCAAAACTGTATTTATGAAGGCTAAATAGTCCCTCAAAAATGTATTTATGAAGGCTAAATAGTCCCTCAATATAACATTCTTGAGGGTCAGTTGGTCTGTGACAATTATATACGTGAGGGCCACTGGTATTTGTCACGTGAGTTCTCTTCACGGACCATTTGTGAGGGCCAGACTCACAATCGTCCCTATTTGTGAGGGCCTATAGAGAGGGGTTTGTGACAGGACTCACTCGTGAATAATGGCCCAAATTTTACTAGTGGATCCTCGTTAGCATGTAATGTCTTCTATATCCCACACATGGAGTTGTGCTACCTCTAAGTGGATTGAACAATAACACCCATGAGGGGGAAAACAAAAGGAAAGGATGTTAGCAAAAATTGAGTATTTGTAGTAAAACAACCAAGTAATAGATAGAATTTAAAAATAGTTAAAAGATGGAATGGACGTGTTATTGAAATGAGGAGATACTCATGTGTGACAAAAATAGAACAATTATAAACATGATGGTAGGAAATAACACATATACTATAAATACGGGGTGAACATGAGTATGTACACATCTGCTTTGAGCGGGACATGATACACATCTACTATAATAGTATCACTTGTAGGAATTGTCATCTCTGCATTTTCATGTGTGGGAATTTACACATCCACATAAAATAACACATCTCATATTATACTAGTAGTCACAACATTATGTATATCAAAGAGTAAGCAAATTCAAATTAAAATATAAGAGATGACAATGTCCCTTGAACATTAGATTGGGTCAAAGGACTCATAAATGAAACCTCAAGTATGAAAGATATTCTAGCCACAAAAATGAATCTTTCAAATAGGAGCAATGCAAAGAAATAATGTTACTGTAAAGGTCAAGATTCACAATGGTCATTAGAGAGAGATATAGATCACTTACTAATGTATATAGTTTAGGAAAACACATACCTTGATTTGAGTATATAAACTAGAGATCAAATCCTATCCTTCTAATTCTAAAGTCAACTCAAATCATCAAACTTGATTGAAGAAGTGATGTCGAGTGTCAGTGTGAGGCGTCACAAGCCAGAGAGGATGACCTGCTTGGCGGTGAGCAAACACACGTCCAAATGAGAAAATGGTTCGAGAGATCGATTGCTCATGGTAATGGTGGAGGAGAAGAATAGGGAAGGGAGAAGAGAAGAGGAAATTGTGATCAATCATATGCATAACACCGACTTAAATAGGGTCGCGGATTGAGAAAGGAGGCAAGAACTTTTATAGAACCAAGAATAAGAGTCAAAGGTTGTTATATGATTGGTTTCTTTTTGCAGACATAAAATTTAGTGTACTAGGAAATTTTTAGGAAAATACAACCCAACTAAAGCAACAATATTCCCTTCTATACTACTATTTTTATCCTTTGTTTTATATTCTATTTAAGGAAATAAACATTAACTAAACAAAAGTAAATTTGTCATGTAGTCTAATTGTGATGTGTATAATACAAAGTTAACATATCTTTCTTATTTTGAAACTATTTAATAAGTTGTTTAATTTATTTGTGTCCTTTTAGCACTATCATGTTAATTTATTTTATATATTATTAATGGCAACTTAGAATTATCCAATTGACATGAAATATCATAAATAAACTAACTAATACATGACAACATTGGTTCTTTTTTTTAGCTTGTTTACTGGAATATTTAATATATAAAGACGTTTTGGTATTTATAGTATATTTTGTTGCTATATTTGGTTTATATAATCCTTTAGAAATTATCTATTGATGTGGGAAATATATCCTTTTTGTATCTCTTTAAATACATATTGTCGTGCTAATTTTTGATGAAGTATGTGTAACACGATTTCCTTTTAAGGAAAAGGTATCAATGTAATTAATGTAAAGATAGATTCTAATATTGATTTCCAATCTCTCTAACACTATTACACTTGCATATCATGAATTTGATTATAACAATAAATTATACGAGAAACATGTGAAGACATTCATGGTATCTATAATATTGCATTTTTGTTAAATTTGTCTTAAATCAAAACAATAATGATGAGATTACCAGATTTACGATTTTCCATTTTTAAAGAATTGCGAGGAGAAGTGGTAAATCATTCTTAAGAAAAGTGTACAAATAATATTATTATATTTTTTAAATTGGTATTCATTTCATTTATTAGATGTGTTTTATGTTGTGACATATTCTCAATGGAATGTAAACTTCACAATGAGAGTCAACTTCCATTACGGCAAGCTAGGGAGGATAACTCTACCTACATGCCATCTATATATTAAGAGAGAGAAATACCAAATTAGTTTTTTTGTGAAATTTAAATATTGTATTACATGGTACAATGTCATTAAATTCCGTATATAATCACCATATTTGGAAATGAGAATTTTATTGAAATTCTTTTATGACGAACAATATCACATATTTTCATTAGTTTACATAAAGCAATTTGTTAATATTTAGTTAGACGTTTATGCATGTTTTTAACATTAATTCATATATATATATATATATATATATACATGCCTTGTAAGTATTATTGGGTTTGTTTACTGAATCGTGACATAATTTTATAAATACATTTTATATAGTAGAAACTTAGCATACTTATAGTGTTACATGTTACTCCAAACCACAACAATCCTTATATTTCTTTTCATTCAAATGTCTATTTAGACTTCTATTATTCTTCTAAGAAATTATGATTTAAGTTTCCCAACAATGGTTAATTTTATCATCAATAAGAAATCAACTTCTATAGCTAGTAAAAAGGAGAAAATTACTTTCCTAGATAGATTCCACCTTTAAAGTCATTTATTGTATCATTTAATATGTTGGAGTTAAACTTACATTTTCCTTTCGTAATAAAATTAAGGCATCTAGAATTGTTCAAATAATGTAAAACTTGAAGATCAAGCTAAATAGGACCCAATGAACATGAATTTTCCATTACATTTCACTTTTGGTATTTTCTTTTATGATTTATGGCATCATTTGGATATTTGTCTCACTACCATTATATTTATCAAAATATTATATCTTTATTATCAACATTCATTAAATTAAATGTTATATCTTCACATCATTACCAAAATATCTATCTTATTTTTTACACAAAATTCCACATTTAAAATATTTATTCTATTAATTCCATATTATGTAAAAAAATAGAACATTATTAATATTTATGGACATGGAATTACCAAGTTTTACTCTAAAGCATATTATTCATTTATATTTAGCCATTATGTTAGTAAAGAAAGTATATGTAACATATTTAATGATATTATTTACATGTTGGCACATAATTAAGTCACTGTGTAAATATGTTTTAATTTTTTTACCCTTATTTGGTCAAATCCAAGAACCCAATATTACTAAAAAAATTATCATAGAATAGGGTAAGATTCTAATGTTTGGTTTTTAACAAGCACTCCACCCCTTAAAAGGATTTCGTCCTTGAAATCTAAACATCCATATATTATTATCCAATTACTCTCCATCACTTAAAAGCTTTAACCTAATAAGACAACTATTATAGATATCATGGTTACTTATGTGATTAAGAGAGGCATTCTCTCTTCCTCTCCCATGCCCCTGGTGGAGGCCGAATGCCCAGGAGGGTGGTAAATCAAGGTGGAAATTGGGATTCAAACTCAGGCCCCTTTGTTAGGGAACACCATGCTTGACCACTTGAGCCACTCCTTGTCGGCCATCGTGGTTACTTATACATCTTTTAATCATGTACACTTTTTATGTTGTTCATGCATCCAACTGACATGCCATATACATCTTGTGGTTCTAACCTAATGACTCTAAGGTTCACATATCAAAACCAAAGATTTAACTCTTACAACTTTCCATAAATTAGAGGGGTAAGGTGGGTAGGTCCACTAAACTTTTTTTTTCATGCCAAATCTTCCTAGGGTAAACATACTAAGGGAGACAAGATTAAAATTGTTAGATTAACCGATTGCTAATGACTCTAATACCATACTGTAAGGAGTGGGAACTGATAGGCATTCCACTCCCTACTAAATTAAATTAAAAGGAAACATCACATATATCAAACACCATTATAATTTTTTTGCAAAAGGGATAACAACCAATTTATTGAAAATATATGTATCACGATGACCAACGTAGCAGTAGAATACAAAACATCTAACTTTGTAAAACTTGATATTATAACTATCCTTCACCATGCAGGGTGATACATTTGAAAACAAAAATATAGCATCAACAAAGGCTTATCTAAACTATATCAAGTTTGTGTCCCAAGCATCAAATCCTTATGCTAGGTCCACATCTGGATGCAATGTATTCTATATCCTACGCATGGAGTTGTGCTACCTCTAGGTGGGTTGAACAAAAATACCCAGGAAGGGGAAAACAAAAGGAAAGGACGTAAGCAAAAATTGAGTATGTGTAATAATTAACAACTAAGCTTTAGAGTAAAATTTAAGATAAAATTTTAGCAAAGATAAAAGATTGAATGGATGTGTTAATGAAATGAGGAGATACTCATGTGTGATAAAACTAGAACATACAAACATGATGGTAGGAAATAACACATCTACCATAAATATGGGGTGAGCGGGAACATGTACACATCTTCTCTGATCATGACAAGATACACATTTTCTCTAATAATATCACTTGCACGAATTATAAGCTCTGCATTTTCATGTGTTGAAATTTACACATCCACATAAAATAACACGTCATATTATACTAGTAGTCACCACATTATGTATATAAAAATAGTAAGCAACTCCAATCAAAATATGAGAGATGAGAATGTCCCATGAGTATTAGGTTGGGTCAAAGGACCCATAAAAGAACCCTCAATGATGAAAGATATTCTAGACATAAAAATGGATGTTTCAAATAGGAGCAAGGTAAAGAAATAACTTTACTATGAAGGTCAGGATTCACAATGGTCATTAGAGATATATATAGATCACTTACTCAATGCATATAGTTTAGGAAAAACACATACCTTGATTTGAGTATATAAAACTAGAGATCAAATCCTATCCTTCTAAGTCTAAAGTCAACTAAAATCTCCAAACTTTATTGAAGACCGGTAACGTCGAGTGTTAGTTCAAGGTGCCGCAAGCCAGAGAGAAAGACATGCTTGGTGGTGGGCAAACACACATCCAAATGAGAAAGTGGCTCAAGAGATCGATTGCTCATGGTCAAGATGGAGGGGAAGAATAGACAAGGGAGAAGAGAAGAGAAAATTGTGAGAAACCATCTACATAGCACCGACTTAAATAGGGTTGTAGATTGAGAAAGGAGGCGAGAGCTTTTATATAACGAAGAATAAGAGTTAAAAGTTTTTTATCTAACTGATTTCTTTTTGCATACATAAAACTTAGTGTAATAGAAAATCTTTAGGAAAATACAACCCAACTAAACATAAATATTCCCTTATATACTAGTATTTTTATCCTTTGTTTTATATTCTATTTAAGGAAACAAACATTAAATAAACAAAGTAAATTTGACATGTAGTCTAATTATGATGTGTGTAATACAATGTTAACATATTTTTCTTATTTTGAAACTATTTAATAAGTCGTTTAATTTATTTGTTTCCTTTTAGCATTATCATGATAGTTTATTTTATAATTTATTTATGACAACTTAGAATTATCCAATTGACGTGAAATATCATAAATAAACTAACTAATACATGACAAATCCAAATTTAACATTGATATTGTTTTTAGCTTCTTTACTAGAATATTTAATGTTTAAAGTTGTTTTAGTATTTTTGTAAATAAATAGTATCACAATGTATATTTTGTTGCTATATTTGGTTTATATGATCCTTTAGAAATTATCTATTGATGAGGGAAATGTATCCTTTTTGTATTTCTAAAAATACATATTATCATGCTAATTTTCCATTAAGTGTGTGTAACACGGTTTCATTTTAAGTAAAAGACATCTATGTAATTAATGTAAAGATAGATTCTAATTTCGATTTTCAATATCCCCAACACTATTAGACTTGCATAACAGGAATGTGATTATAACAATAAAATATAAGAGAAATATGTGAAGATATTTATGGTATCTATAAATAGAATTTTTGTTAAATTTTTCTTATATCAAAATAATGATAATTTGTCTTCCGATCGATTGAAGGGTTTCGGTCCCCCTTCTCTCTAGTCACCCCCGACGGCTTCCGCTAGGGGGAGGGGCGCTTCTTCGGTGCTTCCTCCCCCTGGCCTTCGTTGTTGTGTTGGGCTGCTTAGGGTCTCTTCTCTGGAGACGTGAGTTGGTCAAGGAGGCTGGCGCCTAATTGGAAGACTGGGGAGGAGGTGTGACGCGCCGCGAGAGTCGGTTATGGGCAAGAGGTGGCGAGTCGACCATGTCGAACTCTGCTCCATTCAGGCGTGACGGGTGGAGGGAGGCCGCTCTCACATGATCCAGGATTGCGTGCTGCTCTACCGCGATAGGGTCGGGTTGTGGTTCCTCCTTCTTTGTTGGTGGAGTAAGGGGTCCCCCGCTCCCCCCTATGTCTGTCCCTTCTTCCTGAGCTAGGCTCGGGTTTCATACACAACTGTGGTGGCACTGCGGTCTCAGACTCAGCTTCACCAGGCTGTCAGCGGTGTTCCCTGCTTGGCGGCGTGTGAAGCTGGCCTTGGGGCCCCAGATGGCTGCTCGAGGTCAGGTGTGGAAGTTTTGCTGGGGTTTGCGGCAGTCACTGGCGATGGTGGTCGGGTTCCCCTTTCTTCTTCCGTTTCCGTGCTCTGGCTATGGGCGGTGATGATCGGGCAGTTGGTTCAGTCGGCTGGTGGACTTTGGCTGTAGCATTCTCGCGACACGGCAAGCTGACGGGTGGTGGTGGAGGCCTGCTTGGTATCTGCTGCCCTCGGGTGTCCACGTCAGTGGAGTCCATGCCTACGGAAGCTCTGCTAGTTCACTGGCGCAGGGGCTCTCTTTGGCCAGGTGATCCCAGGGGATTCGTTGCAGGTGTGGCTGTGTGTCTGTTGCGGTGAGGGTGGCGCCCTCTAGGTGTTCGACAAATGCCTCTCTGGGCTGCCCCTGATCTACATTACAGTAAGGTGTTGGTGGGTTCGCTTCCTGTGTTCCCCTTCCTTGGTGTGTGTAGGAACACCCATAGGGTGTTTTGTTTAGGTCTGTTGTAGGAGATCAGCAGATTGGTGCCTGGTTCGGATGCTAGTTGAATCCCAATTTCTTGGCATAGGACCACACATTGTGGGTGCGTCCATTAAATAGTTGGCACCGTGCCAAGAAGGAAGGGTTGTTTCGAACATCCTATCCCCGCCGTTCTGTGTTGATAGATCGTGATGGGTCAGGCGATTTGCGAAGATCTGAAGCCATTGATGCTGGTCCAGGAAGGGCTTCCTGGTGGTTGTTTTGTTGCAACCTATAGTTACTATTTGTGGGTGGGCTTGTTGTATGTATCTGATAACACCAAATTTTGTGATATTTTAGACTGTTTTTCTGGTATCAAAACTGCCATTTTTAGCTATTTTCCTTTCTTTTGTATGCACTTTCGCAATAATTGGCCAAGCAATGCTCTTAATCCAATTTTCCTATCTTTTGTAGAGTTTTCCTCATTTTTGGGCAATAAGGCCGCTCCGGCCCATGAATAAGTCCAAGCCTGTCTCGGCCTCCCTGACACCCGATACAACCCCTGCCTGACAGGGGTTGGGCGACACAAAGACGCTCGACAAAGAGGTGTCGCACGAGAAGAAGCTGACAGACGACACGCCGTCTACCCGACAGGGAGCCCGGCTCGCCCCGACAACCCAGCTTGTCAGGCGACACAGCCACCCACCGGCAGGCGCGCCACCCGTCACATGACCGATAGCAGACACCTCCGCGCCGAGCTATACCTGTATCGGCCGTCCATCAACCGGCGCTTAAGGGGGCCACGTGGCGCTTCGAGCACCATAACTTCCCCCAACCGCTGCCTATAAATAGCAGCTACAGGGAGCCAAAAAGACAGCTGGTCAGTTCGGATTTTTAGAATTCGGATAGTTGGGAGTTGAGCTATCTTCCGAGGAGACTGCGAGAGCATACGTGTCGTGCCCCAGTGCTTCTCTTGGGTGACACTAGGTGAGCTTCTCCTCATCCCGAGAGGGAGGGGATAGTTCACTTAGTACCGTCCTGGGAGACACTACGGGCCGATATCGGCCGACGTAGATGAGCGACACAAGTGCCCGACAACGACAATGTGTAGCTCTTAGCCCGACACGATATCAAACCAATACGCTTAGCTTGATAAGTGTGCCGTCCGAGAGGGTGTGCCGCCCGACATGAGCGTATCGGCCAGGGTCCTTGAGCGATACGGTCGACAGTTGGTGTGTGCCGCCCGAGAGGGTGTGCCGCCCGACACCTCCCTATCGGGCTAGGCCTCTGACCGATATCAGGCAGGAGAGCTACAGCACCCTGTCGTCCTTCTACATCAAGGAGGCGACACCTATCTTTACTTTCTATCATTTAATTCCTTACTTATGCATTGTAATTAAGACCCTTTATTTGTATATGGAAATAGAAGATGCTTAATTGCTTGCTGCTCTGTGCTCGGTACAATATGTTAGACGATTGCTATGTTTGATATCCGAACTCTAGCTTGCATGTTTGGAACGCGTTTCGCTTAGCTAACGAATCGTGTTTTCCCATCGCAACAACTTCGAGAGTTGTGTTATGGCTCTAGTGTTTGGTCCGATTCTGGAGTACGAGAGTGCCTGGAACGGAGTTTCTTTAGTGACCTTTCCACTCTAATTTTAGTCTGGTGACCTCGAGAGGGGCGTTGATGCCTTGTTAGAGGTACCCGCTTCGAGAGGAGGGGTACATGACTGGTTCTACCGCCGCTTGTCTTACCGGAGTTTTATCCTTCGTACCTCACTTTATCTTGAGCAATATCTTTATGTTTCTATTGCATGAAAACCCCTAAAAACTGCTAAATGAATAAAATCTTAAATCTTTCTAGTAGCTCCAGTTGGAGATAGTTTTCTTCGTTTTATTTGTGATATCTTACTGCTTCCCTTTTGGGAATTTACATCTCTTTATACCTGCCAGAGTGTAGCGTGTCGATTCCGTGTTCTCAACACTACCCCCCTTGTCCCTGTGTTCGACCCCGTATATCTACTTCGACCCCGTAAACAAAGTTGTGGGGGCCTAGAAGGATTCGGGTTTATAAATGTAAAAGCTCGACTACCTCAAATCCGCCTCCAATTTTAGGACGCGCAATTTAGGTCGGTCAACTTTTTGGCGTCGTTGCCGGGGACAAGGCAAAAACGGTACTGTTGACGAATCCGAATCCACTAACTACACTCCTATGCCTCAAGCTTAGCAATGAGCTTGACATCACTCTTTTTCTTCTTTACTATTATTCTCTATTCGAAATTAATAGATTTGTCTTCTAAACTTGATTTCTCGTGCCATGTCAGGAACTTTAAAGAGCGGTGACCTATTCCTTTGAGATCTGACGCCATGTCTCATTGTGAGCCATCTCCGTTTGAAGGAGAACGTCAAGGCCGAGATGAGATTTCGAACCAGCCCAGCCTGGTTGGCCAGTTGCATGCTTTCATAAAAAGGCAAGACTCTATCATCAACCGGCTGGTGCAGGGTGCACTTCCCAGCCCTGGAGCTCAGAATTCCATGCAACACCAGATGGCAAGTCTGCGGATGCACCAATGGGAGGTCGATCAACGACTGGCCCAGATGGCGGCTCTGATAAAGAACCCTGCGGGAAAGACACTCTCATATCCGGAAACCACCAGAATGGCGGTACTAAGGTCTGGAAGGACGGTGGAGCGCACAGCTGATGCCGAACCAGAACCTGAACCGAGGTCGGAGAGTATCATTCCAGTGGAGGGCGAAGATGGACAAGCAGAAGCTCAAGAGCCTGCATGGAAACCTTCCGATGAGCTACCTGGTGGGAGGAATTCTTATGCTCTAAGGCTGTCGTTCCCGTATAAGCTGATCAAGGCAAATCTGAAAAGGCGTCACGAAATGTTCATGGACTCGATCAGGAAACTGCATCTGGAAGTCCCCTTCCTTGACGCATTGGAAGAGATGCCTATGTATGCCAAGTTCCTCAAGGACCTTATCACAAAGAAGAGAAGGGGAGAAAGGACAGATACGGTGTACCTAGATTCCGCCTCCTCCGCCTTCTTGAAGCCCGACACGCCAAATAAGAGAAGGGATCCTGGAGCTTTCACAATCCCGTTCGCCATCGGAGACAACGTCGAGCGCAAGGGCCTAGCAGACTTGGGGGCTAGCATCAGCCTCATGCCCCTAAGTTTCGCCAAAAGGTGGGTTTGACTGACATGGTTCGAACCAACATGCAGATTGAACTGGCAGATCACACCTTTAAGAGACCCGTTGGCATTGTCGAAGATGTTCCGATCAGGGTTGGTGACTTCTTCATCCCTTGCGATATAGTCGTCATCGACACAGCTGAAGATCCCCGTTGCCCGATCATCTTTGGTCACCCCTTCTTGGCGACAGGGAGAGCGCTGATTGATGTTTCTGAGGGGATGATCACCTTAAGGGTCGGAAACGACCATATCGACTTCAAGCTGAAAGAGATTATGAAGAGCCCGTCCCTATCTGAATCAGCATGTTTCGCAGATAGCTATAATAAATTCTGTGAGGAAGTAGAGGAAGATATCCGGATAGTAGACCCCCTCTTCAGGGCTATAAACTGTCAAGATCCCGACCTCGAAGATCATGAGGTCACGAAGCACCTCAACCTTTTCAACCTTTCTGATGAAGATTTGCAAGAAGAGGATACAGTGGTGGAGTCTGTGAAGTATGCCTCTCTCGATGAGGAGCCTCAGGAGAAGGCACCCAGACCAAAGCCAGAATTAAAAGTGTTTCCCGAAGGCATGAAGTATGAGTTCTTAGATGAAGAGCACAGAAACCCCTTCATCGTAAACGCCGATCTTTCAAGTAACCAGCTGGACCGACTCCTTGAGGAGTTAAGGCTCCACAGGAAGGCTATAGGATATTCAGTAGATGATATCAAAGGCCTTAGCCCCACCCTGTGCATGCATCGCATCAACTTGGATGAATCTACCAGGCCTCTGGCTCAACCCCAGAGGAAGCTGAACTAGATGCTCAAGGAGGTCGTCAAGAAAGAGGTAATAAAGCTTAGGGATGCGGGGATCATTTACCCAATCAGTGATAGCAATTGGGTAAGTCTGATCCACGTAGTGCCCAAAAAGGGTGGAATGACGGTGGTTAAGGGTGAGAAGGGCGATGAGGTGGCGGTAAGGACTGTCACCGGCTGGCGTATGTGCATAGATTATCGAAAGCTAAATCAGGCTACAAAGAAGGATCATTTTCCGCTACCTTTTATTGACCAAGTTCTCGAAAGGTTAGCGCATCACGATTTCTTTTGTTTTCTTGATGGCTTTTCAGGTTTTTACCAGGTACCCATCTTGCCCGACGATCAAGAGAAAACAATGTTCACCTGCCTTTACGGCACTTATGCCTTCCGAAGGATGCCCTTCGGACTCTGCAACGCCCCCGCAACCTTTCAGCGATGCATGATATCAATGTTTTCAGATTTTCTAAAAGACATCGTAGAAGTTTTCATGGATGACTTTTCTGTCTATGGGAAGGACTTCGATAGCTGTCTGAGGAATCTATCATTGGTCCTTCAAAGGTGCGAGGAGAACAGCCTAGTTCTAAACTGGGAGAAGTGCCATTTTATGGTGCGGGAGGGCATCGTTCTAGGGCATAAGATCTCAAAGCATGGGATCGAGGTGGACACAAGCAAGGTTGAAGCAATATCCAAGCTTCCTCCACTGAGATCCATGACGGGTGTGCAAAGCTTCCTCGGGCACGCGGGATATTACCGAAGATTCATCAAGGACTTCTCAAAGATTTCCAAACCGCTGTCCAATCTTCTGGTAAAAGACGCTGAATTTGTTTTCTCTAACGATTGTCTAAGTGCTTTTCAGGCCCTTAAAAATGCTTTAATATCACCACCTATCCTTCAAGTGCCAGAATGGGGTTTACCTTTTGAGCTGATGTGCGACGCTAGCGACTACGTGGTTGGAGCAGTCCTGGGGCAAAAGAAAGACAATAAGCACCATGTGATTTGCTACACTAGTCACACGTTGGACGAGGCTCAAGTAAACTACACAACAACTGAGAAAGAGATGCTCACGATCGTCTTCGCGTTTGATAAATTCAGGTCGTATCTCGTTGGAGCCAAGGTCAAGGTATACACAGATCACGGGGCTATAAAATATTTAATGCAAAAGAAAGATGCTAAGCCCAGACTGTTGAGGTGGGACTTGCTGCTCCAAGAGTTCGACCACGAAATTATCGACAAGAAGGGTGCAGAGAATGTGGTCGCAGACCACCTATCAAGAATCGTGATTGAGAGAGAGAAAGGGCCTCCAATCAACGACGAATACGCCGATGAGGCTCTCATGTTGGCAGAAACTCAAGAAGAAAGTTTACCCTGGTTTGTAGACATCTGTAATTATCTTGCCTGTGGAGAACTGCCTCCCGACATCACTTACAATCAGAAAAAGAAGCTATTTGCGGATGTCAAAAACTACTACTAGGATGATCCTCTCCTGTTCAGAAGATGTGCTGACAACTTATACAGGCGGTGCATACCAGAGGAAGAAACCGCAGACATCCTGAAAGAATGCCACGCCTCCCCCTACGGTGGGCACCTGGGTAGCAAGAGAACAGCTGCAAAAGTGTTACAGTCAGGTTTCTATTGGCCCACCTTGTTTAAAGACGCTGCAAAATTTGTGAAGGTTTGCAAAGAGTGCCAGTTTACAGGAAACATAGGGAGGAGGAATGAAATGCCAATGGCAAGTTGGATCGAAGTAGAAATATTTGACGTATGGGGGATCGACTACATGGGACCGTTTCCCCCATCTCGGGGGCATCAATACATACTAGTGGCAGTAGATTATGTATCGAAGTGGGTGGAAGCAGTAGCCACCCAAACCTGTGACACCAAGTCAGTTATCAAGCTCTTCGAGAAGACCATCTTCCCTCGTTTCAGTGTACCGCGCACTGTGATAAGCGACGGAGGGTCGCACTTTGGAGAAAGACTGTTTGAAGCACTTCTGCGCAAGTACGGAGTGAGGCACAAGATTGCTACACCCTACCACCCACAGACATCAGGACTGGTAGAGGTTTCCAACAGGCAAATCAAGCAAATCTTGGAGAAAACTGTCAACCGAACGAGGAAAGACTGGTCCATGAAGCTTGACGACGCACTTTGGGCCTACCATACTGCTTACAAAACACCCATTGGAACCACCCCCTACCGACTCATCTACAGAAAATCCTGCCACCTGCCTTTGGAGTTAGAACACAAGGCCCTTTGGGCAATCAAGTTCCTAAATATGGACCTCGGCAAAGCAGGAGAAAAAAGGTTTTTGCAGATTCAAGAGCTTGAAGAGCTGAGAATAAATGCCTACAAAAATGCAAAAATCTACAAACAGAGGACAAAGTTGTGGCATGATGCCCATCTCAAGAGAAAAGATGTAAGCGAAGGGGATAAGGTCTTGTTATTCAAGTCCTCTATTCGTCTTTTCCCTGAGAAATTGCAAACGAGGTGGTCTGGAACGTTCACTGTGTCAAAGATATATCCTTCAGGGATGATGGAGCTCTATGACAAAGACGATCCGACAAAAGCCTTTTAGGTGAATGGGCACAGGGTGAAAAGGTTCTATGAAGATGAAGTGTTTGTCAGGAGAGCAGAGATCAGTCTGCAAGATATGGGTACAGTTGAGGGCTGATCAAGACGATCTCACACCGGTCGAGCTGGCGACGCAAACCCCAGCGCTCCTCGGGAGGCAGCCCGAGTTCTTCTTTCTTTCATAGAATAGGTTGCATTTTTCGTATAACAAGTAAAAACAAACTTTATGAGTTGTAATACGGCCTGAGTCAGAGCACGCGCCGAGCGTGCCGACTCTTCTATTTTATGGGTCATCGTGGAATTTTCTGAAGCTTTGAAGAGTATTGCACTCTGAGGTCAGAGGCTTAAACCTTGGCCGATGATGTTTTACCCTTTGATTGCTGTTTCTGCTCTTAGGTTTTAGTTTTTCGCCCACCTGTTTTAACCGTGTCGGGAAGCAGCTCAGCTAGCGCACAGGACCGCTCGTACCGGGTTTTGGTCTCTCGGGCATCGCAACAGCTGTGACGGTTGGCATTCCTGGGTGGCATGCACCCTATCGTGCATGAGAATAAATGCCCTTAATGAGACTGATGTGACCATCGTCTCGGGAACCGCCTGACCCGTTGGCTGACGCGCGTCTCAGAGATGTCCATTTATCCCCCGGCCGAGCTTGCTATAAATAAGAACGGTGGTTTTACCGTGTCGGGCTGTCACACTTTGCTCCTTTTAGCCACCTATAACGCATGCAGTAGTCCCCCCTTTTGCTCCCGTGTCGGCCAGTTGCCTTCACCGTGGTACCGGTCGATGGCTCCTATGAGCAAAGGTATAGCCCGACAGGCTTATCGACCGGCAGGCCTCTCGACTGACAGGCTTATCACCCGACACGAGTTTTTCCTATCGCGCGTTGTCGAATTTTGTATCGCCCGACGCAGTTAAGCGCGACGTAACGCCCGATGGTGTTCGTCCGATACATCATATCGGGCGACATGTTTTCTTTTGTACAATCCTCTCAGGCAGTTGCTTTTTGGCGGTCTTATCGGCCGATATACCCCTATCAGGCGGTATGTCTTACCGCGCGGCACCCCTCGTGTCGCCTGATTTTGTATCGACTCGACTTTTTGATGGACGATACCTAGATCTTTGAAATAAGTCCTGTTTTATCAAGTCTCTTTAGCTTTTCCTATCTAACATTTTAAATGATTAATGAACTTGATAACAGGCAGCGTTGCGGCCGCAGCTGAAGCAGCAACTGTCGGACAGAAACGTCACAAGGGGCCACCAACCACCAAAAAGTGAGCAAGGGAAATTTCCTTGATTAGGTAGCCACGAAAGAGGCTCGTTTCCTTATCATGGTCTGTCTTATGTAGTAGCCTGGGGCCAACTACAGAGACAGCCCGAGTACAGCCCCGGTGACTGCCGTGACAGCACAAGATCTCTCTGTCTACCATGAGCTATTGCGCGTGTTCCGGCTGAGCTGGGAAATAAAGCGGAGGCTGAGCTTGGAAAGTGCTTTGCCGGCGACCTCCAGATGGAACCTGGGCATCCCGGTTCCAGCTATTTAATAAGGAGGAAGCAGCCACAAGTGTCCGCACTTGTTGAAGCTGTTTCCAAATGAGAAAGAAGGAGGTGGAAGTAAAGAAGCATATTGTAGCTTCTACAAGGCACAAGCGAACCCGCTAAATAACCTTCACTGGACTAACACTGGACTAACATGAACTCACCCTCTTCTTCACTACTCTGGGAGAGAGTATTGGATAAGTTTGGGGGGGTACCCATGTACCAGTGAAGGAGGTATAAAATTCTCTTGTGCCATTTTGCTTTTCCCCTATATCATGTACTTGTACCCTTGCTCATATAAAAATTTCGAAAATTTTGCTTATTTTGTTCCCATGCATATGTACAAAGTTGCTATATTAGTAAAAACATGTTGCGACTTCTTGCAAAGTTTGTTTTCTTTGTACTTAATGAGATGCAAGTTTTGTTATATCTTTTTGATAATGCTGCTTCAAACGAACAAAAGAATATGTTTTGTCATGCAAAAAAATTCAAAAAATACAATAATCTCACAAATAGCTAAGAGACAAGTATGGAGAAGGAAAAAGCTGCCCAAACAGCAGAAATCTCTTTGTCCCCCCTTACCCAACAAAAATCCCAAAAGAGAGAGAAGCCTTATGAGCATGAATAAAAGCATGAGAGTTGTGCCCAATAAAAGAATATATATATATATACACCACTTGTTTTCCAAAAGTACCCATCTTTAGGCATGGTAGATCCGGGGCAGTGGTACGTAGGATGTGAAATCACTGCTCTAAAGCCAACTGGCTAGGACTGCAGGGACCACTTGCCCGCTAACGGACCCTTACCTGGATGGACTGATGGGAGACAAGAATGAAAAACCCAAAAAGCCTTAGCCTACCCTATACACAACTTTCTGCCCCAAAAATAGAGTTGTTTGGTGTGTAAGCTAACTTCGAAATCGTACAACAAAGTCTCGCCGAAGTTGTAGAGAAAAATCTTACTTAAACAATAAGGCAGGAAAAACTAAGTCTTTTGTTCGTATTGAAACAACATTATCTTTAAGGCATTACGATCTTTGTTTCACTTTTTGAACAAGAAAGTTTTCCTGAGCAGAAGGAGCATCACAAAATATAGTTTAAATATTGATTGAGGACAATCAAAATGCTAAGTTTGGGGGAGTTGATAACACCAAATTTTGTGATATTTTAGACTATTTTTCTGTTATCAAAACTGCCATTTTTAGCTATTTTCCTCTCTTTTGTATGCACTTTCGCAATAATTGGTCAAGCAATGCTCTTAATCCAATTTTCCTATCTTTTGCAGAGTTTTCCTCGTTTTTGGGCAATAAGGCCGCTCCGGCCCATGAATAAGTCCAAGCCTGTCTCGGCCTCCCTGACGCCCGATACAACCCATGCCCGACAGGGGTTGGGCGACACAAAGACGCTCGACAAAGAGGTGTCGCGCGAGAAGAAGCTGACGGACGACACGTCGTCTACCCGACAGGGAGCCCGGCTCGCCCCGCCAACCTAGCTTGTCGGGTGACACAGCCACCCACCGGCAGGCGCACCGCCCGTCACATGACCGATAGCAGACACCTCTGCGCCGAGCTATACCTGTATCGACCGTCCATCGACCGGCGCTTAAGGGGGCCACGTGGCGCTTCGAGCACCATAACTTCCCCCAACCGCTGCCTATAAATAGCAGCTACAGGGAGCTAAAAAGACAGCTTGGTCAGTTCAGATTTTTAGAATTCGAACAGTTGGGAGTTGAGCTATCTTCCGAGGAGACTGCGAGAGCATACGTGTCGTGCCCCAGTGCTTGTCTTGAGCGACACTAGGTGAGCTTCTCCTCATCCCGAGAGGGAGGGGACAGTTCACTTAGGACCGTCCTGGGCGACACTGCGGGCCGATATCGGCCGACGTAGATGAGCGACACAAGTGCCCGACAACGACAATGCGTAGCTCTTAGCCCGACACGATATCAAACCGATACGCTTAGCTTGATAAGCGTGCCGCTCGAGAGGGTGTGCCGCCCGACATGAGTGTATCGGCCAGGGTCCTTGAGTGATATGGTCGATAGTCGGTGCGTGCCGCCTGAGAGGGTGTGCCGCCCGACACCTCCCTATCAGGCTAGGCCTCTGACCGATATCAGGCAGGAGAGCTACATTACCCTGTCGTCCTTCTACATCAAGGAGGCGACACCTATCTTTACTTTCTGTCATTTAATTCCTTACTTATGCATTGTAATTAAGACCCTTTATTTTTCTATGGAAATAGAAGATGCTTAATTGCTTGTTGCTCTATGCTCGGTACAATATGTTGGACGATTGCTATGTTTGATATCCGAACGCTAGCTTGCATGTTTGGATCGTGTTTCGCTTAGCTAACGAATCGTGTTTTCCCGTCGCAAAAACTTCGAGAGTTGTGTTGTGGCTCTAGTGTTTGGTCCGATTCTGGAGTACGAGAGTGCCTGGAACGGAGTTGCTTTAGTGATCTTTCCACTCTAATTTTAGTCCGGTGACCTCGAGAGGGGCGTTGATGCCTTATTAGAGGTACCCGCTTCGAGAGGAGGGGTACAGGACGGGTTCTACCGCCGCTTGTCTTACCGGAGTTTTATCCTTCGTACCTCGCTTTAGCTCGAGCAATATCTTTCTGTTTCTGTTGCATGAAAACCCCTAAAAACTACTAAATGACTAAAATCTTAAATCTTTCTAGTAGCTCCAGTTGGAGATAGTTTTCTTAATTTTATTTGTGATATCTTACTGCTTCCCTTTTGGGAATTTACATCTCTTTATACCTGCCGGAGTGTAGCGTGTCGATTCCGTGTTCTCAACACTACCCCCCTTGTCCATGTGTTCGACCTCGTATATCTACTTCGACCCCGTAAACAAAGTTGCGGGGGCCTAGAAGGATTCGGGTTTATAAATGTAAAAGCTCGACTACCTCAAATCCGCCTCCAATTTTAGGACACGCGATTTAGGTCGGTCAGTATCTACATGTTGTTTTCAATCGCTCACCTGGTAGGAATGTCTGGTATTAGTCTTGGCAGTTTGATGTTCTTCTCAGGTCATAGTATATCTTGGTCTAGTGTAATACCCCCTGCGTGGGGTTTTAGATTCTTGGTCGAGCTCTTTAGCTCCTGTTCTTGTAAGGGGGTACTATGTGCCCAAAGTTTTGGATTATAGTAACACGCTTTTTGACTGAACAAAAAAAGAGATTACCATATTGATGATTTCCCATTTTCAAATAATTGTGGAGGGAAGTGGTAAATGTTTCTTTAAAAAAGTTTAGAAGCAATATTGTTATAAATTTTCAATTGGTATTCATTTCATTTATTAGATATGTTTATGTTATGACACATTCTCAATGGAATTTAAACATCATAATGGGAGTCAACTCCGTATGTATATATATATATATATATATATATATATATATATATATATATATATATATATATATATATATATATGAGAGAGAGATACCAAATTAGATTTTTTTGAAATTCATATATTGTATTAAATGGGACAATGTCATTAAATTCCATATAAGATCACCATATTTGGAAATGAGAATTTTATTGAATTTCTTTTATGATGAACAATTTCACACATTTTCATTAGTTTCCCTAAAGAAATTTGTTAGCCAAAGGCAAGATAAATTATCTCATTAATATTTAATTCGACATTTATGTGTATTTTTAACATTAATTCATATATATGTATATCATAATATATATATCTACATGCCTTTTACGTATTATTGGGTTTGTTTACTGAATCATGACAAAATTGTATAAATACACTTTATAAAGTAGAAACTATGTTTACTTATATTGTTACATGTTACTCCAAACCACATCAATCCATATATTTCTTTTCATTCAAATGTCTACTTAGACTTCTATTATAATTCTTCTAAGAAATAATGACTTAAGTTTGCCAACAAAGGTTAATTTTCACATAAATAAGAAATCAACTTCTATGGCCAATAAAAAGGAGAAAATTACTTTCTTCACTATTTTCCACATTTGAAGTCATTTATTGTATCATTTAATATGTTAGAGTTAAACTTACATTTTTCTTCCTTAATAAAATTAAGGCATCTAGAATTGTTCGAATAATGTAAAACTTGGAAATCAAGCTAACTAGGACCCAAAGAACAAACTTTTTTCATTACATTTTACTTTTAGGATTTTCTTTTATGAATTATGGCACCATTTGGATATTTGTTTCATTGCCTTTGTATTGATCAAAATATTATAACTTTATTATCAACATTCATTAAATTTAATGTTATCATCTTCACATTGTTGCCAAAAGATCTATCTTATAGTTTTTACCCAAAATTCCATTTAACATATGTATTCTATTAATTCCATATATATTTAAATAATAGAACATCATTAATATTTATGGACATGGAATTACCAATTATTACTCCAAAGCATATTATACATTTTTATTTATCCATTATGTTAGTAAAGAAAATAATGTAACATATTTCATTATTTTATTTACATATCGGCACATATTTAAGTCATTATGTAAGTATGTTTTAATTTTTTTATCCTTGCTGGGTCAAATCTAAGAACCCAATATTACTAAATTTCTAATCATGGAATAAGGTAAGATTCTAAATTTTGGTTCGTTACAGAAAGGAAGTGTGCTGACTTGGTTAGGTAGTCCACCATGACCCCTATATAGCATCATGTCCTTTTCTTATCTTGGGAAGACCCACCACAAAAGCCATGGTGATCTGGTCCCACTTCCACTCAGGAATATCGATGGATTCCAGTAACCCACCGGGTTGCCGGTGCTCATCCTTCACCATTTGGAACGTAAGAAAACTAACCACATACGAGGCTATGCTTTCTTCATTCCTTGGCACCAGAAGAACCATTGCAAGTCTTTGAACATTTTAATGGTGCTGGGGTGTATGGTGTACATCGATCCATGAGCTTCTTGCAAGATGCGATCCTTTAAGGGTGAATCCTCAGGAAGCCAAATGTGATTCTTATATCAGATTTCAGCATCCACACCCACCAAGAGGTGTTTTTGAGGTTTTGCAATCAAACCATTCATCTTCTCTAGATCTGGGCTAACTAATTGGGCTGCTACCAGCTTGGTCAATAGGTCAGGCATTATTTGAATATTGGCCAAATGAATTATGTATGCCAATGGTTGAGGAGTCCATCTAGCAAAATCTTCCTATATTCTCCATTGAGTGGTCAAACCAGTTGCACAACTGAGTCATTTATGATTGAGGGCATTAACTACCACATTAGCCTTACTAGTATGGTAGGTTGTGGTGAAGTATAAATACTTCAAGTATTCCATCCAATGTCACTGTTGTAAGTTTAGGTCCTTCTGAGTCAACAAGTACTTCAAGCTCTTATGGTCGGTGAAGATGTCAAAGGTAGCCCCATACATGTAGTGTCGCCAGATATTTAAGGCATAGACAATTGTTGCCAGTTCCAGATCGTTGGTCGGGGTAATTCAACTCATTTGGCTTGATTTGTCTCAAGGCAAAGGCGATGACATGTTGGTCTTTCTCTAACACACATCCTAAGCTACCATCTTTGATGTGTCGGTGAAGATGACAAAACCATCATTGCTCGAGGTATGGTCAAGACAGGGGTTGAGGTAAGATTTTCTTAAATCCTGGAATCACACTTGACACAAGTCAAGCCATACAAACTTTTTGTCTTTCTGGGTGAGCTTGGTAAGAGTCAAAGCAATCTTTGAGAAATCTTTGATGAATCGTCGGCAATACCTGGCCAATTCATGGAAACTACAAATTTTAGATGTGGACTTTAGTACTGGTGTTCTCAGACAATCGCTACACTAGCAGGGTCCACTGATATTGTTCCTCCATATATAATGTGCCCGAGGAACATGACTATGTCTATTCAAAACTCGCATTTTAAGAATTTCCCATTAAAGTTATACTTTCTCATGATATCAAGGACTTTAGATAAGTGATCATGGTGTTTTTCTAGGTCATCAAAGTAGACTAGGATGTCATCTGTGAACAATATGACAAAGGTATCGAGGAAGGGTTGGAACAAAATTGTTCATGAGGTTCATGAACATGCTTGGAGCATTAGACAACCCAAAAGGTATGACCAAAACTCGTAGTGGCCATAGTGGCTTCAAAAAGTGGGTTTTGGGATGTCTTCCTTGTTAACTCGTAACTGGTGGTACCCAAATATTAGATCAATCTTTGAGAAAACTCAAGCTACTTTGACCTGGTCAAACATGTCATCTATGTGGGGTAGGAGAAACTTGTTTCTAATGGTGCCTGATTTATCATTTTGTAGTCTATGCACATGCAGGGTGGCCCATCCTTCCTCTTCACAAAGAGGATTGGTGCTCTCTATGGGCATGTGCTGGGTCAGATTAAGCCCTTTTCTAGGATTTCTTGTAGGTGCTTCTTTAACTCAAGCAACTGGGCGGGAGCCATTTGGTAAGGTGCCTTGTAAATTGGGTTTGTCCTAGGAACTATCTCTATTGAGAAATCCACTTCTCTCTCTAGAGGTATGCATGGAAAGTCATCTGAGAACACAACATCATAGTCCCTGACTACCTCTATTTCATCCAAGGGATGCACCTTAGGCTTTAGCTCGGTAACTATAGATAGAAATGATAGATATCCTTTAGCTACCATTTGTTCTGCCTTTGCAGTCGACACATACAGGCTGGTGGTGGCATATTTTCTACCTCGAATTATAAAGAGTGGATGACTTGGATTCTCTATCCTTATTTTATTTTCCCTACAATCTATGTTTGCATTATAGTTATAAAGCCCATCCATTCCTATGATGACATTGAAATCATTCATATCAATGAGGATAAAGTCAGTAGGGATTTCATTATTCATATACTTCACAGGACTGACTAGTGCCTTTTTGAGGGATGAGAAGATATTACCACTATGGGTAATGACTTCTAAGACAAATCCTAAGTCCTTGAAATCCAAACAAATCATAGTTTCAATATTTCATGAAATGAAAGTATTGGTAAAACTAGAATCAAATAAAGCCTTTGTTGTAGGTCCCATGATATCAAACAATCCTACATTTTATTTGTGGCATGAAAAATATTATGCATTTGTAATGGTAGGGGTAGAATTAGGAGTTCTAAAGGTGGTTACCTTTTATGAGTCAGTTGGAACTATCCTAAGCTTCCTCATTATCAGTGACAGAGACTCGGACATGTCGACATTATCCAATAGCTGGGGTTTCCCCTAGTTGTGTTGCATCCAATGGTTGGGTCGTCATTTGGCTGGGACCTTGAGGGTTAGGGAGAGGATGGTGGGCTTGGAATTGTACCTCTTGTAGATAGCAATAACACACTCACTTTTCAAAGCAGAATTTACCAGGGTGTAACCTCTCACAGTTGCAACATCTTGGGGGTGCTCTATGTTGGCGATTCTCATTATAAGGTTTTCACTTGACTCTATTTCTACCCTTGTTGCTTCTATGACCTTGTGCCATTATATTATCATTTGGGGTAGAAATGTCTTCAGTGAAACCCATATACCCCTTGGGTGGATTCTGAGCATGCATGACAATCCTTTCCATTGCTTAAGCAAAGTTGAGGGCCTTAGTGAAGTTTGGGGGCTTGCTGACCGCTACATGGGTTTCATTCGGGTTGTGGAGATGCTCAAATGAATTTCTCCACTCATCGCTCCTCATTTAGCATGTAGTCAAAGCGCTCCAGAAGTTGGAACTTCTGTGAGTAATCCACCATCGACATGTTGCCCTGATAGAGGACCATGAACTACTTCTCCTTTTCCTTCTTAGCAGAGTTGGGGATGAATCTTGCGGTGAAGATGGTGTGAAAATCTACCCAATCCATAGACTCCACATTCAAATCTTAGTCGGAAATGTAGTTTTCCCACCATAGCTTTGTTACTCCTTCAAGAAGGTGAGAAGCAAAAAAGACCTTCTTGTTGGGTTGCACCTCCAGTATGCGGAAGCCATTATCCATAGTTAGGAGCCAAGTATCTGCCGTGCTGATGACTTCAGTCTTGTCTTCTCCCCAAAACTTATCTATGTTCATCTTGACGAAGTTGAGGATGGTGACTCCAAGATGAGGGTGGACATGTTGGATTTCATCATTCTTATCTCTACATATGTCCTTGAGGGCCAGGGCACCAATGGCATCTGTGAGTTTCTTATATTTCCCTAGCCAAAGTATATTAGGGGTCTAGATCACCACCTTCCTGACACTAGATTCATGGTTACCTTCAAACTTGGATTTGTTTTATGTCATGAGATCATCCTTGAAGTTAGGACTATCTTCTAGTTTTGGGATTTCAAATGGGATGACCTCACATTCAAGACCTTTCTTGGTTGAGGCTTCCTCTATCTTCTTCTGCTTCTTGGAAGACTCGACTTTTGTGGATCTCCTCCTCTTCTCTAAGGAAACCCTCTTCATTCAAGAAGTTTTCTTGTCTGGTTATTCCTGAGGTGTGTCATCGGTAATGAAAATAGTCTTGGTGTGGGACATGTTGTTTCACATAATAAAGTAGTATCATTTTTATATTTAGGGCATTTAAATCATCATAAATTATGTCCTAACATCTTGTTTACATGCATTAGTTGTGATTTAGTAGAGGATGTCTTAACCCTGATAACTATAACCCTAACCTCTCAGAAGGGGGAAAAGGAAGTAGTTATTGGGTCCCTAGGTTTTTGTGAGGGAAGTAGGGGGTAGAGAAGGGATTAATCACAATATGATAAGAAAACTAAGAGGTATTTTACTTTGGGCAAAATCTTCTGGCTTTAGCTAGTAAGGATTCAAGGAGGCTCAGGAATCCTCATAGACTGACTAGCAGTGTGAAGGAAAGTTTTGCCAGCCTTAGGGTCATGATCCCTTCTAGATATCATCATCTTGGAAAATGCCCTAATAATTCCCTTGGGCTCTATGAAAGTCTTAAAAAATACTAATTATTAAAGTTTAAATGGTAAACTTGGGCTCTAAAACCAAACATAATGATATCCTCCCCATGTTATCCCCAATTAAGGCAGACCAAGAGGGCAAGGGCCATTGTCATAATTCCAGGATCAAGGTTTAGCAAATAACCAATAATAATTAAAAATTTCATTGAATGGAAAAATATTGATAACAATATAAAGATAGAACCTCCTCTAGAGAGTTTCAAGGAAAAGGGAAGATAAAAGTGCAACATAAAGTAAATCTATCTATAAATCCTCCATCATATTTTAATCAACTTTTATTTTGGTGTCATCTTCTCTAGAAGTCCAATTCTTCAGGTAATTTGCAGTCTCACCTAAAATGACGTGAAATAAAAACATAGTTAGTATATCTCTATACTAAGTATGTGGGGGAACCAAAATGTATACATGTAAGTGTAACAACATAAACAACCATGGCAGTAATTATTGTTACATAACTGAACATGCATTTTATATCATAACTTCTCAACCCTTGTTTGCTCAAACCTAGGAATATCCTCTCACAGAGTTTTGTCCCTGTAGTGGACTTGGGCCACCTTCCCAATCTAGGGCTTGGTGCCATATGGCCCTTCCCAATTTGGGGTTTGACCTCTTGTGACCTTCCTTGTCTGGGGCTTGGTCCTAGTCATCACAATGATGTTCATTCTATTTTCCTCTTGGGGTCACTGCCCCTTATTTAGACTTCCAGAGATAGCATGTGGGGTCCGAGCAAGTTATGTTTATATAAGGTGATACTCATAGGGACTTATAGATTGTGGGAAATAAATAAACAACTAAAAAGTTTAATTGCAATCCATTTTTAAAACTTCAGAAAACCTTGGAAGTCAATAAGGTGAGTATTCATAGTTGTAACCACGTACCTTTCCTCAGGGATGACTTAATTTCAGAGAAAATAAGAGCAGTTTCAACCAACCATACAATCAACCTATAATCAATGTTTAACACTCAAGTATTACTTATATGTTCATAAAATTCAATACCCTAATTATCACATATTAAGAATTTGTCAACTTAGAAAATCATATTTTGATAACATTTGAATCCTTAATCTTAGATTAGATCCAAAGGTGTTGTTTTATCAATTAAATCAGAATTTACTCATTAAGATTAACTACTCAAGATATGATCCCCACTTTCATGAAATCAGGGTTTACATGTATTAAAACCACCAATGTATGCATCTTTAGGCACTTTTGGAATTCAAGGTAGAATTAGGTAAAGAAACCTATTTATTAGATTCAACACATTTTTCTAATCATTTATATATATAACCATTGTTATCTGAGTTACTATGAATTTCCTATATTTTTTGGAAGATTGTGTGTGAAAATTCTCAGTTTAAGTCCTGAGGAAATGACACATATGTCAATTACACGGTGACAATGATGTTACATGGATGTGGGCAAATATGGTCCAATCCCTCTTAGGATGCTTCCACGTGCGCCAAGCATGTAGATTTTCAGCCATGGCATCAACCCTAGGGTTGACTTAGGTACTGGGAGTACGACGGTCCTCGTTAAAGATCCAACAATCTTTGCAAGACCCAGCCAAACTCAACCAACCCAAGAACAGTGGTGGAGAGGGTTAAAAGCACAGTCAGAGGGTCTAAGAATAGACATAATAAGTGGGTAAAAGAAAATGAAGGTTTACCTTTCAACCTGGAAATTCAAATCTATGAGGATGCTCCTGAACATTCATTGATTGTTCCTCACCCTCAAAGCTTGGTGTGGCAATTCATGGTTTCTTGTTGATTTTCTATGCATTGAGCCAGTAGCTCGTCAACCTACTAAATCATTTTCAAGAAAGGTTCCAACTCTACATGAGGAATTAGAAGTTAGTTATCATCAATAGTAGATCATCAAAGGTTTTGAGAAGAATATCTAGTCTAGCTCAATGGTCTCTTATCCTTCCTTGTGTCCTATGAATATGAGAGTGAGAATTGAGGGCAATTTTGTAATATGATGTAATTGATGTAAATTAAGAAAGATCTAGTTTCTTTCAGTAGGATATGATGGAAGAGTTAAACTCATTTGTGAATGTATGATGTTTACGCATAAATTAGAGTTATCTATAAGATTAATGTGATGTTTCAGTAGTTCTATGTAAATTATGAAAGAAAAATCTAAGGCTAACTTTTAGTTAGTGATTGAAAGTGAATGGTTAGTCTAATACCTCTCAGTAGGCCTAAACCTTGATTAGTGGGTTTGGGTTGCATCAACTCTTGGTATTAGAGAATAGGTTGAGCTCAGGCTTTGGATAGAGGTGGTAAGATACCAATAGGAATAGGATGTTTTCCTCTTTCAATTGCAATTTATTAACAAATGTATTTTGTTATGGATATGCAGTGGTACGAAGAGGATGTGGACAAGGTGAGGAACAAGCTAAGAGTCATTATGACCCTGACCCTCATACAATGGCTCAAGGCAGAGATGATAGATATGAGATAGGAAAGATATATTGTATCTTTCTAGAGACAATGGAGAAATATAAGATGGATGGGAGGGTTTCATCTTCTGGAAAGGATATGATGAGATCCTATGAGTTGGAAAATAACCTTAGTGAGATTGTGTTTTCTGGAACAACAGACCCAGTTGTGGTAGATATGTCACTTTGATAGATAGAAAAGGTTTTCCAACTAATGAAGTTACCAGAGGATAGTCAGATCAATCATGTTATCCATCTATTCAAAGGAGATTCTAAGTTGTGGTGGTGTGAAGTGGAAGATAAGAGGAGGAATACAATGATTACATTGAGGGACTTGTGCATGAGTTTCAACCTAAGTATTTTCTTCCTACCTTCTTAAGCGACAAGTTCAGACATTTGGAGAATATTATATAGGACAACATGTCAATTGGTGAGTACGAGATATATTTCACAAGATGTATCAAAGAATCAATTAATTCTTATAATTACTCTGTGAGCAAGAAAAGATCTAGTGATTTTGATAGAGGAGGAAAAAGTAGTGGTGCTTACAGAGGAGGTGGTGGTTCTTTTCCAAGATAGGACGAGGCCTTGATTGTTTTGGAAGGCAATGCAATCCTATTTTAGGGCTTCATCTTGTGTCTTATTGTACTTCAATCACATCTATACATGTTAGATTATATGTAATTTCCTCAATACATATTTTATCATCAAATGCACTTATGTATATTCTTTGCATGTTTTCTAGGTTCTTAGACCATGATTGGATGGATGAGAGAGACTAATCCTAGAGTTTTTCTACCCTTAGAGAGGCCCAAAGTGAAGTCAAGGGCTCCCTCAACCTACCCCTAGTGGCCAAGGGCCAATTGAAGCAAAGAAGTCCAAGGATGAACAAAGAACAAAGAACAAACTCAAAGTGATGCTGAAGAGACCAACATGACTGTGGTACTATGGAATGGCCATGATAGGCCAAGCAAAACCATAGAGAAAAAAATTCAGTTCAAGGCTCAAAACACAAGTTCAACAACACAACCGTGCTACACAGCATTGACGCATGGTCAAGCAGCAGAACTATTATGCTATTAAGAATAGGCAGTGCCTTCCTCGACCAAAAGGTCATGCAACACAACACAGTCGTGTTTCCAAGATGTAAAAATGATCATTCTTTAGAGAAAGGACAGCCATAAACAAAGCCACGATGGCTATGGCGGCCACCACAACCGTGTTGCCCATGTCCCACCACGGTCGTGCCACCAACAGTTCAAACCCCAAAATCAACTTGTAACTTTTTCCCATTTTCCAGCTCGCCTGTTCCATCCCAATACAAGTGTGTTCAACCCTACCCACCATGGCCGCGTTGCCTAGCACGATCATGCTACTAAAAAACCTAGCTACACTTTTCCATTGCATTCACTATTCTACCCCTACTTAACCTAATGCTTCCCCACCACCTATATATACATAGGTGGCAGTTGGATCTCAAAGTTAGCCATTCTTAGACACCAGTAGCTCCCTCATTTTTTCATCCCATCTAGTCCCACTTCATTCCTCCTCCATTCCTTCATCTTCCAACCCAAAAACACCTATTTAGAGTTTTTGGCCATTTTCCAACATACATGCATGCCATTCCACCTTAAAGGAGGGAGGTGCTCAAGTTGTTGCTGCTAGGAGGTGGTGGAGGAAGGATCTTCACTGAGCTCATCATGGCTTTCCACTCCTCTACTCATTATTCTTCCTTTCTTTCTGTATTCTCTTATTATATGAGTAGCTAGGCCCCTTAGATGGGTTGTTTGGGGTCAAAAATGCTACTTTGATACCATGTTGGGGGAAATTGATATGTAAACATTATAATATCATTTGCTAATTATTATGTTCTATTTCTATCTCATTTCCCATAAATTTCTTTGTGGTTTGTGCTTGAAATCACATAGATTCTAGGAAATTGCCTATATGTGGCTCTTTTTGTGAATTGCTCCTAAATCCAATTATTGGATCCCTAGTTAGATATTCACCTTCCTACATCTTAATCAATTCTCCTACACATAGGTGAGAGATACAAGTAGCTATTATAGGATCATTTAGGTGTAATTCTCTTGGATCCTTCTCAAGGCTAGAATGTGGGTGGTGAGGTAGAAAACCTCACTTCCACCTTACATTACTACCCTCGACCCCTAATTACACTCAGAGTGTAGGGAAATATGGCATCAGGTAGATAGAAAAAACAACAAAAAATCATATTCCCCATAACACCACCAGATCATGTCAATAACTATATAATGGAAAGGATGATTTTGAGGATATACCTCATCCTGGAGCAAGTCCAATAACAATCTCCTCATCATTGTAGTTGTGCAGTTGTCTTCTAGTTGCACTCAGACAGTGTCTACAATAGCTCACGGTCTTCACCATGGACATCAGGTTGATCTTGTCCTCATAGCAGGAAAAGTATCCACGCCTCTAGAGAAGACCATACGGATCGCCTAGAACTCATTTTGTCCTACTAGAATAGACAAGAAGGAGTTGTCCCTTCCGTTGGTGTACTAGTCACCAACTTGATATCCCACAATTGTTCTCCCTTGTTATCTCTCCTTTTATCCGATTAGACTTGCTCGGGTTCTCTCAGTTACCACAACTAGATAAGACAAATAATTCTCATAGGTAATTGATGTGTTTGAGAAGCCCCCAATACCCCTCTATTTATAAGAGGGTTAGGGTCAGGGTTCCCAGTCTGTGTGGGAGTGGAAGGGGCCAGAATCTCATGAATTTTCATATCATGTGAACAATAAAATAGTCAGTTTGTTGGGAAAACTGATTGGTTGGCATGTGAATCAATCAGTTCACCCAGTGAACCAGTCGTTTCCTCATGTTTCCCAATCAGATATGAATTGACAATTTTAATCCAATTAATGCACAACATGACATCAACACTAATCCTTGATGCAATCAAATTGCACCACGATGCAGGCATCTCACTTCACAAAATAGTCGTCTCGCAACCATGAACCAATTGGTTCACTAAGTGAACCAGTTTGTTCGCTCCCTAACTCATTTAGAACTCAATTAATTTAGTACTAAATCAACTTGACACTCAACTGGTCATTTCACCGCATGAACTGATCGGTTTGGAGTTGAAATAGTCAATTGATGTTTAAATCAAATACTTAAACACTTTACTAATCAAATTAATTAATGTTCATGAACAATACTCCTCTTCTAGGTGTATCCTATGTGTGTGACCCTATAGGTTCCATATTACGTCAGTAGTGAATGTACAGAACTACTTATGTCATCACAAGCAAGGAGCGGTGCCTAGTCACACATTATTGCTACCCAAGTAAATAGAAAGTTGGTGAACATATGTGATTTGGTGTTACATTGTTTGTATAGTTCCTTTGTCACTGATATTCAGATTGAAATCGAGGCACAGAGAAATCATCCTCTTCAACATTCAATCTTTGTTCCTTGAACCAGATCAGACTGACTGATATATATGTAAGCTCAATATCACATATTGGATCACATGTGCATGGCCATGCATCTCCCTATCTTCCTAATCAAGTGGTCAGGATATCATACTCCTGTAAGAGGGACAAATCCCATCTACATCACTCACAATCATCCCCATGTGTCACAGTACACCCGATCATCACCTTTATGGAAACTCTTATTCATGATCACAGTGGATGATGTCAAAGTATACTGAACGACATGTGATGAATGTAGTGACTTCAAGTCTAAGAACCACAATCACCACCAACACTAAAAGAGAGGATTATGACTACCAATTATGCTCTCCATGTATCACTCTTATGGTGGTTTGTCTGATACACTGTTCCCAAAGAAGTATCTATGTTCTTGGTTTGATATCATATATTGATGCAGTCCTATTTTAGGGCTTCAACTTGTGTGATATTGCACTTCAATCACATATACAACTATTAGATAACATGTTATTTCCCTCAATATGTGTTTTTACTAACACATGCACTTATGAATGGTTTTGCATGTTTTATAGGTACTTTGTCCACTACTTGATGGAATGGAGAGAAGATGGTTGAATATGGGGCTTCCCCAGGCTTAGAGGAACCCAAAATAAGGCCAAAACCACTCCCAAACTACCCCAAATGGTCAAATAATGTATTGAAGAAATAAAATTCATGGATTGCCAAGTTCAAGACCCAAATGCAGGGTAAGGACCCTTGAATGGTTGTGCTGCCAAGGAATGGTCGTTCTGGGACATGCCCCAATAAGAAGAACCTTCAAAAAATCACCCAGAATCCTAGAAGGCCCGTGCTGGCAGACCTAGGAGCTCAAAATTCCCCCGTTCACTCCATTCTTCCACCACGGCCATTCTCGTTCACCACGAACATCCCCATTTACCTCCAAAGTAGCTGTGCTTCCCAACACGGCCGTGCTACCACTAAAACTATACAATTTTATGCATTGCATTCCCTACTTTACCCCCACTTAACCTAGTGCTTCCTCACCACCTATATATACTTGGGTGGCAACTTTAGCATTATTTTAGATACCCTACAACTACTCTAGCCTCCCCATTTCATCCTCCATCCATTCCCACCTCATTCCATCTCCATTTCACCATTTCCACCACCAAACCCTAGTTTTCTAGTGTTTTTTCCACTTTCCACCATACACCCATGTCATTCACCTACCTTGGAGGAAGGAGCTTGAGATGTTGCTTCTAGGAAGTGGAGAAGGAGGAGTCTTCACCGAGATCATCATGGCTTTTCACTCCTCTACTCATTCTTCTTCCTTTCTTCTTGTATTTTCTTATTCTATGAGTAGCTAGGCCCCTTAGGTGGGATGCTTGGGGCTCAAAATGTTACTTTGATACCATGTTGGGGGTAAATGATATGTAAACATTATGATTTCATTTTCTAATGATTATGTTCTATTTCTACCTCATTCTTCATGAATTTCTTTGTGGTTTGTGCTTGAATTCACCTAGATTCTAGGAAAATTGCTTATATGTGGCTCTTTTTGTGAATTGCTCCTAAGTCCAATTAGTGGATCCCTAGTGAGATATTCACCTTCCTACATGTTAATGAATTATCCTACACCTAGATGAGAGATTTAAGTAGCTAGTATAGGATCACTTAGTGTAAATAGCTTGAAGCCTTCTCAAGGCTAGAATGTGAGTGATGTAAGGTCTAAAACCTCACTTCCACCTTACATTATTACCCTCGACCCCTAATTACCCTAGGAGTTCCTATCCTAGAAACCTAGACTTGACTAGACCCTAATTGAATTCCACCTAAACCCAAACCCAGTTGAGCCTCGTAAGGGTAGGTAGGGGGTGTTAGGGACTAGTTCTCCTATACACACCCTATCTTATCCATGGTCAGTTAGTAGTTTAGGGCAATTTGTTACCCTCTATCTTGTTGTTTGGTTTGGTAATCTAAATGGAAGTATAATGTTCAAATGTCATCATCCCCAACCTAATTGATAAGTGCATCCCCAAACAGCCCACACTACTCTTAATTGCATTATAACCCTAGTTTCCTTCTTGCTTAGCTAGTGTTAGCCTAGTTAGCTCTTTACTTGCTTAGTTAGCTTCTTGTCTTGTGATTGCTTGGTTATTTCTAGTTTAGGTCTATAATTGCTCTTTTCCCTATTTTGCTAGCCTAGTGTAGTGTAGATCTCATCTTGCTTGCCTTAGCATAGCTTGTTCCTTTCTTGCTTGCCTTGTCTTTTCTTGATCATTAGAACTAATTGTCTAGGATAATTTAGTTTTTTATTCTTATTTCTCTTTAATTGCTTGTTCACCATTAGTGTAATCATCAAATTAACAATCAAACACTTCAAACCTAGACTCCATAGTAGGAACCTATCCCAAAACTAACCTAGCTCTAGGGCCCCCTTTCTCCATGTAGATCGACCCTATTCTTGCCACTGGCCTATATTATAACACAAACCCATGCACTTGGGGGTAAGTTTGTTAGTAAAAGTAGGTGTGTTAGTTTAGGTCCTTATAAATTTTGTAAGATACTTGTGTGTTCAAGACCTTTAGGTGTGCACATCTAGTCAAGATTCAAATGATTTACGTGTGTATACCTCAAGGTAAGGAGATGATTCTGACTCCCAATTATGGTCTATGTGTACCACTCTTATGGTGGGTTTGTCGGATACATTGTTCCCTAACAAATATCTATGTGCTTGGTTTGATATCACATATCATGACTAATGATATTCTCTCATCAACCAACACACACTCTAGTCTTATGTGTTATTGTTGTCTATCAACCTTCCACAATAACATCCAACTAGGGACATAACAAGAATGTATGCACTCTTATCATATGTACGATCTCATTGTTCAAGTCACATACTTGAATACATACGTCATTGAGTTATATCATTCTTTAGACATTTATAATGCTACTTCATTATCTCATAGCCAAATGAAATAGGATAAATTGGAAGCATGCCTTTATTATAAATCAGATCATTTACAAGCTATGTCATTACAATCATCATATGATTGGCTCTCTGGGCATACATACCAATAGACTCCCACTTGCACTTAGAGCCAATCACCAATGAATCTTATTCCAAGTCATCTAACATGACCATCATGCTTCTGCTATGAAAGTGTTTTAACCAAGGGATCAACAACATTGTTTTTGGTTGGTACTCTACATATCTTCACATCTCCTTGTTGTAGAATCTCTCATATGAGATGGAAACACCTATGTATATGTTTGGAATGTTGATGTGATATGGGTCCCTTAGCTTATACAATAGCTCCATTGTTGTCACAATATAGCTCAATTGTGTCGCTGATGCTTGGAACCACCCCAAGTTCTAAGATGAACTTCTTGATCTAGACAGCCTCCTTTGTTGCTTTCAATACAACAATATACTCGAATTTTGTTGTAGAATCACCAATTGTCTCTTGCTTGGAACTCTTTCAGCTTACAACTCTGTTATTGAGGAAAAACAAAAATCTTGATAGAGACAATAGTCATCTTTGTCAGTTTGGAAGCTTGCATCTTTGTAACCCTTTCCCACCAACTCTTCCCCTCCACCGTAGACCAAGAATTGATCCTTAGTTCTTCTCAAGTACTTAAGGATGTTCTTTATGGCTGTCTAGTGAGCATCACCTGGATCTAACTGATATATGCTTGTCAAGATCAAGGCATATGAGACACCGGGATGGGTACATAACATTGCATACATGATTGATCCAATTGTTGATGCATATGGAGTCATACTCATGTGTTCCTTTCTTTACAAGAACTACGACATTGAGATTCAGAGATGGTAACTCCATGTAGTATGGGTAGGTTTCCTCTCTTTGAGCTCTCAATGTTGAACCTCTTCAAAACTTTATCAATGTATATGCTTTGACTTAGTCCAAGAAGTCTTTGGATATATCTCTATAGATCCTGACCCCCAAGATGTAGGATGCTTCTCCTAAGTCTTTCATAGAAAACGTATTTCCCAGCCAAGTCTATACCTTTTATAAAGTAAGAATGTCAATCCCAATCAATAGTATGTCATCTACATACAATATGAGGAATACAATCGTGCTCTCACTAACCTTCTTGTACACACAAGGTTCATATTCATTTTGAGTAAAGACAAACTCTTTGTCAGTCTCATCAAAGTGAAGATTCCAACTCCAATATGCTTGATTCAATCCATAGATTGACCTTTGTAGCTTACAGACTTTATTTGCATCCTTTGGATTTATAAAACCATCAGGTTATGTCATGTACACATCCTTGAGAAGATTCCTGTTAAGGAATGTGGTTTTAACATCCATCTTCCAAGTCTCATAGTCATTATAAGCTGCAATAGCAAGCATGATGTTGATGGACTTAACCATGGCAACTCAAGAAAAGGTTTCATCATAGTCAACACCTTGAACTTGTCTGAAACCTTTTACAACCAATATGATCTTATAGGTTTGTACTTTACCATCCATGTCGGTCTTCTTCTTGAAGACCCACTTGCACCCTATGGGTTTTACCCCTTCAGGTGGATCCAACAAGGTCCATACCTTGTTGGCATACATGGATTCCATATCAGATCTCATGGCCTCAAGCCATTTCTCAGACTCTGGTCCCTTAGTATCTTCTAGATAGGTTTTTGTCTCATCATCTATGACCAATTCACCACCTTCCTAAGTCACAAGATATCCAAATATTTTAGGTTCAAGGCATGTCCTACTAGATCTACGAGGTACTTGTGTTCCTTGAGGAATTTGAGATTCTACAACACTCTGTGATTCTCTTTGTTCCATTTGTGCATCTACTAATTCAATGACTTCTTGTTGGTCTTGAACCTCTTAGAGTTCCACTTTCCTCCCACTGATTCCTTTGGAAATTAATTCCTTTTCTAGGAATCAAACATCTCTGGAAACAAACACGGTGCTGTCAAATAGGGAATAAAAGTAATATCCTTTAGTCTCCCTAGGATATCCAACAAAATAACATTTATCAGATTTAGATCCAAGCTTTTCAGGAAACATTTTCCTTTACGTAAGCTTCACATCCCTAAATCCTCATAAAAGACATGTTGAGTCACTTCCCGTACCATATCTCATATGGTGTCTTTTGAAACGATTTAGATGGTACTCATATGAGTGTAAATGTTGTGGTTTTAAGAGAATTAACCCCAGAAGGTATTTGGAAGTTCAACTAACTCATCATTGATTTCATGATGTGTAGCAATGTGTGATTCCTTCTTTCTGAGACACCATTATTTTGTGGTGTTCCGAGTGGAGTCCACTGTGATATGATACCACAGGCTCATAGAAGGTCCTCAAACTCTAGTATTAAGTATTCTCCACCTCGATCAGAACAAAGTGGCTTAATACTTTTGCTAACTTGGTTATGTACTTCATTCATAAACTCCATGAACTATTTAAGAGTTACTGACTTATGTTTCATCAAGTAAACATAACCATACTTACTGAAGTCATCAATGAAGGTAATGAAGTACTGATACCCACCTCTAGTAGCTATTCTAAAAGGTCCACATACATCAGTATGTATGAGTCCTAATAGATCACTAGCCCTCTAATTATTACCAGTGAAAGGAGTCTTGGTCATCTTGCCCAACAAATAAGATTCGCATGTCTCTATTGATTCAAAATCAAAATATTCAAGATAACCATCTTTATGGAGTCTAGATATGTGATTCTCATTATGTACCCTATACAACAATGCCAAACATATTTTTTTTAGATGTTGAGTTTTAGTCTTTTTATATTTACATTATAAACATATGTCTTTAGATCTAGCAAATAAAGGCCATAAGACGTTGGGGTAATGCCATAAAAGATCCCATATTTTGAAATAGAACATTGACCATTCTTAATATGAAATTCATATGCATCCTTGTCCATACAAGATACAAAAATGATGTTTCTATTGATTGCAGGTGCATAATAGCAGTTCATTAACTTTATTACAAGCCATGTGGGTAGAGATAGACTATAGGTTCCAACTGCAGTGGCAACAACTCTTGCTCCATTTGTGACTTGCAGTTTAACCTTGACCTTTCTTAAAGGCCTACTTCTTTACATATCCTACATATTCGAGCATATGTGATATCTACATCTGCTATCTATTATGCAAGATGAACAAGTAGACAAATTTATCTCAATAACGTATATACCTAAAGTGGAGATCACCATCACCATCTTCTTCTTCGTGAATGCCTTCAAGTACAAAGGATAGTTTCCGCTTGCACTTTTCTTTCTCCTTATCTTGAGTGTTGAAGATCCGCATTTGAGCTTAGCCTCAAAACTCTTCATGGCCTTGATTTCATCCCTGGACTCATTTCTACCGATCATCATCATATATTTTTCCTTCTTCATTCTTGCTTCGACATTTGTCAGCATGCCGAGAAAATCTGACAGCAGCCTTGCCATATTATTCAAGTGATAGCACTCAATAAAATGGCTATATGATTCAGATAGTGATTGTAAAATCATATTTGTGGCCAACTCTTGGCTCAAAGAGAACCCCAGTTCTTCAAGACGTTCTACATGCCCAATCATATTGAGCACATGGGTCTCTATTGAGTCTTCCCTATCATCTTACACTCAAAGAGCACCTTTTTGATATTGTACCTTTCTTGCTTTGTGTGCATATGTTTCAAGTTCTTAAATTGTGTTACCATCCCAAGTATCCCCATGTCCTCACATTGTGCATGCAACTCATAGTCCATGCAACTTAGCATAAGGTGCATTATATCCAAGGCACCATTGGCATGCTTCAAGTAAGCATCCACCTCAGCCCTAGGTGTGTAGGAGTCGGTATTTCTAGAACTGGTGTTTCTAGGACATAGAGCTTGCACTCTTCATTGAGAACCCTTCTCATAGTCCAAAACCATTGGTGGAAATTTGTCTCATTAAATTTATCCTTCCTAAGGACCAATCACAATGATAATTTGATTGCCATTTGATTCTACAAGAGAAAATATTTGTATTTGTCAAAATCCTTTTGATTTGATTTGATTTAAAAATTGATGATATTCAATTAGATCTTTATTTAATCATCACACCCACTATTTTATTCAAATTGATATACCTCATTATCAATTTGAAATATTACAACATACAAACTTCTAGTGAGCCAAGATTCAAAACAATTCAACTATTATTCGGCTAAAGCCAACATCCATAGTTAATTATTAAGGCAGACAACTTTTTCCAATTGCATCACATGAAATTCTTGGATTGATGATATGCACAACTCCTTGCCATAGTCATTTTCATGCCTATGGTGCTTAATCTCATTAAGGACACAATTAAGCCTAACCCAAAATCCAACACGATAACAATGTACCCCGCCTGGCAGACCTATATTATTACCTTCACACTTCTACAAGATAAACATCGTACCACCCTTACAGGTGCCCACGCTTAGTCGATCAAGCTTTTCACGTGTGTTGCTTATGGAAAGAATCTATGAGTTAATATATTGTTTGAGGGAGTTTGTATTTATAAATACATAAAATTTATCCAATCACCACATGCATATACATTTTATATCCCATGATAAAAGCATGCAATAAACAAAAAGTGATGGTTATGGCCATTCTAATGTAATTCCTTAGAGCCACAAGGAATTAGCACAAACTAGGGTCTACATGTCATGATAAAACCTATTGTTCATGAAGATTTGTGCTTGTCAATCTGGGTTGATTGGCTCAACCCTTGAACTGATCGACTCTCCTAGCCAGTCATGCTTGCCAATCTGGGTTGATTTTCTCAACCCTTGAATTGATCGGCTCTCCTCCTAGCCAGTCGGTTGGTCGCCTCCCTAATCGTCTGGACTTTGGTCCACCACCTTTTGGGTCCTCCAACTGATCGGATGGTCCTCCAGTCGATCGGTCCTCCTTGGTCCTCTAGCTTGTTGGCTCGTCTTTTCATAGTAACAATAATTTAAACTATCCCAGTATTACATAACCTCAAGTTACATTCAGGGAGAGAAAAGGTAGGAGAGAAGAATACTTTTACAATTGGAAGATAAGGTAGAGGCTCGATAAGCAAACTGAGATATAACAGGAATAAACACACAACCACCATGCACAAATAAAAGGGTTATTGGCCATGACCATGCTACTTCCACCATCAAAATCCACTTTTAAGGAGATATGCGTGAATTGTATATATATATGTATATATATAATACATATATATAATACACACACACACACACACACACACATATATATATATATATATATATATATAAGTTTGGGATTATATGTGGTATCTGATCGAACATTTAATATTTGCATCATATGCAATAAATAAATGACAAAAACCAAAAATCTGATCATATCGATTATCTCAAAATATTATAGATTGACATGGCTCAGACACCACTGTAGGGAAATATGGCATCAGGAAGGCAACAGAAACAAAAAAAATTACTACTATATTCCTCGTCAACAAATCACATCTATAATTATATAATGGGAAGGATGGTTTTGAGGATAAACCTGGTCCTGGAGCAACTCTAACAACAATCCCTCATCATTGTAGTTGTGTAGATGTCTTCTAGTTGCATTGGAATGACGTCAACGGCGTCTCCTGGTCTTCACCACAGAAAACATGATGATGTTGTTCTCCTAGTAGGAAAAGTATCCACACCTCTACAGAAGTCCATACAGTCTGCCTAGAACTCTTGTCATCCTACTAAATGGATAGGAAGGAGTTGTCCCTTATGTTGATGTACTAGTCACCAACTTGATCTCCCATAATTGTTCTCCCTTGTTATCCCTCTCTTTATCGAGTAGGACTTGCTTGGGTTCTCTCAGTTACCACAACCACAAAAGACAAATAATTTTCAGAGGCAACTGATGTGTTTAAGAAGCTGCCAATACCCCTCTATTTATATGAAGGTTAGGGTCAGGGTTCTCAGTCTGTGTGGGAGTGGAAGGGACCGAAATCTCATGAATTTTTGAAACATGTAAATGGAATAACGGTCAATTCATTGGGTGAAATGACCAGATGGCATGCGAGTCAATCAGTTCACCTAGTGAACCGATCATTTCGTCATGTTTCCCAATCACATATGAATTTAAAATTTTAATCCAATTAATGCACGACATGGCATCACCACTATTCCTTGATGTAATCAAATTGCACCACGATGCATGCATCTCCCTTCATGAAACAGTCATCTCGCAACCATGAACCGATCAGTTCACTAAGTGAACTAGTCAGTTTACTCCCCGACTCATTCAAAACTCAGCCAATTTAGTACTCAATAAACCTGAAACTCCAACTGGTCATTTCACCTCATGAACTGATCGGTTGGGAGTCTAATTAGTTAATTGATTTTTAAATCGAATACCTAAACACTTTATTAATCAATTTAGATTATTCATTACCAATACTCTTCTAGGTGTATCCCATGTGTGTGAACCTATAGATCCCATATTTCGTTGGCAGTGAATGTCCATAAATACTTATGTCATCACAAGCAAAGAGTGGTGCCTAGTCACACATCATTACTACCCGAGTAAATGGAAAGTTGGAGAACAACTTCAACCCACAATCTATGATTTGGTGTTACAGTGTTTGTATAGTTCCTTTTAACTGATATCTAGATAGAAATCGAGGCACGGAGTAGTCATCCTCTTCAACATTCAATCCTTGTTCCTTGAACCAGAGAAGACTATCTGAGATATATGTAAGTTCAATATCACATATTAACTCATATGTGTATGGCCATATATTTATCAACCTCTCTAATCAAGTTACCATGATATCATACTCTTGTAGGAGGTAAAATCCCATCTATATCACTCACAATCATCCCCATGTGTCACAATACACCCAATCATCTCCTTTAATATGGCAACCCTTATTCAGGATCACGGTGGATGATGTCAAAGTATACCAAATGACATGTGTGAGTGTAGTGACTTTAGGTCGAAGAACCACAATCACCGCCAACACTATAATAGATGATTCTGACTACCAATTATGGTCTCCATGTATCACTCTTATGGTGGGTTTATTTGGTACATTGTTCCCTAACAAGTATCTACGTTCTTGTTTCATATCACATATCATGACTGATGAGATTCTATCATCAACCAACAGACACTCTGGTCTTATGTGTTATTGTTGTCTATCAGCCTTCCACAATAACATCCGACTAGGGACATAACAAGAATGTATATACTCGTAACGTATATATGATCTCATTGTTCAAGTCACATACTTGAAGACATACATCATTGAGTAATATCGTTATCTAGACATTTATTATGTTACTTCATTATCACATAACTGAATGAAACATGATAAATTGGAAGCATGCCTTTATTATAAATCAAATCATTTATAATTTATGCCATTGCAATCATCATATGATTGGCTCTATGGACATGAATACCAAAAAAGAGTTCATATCCTAGAAACCTAGGCTTGACTAGAACCTAACTGAACTCCACCTAAACCCTAACCCATTTGAACCTCGTAAGGGTGGGTAGGAGGTGTTCGGGACTAGTTCCCTCATACATTTTCTATCTTATCCATGGCTAGTTACCAGCTTAGGGAAATTCGTGAGCCTCTAGCTTGTTGTTTGCTTTGGTAATATAAATGAAAGAATAATGTTTACATGTTACCACCCCAACTCAATTGAAAAGTGCATTCCCCCCAAAAACCCACACTTCTCTTAATTGCATTCAAACCTTAATTGCCTTCTTGCTTAAATAGTGGTAGATCAATTACCTCTCTAGTTTCTTAGTTAGTTCGTTGCCTTGTTCTTCCCTAGCTCTTGCTAGTTTAGGTCTTTAATTGATCTTGTTCTTAGTTTGCTAGCTTAGTGTAGTGTAGACCTCTTCTTAACTGTCTTAGTGTAGTATGTTCTTTTCTCACCTTTTCTCGCTTAGCTTGTCTTTCCTTGTTCATTAGAATTAATTGTATAGTGTTATCTTAGGTTTTGATCTTGTTTACTTGCCTTTAATTGCTTGTTTGTTCAACCCTTAGTGTAATCATAAAATCAACCATCAAACCCTTAAACCCTAGACTCCACAGTAGGAACCTAGCCAAAACTAACCTAGCCCTAGTACCCCCTTTCTCTATTGGGTTTGGCCCCTAACTTGTTGCCCTCCTGTTCTATAACAGGACTCAATGCACTTGCAGGTAAGTGTGTTAGTCTATGTGAGCATGTCCAAATCTCAGGGCTTTATAAATTTGAAAGATACCCAATTTGTTTGAGTACTTGAGTTGTGTGCATCTAGTCAAGATTCAATTGATTTAGGTGTGTGTATATCTCAGGGTAAGGAAAAACGCACCAAGCTTTCTGGTGTCGTTGTCGGGGATAGAAAGCACCATAGATCCTTAGTAGTTGTGGTGTGATATTTCCCCTTAAGAATTATCTTTTTCCATTTCTTTTGTCTGCATTTGAGGAACACACCAGAAGGCAAGGATCTAGTTCAAGTGATGTGGTATCTTCTCATAGTAGGGGAAGATCTAGCCCTAGAAGGAGGAATACACCACTTAGGTAGACACATCCATCAATGCCTTCAAAATCAATATTAGTGATAGGACCGTAGAGAAAATATACAACTGTGTGCGATATTTGTGGAAGAGCATACTCTGGTCAGTGATGAGGAATTGGATTTCAACGATGTCACTATTTTGGGTAAATGGGCATTTTAAGAGAGAATGTCATAAATTCTAGGTCACATCAACATAGAGTTCATAGTCTCAGTTTCAAACTACATAGAGGCAGACTTCAACGAGAGGAGAAAGTTCTTTAATGGCTTCATGCTCTAGAGGGGGAGTACCTAGTAGCAGTAGTGGAAAACAAGGACATCCTAGAAGAGGGAGAGATTTTGGATGTTTCTTTTTTTGACTTCATCTAAGGGGTTAATCTTACCCAGAGTTGTTACATGTGAGATGCTTCTCTTTAACAACATTACAATTACAATTTTGATAGACCCTGGTGCAACACATTCTTTTATACATAGATATTTAGTATGTGAACTGGATCTTTTGACTTGAGATTTATCTTATGAATTGATGTTAAGAATTCCGTTAGGTGAACCAACAGTTTTGAGACAAGTATGTCCTGACTGTCTTTTGAGTTTTATTGGGTATATAATAGTTGTTAATCTCATATCATTAGACATTAATTCATTTCAAATAATTTTGGGTATGGATTGCATTGAAACATACCATGTTCAATTATATTGATGGAAGAAAGAGGCTATCTTTCAGCAAGGTGAATTTTCCTATATCTTCACTGGAGATAGGAAAGTCATACCCACATGCATAGTATTAGATATTGTAGCTGATAAGATGATGAGAGAAGGGTGTGAGGCCTTTTTAGAACATGTGGTGGATGCAAAACAAAGAAAACGGTAGTTAATATTGAGGATGTTCTAGTAGTATGTGAGTACCCATATGTCTTTCTTGATGAGTTACCAGGTCTACCTCTAGAGAGAGATGTTGATTTTGAGATACAAATCCTACCTAGTAGTCACCCAATAGCATTACCAACCTATAGATTGTCACCTTCAGAGTAAAGCAATTAAAAACTCAGTTACAAGAGTTGTTTGACAATGGTATTATTTAACCGAGTACATCACCTTGGGGAAATCCAATCCTTTTTGTGAAAAAATATGGATGGAACTATGTGGTTATGCATATACTACATGCAACTAAATAAGATAACCATTAAGAATAAATATCCTTTGCCTAGGTTGATTACCTATTTAATCAATTGTGTGGAACAATAATCTTTTCAAAAATAGATCGTACGTCGGGTTATCATCATTTGAGGATAAAGGCATCTAATATACCTAAGTCAGCCTTTAGGACAAGATATGAACATTATGAGTTTGTAGTTATGTATTTTGGACTAACAAATGCTCTTGCAACTTTTATGGACATGATGAATAGGGTTTTCATACTATGTCTAGATCAGTTTATATTAGTGTTTATAGATGATATCCTTATATATTCTAGATATGAAGAATTGCATGAGCAACATCTGAGGATAGCTTTTTAGTTGTTGAGACAACATCAATTATATGCAAACTTCAACAATTGTGAGTTATGGTTGTCTGAATTTTCCTTTCTTGGATATATCATATTAGGAGGAGTCATTGTAGACCCTAAGAAAGTGGAATTCATTCTTCAGTGGGAGCAACCCACAAACCCTACTGACATTATAAGTTTTCTTGGGTTATCTGGATATTGTAGGAGGTTCATAAGGAAATTTAGTGTTCTAACAACACCTCCTTACACGTTTGACAAGGAAGTATGTGCCATTCATTTGGTATGAAACTTGTGAGAAAAACTTTCAAACATCAAAGGAGAAGTTAACCACAACATCAATTTTGATTATACCAGAAAAAATAAAGGATGTGTGGTGTTTTGTGATGCATCCAAAAGAGGATTAGGATGTGTTCTTATGCGAGAAGGAAAAGTGGTAGCTTACACTTGTAGATAGCTTAAGAAGAATGAAGAGAACTATCCCACACATGATCTTGAGCTCGTAGGAGTAGTACATGCCTTAAAAACATGGCATCATTATCCCTATGGTGAGTCATGTCAGATCTTTATTGACCATAAGAGTCTAAAGTACATTTTCACACAAAAGGATCTTAACCTAAGACAACATAGATGGTCAGAGCTTATAAAAAATTATGATGTTATCATTGATTACCACCCATGGAAAGACAATGTTGCGGCAAATGTTCTAAGTAGGAAGTCTACACCACCTGCAAAAATGTTTTTATGGCATGTATAAAAAGAGATTTACTTTACAAAATGAGAGAAATGAATTTAGATTTGAGTATTATCAGAACAAGGTGGTTTGATTGCATAGATGCAGGTTAGACCTACATTCCATGAACAAATGAAAGATCTTCAGCGGTATGATAGTGAATTAAAACAAATCATGTATGCCATGATAGAAGAAAAGAGGATAGAATTCATATATTCAAATGATGGAATATTTTCTCAGTAGGATGGATCATGTGTGTTGGATGTCACTAAGTTAAAGAAGCATAGTATCAAGGAAGATGACTCTTCTATGTATGCAATGCACCGAAGTAGTTCTAAGATGTATAGAAATCTCAAGGAACTGCATTGGTGACCATATATGAAGAGAGATGTGAAAAACTATGTAGCCAAGTGTGGTGTGTGCCGACATGTTAAAGTTGAACACTAGAAACCAACATGTACCCTTCAACCACTCCCCATTCCAATGTGGAAGTGGGAACATATTACCATAGACTTTGTGGCAGGGTTACCTAGAACGTCACATGGTTTTGACTCAATATGGGTGAATATGGACATACTAACTAAATCCTCTCATTTCTGACCTATTAAGTTGACTTGGGACAAACCAAAACTAGCTAAATTCTGCATAGATGAGATAGTTAGACTGCATGAGATACCAGTGACTATTATATCTAACGGAATCCCTAAGTTCACATCTAGGTTCTTGAATAAATTACATTGTACTTTGGGAACTAATCTGAAGTTCAACAAAACATATCATTTAGAGATAGATGAACAATACGAGAGAAAAATTCAAACCCTAGAGTACATGCTAAGGGCATGTGTAGTATAGTCTAATGGTAGTTGGGATGATCACCTTAGTCTTATGGAGTTTGCATATAACAATAGTTATCATTCTAGTTTAGGCATGGCCCCATATGAAGCTCTGTATGGGAGAAAGTGTAGATCTCCTATTTGTTGATATGAAGTTGGAGAAAGATAGATCCTAGGACCAGAGTTGGTGGAAGAGACAACAGAAAAGATATTTGTGATCAGATAACAATTGAAAGTTGAATAAGACAGATATAAAAGCTATGCTAAGAAACATCATAGACCACTTTAGTTTGAGGTTGGGGATGAGGTTTACTTGAAAATGTCACCATGACAAGGTGTACTAATATTCTGAAAGTAAGGTAAACTAATTACTAGATACATGGGTGCCTATTAAATCAGTCAGAGAATTGGACTAGTAGCATACAAACTTGAATCACCTCATGAGCTAGCCAAGTTACATGATGTGTTTCATGTACCCATGTTGAAAAAGTGTCATCCAAGAACACAGAAGATCATAGATCTACAACCAATACCAATAAGAGAAGATATATCCTATGTTGAAGGTCTTATACAAATTATAGATCATAGGATTCATAAGCTTAAAAAGAGGGAGATGACCTTAGTGAATGTCCTTTGGAGGAACCATGGAGTAGAAGAAACTACATGGAAGTTAGAGTCAGAGATGTGCAACAAGTATCCCTTCCTCTTCTAGAAATTTTGAGACAAAATTTTTATTAGAGAGAGAGCTTGTCACAACCCATACCGTATTTTACTGGTAATTTGAGGATTTAAGACAATTCCACTGTTAATTACATCTTTATATAACCTTATTAACACTTTGCATGATTAATTGATTCAATTATATTTTGTTTTAACTAAAACTTATTCTTTAATAAGTTAAGTAAAATATGTGTTATGAAAACATCAAGGTCTGAACCCTAGTTGATATAGTAACAACCAATAGATGTATGTGGAGGAACATTATAAATATTTAAGGAATTAATTAATAAATAAATTATCAATCAGTAGTTTTTAAAAACGTTTATTGTGGAAATGTAGAGAATTCAATTATGAATCCAATGCAAAAAGAATGGACCAAAATGGAGTTCAAATTATGAGGTTGTGACACTTTTAGTTTTCATCCAGATTTACCATCAGTTGACAAACCAATGGTGGGCCTTCCAAAGGTAGGCTTTCGATGGTGCAAATTAAAGGTTTGACTGATGGATGACCAATGCAGCCACCCATAACAACCAATCACAAATCCTCCATAACTTTTGTTACACTTTTCATATTCAACGAAATTAGTTTCTTTGGTTTCATATTTCAATACTTTGCATGATCAAAGACCTAAACCACAAATAGGACAAACCAGAGGGTCACTTTTAGGATTTTGTTTTGGGAAATAACACAAAGAACAATATAAATTGATGGTTTTGTTATAGACTTGACTTGGTAAGTAATTTTTTATTTTCGGTCCTTCTCTTCATGTTTCGTTGCTCAAAACTCCTTGACTCATCAATTGAAGGTTTTATTTGACCTTCTTCCTTCATATTCTATCTTTAACATTCTTCTTTTAGGTTTTTTTACATTCTATCTAGTCATTCAGACATGGTTTTTGAAGTCCTAAGCTCAAATTTGAGCTTTGTAGACTGAGATTTGGGGTATATCAAGTTCACGCACCAGATCAGTAAGCTAGAATGTATAAGGGTGAGTAGAAAATCACCTCTAAACCTTGATTTATAGAGATCAGGTCCAAAAATCATAAAATACATGCACTGTCATATGTGGTGATTGTTGTATTTGATTCACTAAACTAATATTTGGGATTTTATTTGACTAATTGTTTGTTTAAACATATTTATGATGACTTATAGATGCTTTCAACTTACAATGATTTGTTGTGGGGATATGGTAGATATTGATAATAGAATTAGAGGCATCAGTAACCCCGGTTTGCCCTAATTCCTATATCATTAAATCATTTTATAAACATGAGGTCTAGTTGATGATTACTTCTAGTTAGATCATGAAATTTAAGGTATCATTCATTCTAGTATTAATGAAATGCTTAGTTTAATAGTTTAAGCATGATAATGTATTGACGCCACTGATTTAATTGAAGTTCAATATTCAAAAAGTGGAAGTTGGATCCTAAATTACATAGTTAACCTAAGAACAATACAATAGTATGACTATCAGTAAAACTAATGAATCAACTAGATATTAGATGCCCTGAACACCATAGAGTTCATCACGAAGGTCTGCTCCGTGAAGGAGGAAACACGCCTAATGACTAGTAGAGTCCAAGATGATGTAGTCGGAGCATACCAGAGGGGTAGGGGGGACTAAGCCCAGAGAGGATGATCTCCTTAAATAATGAGGTACCCAACATTAATCGGAGATTCTAGTGGTGCCTAGTAGAATTCCTTTAGTTTGGTTAATGCTCAGTAGGTCAACTCTTATGGAACCATTGATGCAGGTGCTAAGACAAGTTTTTTGACTCTCCGCCTAAGTACCTAGGTTCAGAAGATGAGTCCAAATATCTAGCCACTCTCTTTATCCGTTGAGGCCAGTCGTGGCAAGGCCCGTTGCTGACAGAGTAGCTAGTAGTAGGATATGGGGTCTACTCTAAATTTTATACGGTGAGATTGTAGCTTACCGTGATACTTCCACATTGTTATGACCCGACATCAAATCAAGCCATCACCAATAACTAAATGTGGAATAACTATAATAGTGGATTAACAAAATCACTAAAAAATAAAACCATTTTGCAAGGAGATCCTCTTCCAGGAAACTCTTATTGAAAGAACTAAAACTTTATACATATCATGATTCACATAGTACATACATTATATCATCTCATCTCGAGGACAACATATAATAGTTGCTTTACCAGATCCTATACATAAGCAACATAAAACCTTAAGACATACAAGCCAAAATCTCATATTGTACATAAAACCATTATGTAATGGCTCCAAGGACCTAAGAGTACAGAGACGACACATAGGATTTCTATCTACAAGACACGACAGACAGTACACTCAACTTGAGATATTACTATCATCCCTGTTGTTTTTCTCCCTCTACAGAAAGGTCTCTACATCCTCGTACACATCCACCTAAAAATTGTGGATCCCAAGGGGTGAGACAATTATCCCAACAAGAGATATAACTCTCCGCCAACAATATTATTATCAAAGGCAAATAGTATAAAACTGAGCAGAGGTTCTTTTATATTAACAAGCAGGATTAATCACTATTAGAAGTAGAATAGAGTCATCTCTTCACTTAAAATACTATATACATCTATGGTAGAGTAATAAATCATCTATTCTATTTATAAGGAATATAAAGAAACATGTATAATATCTATCTAATTCAGATATATGAAAGAAGTGTACATCAACCAATGTTTTCTATATTCGATCCTTAAGTAAATACGCTACATGGCTGATTACATATTACAATCACAATTATGCCCTGAGGAGATGAAGTATACCGTTCATGCTCCAACCGACCACATACTTCTTACAAGTCGGTACCATACAAGGTCAATGACAGAGTCAGCTGCCAAGACCTCTCCTGCCTTGGTCAGTACAAGACAACTAGCAGTGACATCTCATGTCAAACTATAAAAAGAGCATGCTAGGGTATAGTGGCATCTTTTCCCAGAGTTACAGCCATAGCATGCACTCTCTTAGGGGAAAACAAACCAACAACTATCCCCAGTTATAAAATTATTGAGTCATGGCATATAGCCATACTATAAGCCACGGGCCAGTTCACTGTGCTCATTACTGAGTCTATGACTATAGTCACACTCGTGCTAGGATATGACATATAGCCAATCCCCAAGATCGTGGATGTAAGGGGATCGGTCAACATATGGCCGTCCAAGCTCACGCCCCCGCATATTCAAAAATATGCGCTCCAGGTTATCCTATGGGAAAAACCCGTTTCACCATTTCAGCAAATTCTGACGCTGATGGATTTATGGCCAGGGCAATTACATTTTATGGTTTATAATGATATATTAAGTGCATTACATTATTCTTTTATCATCAAACAAGTTGTAAGCATCAATCATAAACAAATGCTACAAAGAAAAGTGTAATACATCTATCAAGTACTTTTCTAATCTTTGGAACACATTTAGATACATAACACTTGGGATCTCAGTCTCTTATCACATTACTGGTCATTCTCATCCCTTAGCATCATCATCATCATCATGATTATTGGATCTGAGTATTCAAACCCTTATATCATCACTAAACATTGTTACCTTTGTAATAGGTAACTATTACCTCTAGGTCCTCAGACCAAGGTATTCATCACACTTGTTGTATAAGTATTTCACATAGCTTACATGATTCATTAACTATCTTATCACCTCTCACTAGGCAACAACTTATCTTTTAAGATATTAGAATGTGTAATCATTATATTTTTGGTATAGATATTTAACATGGCTCACAATGCTCATTTAAATCTGTATCATATAAAACATCATAGCTCATACCTGGCTATGTTGGTCATCTCATGATTCTTGAATAGTTTGCACTTCATGATAAAAACTCTAGAAGTATATGACATCACTATGCAATTCAAAGAGAAATACATCCTTCCAATTATTAGGGTTAGGATTGCCTATTTTAACCGAATATGGTTTCAAATTTGCATCATCACTATGTGATATAAGAGAAATACATCTTTCCCATGATTAGGGTTAGGGTTTCTCAATCTAATTGATTAGGGTTGTAAGTGAATACCATCACCCTTCTTTAGGGTTAGGTTTTCCCATTATTAACAAGTTAAGGATTCAAGATCACATTATCAAGAATCAAACCCTAATTCATACTCCACTCATTTTAGGAGTATCAACATATACTATTTACACGATTGTTATTCAAATATAAATTTCTTTCTCATCCTCACTAGGATGTTGATTGCATCATACTTTTATTAAGTTGGCTCTATTCTCCTCTTTAAGGTACATTAGATCACCATTATCAAATTGCACTAAACTCATTATCTTTTAATGTTGTATTTAACACAACACACATCATAGGTCACTCAACAAAGTATATATGATTGAAGTTTTCCCACCATAACGGGTATCAAAGTGTATGTATGCTATCATATCATGCTTAAGATGCACCTATCATCATATCTTCTATCCATATCGGGCATGTGGTGTAACCACATCATCATATCGTGTTTTAGGGTGTATCCCCTACTACCATATCGTATATTCATATTGGATTGGCTATCACTTAGAATTTATCACTTCAAGTTAGAGATACTTGTCCTCAAATCGTGTATAAGCTGAAAGCTTGACCTCATATCGGGTATAAGGGTACACTTGCTACCATATCGTGCACAAGGTGTGCACCATATTGGGCATAGGGTATATGCCTCATCATTGTATTGTTTTAGTGGTATATACACAATACCATATCAGTTTCCCATGTTGGATTATCATATCGGGTTACCATGTCAAGTAACATATCAGGTTAGCATATTGGGTATACCATTATGCTTGTATCCTTTCATTCCTTCCAAGGATCAGTCCCATCATCTATTTGAATGACAAGTTAGATATCTGATTGAACTCTTTCATAGAGAACCCTTTACATAAAAGTATAAGGGTATGGGTTCAAAAGCATGTTGGGTTTCACTTCCTCATCTAAGGTTTCAACACCATATCGGTTTAGAATGTACCATATCATGCATGAGGTATAAACTTGTCCTTATGTCATGTATAAGGTGCATGTAGGTAACACTCCTATCGTTCATGAGATATTACTCATATCGTTCATATGGTATCACTCACCACTATATCGAGTTACATATTATCTTGGGGTTCATACCACCATTTAGGGTTTCAACCCATATCAGGTTAGGATACAAACCTAACACCATATCGTATATAAGGTGAATAGATGACCCCATATCATGCTCAAGGGTTGCATATGTATTACTCATATCGCCCATGGGGTATATACTCCTCACCATATTGTGTTTATGGTATGTTCATATCAACATGTTGGGTTACTGATCCTCTAGGGTTTACTTTATCGGGTTGAAATATATGATTGACTCCATGTCATGCATAGGGTGTCGTAACATCCCACGATTTGAGGCCTCGGATAAAAAGATCTTATAAGGAATGATTGGACTACCCATATCACCAATGTGCACCTCCTTTTCTGAGAGCCCATCACTAAGAACTTCATAGTTAAGCATTCTCAACTTGGAGTAGTACTGGGATGGGTGACCTGTCGGGAGGTTGATCCTGGCATGCACGTGAGTGAGGACAAAGCGCGCAGTTAAGGCTAGTGGTGATCTGTGGGGACAGTCGTCATTCCTGAAACTCTACTAGAGACTTGGGCAGTGGGCCCAGGCGTTACAAATGGTATCAGAGCCAATTCCCCTCCAGTAGGTGGGGCCCACATGGGCATGGCATGCCAGTCTTGAGCCATGCGGTCCAGGCATGTAGGAAAGGGTTGTCCATGGTTGACGTAGCCACCCTTATGTTGGTATTCTATGATTGGGAGATGGGTGTCCATGGGCCATTGTGGGTCTATACTTAAATGGGGAAGAGATTATGAGGCCTTATAATTGAGCCTTGACGAGGACGTCAAGAGTCTAAGTGGGGGAGATTGTAACATCCCAGGATTTGAGGCCTCGGATAAAAAGATCTTATAAGGAATGATTGGACTACCCATATCACCAATGTACACCTCCTTTTTCGGGAGCCCATCACTAAGAACTTCATAGTTAAGCGTGCTCAGCTTGGAGTAGTACTGGGATGGGTGACCTGTCGGGAAGTTGATCCTGGCGTGCGCGTGAGTGAGGACAAAGCGTGCAGTTAAGGATAGTGGTGATCTGTGGGGACAATCGTCATTCCTGAAACTCTACTAGAGCATTGGGCAGTGGGCCCAGGCATTACAAATGGTATCAGAGCCAATTCCCCTCCAGTAGGTGGGGCCCACATGGGCATGGCATGCCAGTCTTGAGCCATGTGGTCCAGGCATGTAGGAAAGGGTTGTCCATGGTTGACGTAGCCACCCTTACGCTGATATTCTGTGATCGAGAGATGGGTGTCCATGGGCCATTGTGGGTCTATACTGAAATGGGGAAGATATTATGAGGCCTTATAGTTGAGCCTTAACGAGGACGTCAAGAGTCTAAGTGGGGGAGATTGTAACATCCCAGGATTTGAGGCCTCGGATAAAAAGATCTTATAAGGAATGATTGGACTACCCATATCACTAATGTGCACCTCCTTTTTCGGGAGCCCATCACTAAGAACTTCATAGTTAAGCGTGCTCAGCTTGGAGTAGTACTGCAATGGGTGACCTGTCAGGAAGTTGATCCTGGCATGCGCGTGAGTGAGGACAAAGCGTGCAGTTAAGGCTAGTGGTGATCTGTGGGGACAATCGTCATTCCTGAAACTCTACTAGAGCCTTGGACAGTGGGCCCAGGCGTTACAGGTGTATTCTTGACCTTCTATCGTGCACATAATATATGCTTAACAACATATCATGCACAAGGGGTGCACTTCATCATCTTAATGTGCAAAAGATACATACTCTTTACCATATCAGGTTAACGATGTGTTCACTCCATCATATCGAGTTAGAGGAGCTTCAACCCAATATCGGGTTAGACCTTGATGATGTCATCATCATCAACCTATATATTCCTGTTCCTACTGTTCTAGATCATGGATAACAGTTCTAAGATACTTTTGGAACTCAAAGGAACATCAATTATTCTAAGGAATTCGAAATTTTTAAAGTTGATCAACAAGTCCAACAATATTGAAGGTGAATAATAACATAGTTGGGTTCAAGTTATATAACCCGCCTCATGAACAACTTCAAAGCTCCAAGCTCTAAAGCTTCACGTTCCTAAGGTTGAAGATGAGCTTATCCAAGGTCCAAGGATCGTTCACAACTCCTCCATATACAAGGAATCACCATAGTTAAGAACTTGGTTAAGAAGAAAAGAGAGGAATAACTATAACCTGAAAATCATGCTTCAACCAAGGTTGAAGATGACCATAGCCTCACCTTAAGCTTGGTGCTCGAGCTTCCCTTAATCCTTGAAATAATATGCATGATATATAAGAGGGTATGCATGATATCTCCAAGAAAGAGAGTTGTGGGATTCGTAAACTTCCATTAGTAGGTGAAAGGAGAGGTATATATACTTGGGGTTCATGAGAGAGAGTGTATAAGAGGTGTCTTCACCATATGCTACTAGGTGAGACGTGGCCATGCATGGTTGACACACGTCCATGCATGCACACATATATATCTTGACATGCAAAAGTCTAGAGGATAATCTAGAGATGATATTTCAGCCATCCCTTATCTTGTTGGATAAGATATTTCATCTTTATCTCACAAGTTATGCAAACCGATACACTTTTTGCAAGGAGCATCTAACTCATCATGGGTCACCTTTTTGAGGTGATTAGGCCATCATGGCCTTTTCTAAGAGTTTATAAACCGATATGGGATCCCCTCCATGGCTCCTTGGCCGATAGGCACTCCCATATCAAGTCTACAACTCGATACAACTTAAGGGCTTCAACTATACATCATCTCTTGGTCTTTTCATCACCAAGAGTACCATCATTCAAAGATGATTCAAACATGGTGTTTCCTTCTTTTTCTCTCCCCCAAATGATACATAGAGGGAGTAGGGACATTCTAGAGGTGGTAATTTGCATATCAACCCCATATTTTGCGTAAATTGCAATTTGTACCAAAATTGGTGCACAATGGCACTAGCATTATTCAAACAAGTTCAAACTTGGAATTTAGGCTTTCCAAAAGCCACCACTTAGCATGATTCTCTCTCTTATGATATTAAAACACTTAAGGAACATTCAACATGTGACATATTGCAAAGTAACCCCTCATCTTGGGTAAATTGCACTTTACACTCAGACTATCATATAATGCACACATAGTTTGCAATTAAGCTCACTCTTGAAAATAAACTTCACAAAGAGTCTTAATTACTTTTCAAAAGATTAGTACAAGTTTGTAAATAAATTACTTAAGAAAAACTTCTAGGGTTAAGCCATAACCCAGGTTAGGGATGTTACAATTGTAAACCCCTAACAAGGATTCCGTCCCTGAAATCCCAGGTGAAGGAAGACAATTGTTATCCATGCATCATATCATCAAGTCTTTACATAATGTTTTTTTGTCATGGGGATGTCATAGAACTTTGACCAGTACAAAGTCCTTTCATTCAGGGTCATCATAGAATCTGTCATACAAGACACATATTCAACTGTCCTTTCCATTAATGACTGTGGTGTCAATTCTGTGTCAGGTAACACTTTCTAAGTCAGAGAAGTACTATTTATTCTTCGAATAATTCAGGTATCAAACCTTATTGACTTATTACCTTCTCATCTTACATACTTTATGTGATAAGATTGTTGACCTTGGGAGTCTTTCGTACTCCTCACTTAGTTTAGCATTTCTCCTCCATGGAGAGCTTAGAGTTACGTTCTGTCACCCACTTGGGACTACAAGTCTTATCATACATATGTTGTGCCACTCTAATATGTTGACACAATACTAAACTTTCTTATGACTTGTACCAACTACTTATCAAAGAAGAACTTATCTCAGAGGTATCTCTAGATGTTATGTATAAGCTACCTCAACAGATCTAGATAGGGATATTCTAAGGAATTATTTTTAGCTTGATAAGCTTTTTCTCATAATGATTCTACAATTGTTCCTTCAATTGATACATCCTTATCGATGTTATGTTTATGCAGAGCATAAACCTCTAACATATGACATCCATATTATAGTTATCTCAAAGTTGGCCCTTCTAGGTAACCAAATCATGATTCATCTTATCAGGAGTTATGTTCTCATTTTATCATACTATTGAAAGTTCTTGGATACTAGGACTCTTTACCTTAGTATCCATTATATGTGCCAAAAACACATCACATCCTCATTATTTCCATCTCTCTGTTGTTATTACCAAAGTCAAACATATAATAAGACTTCTCTTTCACCTTGGGACTTACTTATCACATATAATCTTTGCCTTGGAACCAAAATCCAGAACTAGTTGATATTTTTCAAAGTATCCATCTATAGATTACTTCTAATCTATGCACATCAAGTGTCATAAGACTTACTTAATTGTCATGTCCCTATAGGGAAAGAATATAAGGAAACATATTTCTCTTATCACCCCATCATCACCCAGGGTTGTTTATCAAAGAGAAGAGATTATCATCTCCTCTGATTATTGCATGAACTTTCAACTGTTCATGAGTCATTTTCTGACTTTATTTATTTCCACATCATAGAAAAGATATTTATTATTCACACATTCTTTATCAAACAGGGATCATCTCCCTTGTTCCCTTTGTCTTATCGTGAGGATTGTACTTTTTACTTCCTCATACACACATACTGGTTTCAGATAAACTCAGTTTCTATTTCATTGTAGTTAGGATGGGATAAAAATATCTATGCCATATTTTTAGTTTCACTATTCTCTTTAGATTGTCTCAAAATGACTACTTGATCAGAGTAATCAGAAAGATAACAATCTAAGAGTTCCATACTTACCCTACTTTCAATAGTTGAATACCTCGCCAGGGTATACAAATACTGAGATTAGGTAGTATGCACCTTGTTTAATATCATATACCTTACTTTTCATATCATCCAACTCATAGGACTTAACATCCCTAGATGTCTCCAAGAATCTCTTTTACATCTCTGCCTTTTATATACAAATAAAGGAAATTATAAAGCATTTCAAAGATTACTAAATAGAATGTAAGTTCTCATCTTCTTTATCTCTTCCTTATGTCCTCATGGGACCAATCAAAGGAAGCTCAACTACAACTACTTTTCTTATAACTAACAGATAAAATCAGGAAAAGACATATTAGAATGACACAATTTCATCTGACATGTCTCAACTGATGAGTCGATTACTATCTCAGGCTGATTCATTACATAGAATCTTGTCATTGCCTGTTTCCAACATCATGCTCTATCGTCTGGTGCAGATGGACCTGCTTGGGATGCCTGTCTACGTCCTCGTGTGCCACTGCTAAACCATTGTCTTTGAGAGTCTTGTTGACTCTGCCTCAGTGGTTAGGTCATCCCCTCCTTTCTTTTCGGACAGGTGGATCTAATATGCCCAACACGTCTACATTTATGGCATATCTTATATGCATTCCTAGGTCTTGTCAGCCTTATTATAGATGTAGAAGATAAATCAAGAGTTCTAACTGGTGGAACATCACGTCCTTTGCCCTTTCTTGGTAGCCATTGCACCGGTGCACTGGATGTTGGTTACATTGGTGGTACCAAAAACTTCCCCTTTTTAGAGCTACTAGGCATCTGTTCCCATGTTTGAACAGATCTTTTCTTAATTTCTACCTCATGATCCTTTATTGGACAGTCCTTTATAAAATGTCATGGTTGCCTACACCTCTAACAAACTCTGATTTCGTGTTGTAACCTAATTCTTTTGACATTTTCCACTGCTCCAACATAACTATGTTGATCAGAAATCCAGCTAGAGCCCAAAATTTCATCATTGGGGACCAGATATTATACCAAAACTTTGTGACGACCCGACATCACTATGAAATTCAAAGTGAAATACATCCTTCCCATTATTAGGGTTAGGATTGCCTATTTTAACCAAATAGGGTTTCAAATTCACATCATCACTATGTGATATAAGAGAAATACATCCTTCCCATGATTAGGGTTAGGGTTTCTCAATCTAACTGATTAGGGTTGTAAGTGCATACATCACCCTTCTTTAGGGTTAGGTTTTCCCCTTATTAACAAGTTAAGGATTCAAGATCACATTATCAAAAATCAAACCCTAATTCATACTCCACTTATTTTAGGAGTATCAACATATACTCTTTACATGATTGTTATTCAAATATAAATTTCTTTCTCATCCTCACTAGGATGTTGATTGCATCATACTTTTATTAAGTTGGATCTATTCTCCTCTTTAAGGTACATTAGATCACCATTATCAAATTGCACTAAACTCATTATCTTTTAATGTTGTATTTAACACAACACACATCATAGGTCACTCAATCAAGTATATATGATCAAAGTTTTCCCACCATATCGGGTATCAAAGTGTATGTATGCTATCATATCGTGCTTAAGATGCACCTATCATCATATCATCTATCCATATCGGGCATGTGGTGTAACCACATCATCATATCGTGTTTTAGGGTGTATCCCCTACTACCATATCGTATACTCATATTGGATTGGCTTTCACTTAGAATTTATCACTTCAAGTTAGAGATACTTGTCCTCAAATCATGTATAAGCTGAAAGCTTGACCTCATATCAGGTATAAGGGTACACTTGCTGCCATATCGTGCACAAGGTGTGCACCATATCGAGCATAGGGTATATGCCTCATCATTGTATTGTTTTAGTGGTATATACACAATACCATATCGGTTTCTCATGTAGGATGATCATATCGAGTTACCATGTTGGGTAACATATCAGGTTAGCATATTGGGTATACCATTATGCTTGTATCCTTTGATTCCTTCCAAGGATCAATCCCATCATATATTTGAATGACAAGCTAGATATCTGATTGAACTCTTTCATAGAGAACCCTTTACACAAAAGGATAAGGGTATGGGTTCAAAAGCATGTCGAGTTTCACTTCCTCATCTAAGGTTTCAACACCATATCAGTTTAGAATGTGCCATATCGTGCATGAGGTATGAACATGTAGGTAACACTCCTATCGTTCATGAGATATTACTCATACGGTTCATGTGGTATCACTCACCACTATATCTAGTTACCTATTATCTTGGGTTTCATACCACCATTTAGGGTTTCAACCCATATCGGGTTAGGATACAAACCTAACACCATATCGCATATAAGGTGAATACATGACCCCATATCCTGCTCAAGGGTTGCATATGTATTACTCATATCACCCATGGGGTATACACTCCTCACCATATCGTGTTTATGGTATGTTCATATCAACATGTCGAGTTACTTATCCTCTAGGGTTTACTGTATCGGGTTGAAATATATGCTTGTCTCCATGTCGTGCATAGGGTGTATTCTTGACCTTCTATCATGCACATAATGAATGCTTAATAGCATATCATGCACAAGGGGTGCACTTCATCATCTTAACGTGCAAAAGATACATACTCTTTACTATATCAGGTTCATGATGTGTTCACTCCATCATATTGAGTTAGAGGAGCTTCAACCCAATATTGGGTTAGACCTTGATGATGTCATCATCATCAACCTCTAGATTCTTGTTCTTACTATTCTAGATCATGGACAACAGTTCTAAGATACTTTTGTAACTCAAATGAACATCAATTTATCAAAGGAATTTGAAATTAAAAGTAGATCAACAAGTTCAACAATATTGAAGGTGAATAATAACATAGTTGGGTTCAAGTTATATAACCCGCCTTACGAACAACTTCAAAGCTTCAAGCTCCAAAGCTTCACATTCCTAAGGTTTAAGATGAGATTATCCAAGGTCTAAGTCTCGTTCACAACTCCTCCATATACAAAGAATCACCATAGTTAAGAACTTGGTGAAGAAAAAAAGAGAGGAATAACTATAACTCGAAAATCATGTTTCAACCAAGGTTGAAGATGACCATGGCCTTACCTTAAGCTTGGTGTTTGAGATCACCTTGCTCCTTCAGATACTATACACGAGATCTAAGAGGGTATGCAAGATATCCCAAAGAAAGAGAGTTGTGGGGTTCGTAAACTTCCATTAGTAGGTGAAACGAGAGGTATATATACTTGGGGTTCATGAGAGAGAGTGTATAAGAGGTGTCTTCACCATATGCTACTAGGTGACATGTGGCCATGCATGGTTGACACATGTCCATGCATTCACACATGTATATCTTGACACGCAAAAGTCTTGAGGATAATCTAAAGATGATATTTCAGCCATGCTTGTATCTTGTTGGATAAGATATCTCATCTTTATCTCACAAGTTATGCAAACTGATACACTTTATGCAAGGAGCATCTAACTCATCATGGATCACCTCCTTGAGGTTCTTAGGCCGTTATGTCCTTTTCCAAGAGTTCACAAACTGATATGTGATCTCCTCTATGGTTCCTTGGCCGATAGGCACTCCCATATCAAGTCTACAACTCGATACAACTCAAATAAGGACTTTCTCATTCAATCCTTTCTTAGTTTTTCATCACCAAGAATACTATCATTCAAGGGTGATTCAAACATAGTGTATCCTTCTTTCTCTATTCTCTAAATGATACATAGAGGGATTAGGGACACTCTAGAGGTGGTAATTTACATATCAACCTTACATTTGGGTAAATTACAATTTGTACCAAAATTGGTGCACAAGGCACTAGCATTATTCAAACAAGCTCAAACTTGGAATTTAGGCTTTTCACCAGCCACCACTTAGCTTCATCATTATCATGATTACTATATCTGAGTATTCAAACCCTTAGATCATCACTGCACATTATTACCTTTGTAGTAGGTAATTCTTACCTCTAGGTCCTCAGAACAAGGTATTCACCACACTTGTTGCACAAGTATTTCACATAGCTCACATGATTCATTAACTATCTTGTCACCTCTCACTAGGCAACAACTTATCTTATAAGATATCAGAATGTATAATCATTATATTTTTGGTACATATATTTAACATGGCTCACAAGGCTCATTTAAATCTGTATCATATAAAACATCATAGCTCATACCTGGCTATGCTCGTCATCTCATGATTCTTGAATAGTTTGCACTTCATGATAAAAACTCTAGCAGTATATGACATCACTGTTATAAGTTGAACATAGTAATCTCTTTTCTTAAAATAATGCATCTATCTATGGTAGAGCAAAAAATCATTTATTCACTTTACAAGGAATATAAAGAAACATGTATAACATCTATCCAATTAAGATGTATAAAAGAAGTGTACATCAACCAATGTTTTCCATATTCGATCCTTAAGAAAATACGCTACATGGCTGATTACATATTACAATCACACTTATGCCCTGAGGAGATGAAGTATACCGTTCATGCTCCAACTGACCACATACTTCTCACAAGTTGGTACCATACAAGGTCAATGACAGAGTCGGCTGCCAAGACCTCTCCCACCTTGGTTAGTAAGAGACAACTGGCAGTGACATCTCATGTAAAACTACAAAAAGAGCATGATAGGGTATAGTGGCCTCTTTTCTCAGAGTTACATCCATCACATGCACTCTCTTAGGGGAACACAGACCAACAACCTTCCCCAATTATGAAATTATTGAGTCATGGCATATAGCCATACTCTGAGCCACGGGCTAGTTCACCGTGCTCATTACTGAGTCTATGACCGTAGTCATACTCATGCTAGGATATGACATATAGCCAATCCCCAATATCGTGTATGTAAGGAGATCAGTCAAAATATGGCCGTCCAAGCTCACGCCCCCGCATATTCAAAAATATGTGCTCCAGGTTATCCCGTGGGAAAAACATGTTTCACCATTTCAGCAATTCTGACGTTGATGGATCTATGGCCAGGACAACTACATTTTATGGTTTCTAATGATATATTAAGTGCATTACAATATTCCTTTAGCATCAATAATAAACAAATTCTACAAAGAAAAGTATAATACATCTATCAAGTACTTTACTAATCTTTGGAACACATTTAGATACATAACACTTGGGATCTCAGTCTCTTATCAAATTATTGGGAATTCTCATCCCTTAGCATCATCATCATCATGATTATTGGATCTGTGTATTCAAACCCTTAGATCATCACTAAACATTATTACCTCTTTAACAGGTAACTGTTACCTCTAGGTCCTCAGATCAAGGTATTCATCACACTTGTTGTACAAGTATTTCACATAGCTCACATGATTCATTAACTATCTCGTCACCTCTCACTAGGCAACAACTTATCTTTTAAGATATCATAATGTATAATCATTATATTTTTGGCACTTATATTTAACATGGCTCACAAGGCTCATTTAAATCTGTATCATATAAAACATCATAGATCATACCTGGCTATGCTCGTCATCTCATGATTCTTGAATAGTTTGCACTTCATGATAAAAACTCTAGCAGTATATGACATCACTATGCAATTCAAAGCAAAATACATCCTTCCCATTATTAGGGTTAGGATTGCCTATTTTAACGGAATAGGGTTTCAAATTCGCATCATCACTATGTGATATAAGAGAAATACATCCTTCCCATGATTAGGGTTAGTGTTTCTCAATCTAACTGATTAGGGATGTAAGTGCATACCATCACCCTTCTTTAGGGTTAGGTTTTCCCATTATTAACAAGTTAAGGATTCAAGATCACATTATCAAGAATCAAACCCGAATTCATACTCCACTCATTTTAGGAGTATCAACATATACTCTTTACACGATTGTTATTCAAATATAAATTTCTTTCTCATCCTCACTAGGATGTTGATTGCATCATATTTTTATTAAGTTGGCTCTATTCTCCTCTTTAAGGTACATTAGATCACCATTATCAAATTGCACTAAACTCATTATCTTTTAATGTTGTATTTAACACAATACACATCATAGGTCACTCAACCAAGTATATATGATTGAAGTTTTCCCACCATAATGGGTATCAAAGTGTATGTATGCTATCATATCGTGCTTAAGGTGCACCTATCATCATATCATCTATCCGTATCAGGCATGTGGTGTAACCACATCATCATATCGTGTTTTAGGGTGTATCCCCTACTACCATATCATATACTCATATTGGATTGTCTATCACTTAGAATTTATCACTTCAAGTTAAAGATACTTGTCCTCAAATCGTGTATAAGCTGGAAGCTTGACCTCATATCGGGTATAAGGGTACACTTGCTGCCATATCGTGCGCAAGGTGTGCACCATATTGGGCATAGGGTATATGCCTCATCATTGTATCATTTTAGTGGTATATACACAATACCATATTGGTTTCCCATGTTGGATTATCATATCAGTTACCATGTCGGGTAACATATCGGGTTAGCATATTGGGTATACCATTATGCTTGTATCCTTTCATTCCTTCCAAGGATCAATCCCATCATATATTTGAATGACAAGCTAGATATCTGATTGAGCTCTTTCATAGATAGCCCTTTACACAAAAGGATAAGGGTATGGGTTCAAAGGCATGTTGGGTTTCACTTCCTCATCTAGGGTTTCAACACCATATCGGTTTAGAATGTACCATATCGTGCATGAGGTATGAACTTGTCCTTATGTCATGTATAAGGTGCATGTAGGTAACACTCCTATCGTTCATGTGGTATCACTCACCACTATATTGAGTTACCTATTATCTTGGGTTTCATACCACCATTATTTAGGGTTTCAACCCATATCAGGTTAGGATACAAACCTAACACCATATCGTGTATAAGGTGAATACATGACCCCATATCATGTTCAAGGGTTGCATATGTATTAATCATATCGCCCATGGGGTATACACTCCTCACAATATAGTGTTTATGGTATGTTCATATCAACATGTCGGGTTACTTATCCTCTAGGGTTTACTACATCGGGTTGAAATATATGCTTGCCTCCATGTCGTGCATAGCGTGTATTCTTGACCTTCTATCATGCATATAATGTATGCTTAATAGCATATCGTGCACAAGGGGTGCACTTCATCATCTTAACGTGCAAAAGATACATACTCTTTACCATATCATGTTAATGATGTGTTCACTCCATCATATTGAGTTAGAGGAGCTTCAACCCAATATCGGGTTAGACCTTGATGATGTCATCATCATCAACCTCTAGATTCTTGTTCTTACTGTTCTAGATCATGGACAACAGTTCTAAGATACTTTTAGAACTCAAATGAATATCAATTATTCTGAGGAATTCGAAATTTTAAAAGTAGATCAACAAGTTCAACAATATTGAAGGTGAATAATAACATAGTTGGGTTCAAGTTATATAACCTACATCATGAACAACTTAAAAGCTCCAAGCTCCAAATCTTCACATTCCTAAGGTTGAATATGAGCTTATACAAGGTCCAAGGCTCATTCACAACTCCTCCATATACAAGGAATCGCCATAGTTAAGAACTTGGTGAAGAAGAAAAGAGAGGAATAACTATAACCCAAAAATCATGCTTCAACCAAGGTTGAAGATGACCATAGCCTTATCTTAAGCTTGGTGCTCGAGCTTCCCTTTCTCCTTGAGCTACTATGCATGATATCTAAGAGGGTATGCATGATATCTCCAAGAAAGAGAGTTGTGCGGTTCGTAAACTTTCATTAGTAGGTGAAAGGAGAGGTATATATACTTGGGGTTCATGAGAGAGTGTGTATAAGAGGTGTCTTCACCATATGCTACTAGGTGACACGTGGCCATGCATGGTTGACACATGTCCATGCATGCACACACACACACACACACACATATATATATATATATATATATATATATATATATATATATATATATATATATATATATATATATATATATATATTGACATGTAAAAGTCTAGAGGATAATCTAGATATGATATTTCAGCCATCCATTATCTTGTTGGATAAGATATCTCATCTTTATCTCCCAAGTTATGCAAACTGATACACTTTTTGCAAGGAGCATCTAACTCGTCATGGATCACCTCCTTGAGGTGCTTAGCCATCATGGACTTTTCTAAGAGTTCACAAACCGATATGGGATCCCCTCCATGGCTCCTTGTCCGATAGGCACTCCCATATCAAGTCTATAACTCGATACAACTTAAGTAAGGGCTTCAACTATACATCATCTCTTAGTCTTTTCATCACCAAGAGTACCATCATTCAAGGATGATTCAAACACGGTGTTTCCTTCTTTTATCTCCTCTAAATAATAAATAGAGGGAGTAGGGACATTCTAGAGGTGGTAATTTGCATATCAACCCCATATTTTGGGTAAATTGCAATTTGTACCAAAATTGGTGCACAATGGCACTAGCATTATTCAAACAAGTTCAAACTTGGAATTTAGGCTTTCCACAAGTCACCACTTAGCATCATTCTCTCTCTTATGATATTAAAACACTTAAGGCACATTCAACATATGACATATTGCAATGTAACCCCTCATCTTGGGTAAACTGCACTTTACACTCGGACTATCATATAATGCACAAATAGTTTGCAATTAAGCTCACTCTTGAAAATAAACTTCACAAAGAGCCTTAATTACTTTTCAAAAGATTAGAACAAGTTTGTAAATAACTTACTTAAGCAAAACTTCTAGGGTTAAGCCATAACCCAGGTCAGGGATGTTACACACATGCTATGGTACACTTTATGTGGGTCCACAATTTAATAATTGGACAAAAAAATCAATTAATAGATTTAGATTATTTCATATAGTCAATATTAGATTAGTTTCCATGTTTAAGATTTATATTTTTAAATTGCCAAGCTAGTATCCTTCTATGTTTAATTCTAATAACTATATTAATATATGAAAAATCATGGTTTCTTATTGATTTTCTAAGAAATGAGCCATTAGCTCATCAACCTATTGAGTCATTTTTCAGGGAAGGCTCCATCTCTATAGGAGGAATCAGAAGCTAGTTATCATCGGGAGTAGATTAAAAGAGGCCTTGAGAAGAATAGCTAGTTTATCTAGATGGTCTGTTTTGGGTCCTAGGAATGTGAGAGTGAGGACTGAGGAAAATTTTGTTATATGATGTAAATTAAGCAAGATCCAATTTCTTTCAGTTGGATATAATGTAAGTTTAACTCAATCGTAAACACATGATGTTTATGTATAAATTAGATGCTATTATTTAGATTAACATGATGTTTCATTAGTTCTACATAAATTCAGAAAGAAAAATCTAGGGCTAATTTTTAGTTGGTGATTAGAAGTGAATGGTTAGTCTAATCCCTCTTTGGCAGACCTAAACCCTGATTAGTGGTTGGGTTGCGTCAAGTCATGTGTGACAAAGTGGAATTTATCTCTCATCCAATTATGCTCATCTTTGATCAAAAGTTACTCAATTTTACTTAATAAATTCTCTTCATTTGAATGATTTTAATCACACGTTTCTTGATTAATGATTTAAAGTTGATGAAACGTCACTTTGGACACAATTGTATAAAGTTGAGTGCATCTATGTATTTTAGAAATGAGTTAGTATTTTTTGAGACCCCTGAACATCATCGTCTTCATCCCAATCTTTTACTATGAGAATAAGAGGAAATTTGTGAACCAATGGTGATAACTTCATCTCAATCGAACTCGTGGTTTAAAAGTTATGAATTTTGCATATTAGTCAAAGACAGCCACTTTTAATATTTTGTTTTAGTCTGTTCCACGTTAGCAATCTAGGTTGTGGTTCCCCTCAGCCGATCACAAGCCTTGGATCAAGTGGTTGTGGATCCGACCTTGATCCAATGGTCGATGGGTTATTTCTCCACCTGCTCCCCAATGATAGGAGTAGGTGGCTTGAGGAACCCCAATGCTCACACCTACACAGATCCCACATCCAATTGAATCATCCTTTGTGTTTTTCACCTCTTCCCTTCTCTTTAACCTCTCTTTTTGTGAGAAACATGCACTAAATCCGCTTTTCCCCTTGTCACCCCTTCTCCCTATTTTATGGGACACCACCAAATTGCCCCTTTGGGGCTTTTGTTCTCAACCAACCTTGATGAGAAAAGAACCCCCCCCCTTGAGTTATCGAGTCTAAGTTAAACTATAACACCACCTTTTCAACAAACCTCAGCCCTTCAAGTTCCATTACCCTACTGTGTTGGCGAGCTCTATTTCTACGAGCGTGAGGAAGGTATTTGAGCCTTGCATGCAGAGATCACGTTGATCCCTAAGGGAGAAGAGGGTTGGTATAGAATCACATCTAGTGAACCGTTTGGCTATTTTCAGTTAACATCATGAGGGAATGAAATTAATATATATATATATATATATATATATATATATATATATGTGTGTGTGTGTGTGTGTGTGTGTGTGTGTGTGTGTGTGTGTTGCTACCTATTTTAATATCAAATGTACGTCATGCAAGTATTATCCTCCATTGTTTTATATTTTCTCAACATGTTTTTATCTAAGTATCTAAATTTTATCCATATTTTAGTATACTATGTGTTACACCCACAACCCATGATTACCACTAATCATGATATTAGGACATAAGTTTAAGGATGTATACATAATTTCGATCACCCTTTTTTTCTTTGATTTCAAACTCCTTGTTTATGCACATTCAATCACGTAATCTAAATATTCAAGGCAATTTAAAACTTGACTACACTAATATTATTTCAAAAATAAAGATACATATTTAAGCATTCATTTTGTTTCTCACACTTCCATGTACATACGACATGATAATCAGATGCATTCTCTTTTATTAAGGAAACAAAGATACACATCATCATTTATAACTCTCTCACTTCTATACAAGGACCTAGAGTGACAGGGACCGACTGAACTTAACTAATCTCACACTTAACTCATGTGACAGAACTACTCTAATGAGACGACATTTTCATTCCATGAGTTATCCCTAAAAATTGTGAGTAGAGGGGTGAGCCTACTCACTCAGTGAATGAGTACTTCAAAGAAATGACTTAAACACTCATATAATTATAAATATATTGTTGAGCAACTATTATCAACTGTAACAACAGTAAGCTTTGAAGAGACTAATCATTCACAAACATAAATATGGAAGGATACTATAGATATCTACAAGAGTGAATCAATATATGAACACGATTGATTAATCACAAAGAGAAATGGTAATTTAGAAACATACAAAGAATAATTGAATAATTACACGCACTCGATTAACCTCTCATTCATCTTATTATGCCATGAACCCACATGAGGTGTACTACAACATGTGACAAAATTGTAGCAAGATACGATCTCACTGTACAAGGCTTAGAAGCATGCCCGGGTTCCTAAGCCTATAGTCTCACCTGCCCGTCTGTAGTGGACAGTCGCCAAGTCTGGCTCTCGGTGGCTAATGGGAGCGGTGGGACATTTCAGACTCCACCTCTCAACTTAGGTACTCAGGCGGTGAGTCAAAGCCCTCTGGCTTATTGTGCATCAGTGGACCTACTGACCATTGATCACTACAACATGTAACACATGTACCACCAGCATCCCCAATTGGTGTTGGGTACAACGCAACTGTAAGGAGTTTCCCTATTGGTCAAGACCCCCACACCCTACTGGTGTGCTTCGACTTACCTCGATCTGGACTACCTCCAGTCGAGAAACCATTTCGTCCCCCCCCCCACGCAAGCCTCATCTTGTAAGGATTCTACAGTGTTCAGTGCAACTAAATATCTAATTCTCTCTTTAGATTTGTGATTCAATCATCACATGAGCATTTCTTAGTTTATCCTCATAAATAGTCCTTTTCATAATTTATCAGCAATATGTACCATAAATTGAGCAATTGTGCAACACCACTTATCTCATTAAAGAACACTAAATTGATAACACTTGCTTCTATGAATGACTATACTTAGTTTTTCATTCACCTCATTAACATATCAAACATTTCACGTAAGGACTTTATGCATTATAATGTTTCACTGATAAAAGACTACTTTCAACAATTGACATACAATCCACATATATATATGAAACCCTAGAATTGAGATGATTAGGGTTTCCACACCATTCACTAACATATCATGCATCAAGAATAGTATTGAATAAACAAATTCTATGATGTCAAAGAGAATCATTTCAAATGAATTTCACAACGTCTATTTGTAAATTTCCAACTTTCCACTCATATATGGTTTCACCCTCTTTACCAAGATATCAAGCAAACACTAATAACATCACATGAAATCCAATATAATATTTGACATACATGTACTATGCATTAAGATGAACAATAATTCTTAAACAAGGAGATTCAAATTGGCAAATTTCTTTATTCAATTATATAACAATTTCAAACATAATTGAAAACCCTAGATTTCAGTATGTTCTTATAACATTTGCAATTACTTTAGAAATTCTCTTTTAGAATATTTGTATGAATTTCTAATATTATTTATCATCTGAAGTTCATCACAATAGAGAAACAATCCATTTCATATCATCTTGCAAAATCTAGATCAAAAAGGCAATTTAGGGTTTGTAGTCGCATACTAAGAAATTGAAGATTATTGATAAATTTAACTCACTTTCGTACAATCTACTATTTAAAGGATGTACCCACTCACCCTAAGGTGTAAAAACACCTTAAAAATGCATCCCATCTCCAAAAATCTAAAATCCATATCAAAACCCTAACAAATCACCAATTTCTTCTTCCCTTCAACCCAAAAACCCTAGATATGGAGATATATGGAAAAAGAGCAAGAAAAGGGGAAGATTTTATATCATTTCAAATAAAATAAGAGGAGGGGAGGAATCTTGACATGCTAGAGAAGATTCACCATGAAAGGCTATGAAAAGAAGCTAAACTTACTTGATTTCATCATATCTCAGATAGTGAAACCCTAGGTCAACATCACCACTTTCTCCACTCCAATCCCTAGCTCTCCTCTCTCTCTAGAATTTCGTTTATCTGAATGGATCACAAAATATGATAGATACTTGGGTGCTACATTTCTCAAGTAGATCAATCGAGGTGCTTGGGTAATTTGTACACTGACCTCTCACTATACTTTCTCTTATTTCAGCATATTTTTCTGTCATAAAAATGTTATCATAATTCATTTATTTAATAGGTCAAACATCCTACAAAGATTATGAACATTTATCATGATGTGTGGTATGTAATTTCAAAGATCTGGTAAAAATTTGAGATCATTCATAGCTACCAATAAATAAATAAAAATCAAACACTACATAGTTAAACACCACTCTGTCAGCATGGTCGGTCAAAATATAGTTCGACTGAGAACCATATTCTGAAATTTTTCACTAGAATGCATTATTGAGTTATCCATATCATATCCAAATTTCAATTAAATTCAAATTACACAGAAAATATGAAAAATTATTTACTACACTTCTATCCTGATCATATTCCACATTCATGTACTATCAAAACCCTAATTTATACCGAGTAGGGTTCACATTTCTCAAACCCTAATTCTTCAAATTATAAGCATGCTCAAAGTTCCTTATTATGTTTGAAACATCATAATTGAGCTAACATCATTAATCAAGTTTAAGTGATGTTCAATCTAATCAAACATGTAATCATTCAGGCAAATCCTAGTTTACCAATTAAGTACAAAGGCGATCATAACAATTCTTCCCCCCTTAAAAAGGTTTATCCCCAAAAGATAAATATATAAGAGAAGTACATTCCATTTTTCTTTTAACTTGTGAAATCTTATATGTCATTATAATCTTGTATCTCACATTTGAGTAATGTTCAACCTTGATTTCTTTGTTTACTCTTTTAACCACAACAAATTTAAAACAAAGCCTCTCAATGTGAGCAAGAGAATTATCAATGTCACAGTCAATAATAGGAAAAAGAAAGAAAAATCATCCATTTTCAATCATATCATACTCTCTTGAGGTGTTACCTCAGTACTGGGAATCCCATCCAACCATCTCAATTGATACAGTTCAATTTTTACTATTTTATTTTATCACATAGGAGTAACTAAAGAGAGTTCATTCTATCATTTTGAAGTTTACTATTGTGCTAGTCAAATGGCAAGGCACTCATAAGTTCTAAAACTCAATTTAACAACAATTATACAAAATTGAGCTCGATTACTGGTATGAATGACTAAACCATCACACCCCTTTTAATTAATATATTTCTCACACATGTACAACAGTAATCAGATATAAAATAAATTTACATCCCTTGATATACCTTCAACAAATTTATACTTTCTAAAAACAAATTCACATATTACTAAAATTCATCTGTTTTCTATGATTTATCTTCTTATTCATTACTACTTGCTTCTTCTTACTTATGCTTCTCATTTTGATCATATAGATTAAACATCCCTAATATGTGTTCAAGGTAAGAATGGATTATTTGTCATTCTTTCTATCACTACAAAATTAATTTATATTACACTTTGCTCAGGTAACACCTCTTTTGTTCAAATAACACTTTTTACATTTCAAATCTATTTCTTATCCTCCGTTCTTGCTCATTTCGATATAGTTTATCTGTCTTTCCCATTTGCAACCTTTAAACTTGGGAATACTATCACTTCTATTTTGTTCTCATATTGATGATATCATGATTTTTTTATAGAGATGTTAATGATCAAGGTCAAATCACTGTTGGCATCCCTTGAACTACTACAACCCTAAACATTCTAGGGTTTGATCCTTATCAATAATATGATCTTGTAGTGGCATGATTTTACTGTCTTATTTTGATATGCAAACTTTAGCTCTCCAGAAGTTTACTAAGGTCCTTCTTATCTTATCACTTGAATTTCCTTTCTCTTATTTGACCTTTCTGATAGGTTACATTCCTAATTTATCTTGTTGGAGTTTCATCATCATTCCATATTGTACTATCATTATATTCAATAGATGTATCTACCATGGTGGTTATGTATCATTTAAAATCCATTCTCTGACCCCTTCATCCCCACATTACTCTCATTAGGGAGGATACAAAAGAGAAGGTGATTCTAAGGTTTAGAATTCCAATATTCAAATATGCACTTAACACATTTTTCGTATCTAGGTTTAACTAACTATCAACAAGGATACTGTACTAGTTAGCACTTTATTGAACCTCACAACCTTTCTCTTTCATAATCTATATTACCCCCTCATGTTCCAAACCCTTCTTTATTTTCCATAATCCTCTTACCATATGTTATTCTTCAACCTATCATCTTTAACTTCTACTTATCTCTTATGATCATGTTGCTCATTCATGTGTATGATCATGTGTTCCATCTTGCATATATTTCTTTTTATCCTTTTACTAATGTGAATTTGAAATTCTAAATCAACATTGTCCTTACTAGCTTTGACTTGTGCTTAACACATTACATGTCCTTTGTTTCAAATCAAATGGCTCGTGTAGGGGTCAAACATAATTTCTCTTTCAATCGAGCCTTTTTATTCTGAATGAAATTTACTTCTATATGACTTGTCCATTTATTTAGCTACACCTTTGTTCTTCTTTAAGAACTAGTTCCATTTCATCACTAGAAATTTGTTCAATACACTTGATGTAAATTAGGTTGCTACTATATAGATACTTTGAATCAAAAACTAGTCAGGATGTATGCATTAAACTTTACAATAGAAGTACATATTCCATGCTCTCCATTATATCATGTAACCCTCCTTTCTAAATCAAATTCATCATTTCCATCACTTCCCTTTGTCTCATCCAAGTTTCTTATCCTAGTCTAATAATTTACATGTTCATCTAGTTTTCTTCATTTTAATTGCCTTGAAGACTCCTCATTTCTATGTACTTATCATATACTTAACTCTTTTCTTTTATTTTCCCTTTGTTTTGGAGTACATAAATTCATCTTTACTCAACTACATGATCCATTCATTCTAATTGATTCTTTCTATCTTGACTTTCCATGCAGTTTTCTCTTATTTTTCCTTGATTTCAAATTGGGTAAAGTGCCTCAATTAGTTATATGTTTCAGAGTTCTTTATCCATCCTTTCTTCTTCATTTTGTATGTTACATACTAATATTTTTCTTGTATCTATATCCCTCTTCCTTCATTCCCAATTTAGGGTTTCTTATCCGAGGCCCCCAAGTTGGATGTTAGATATCAGTTCCAACTTATATTTCGACATCTTAGTGTATGTACATTTTCACTACGATGTGGGTTTAATTTATCCACAATCTACTCTTATTATATTGTTAATAGGACTCACTATATACTAGTAACCCACCTTGTCATCCGTATCGGGCCAAACCTACAGTCTTGAATCCAAGAGCTACTCAGGATTAACCAACTCATATTCATCTCAAACATGTGGAACGGGCAAACTCATTTAAACATAACTTCTAGTTTACTTGATACAAAGAATATAAACAATAACTGGAGCAATTTCATGATATACAACATTCTAAAAGAACCATATATATTCTACAAACTGATAATCTAAATTCAAATATATAAGAGCATTTCTATTCACATCCAATCAAAATAACAATATAAAATAATAGTTGTATCTCATTCTATCTTTAAGCTCTTACTCCTTCATTACTTTCTAGTCTCCTAACCCTCATATTTTTAGGGTTTCTCTGTAGCCCATCCTTCCTCTGCATACCTGGCCAGGGCATCCGGAGAAGAATAGACATAGTAGCTTGATACGGGTCAGCCTAAGTATTGAGATACCGGGCCAGGGTATCCAAATACTCAGACTTCCCAGAGCTACTAACACATCACCTCTTAACTGCTACACATATGAATCTAACTTTCTATCCTAATGGTCCCTGACAACTCAGCCTAAGCTCTGATACTAAGTTATAACCCACATCCCATGATTAATACTAATCATGGAATTATGGCATAACTTTTAGGATTTCAACATAATTTCGATCACCCTTATTTTTTATTCTTTGATTTCAAACTCCTTTCTTATGCACATTCAATCACATAATCTAAATATTCAAAGGCATTTTAAAACTTGAGTACACTAATCTGATTTCAACAGTAGATACATATTTAAACTTCATTCTATTTCTCACACTTCCATGTACATACAACATGATAATCAAATGCATTCTCTCTTATTAAGGAAACAAAGATACACATCATTGTTTACAACTCTCTCACTTTTGTACAAGTACCCATAGTGAAAAAGATCGATTGAACTTAACTGATCTCATACTTAACTCAAGTTGTGGATCTACTCTGATGCAATGACAACTTCAGTCCACGAGTTATCCCTAAAAATTGTGAGTAGAGGGGTGAGCCTACTCGCTTAGTGAATGAGTACTTCAAATAAATAATTTAAATCACTCGTATAATTACAGATATACTATTGAGCAACTAATATCAATTACCAACAGTAAGCTTTAAAGAGACTAACCATTCATAGACATAAATATGATAAGATACTATAGATATCTAAAAGACTTAATCAATATATGAACATGCTTGATTAATCACAAAAAGAACTAATAATTTAGAAACAGATAAAGAATAATTGAATAACTACACACACTTGGTTAACCTTTCATTCATCTTATTATGCCCTGAACCCACATGAGGTGTACCACAATATGTGAAAGAATTGTAGCAAGCTACGATCTCACTGTACAATATTTAGAAGCATGCCTGAGTTCCTAAGATGATAGTCTCACCTGCCCTGTCTGTAGTGGACAGTCACCAAATATGATTCTTGGTGGCTAATGGGAGCGACATGATATTTCAAACTCCACCTCTCAACCTGGGTACTCAGGTAGTGAGTCAAAGCCCTCAGGCTTATTGTGCATCAATGTAAGGCCCCTGAACTTGCTTAATGAGTTTAATGAGCTTAATTACCATAATTAAATGCTTATAACCCTAATATAACCTTTTTATAGGTTTTGAAATCATAAGACAAGCTTAAGTTTCAAATTTGGTTCAATTTGGACATTGTTTGAGCAAGTTATGCAATTTTCTGTAGATTTCGGACTTTTTTGCAATTTACCCAATTGAGGGATTTTATTTGCTATTTGTAACATATATTATGTTTCTTAGATGTTATATTATCATTCTTGAGATTTTTGAGCCATGGGGCTCCTAGTTGAGCTATGGTTTGAAGGTGTTTTCATCAAAGGTATTTTAGGGTTTACCCCTTCATGGATGAGCTACCTTTAGTAGCTGGCTGGGAAATTCGACAAAGGAAAGCCAAGAAGGTCTATAAAGATAGTGGGAGAGCTTCTTGTGTATGTGCTTGTATATTCTTAATAATTTAAAGCCATGGATACTTGGATAGATACTAGAACTTCAACCTTTTCTTTTTCTTTATCTTAAAGTGTCATATACTTATCCCCAAGCACCAAAACGAGCCATTTCCTCTCCACCACTTCCCTCCTTCTCCCAACCTCATTCTCCCTCTGTTCATCTATGAATTTTTCTACCCAAGGAAGAATAAAGTGGGGATCTTCTTGGAAAAAATTCTAGGGTTGCAATTGAATTCCTTTTTGGGTCTAAAAAGCTTCCTCCTAGTGATATTGACCTAAAAGTGTAAGTTTTACCTTATTTAATCCATTTATTTCTTCGATATTCTTCCTCCTATATCTCTCCATGTTGGAACCCTACTGTTACATGGTGAAAATGACTCTAGAACTCAAAAATCCTTCCTTTTTGTTTCTTTTTCTAGGATTTTGCTTCTTTGTGGAGAGAAGTACCTATTTGGTCAAGTTCAGATCTGAATCCAAGATTTTCTTGCCCTATTTTCTCGAGATTATTTCTGTTTGGGATCTAACCTACTCTATAGAGGCGAGTTATATAACATTCTTCACTTATATTTCCTACTAGAAGCTTGTTAGTTAATGATTATGCTTGAATGTGATGATCTAAGCATAGAGAAACCATGCTTGTTTAGAATTACGAATTTTTGTGGTGTTCCCTATTTTGTTCCAGTTCTATATGAACTTGTAAACATGTGTAGAACCTTTCTAAGGTGTAACATGATCTGGGACAGGTTTATAGCATCAACCTATGGTGCTAAGCACAAAATAGTTGATGGTTCAAATTAGGGTTTTCAAGTTATTTCATTCCCTATCACACCACTGATGGTCATACCATTCAATAGCCAATGGTGTTGCTATTTTGATAACTGATGTTCGTAATCAAGGGTGTCAAATTTATGGTGACAACCTATAGTCACCCCCTTAGGTCAGGTTTTGACTCAATTAGACATTTAATTATCATCCACTAAGTATTATAATGATGTTATTAATCGATGATGATATTGGCTTAATATTTGATGGTGTTAACTGAATGTATTACTGATCTAGCAACCAATGGCGACCTAATGATCACAACTAATGGTGGATCAGGTCATCACCATACATGATGAATTAGGAATGTAATTGAAGATTTGACTAAACCTTAAACCAATGGTTCCTTGGTTCAATTGATTTAATGGTTAGACTTATACTTCAATTGACAACCTTGAACATTGAACCTGATCCAATGAATAATATTGGATGCTTCAACATCCAATGGATTAGAATAAATCACATGATATTATATGTGGGTCCTATTGAAGATAATTCAATGGTTCAATACCATTAATTGGTAGTCTTACCTTTGCCGTTATATAGTTATATTTGATAAATCACTATAATAAGTGGATGTGTAACTCCCATGTGATCTAGCTTGTTATACCTAACCTTGATGTAATTATATGATGTTGATTGGTTATAATAAGACCTATTAAATGATTAATGTGATAATGAATTAAATTCTTATTGTGTTGAAACCACAATGTAGTACTATTTGAATATCATAGTGCCTTGCCATGTTATTATCTATGGACACATATGTGCTAATGATCTTTTGAGCCTTGTTTAAGGCATGGAATGATGATGATAACCTTACTATGAATAATGTGATGGTCTTAACGACCTTTGGGCATGTTTGAAGCCATGATTGAGGTGAAATCCTCTTCATGTTCCAATAAGGGTTAAAACCTTGGAACTTGTGTTAAGATATTGGTATCTTGTAAAAGTATGATGATAAGTGTGGTCCATTAATTTGCAATGAATGATAGCATGTGGTAATGAGATTAAGATTTATATCTTAAATGTTTTATATCTTTTGAAGTTGTAATACATATACTCCTGTTAGAAAATAATTAGGGTTTGAATGTCCATTTGTATGATTTATCCTTAATTCACCCAATTGGCATAACTAATTAAGTATAACTCTAATCATGTAGTGCCCTGTGCCATAGATCTATCTGTGTGTCAGAAATTGCCAGATAGTGAAACGAGTATTCCAAAGGGATACTCGGAGCACATACTGATGAGTATGTGGTGTGCTTGCCATCATGAATTCAAGTGTTAGGGAGGATGAAAATGGTCATCCCTAGCCCTCAGTTTGAGAACAGTTGCGGTCATGTCTCAGTGATTATATATATATATATATATATATAATAATAATAATAATAATAATAATGAGATTGGAGGACAACTATAGTTGTACCTCAAATGGTAGGGTATGCGTACCCGCCTCCTTTCACTAGTGCCATGACCTGTACCAAGGCCGGACTAGGCTGTTAGCAGCTTGATCTTATGTGTCGTTGTGGCAGACCCGTACTGACCGGGGGCGGAGAAGATCTTAGGAGTCCGACTCTTCCTAGATCTTATATGGCACTGATTTTGACTTATTAGTGGTCAGTTGGGACTTGAGTCGTATTTCTCAAATCCCTCAGGGCAATGTAATAAAAGAAGTGATATATGCTGTGTAGTATACTGGCTATGATTAAATATGTCTCACATTGCTCGATTAGTCTTTAACTTGTCTTTATATTATTCAGTGTTTACAAGATGATATCATATGACCTTTGAGTAATTATACTTCTTGTCAAGTTAATTTGCTTAATGGCTTAGTATGCTTAACCTATTCAATTTTCTTAAATTGCTTATTCATTACTATATCTGCTTAGTTCATTTATTGGCAATCAATATGTTATAATCAATATATGTTGGAGAGAGTTATATCTCTCGCTGGGTTTGAGTCTCACCCGTGGGTCGCCACATTTTTTTTAGGTGGTCACAAGCAACGAGGTCGAGGTCTCACTGTGGAAGAGAACCAACCTGGTGATTAATAGATTCAGAAGGTTGGTTAGTTGTAGATGTTAGTAGTAGAGTCCTAGTGTCATCCCTGTACTCTCAAGTCCAGGCATGGGATGTGTTTTCTAGATGATATACTTGTATCAACACGAGATTTTGGTAGTATGCCAATGATTGTAAATATATGGCATGTGCATGTGAAATATCTTTTGTATGCATGATGTGACTGAGGTCTTTGGAACTATATGTAAATACTTGTTACAGTATATGAGAATGGAATGATGGACCTTTTGTAAATTTTCTAGAGTTTATTTACATTGTTGGAATTGGTTTTAATTATTCTACATTTTTTATTATGTAATAAATTAGTAGTTGATCATGTTTTGTGTTTTGAGTAATCTCGTTTAGCGTGACAAGGTGTCACAGTTAGTTTGGTATCAGAGCTCTAGGTTTACTGAGTCTACGGGGACATAGGACTTACGTTTGAGTCTGTTCTTATGTATCCAACATATCTGATCATAGTTTATGCTTATGCAGATATGTCTGGAGGACATGAAGAACATGTTGAGAGTAACTATGTTACACTAGAAGGAGGAGCAGGAAGACAGTCACGTGATGAGAGAGTGCCATAAGAAGGGCCAGAGCAGCCCACAATGCCTCATCTAGACCTGACAATGATGGTCAATCCTGAGTTTCAGTCTATGTTTAGACAGATGATGGCCACAATTACACATATTGCTGACAGAGCGCCAACACCTCAAGCTAGGGAAACTGCCTATAATGTGGAGTCCCAAGGTGTCGGGAAGACACTTGAACATCTTAGACGTGTTGGGGCGATTCAATATGCAGGTACTTTTGATCCAGTAGATGCTAACATGTGGTTGACTGAGTTGGAAAAGGCGTTCAAAATCCTAAGCATCGCTGAAGAAGACAAAGTTAAGCATGCAGTATACTTGTTGAAGGGTAGTGTTGGCCACTAGTGGGCCATAGAAGAGGAGAAAAGGCCAGGAGTTGTGATAGGATGGGAGGAGTTTCGGAGGGAATTTGTTAGCCGTTATTTTCCAGAGACCTACCTAGATGAGAAAATATCTTGGTTTGAGAAGATTCGTCAGGGAGCTATGACTATCAATGACTATGAATCAAAGTTTATGGAACTTTTGAGGTTCTTCCCGCACATGGCAGCAACAGACAAAGAAAGGATCCAGAGATTTGAGAAGGGTCTAAGTACAGAGTTGACTACTACAACATCAGCCTTGGAGAACAAGGAAAGGATTTCCACCTTTGTGGAATCTATCAGAAGGATTGAGAGGTCTGTTGTAGAGAAGCTTGAAACTAATGCTAAGAAGTGACCTATGCAGTTTTAAGGGCAATCATCTGGAGGCTTTAAGAAGCCAAGGTTTTTCCCACCACCGTCATAACCAAGGTCAACCTTCACTAAACCAAGATCACATGCACCGTCACAGTGGACCCCGAGTAGGGTTAGAGGTCACAGTTTTCCACTGACAGAAGCTCGCAGTTCATCATCAAGTCTCAGTTATAGGGCTGTTTAGACCACATAGTGATAATCGAGTGTGTCATCAATGTGAACAGACATGGCATATTAGATGGAATTGCCCTATGAAGGTTGAGGAGGTGACTCAGTAGCCAAGGAAGAATCAACATGGATCACAACAATGACAGTTTGATACTGGTAGTGGCAGAGGATGTGGTCAGGCATCCCATGCAGGATCCTCAGGATAGGTGAGCAGAGGATGTGGACGGCAGTAGGCGACAACTAGGTTCTATGTCATGACCCAGCCAGAAGCAGTGGTCAATCCACGAGTCATGACAGGTCATATGGAGTTATTTCATTCTGATATGTCTGCTTCTTGTTTTGTATCTGTGTTAGTAGACCCAGGTGCAACACACTCTTTTATCACCAGAGAGGTGATAGATAGTTGTTATTTACCTATTAGTCTTAGCGATATGATAGCCTGCGACTAGATATTCCTTTGGTTGATTCCGCTGAGTTGCGGGAAGTGTGCCCTTCTTGTGTTCTTTCTTTATTTCTCTAGACACAACATTCAAGTGGATCTTTTTCCACTTGACATGCATGGTTTTGATGTAATCCTAGGAATGGATGCCTTAGAAAAATACAAGGTAGTCTTGAACTATAGTACTAAGGCGGCGACGTTCCATGATGGAGATATACAGTGGATTTTCCAGGGTGATAGGAAGATTCTTCCTACATGTTTGATGTCAACTGAGCAGTTGATGAGGCAAGGATGTGAGACTTTCTTAGCTCATGTTGTGGATACTAAGGTGGGAGGTCCTAGTATCAAGGAGGTACCAGTGGTGCAAGAATTTGAGGATGTCTTTCCTGAGGAATTTCCTAGCATTCCCCCTCCTATAGAGATTGAGTTTGAGATCAATCTTGTTCCTAGAACACAACCCATATCACAGTCAGCATACATAATGGCACCAGTATAGATGCATGAGTTAAAGAAATAGTTACAAGAACTGTTAGAGAAGGGTTTTATCAGGCCGAGCACTTCCCCTTGGGGTGCTCCTGTGTTGTTTTTTAAAAAGAAGGATGGTTCAATGAGGTTGTGTATAGACTACAGACAATTGAATAAGGTGACAATAAAGAATAAGTATCCTTTGCTGAGGATTGATGATCTTTTTGATCAGTTGAGAGGTGCCACTGTGTTTTCAAAGATAGACCTGAGGTCAGTTTACCATCAGTTGAGAATTAAGGCTAATGACATACCCAAGTCAGCTTTTAGGACTAGGTATGGTCATTATGAGTTTGTGGTTATGTCGTTTGGGCTAACCAATGCACCTGTAGCTTTTATGGATATGATGAATAGGGTGTTTAGACATTATCTTGATTAGTGTGTTGTCGTGTTCATAGATGATATCCTAATATACTCCAAGGATAGTCAACAACATGAGCAACACCTTCGCCAGACATTGACTTTGTTGAGACATCACCAACTATATGCTAAGTTCAGCAAGTGTGAATTTTGGTTATCTGAAGTGTCTTTTCTGGGCCATGTTATATCTGCAAAAGGCATTTGTGTTGATCCCAAGAAAGTGGAATCTATACTAGAATGGGAACAACCAAAGACACTGACAGAGATCCATAGTTTCCTAGGTCTGGCAGGATACTACAGGAGGTTCATCAAAGACTTCAGTTCTATAACGTTACCCCTAACTAGGTTAACCAGGAAGGATGTCCCTTTTACTTGGAATGACAAGTTTCAATGTTCTTTCCAACTTTTGAAAGAAAAGTTGATTAGTGCACTAGTGTTCGTACTGTCAGATCAAGGAAAAGGCTATATTGTCTTTTGTGATGCTTCAAAGAATGGGTTGGGATGTGTGCTGATGTAGGATAAAAATGTGATTTCTTTTGCTTCACGACAGCTTAAGAAACATGAGGAGAATTACCCAACACATGATCTGGAGCTTGCAGCGGTGGTCCAAGCCTTAAATATTTGGAGACACTATATTAATGGAGAAAAGTGTCAGATCTTCACTGACCATAAGAATCTACAGTATATCTTCTCAAAATATGAGTTGAATATGAGGCAGAGGAGATGGATAGAGCTGATTAAATATTATGATTGCATAATAGACTACCATCCAGGGAAAGCAAATGTGGTAGTTGATGCATTGAGTAGAAACTCATCTTCATTATTAATGGTAGATAATGCACAATTAAATTCTTTGATGTGCCATAAGAGAGATATGCTAGTGTCTCTTCGCCAGATGAATGTACAACTAGAAGTTCCCTTGCTGGCAGGATTGTTGGCATAGTTACAAGTGAAACCTACCTTGAGATAACAGATTCATGATGCACAACAGAATGATATTGTGATACAAAATATACGATCAGGGATTGACACTGAAAAGTATGATGGCTTTCATGAGGAAGATGATGGTATAGTTTGTTACCATAATAGGACAGTAGTTCATGATGTTGATGGGTTGAGGAAGATGGTACTTGATGAGTCTCACTCCTCAATGTATGCAATGCATCATGGAAGTACCAAAATGTACCAAAACTTGAAAGACATGTATTGATGGCCAGGTCTAAAGCGTGATGTAGCAGAGTTCATTGCCAAATGTCCAGTTTGTTAGCAGGTGAAGGTTGAGCACCAAAAGCCTACAGGGACATTACAACCCTTTCCAATACCACAGTGGAAATGGGATCATATTACTATGGACTTTGTGGTTGGTCTTCCTAAGGCAGCCAAGGGCCATGATTCCATATGGGTGATAATAGATAGATTGACTAAGTCAGCTCATTTTGTGCCAGTTAAGATGACATTTATAACAGAGAAATTGGCACAAATATATGTTGATGAGATAGTCCGTTTGCATGGCATTCCAGTGACTATAATTTCTGACAGAGGTCCACAATTTACAAGTCATTTTTGGGAGTGTCTGCACTCAGCAATGGGAACACAGTTGAGATTCAGCACAACTTTTCATATGTAGAGTGATGGCCAGTCTAAAAGGACTATTCAGACTTTAGAGGATCTCTTGAGGGCATGTGTGCTGTAATTTCTTGGTAGTTGGGATGTACATCTGATTCAGATAGAGTTTGCGTACAACAATAGCTATCAAATAAGCATAGATATGGCTCCTTATGAGGCCCTGTATGGGAGACGATGTCGGTCTCCTCTTTGCTAGTATGAGACATGTGAATATCAACTTTTGGGTCCTGAGCTAGTACATCAAACTATGGAAAAGATTAAAGTGATACAACAACAGTTGAAAGTAGCCCAGGACAGGCAAAAATCTTATGCAGATAACTGACGCAAACCACTTGAGTTCCAAGTGGGAGATAGAGTATATCTTAAGGTTTCTCCTTGGAAAGGTGTGCTAAGGTTTGGAAAGAAGGGTAAGTTGGCTCCCAAATTTATGGGACCATACCCTATCCTAGCTCGTGTTGGAAAGGTAGCATATAAGTTGGAGCTACCACGACAGCTACATAGATTGCATAATGTCTTTCACATCTCTATGTTGAAGAAATGCCATCCAGATACTGACCAGACAATCCAACCAGTAGAGCTTGAGTTAGATGAGGATATCTCCTATGTTGAGGGTCCTGTATTGATCCTGGATAGAAGGGTGAAAAAGTTGAAGAGAAAAGATATGATACTAGTGAAAGTTTTATGGAATCATTGTGGCATAGAGGAAGCCACATGGGAACTAGAGAATGATATGCGTAGAAAATACCCATCTCTTTTTGCATAGGATTTCGGGGCAAAATCCTTGTTAGGGGTTTATAGTTGTAAGGCCCCTGAACTTGCTTAATGAGTTGAATGAGCTTAATTACCATAATTGAATGTTTAAAACCATAATATAACATTTTGATATTTTTGAAATCACAATACAAGCTTAAGTTTCAAATTTGGTCCAATTTGGACATTGTTTGAGCAAGTTATGTAATTTTCTGTACATTTTGGACTTTTATGCAATTTACCCAATTGAGGGGTTTTCTTTGCAATTTTTCACATATATTATGTTCCTTAGATGTTATATTATCATTCTTGATATTTTTAAGCCATGGTCCTCCTAGTTGAGCCATGGTTTGAAGGTGTTTTCATCAAGGGTATTTTAGGGTTTACCCCTTCATGGATGAGTTACCTTTAGTAGCTATCAACTAAGGAATTATGTGATTGACTGGGAAATTCGACAAAGGAAAGACAAGCAAGTATATACATATAGTGGGAGAGCTGCTTGTGCGTGTGCTTGTATATTCTTAATGATTTAAAGCCATGGACACTTGGATAGATACTAGAACTTCAACTTTTTTTCTCTTTATCTTAAAGTGTCATATACTTATCCCCAAGCACCAAAATGAGCCATTCCCTCTCCACCACTTCCCTCCTTCTCCCAACCTCGTTCTCCCTCTGTTTAGCTGTGAATTTTTTTCCCAAGGAAGAAGAAAGTGGGGATCTTCTTGGAAAAAATTCTAGGGTTGTAATTGAATTCCTTTTTGGGTCTAAAAAGCTTCCTCCTAGTGATATTGACCTAAAAGTGTACGTTTTACCTTATTTAATCCATTTATTTCTTTGCTCTTCTTCCTCCTATATCTCTCCAGGTCGGAACCCTGTTGTCCCATGGTGAAAATGACTCTAGAACTAAAAAATCCTTCCTTCTTGTTTCTTTTTCTAGGATTTTGCTTCTTTGTGGAGAGAAGTACTTATTTGGCCAAGTTTATATCTAAATCTAAGGTTTTGTTGCCCTATTTGCTCGAGATTCTTGCTGTTTGGGATCTGGCCTACTCTATAGAGGTGATTTATATAACATTCTTCACTTATATTGCTTACTAGAAGCTTGTTAGTTCATGATTATGCTTGAATGTGATGATCTAAGCATAGAGAAACCATGCTTGTTTAGAATTACGAATTTTTGTGGTGTTCCCTGTTTTGTTCCAGTTCTATATGAATTTGTAAACATGTGTAGAACCTTTATAAGGTGTAACATGATCTGGGACAGGTTGATAGCATCAACCTATGATGCTAAGCACAAAATAGTTGATGGTTCAAATTAGGGTTTTCAAGCTATTTCATTCCCTATCTCACCACTGATGGTCATACCATTCAATAGCCAATGGTGTTGCTATTTTGACAACTAATGTTCGTAATAAAGGGTGTAAAATTTATGGTGACAACCTATAGTCACCCCCTTAGGTCAGATTTTGACTCAATTAGACATTTAATTATCATTCACTAAGTATTCTAATGATGTTATTAATCGATGATGATATTGGCTTAATATTTGATGGTGTTAACTGAATGTATTACTGATCTAGAAACCAATGGTGACCTAATGATCACAACTAATGGTGGATCAGGTCATCACCATATATGATGAATTAGGAATGTAATTGTAGATTCGACTAAACCTTAAACCAATGGTTCCTTGGTTCAATTGATTTAATGGTTAGACTTATACTTCAATTGACAACCTTGAACAATGAACCTGATCCAATGAATAATATTGGATGTTTCAACATCCAATGGATTAGAATAAATCACATGATATTATATGTGGATCCTATTAAAGATAATTCAATGGTTCAATACCATTAATTGGTAGTCTTACCTTTGCCGTTATATAGTTATATTTGATAAATCACTATAATAAGTGGATGCGTAACTCCCATGTGATCTAGCTTGTTATACCTAACCTTGATGTAATCATATGATGTTGACTAGTTATAATCAGACCTCTTGAATGATTAATGTGATAAGAATTACACTCTTATTGTGTTGAAACCACATTGTAGTACTATTTGAATATCATATGCCTTGCCATGTTATTATCTATGGACACATATGTGCTAAGGATCTTTTGAGCCTTTTTTAAGGCATGGAATGATGATGATAACCTTACTATGAATAATGTGATGGTCTTAATGACCTTTGGGCATGTTTGAAGCCATGATTGATGTGAAATCCTCTTCATGTTCCAATAAGGGTTAAAACCTTAGAACTTGTGAGAAGATATTGGAATCTTGTGAAAGTATGATGATAAGTGTGGTCCATTAATTTGCAATGAATGATAGCATGTGGTAATGTGATTAAGATTTATATCTCAAATGTTTTATATCTTTTGAAGTTGTTATACATATACTCATGTTAGAAAAGAATTAGTATTTGAATGTCCATTTGTATGATTTAGCCTTAATTCACCCAATTGGCATAACTAATTAAGTGTAACTCTAATCATGTAGTGCCCATGTGTTGGTATGTATGTCCTAAGAGCCAATCATGGGATGATTGGTGGGATGCATTAAGATTGATTTGATAAACATCAAAGGCAAGCTTCCAATTCTTTCTGTTTCAGTCATATGAGATAATGATAGAACAGATTGAATGTCTAGAGAATGACAATACTCAATGACGTATGCTTTCAAGTTAAGGACTTGAATGATGAGATCATACAGATGATAAGATTTTGTACATTCTTATTATGTCCCTAGTCGGATGTCATTGTGGAAGGTAGATAGACAACAATGACACACAAGACTAGATTGTGGTGTTGGTTGATGACAAAATCTCGTTATTCATGATATGGAGATATCAAACCAAACACATGGGTACTTGTTAGAGAACAAGTGTACCGAACAGACCCACCGTGAGTTTGACACACAGAACCATGACATGGTAGTCACAGTCAGTTCTCACAGTGATGGTGGTGAGTGTGATACTTTGACCTGAAATCACTACACTCAACACATGTTGTTGGGTACACTTTGACATCATCAAACACAGTCCTGAAATATGGGTTGTTATAAAGGTGATGATTGGGTGGCTTTGATACATGGGGCTTTTGAGGGGTGGGTGATAGATATGGGATTTGTCCTCCTGAGGGAGTTTGATATCCATGGCCACTTGATGAGTAGGATTGAGATAGGCGTGCGCACGCATGTGTGAATCAGTATGTGATATTGATGTCATACATATCTCCTTCAATCTACTATGAGATCAAGAAAGTGAATGAACGTTGACAGGATGACTGTTCCATGCCTTGAGTTCATTTGGGATATCAATGACAAAGGAATTATACATTCTTTGTAACACCATTCACGGATTGTAGGATGGAAAGTTGTTCTCCAACTTTCCTTTTCACTTGGGTAGCACTGATGTGCGACTAGGCACCTCTCTTTGCTTATGAAGTCATAAGTGTTATGGACTTTCACTACCAACGTGAAATGGGCCTGTAGGATCACACACATAGGATTTAACCTGGAGTTTATCCACAAACAATGTTTAGATTGATTACTAAAGGAGTTTAGTAGTTCAATTAAACACTCAATTAATTGATAGCTCAGTATCATAGTGTTCAAGGTGTTGGACCGATTGATTAGAGTATCAGATTGATTGAAACTGCAATTGACTGATTTTGCACAGTCTGCACTCCCAACCGATCGGCTCATGTGATGAACCGATCGGCTCAGGTTGGTGAACCAATCGGCTTAGGACAGGTTGAAATGACCAGTTCAAGGATTGAACCGATCAGCTCAACTGGTCCAAACAAGTGAGTTGGGAAAGTCAGGTTGGCAAGAAATTTCTCTTTGTTTCACTTCTCCAATTTGATTGGAACAAGGATTGGTATTTGGATCAATTCGAAATAAAAGAGGAAAAGTCGATCCGGAACTGACCAGGGCAGTGAACCGACCGGTTCAGAAGTGAACCGATCGGCTCAGGTGTCCCAACTGATCAGTTCAGGTGTGAACCGATCGGCTGAGGTCCCCAACTGACCGTTTCATGCATGAGACGATCGGTTCAGCTGGCGCAATTGGTTGTTTTGTGGAAAATCTTGAACCCTTCTACTCCTGCTTTAATCCTGCATTGCCCGGGGTAGAGAACCATGTCCCATGACCCTCCTATATATATAGGGGTATTGGGGGCTTCTCAAGTACAACTTAGAACACCAGTTGATCTGCAAAGTTGTCATTCTCTCTAGTTGTGGTAACCAGAAGAGCCCGAGCAAGTGCTACCCAACAAGGGAGGCACAACGAGGGAAAGACAACTGTAGAAAAGTGACTGGTGGCAGGAGAGTGTGTCAGTGACTAGTACGCCGACAGGAGGGTGCGACTCCTTCTGGAGCCTTGTGCGACAAGGCGATCGGAATTCCAGGTGGTCTGTGTGGACTACTGTAGAGGCGGGAGACTTATGTCGCTTAGAGGACAACTGTCAATCCTGACAGTCCCTGTGAGACCAGGAGCTACACAGACACCGTCCAAGACTGGAGGTGAAGACCGCGCAAGCCGTGAGGTAACATCACCGAGCAAGCCTCGGGACAAGGTATGTATCTACAAACCATCCTTCCTACTATATAGACGTTGACGTGATTCCTTTATACTGGGTTCAGGGAGAAGAAAATTTTTGTTTCCGCTGCCTTCTATGTCTCTCCCATAAAACCCAACAGTGGTATCAAAGCCACATCAATTGCTCTATACTTTAGGATTATCGATGTGATCAGTTTTGGTTTGTCGCCTTTATTTATTGCATACGGTGCGAATAAAATTGGATTTATGCATGTCCAATCCTAAATCCACAAAATCCCAAAATACATATATGATATGTAATATGATTGCACTTGATACACGTCGCCCTTAAATGAGTTTTGTGGTAGATGTATAGCATGGTTATGACCAATAAACCCTATGTCTGTGTATGGTTGAATGTGGTTGCTTGCATCTTGGTCTGCACACTGATTCCCTACCTCCTTTTCTTGATGTAACTCGAGATTTCTTTCCTACCTTTGCTCCCCCCGAATGTAACTCAGGGTTTCTTAATTCAAATGTAAAATAGGATAGATCTTTTATTTCCTGTTATGTCGAAGAATGGCAGACAACCTGACGCAACTGAGATGATTGGTTCAAGGCGTGAACCGATCGGTTGGCATTCTAGATGACCGATTTGAGGAACGAGATGAGCGGGTGGCGGCCCTGAGGAGATGCACGACAACCAGTGAACCGATCGGCTGGAGGTGCCAGTCGATCGGCTAGTGACACCCAACTGACCGACCTGATGGCGAGCCGATCAATCATGGAGATGAGTTGATCAAACCTAGAATGGCAAAGTACAAAGTTCATCTTGTACAGGTTGCGTGTGATGTGGACCTAGATGATCGTGATTCCTTTTGGCTCGAGGAATCACATTAGGATGGCCATACTCATTGATTTTATCATTTCACATATTTTCTGTGGGATATAGCATGTATATGATACATATTATATATTGTGGTGATTGGATATGTATATGTACCTATAAAACCAAATCCCTCATCTAAATATTAAGTCTTATACACCTTCCATTAGCGACACACGTGAAAAACTCGATCGACCAAGCGTAGGTTACGCCAAAGCGTGGTGCGCCGTCCATCTTGTGGAAGTGTGAAGGGTAGACATGTAGGATCTGCCAAAGCAGGATGCATATTTACCGTGTCGCTTTTGGGTTAGACTTAACTGGTGATTCTTAGAGCGTCTAAGCCTAGAGGCATGAACTGAATGACAAGGAGTTGTGCATGTCATCTATCTAAGAGTTGCATATGATGCAATTGTCATGATGGCCTACCTAAATAGTCAAGTTGTGGGCGATCAACCAAAGCTGACTCATGACTTGATGAAATACGGATCTTGACCCACTAGAATATTGTACGCTGCAATCTTCCGAATTGATGGTGAGGGCTATCAATTTGAATGAAAATAGTGGGAGCGATAATTAATTACTGTCCTAATTATATAGTAAAACCTTTTCAAACCAATCAAGTCAAAAAGGAGTTTTTGGACTAAATTGCATATATTTCCTTTTGTGCAATAAATGGTTAATCAACAATAATCACTTTATTTGCGATCGGTCCTTAAGATGGACAAATTAAATGGGAATAATTCTACGACTGGTTAGGACGTTGAGAAGTGTTCTCAATCAAAGAGAGAAAGCTCTAAGTCCTAGTTATACCAGAACCAGATGAACTCAATCCCACCACACCAATGCCTGAAAGAATGCTTATGGAAGCATATTGAGGATGACATTGATGTGGAGTGCTTAATGTTGTATTATCTGAACTATGAGTTGCAGAGACAACATGAGACATATGATGACTCCAAGACACTGTCAGAAGGGGATCCAGTAAGGTATTCACACACTCAATGTGATTGGGTATGTGGAAAAACCTGACTAAGAAGGATTCCCTCTAAGCCAAGAGTTGGCTATTAGAATGATACTACAAATGTTTCGAGAATCATACAGTTCATGATGAACTATGACATGAACAACTTTGACAAGCATTGACAGAGTTGTTGGACATGTTGAGGACAGTAGAGGCAATTATGAAGAAAGACAAACCCTAATGTTTGATGTGATCAATGAAGGGTAAGTCTTAAAGGCAAGAACAAGGGCAAAGCAAAGAAGTGTTCCGATGCTAGCCAGCAATCCAAGCCATCTTCAGCCTCACGACACATGGGGAAAGGGAACGAGGGAATTTTTCTCTATATCTGGAAGAACAAAAAGAAGAAGAAGGAGGGGATGGATATCTCCACCTAAGGTATCATGAAATGAACCGCTTCTGAGGTATATGATACCAAGATGGAGATCTGACATATATGATCTGTAAGATTTACTAAGAAGTGATGGCCTTTACGAAAGGACCAAGAAAGGAGTACCCATCATTGGAGCAAGTGTTTCTGCCATAGATAGGAGTACCTTTCAGTTTATTTCAGCCTAAAGGGCACAAAATAGAGTTGAGAACTTTATTGTTGCATCTTTTAGTGACAAGATGACTATCAATATAGTTGATGTTTCAAAGATATGATCTTTGTGGCAATGCCTTGTTTATCTTGTGGTAATTGGTATGCATAAGATAAAATGATATCTAAAAGTTATTGTTAACTCAAACAATGAATTAGCATCATCATGAGAAATTCATTTCTAGTTTCCATATGATGGATAAATCTAGACTCTTTTGGTTAGAGAGCCAGTAAGAGACATGAATCTCTTGAACATGATGAATCGATCTTTACTAGTGGTAGTGGGAGAATGATTATCCTATTAGGTATAATACATGTGATGTATTTACATACCTATCAGAGTTAATGCTAGTACTTCAAACGGTGTTTAGAGAAATAACAATATGAATATCTTGAAGTGTTCAAGAATATCATAGATGAAGTATGAATTTGGTAAAGTGTTAATTCTTGATGAGATCAATGAATGAAATACTTGAACCAAATGTTTGAGATCCTTATGAGTGATTATGATAGTGTATCATAGTGAGCTCGTGATTAAGGCATGGTGATGTCTAAATCAAAAGGAGTCATACTCTAAGGAGTTAGAGGATGATTATCAAATAACTAAGTTCTTCTTAAATAAAGAATACCCTACACTAATAAAGGTTATTAAGAATCACAAAGTGTTGTGAGTTCTCAAATTCCTTAACAGATACACCTCAAATATCTATATGATGAGTTGGTCATATGACGAGTCAACAATCTAGATGATATTGAGGAACTGGAATTTGAGTTATGGTTTATGACCATTACATCCTAAATGACTTCCATGTGAACCATAAGGTATGACCTTGATGGTAGCACCCATTGGGATGAAATCCATAAGTGTGAATGAGTATTAAGCGTTAAGACATATGGATGATGTTTTGAGAAGGATGATGCTTGTTGATTGCAACTTAATGACTAAGAGATTTGGCATACGGATACTAAAACCACATTCCTATGAGGAATAAAACAAGGATGTGTACGTGACACAACCTATAAGGTTTATGAATCCATTAATGCAAATAAAGTCTATAAAGGGTCAGCTGATTTTAAAGCAGCAGAAGCTGCAGCAGCCAATCGGGAATCCCTCCATTCCATCCCAATTCTTGTGTTATGGAATGTTGGGGGTTGTCTTACTCTAAGGAACGCCCCTTACTCCATTTCATGGCAGGGCGGTTTGCAAGGACTGCTGCAGCATAAGCGCTACGCTAGAAGCAGCAACTAGCAACAAAGCACAGCAGCAACAACCGGACCAGCAGCATTGTCTTACAATGGACTAATCAATGTGATTGATTGAGTACAAGAAACTCAGAGCTGGGATCTTTACTTTGATGATATAGTCAAAGGGTTTGACTGATATGACAAAGATAAAGAAGGGATCTGTGATTTAGTGGGAGCGTATTTGTATTCCACATGTCAATGTGAAATGAGATGTTCTAGAATGGAAATCCAAAGTGGAAATTATCTTTAAGGAAGATAGAGATGTTTCCTATGTAATAGGAATAGAGATCTATAGAGATAGTTCTTGAAAACCTCTTGACCTAAAAAGAGAGAGCATACATCGACAATCTATACTGAAGGGTTCATTGTGCACAGATGCAGTGGGAGAAAACTTGTCCATGTTACATGGAGTTAGTATCCCAAGGCCAAGTGTCCAATTATTATGAAGAATGGGAACACTAAGAATAGATATGGATCTATCATGTATGTAATCATCCCATTATATTGCATGTATGGACATGGCAAGAATAAAAAGCATTCATCGTGTATGTAGGACATGACAATATGATATGATCATTCTGATAGCTCGTATGTGGGACATGACGAGTGGATGTCTATCTAGTTCCATTAAGGGTTACTGGAATACCATAAGAACTTGATAAGTACTTGAGAAGTACTAGTTCTATGGAAATAAGGAAGAGTTCACTGTAAAGAGTTACACCGATGCGAACTTCCGAAAAGGATAGAAAATTAATCGCAAAATATATATGGGATATATAAAAGTGAATGTTTGTTGATAAATGGAAACGTTCCAATAAAGCCATTTAAAAGGAAAAGCTGAGTATCTGTGTGTTAGAGAACATTAGTGGATACTATATGGATCTGGACGTTCATAGAGATGAACTTATAGATATTCTGGTCATTGATAACAAGTTAGGAGTGCTTGGTCATGCAATGTGGCTAAAGGTTAGCAAAGGAATACTAGATTGCATATTACGGGAACTCCATCTCATACGTGTGACGTACAACAAAGAGATGAGAGACATGCAGTTAATACCGACTTTGGCAAGGTGTTGCCATAACTCACTATGTTAGCACTAGAGCATAGTAACACGTGGGACATGTTTGAAGATCGCTATGAATATGATTCAAGGGTGATTGACTCGCAGTGCAAGTGGGAGTCTGTTGGTATGTATGCCCTGAGAGCCAATCATGGGATGATTGGTGGGATACATTAAGATTGATTTGATAAACATCAAAGGCGAGCTTCCAATTCTTTCTGTTTCAGTCATATGAGATAATGATAGAACATATTGAATGTCTATAGAATGACAATACTCAATGACGTATGCTTTCAGGTTAAGGACTTGAACGATGAGATCATACGAATGCTAAGAGTTTGTACATTCTTATTATGTCCCTAGTCGGATGTCATTGTGGAAGGTAGATAGACAACAATGACACACAAGACTATATTGTGGTGTTGGTTGATGACAGAATCTTATTAGTCATGATATGGAGATATCAAACCAAACACATGGGTACTTTTTATAGAACAAGTATATCGGACAGATCCACTGTGAGTTTGACACATGGAACCATGACATGGTAGTCACAGTCAGTTCTCACAGTGATGGTGGTGAGTGTGATTCTTTGACCTGAAATCAATACACTCAACACATATTGTTGGGTACACTTTGACATCATCAAATGCAGTCATGAAATATGGGTTGTTATAAAGGTGATGATTGGGTGCCTTTGACACATGGGGCTTTTGAGGGGTGGGTGATAGATATGGGATGTGTCCCTCCTGAGGGAGTTTGATATCTATGACCACTTGATGAGTAGGATTGAGATAGGCGTGCGCACGCATGTGTGAATCAATATGTGATATTGATGTCATACATATCTCCTTCAATCTACTCTGAGATCAAGAAAGTGAATGAACATTGACAGGATGATTGTCCCCATGCCTTGAGTTCATTCAAGATATCAGTGACAAAAGAATTATACATTCGCTGTAACACCATTCACGGATTGTAGGATTGAAAGTTGTTCTCCAACTTTCCTTTTCACTTGGGTAGCACTGATGTGCGACTAGGCACCACTCTTTGCTTGTAAAGTCATAAGTGTTATGGACTTTCATTGCCAACGTGAAATGGGCATGTAGGGTCACACACATAGGATTTAACCTAGAAGAGGAGTTTATCCACAAATGATGTTTAGATTGATTACTAAAGGAGTTTAGTAGTTCAATTAAACACTCAATCAATTGATAGCTCAGTATCATAGTGTTCAAGGTGTTGGACCGATTGATTAGAGTATCAGATTGATTGAAACTACAATTGACTAATTTTGACAGTCTGCACTCCCAACCGATCGGCTCATGTGATGAACCGATTGGCTCAGGTTGGTGAACTGATCGGCTCATGTGATGAACCGATCGGCTTAGGATAGGTTGAAATAACTAGTTCAAGGGTTGAACCGATCGGCTCAACTGGTCCAAACGAGCGAGTTGGGAAAGTCAGGTTGGCAAGAAATTTCTCTTCGTTTCACTTGTCCAATTCGATTGGAACAAGGATTGGTATTTGGATCAATTCGAAACAAAAGAGGAAAAGTCAATCGAGAACTGACCAGGGCAGTGAATCGATCAATTCAGAAGTGAACCGATCGGCTCAGGTGTCCCAACCGACCGATTCAGGTGTGAACCGATCAGCTGAGGTCCCCAACCGACTGTTTCATGCATGAGACGATTGGTTCAGCTGGCGCAGTTGGTTGTTTTGTAGAAAATCTCGAACCCTTATACTCATGCTTTAATCTCGCATTGTCCGGGGTAGAGAACCCTGTCCCATGACCCTCCTATATATATGGGTATTGGGGGCTTCTCAAGTACAACTTAGAATACTAGTTGCTCTGCAAAGTTGTCGTTCTCTCTGGTTGTGGTAACCAGGAGAGCCCGAGAAAGTGCTACCCGATAAGGGAGGCACAGCGAGGGAAAGACAACTACAGAAAAGTGACTGGTGGTAGGAGAGTGTGTCGGTGACTAGTACACTGATAGGATGGCGCGACTCCTTTCGGAGCCTTATGCGATAAGGCGATCGAAGTTCCAGGTGGTCCGTGTGGACTACTATAGAGGCGGGAGACTTCTGTCGCTCGGAGGACAACTGTCAATCCCGACAGTTCCGGTGAGACCAGGAGCTGCACAGACACCATTCAAGACTGAAGGTGAAGACCGCGCAAGCCGTGAGGTAACGTCGCCGAGCAAGCCTCAGGACAAGGTATGTCTCTACAAATCATCCTTCCTACTGTATATACGTTGACGCGATTCCTTTATACTGGGTTTAGGGAGAATAATTTTTTTGTTTCCGCTGCCTTCTCTGCCTCTCCCATAAAACCCAACACCCTGTGCCATAGATCTATTTGTGTGTAAGAAATTGCCAGATAGTGAAACGAGTATTCCAAAGGGATACTCGGAGCACATACTGATGAGTATGCAGGGTGCTTGTCATCCTGAATTCAAGTGTTAGGGAGGATGATAGTGGTCATACCTAGCCCTCAGTTTGAGAATGGCTGCAGTCGTGTCTCGGTAATTATATATATATGATGATGAGATTGGAGGGCAACTGTGGTTGTACCTCAGATGGTAGGGTATGCGTACCTACCTCCTTTCACTAGTGTCGTGACCTATACCAAGGACAGACAAGGTTGTTAGCATCTTGACCTTATGTGTCGTTGTGGCAGACCCGTACTGACCAGGGGCAGAGAGGATCTTAGGAGTCCGACCCTTCCTAGATATTTTATGGCACTGATTTTGATTTAGTAGTGGTCAGTTGGGACTTGAGTGGTATTTCTGAAATCCCTCAAGGAAATGTAATAAAAGAATTGATATAAGCCGTGTAGTATACTGGCTATGATTCAATACATCTCACATTTCTTGATTAGTCTTTAACGTGTCTTTATATTATTCAGTGTTTACAAGATGATATCATATGACCTTTGAGTAATTATACTTCTTGTCAAGTTAATTTGCTTAATGGCTTAGTATGCTTAACATATTCAATTTTCTTAAATTGCTTATTCATTACTATATCTGCTCAGTTCATATACTATCAATCAATATGTTATAATCAATATATGTTGGAGAGAGTTATATCTCTCGCTGGGATTGGGTCTCACCCGTGGGTCACCGCATTTTTTTAGGTGGTCGCGGGCAACGAGGTCGAGGTTGCACTGTGGAAGAGAACCAACCTGGTGATTAATAGATTCAGAAGGTTGGTTAGTTGTAGATGTTAGTAGTAGAGTCCTAGTGTCATCCCTATACTCTCAGGTCTGGGCATGGGATGTGTTTTCTAGATGATATACTTGTATCAATACGAGATTTTGGTAGTATGCCAATGTTTGTAAATATATGGCATGTACATGTGAAATATCTTTTGTATGCAGGATGTGACTGAGGTCTTTGGAACCATATGTAAATACTTGTTACAGTATATGAGAATGGAATGATGGACCTTTTGTAAATGTTCTAGAGTTTGTTTATATTGTTGGAATCAATTTTAATTATTCTGCATTTTTGATTATGTGATAAATTAGTAGTTGATCGTGTTTTGTGTTTTGAGTAATCCCGTTTAGCGTGACGAGGTGTCACAATCAGTGGACAAACTAACCACTGATCACTACAACATGTAAGACATGTATCATCGACATCCTCAGTTGGTGTTGGGTACCACACAACTATAAGGAGTCTTTCCCATTGGTCAAGAACCCCACACCCTACTACTGCGCTTTGGCTTACCTCGATCTGGACTACCTCCAGTTAGGAAACCGTTTTGTCCCCACAACACATGCCTCATCCTGTGAGGATTCTACATTGTTCATGTAATCTAAATGTATAATTCACTATTTAAATTCATGATTCAATCATCACATCAATTTTTCTTAGTTTAACCTCATAAGTAGTCCTTTTCATAAATTATCAGCAATTTGTACTATAAACTGAGCAAGTGTGCAACACCACTTATCTCGCTGAATAACACTAAATTGAAAACACTTGATTCTCTTAATGCCCTATCCTTAGGGTCTCATTCACCTCATTCACATATCACACATCTCACGTAAGGACTTTATGCATTATAATGTTTCATTGATAAAAGATTGCTTTCAACAATTGACATACAATTAACGTATATATGAAACCCTAGAATTGAGGTGAATTAGGTCTTCCACAACATTCATTGATATATCATGCATTAAGAATAATATCAAATAAATAAATTCTATGATGTTAAAGAGAGTCACTTCAATAGATTTTATAATGTCTATTCGCAAATTTCCATCTTTGCACTCATCTAGGGTTTCACCCTCTTTACTGAGATATCAAGCAAACACTAATAACATCACATGAAATCCAAGATAATATTTGACATATATGTACTATGCATTCAGATGAACAATCATTCACAAACAAGGAGATTCAAATAGGCAAAGTTCTCTATTTAATTATATAACAATTTCAGGCATAACTGAAAACCCTAGATTTTAGTATGTTCTTATAACCTCTACAATTACTTTAGAAATTCTCTTTTAGATGATTTGTATGCATTTCTAATATGATTTTATCATCTGAAATTCATCACAATAGAGAAATAATCCATTTCATGTCATCTTGCAAAAGCTAGATCAAAAAGGTAGTTTAGGGCTTGTAGTCACATACTAAGTAATTGAAGATTATTGATGATTTAACTCATTTTCGTGCAATTTATTGTTTAAAGGAAGTACCCTCTCATCCTAAGGTGTGAAAATTCCTTAAAAATGCATCCCATCTTTGGAACTCTTGAATCCATATCAAAACCCTAGCAAATCACCAGTTTCTTCTTCCTTTCAACTTAGAAACCCTAGAAATGGAGATTTATGGATAAAGAGTGAGAAAAGGGGAAGATTTGATATCATTTCGAATAAAATCGGAGGAGGGGGGAATCTTGATATGTTAGAGAAGATTCACCATTAATGGCTATGCAAAGAAGCTAACCTCACTTGATTTCATCATATCTCAAATAGTGGAACCCTAGGTCAACATCTCGAGCACTTACTCCTATCAAAATCCTAGCTCTCCCCTCTATCTAGAATTTTGTTTCTTTGGAATGGATCACAAAATATGAGGGCTCCTTGGGTTCTATCTTGTTCGTATAGAGAAAGTTGAGGTGCTTGGGTAATTTGCACACTGACTCCTCACCTATATGTTATCTTATTTCAACATATTTTTCTTCATTAAAATGTTAATGTAATTCATTATTATAAGAGGTCAAACATCCTACAAAATTATGAAAATTTATCATGACATCTAATATGTAATTTCAAAGATCTAGTAGAAATTTTAGATAATTCAGATTTACCAATAAATAAATAAAAATCAAACACTACACTATTGAATACCACTCTCTCAGCATGGTCGGTTGAAATATAGTTCAACCAAGAAATGTATTCAAAGAACATCCAAATATTCTAATTTTTTCACTAGCATGAATGATTGAGATATACATATCATATCCAAATTTTAGTTAAATCTAAATTATATAGAAAATATGAAAAATCATTTACTACACTACTATCCTGATCAAATTCCATATTCATGTACTATAAAAACCCTAATTTTTGCCGACTAGGGTTTACATTTCTAAAACCCCAATTCTTCAAATTATATGCATGCTTAGAGTTCCTTGTTAGGTTTGAAACAACATAATTGTGCTAACATCATTAATCAAGTTTAAATGATGTTCAGTTTAATTAAATATGTAATCATTTAGGTAAACCCTAAATAAGTACAAATGCAGTCATAACACTATCTGTATACACTCTGAATCTCACTTCAATTATATAAATGTTTCAAATATATTTCTAATCAAATCTTCCATCAAACTTCAAATTTCCCTCCAAATTTCTTTCCACTATTCATAATATATCAAAATTTTATGCACATTTCCCACTAAATTTATAACTTTGCAATTGTATTTTATGTTTTCCCTTGAAGTTTCCATTTCCTAAATATTCCTTCTTTCATGTTTTCTCCATGCGTCCAAATACATTTCCCACCATATAATCTCACTGACTTTGTCTTCACTTAGATTTGGTGAAGAGAGAAGTGGTGCAACATATATATAATTTTTCTCCTTCATTTCCCTTCCTTCCTTTCTCATCCCCATCACTCTGTCCAACCAAGTAGTTTGAACTTTTTCTCTTCCCCTCATTCCACATCAGTCTCCCTTAATCAAACATGCCCTAAAAGATGATTAAGTTATTAAATAGTTTAGTGGTAAGCAGCTTTGTTCTTTTATATTACATTCTTATTACTCAATTGTATGTTGTGGAACAATTGCCATGTTATACTTGAATTGATGAATTGTTTTTTTTTAATATCTAGAATTGCCTAATTTCATACTTATAGTGCTACTAGTCACAACTTAACCTTAGACCAGTAGTTACTTGATTTTATGGTGGTTGAGAGTCCATATGCACTCAGGTCCCAATAGGGTGTTTCTTCTTGCTCTTACACGAGTTAGTTTTTTGTAGATATCAACTGTATGTGATGTAAATATAGATCACATGAACTACTTTGTTATATAATAGACGTTGATAGTCTCGTGGATTTGCATCAAACACTTGTGATTGAAAGGCTAACACATATAACTAAATCAAGTGATTGTAGTACTTATCTTCAACACCAATCTTGTTTTAAAAGGAAAACATTATTGGTGATTATTGATGAACCTAAACGTTTAAAAGCTAATGCTTTATTGCTAATTTTCTAGTGTCAACTCAATAATTATCAGAAAATGATTATTGCTGATCTTGAGATTGTCACATCAATGTTTGGAAACTTTTAAATTATAAGGGTAAATCTTATAATAATACACGACATTTCTTTCTTTTGACACATATATCATTAGTTATGGGAAGTAACAAACATCTACATGATTTATCAAATCTATTAGTAAATGTATCACAAAATCACACACTTCTACTTAATTGTCATCATCCATTAATTTATAAGAAAGGACATATTCGAGGAAACAAGCAAGCCTAACAATTAACACAATGATAATGCACACACATAGAGAAATATTAAAAAAAAATTATGATACATTATAACTGAATTGTACGTGATGCAAAATTATTTATATTTAGCTCAATAGACCAAAAACTATCCATGTGAGGTGTATTTCTCCCTAACCACAGAAGTATGGGCTCAAAGAATATACTAAGACAACAATGTATGCTTTCATGAGAGACATGTTAAGTACATTATTAAACTATGTACAATCTTCTTATTTGTTAAGTATCATAATTTTTTTATTAATAATAACGAAATTCATTCGAACTAAAAAAAGGTAATTTATCTCTTTAGTAGATAGCTTTGGGCTGAATGATTGTTACTACTTACTACGAGGGAAAATCAACCCACCCCAAGCAATTCCGCACGCCTATGGCGGTTCTGACCCTCCTTGGTACCTGACCTCGCTTCCCACGTTTGTCCTGTCTTCCTCTCCGCTTGCCCCTCTAGTTTCTGAACCGTAGCAGAGCTAAACTAATCGGATTTGGAGAAAAAAAAAAGACGAACCTCACGAGAAAAACTGGACACCGCCGTCTCTCCTCTCGGCTGTCTCTCCGATCTCCACTCGCCCACACAGCAAGAGCAGTTGGCAGTCAGCGGCCTACGTATAAGGGGAGTCGCAGCGGCTGCCGGAGATTAAAAACCCTAAGCGGCGGCGGAATGGTGGAACTCCCACCGGCTTGAATGGGACCCCGTGCCGGCGGTGCCCCGTCGTCCCTCCGTTTGCGTGGCGGAGCCGAGTTCGCCCTCCCCGGTGGCTGACAGGAACTACGGTTCCGAGTGGAGATTGTATTCTCTTTTACCACTTTTTTCTTTGACCCTGAAGTGAGATGGGAGTGTCGGAGGACGACGAAGAGGGAGGAGGTGGGATCGGAGTGGACGCCACTGTTGGGACAATCGTGTGGGTGCGCCGGCGGAACGGGTCTTGGTGGCCCGGGAGGATCCTGGGGCAGGAAGAGCTATCGGCTTCGCACCTCATGTCACCGAGATCTGGCACGCCCGTTAAGTTACTCGGAAGAGAGGACGCCAGCGTGTAAGCTTTCTGTGTTCTTCCTAACTCCCCAGCTTATTTTTTTTTTCTGCTCGTCCCATCGCTTGTGTTTCTAAGATCCTCAGGGATGTCACATGCCTATGCTCTGTTTTCTGGAATTTATGAGCTCGGTGTCATGTCTTTAGTAGATAGTGCCCACAAGCTCGTATCTTTTTGGTTATCTGTGGCACGCCCCATAACCACTTTCTGGAAGCAGGAACTGCACCGAGTTACTTGTTCTGACTTCTAATCCATATAACAGCCCAATTTGTAGAAGCATAGACGCTTAGTTGACTCCTTTCTTTTGATACGAAGACGGCCTTATATTTCATTTTTGTGCATGTTACTTTGTATACCTGGGAATTCATGTGCGTTCTTGTGCTGCAATAGTCATATCTGTTGGTTATATTGGAGATCTCTGGCCATTCCCTTTGTCGGCATATTTTGTACTATACTATCGGGCCTGCAAAGTCACTCTTATTATTTACTAGGTTATCAGTTGCTGGCTGCCTGGTCATCATCTTAGGAGGCATTCATGACTTAGAATATTGTAACCGAACATGAACAGGACATGCTTCAGATCTTTTTAGCTTGGTCCTCCATTGATGATTGGTTTCTTGGCCACGAAGAAGTCATTAGCAGTTCTGAAATTTAATATTGCCAACAATATCAAGAGAGCATAGGGGCCATTATCATCAAGAATAAATGACTAAAAAGCCAAGCATATATGCTTAGGTTGCAGTTAAATCTACTCTGAGGCCACAATTTGGACATTTTGGATGTGAGTTCACCACCACTGGAAACTTCTCCGGTCTCCTGTTCCTTTGAGTTGTGCCTGTTATCATTTACTTGTCCCCCCCCCCCCCCCCCCCACACACACACACACACACACACACTCACACACACCTGGCTCAAAATACTGTGGATTTTTCGGGTGATAGCTCAAAGAAATAGTGGAATATGGCGAAAACTCATAGAAATAGTTCATCAATTATGTAGGGGATTTAGATGATCTTTTTCTAGATCTATTGAATACTTTGGTTTTGTAGATTGGCCTCTTTGGTTAAAACTGTTAGTTGATCAAGACTTTGTCATCTTTGCCTACTAATCAGGTAAGTGCTGGTCAGAGCAACCCCATGAGGTTCACATTATCTAGTTTTTTGCCTTCCTGTTTTGTTTATGATCTCTCCCAGACATTTTTTCCTGGTATAATAGAGGATGAGACATGCGACATATTTTGAGCAAACACTATGCGAGTTACAAGGAAGATAATCAGCTAGTGCCAACTAACTGATTTGTCCTGAAACTCAGAAATACAACCGGGGGCAACTCGATTAGTTCCTGAGCTTATTGCATGCTTCTCGCAACATTAATCAACCTTTAGAGTTGATGGTATAATTACGTAGTGGTAGCAACTCCCAGTCCTGTGGTGACAACCAAAGCTTGAATCTTGCTTGTTCTGTACATCTATATGACGGTCTCCTATAAATCTTGTCTGGATCCAAAATAACAAATATCAGGACCAACATGTCCACTAGAGGTCTAAATCCTCTACAATAGCCAATAGGCGATGCTCCCACATTTGATGATTGATACATATTTGTCCAGATAATAAGGAAACTTGTGTGCTAGAGCGCTTCCTCTTCACTTTGCTTACTCTTTCATTCATGGCAAATACATCATCCCAGAAATTCACCGGGATACTGTCTACCATATCCGGAGATATTAGCTACGTTGTATGAATGTGCATTTAGGATTGGCTTGTCTAGTTTTAAGTAGGCAAACCGTTTCTGCATTGGATACAACACTTTTGTTGGATCATTTGGTGCAACGAGAAATGTGCTGATGGAGTAGTCACCAGATCCTCCTGAATCTGGACACCAATTTATTGACCACACTGCATGTGAGACTGTAGTTGAGATTTTGATGCTCATAGACGGAAGAAGTTTTCTTGTCTTATGATAATGAAGTCGCCAATTTTATTGCTAATAATCTTGTATGGCACGAAAGCTTACATGTGAATACCTGAGAGCTATTGCCATTTGACAAGGGCATGTCCAATGAGCTATGAGCAGATCACCTGTTTCTGGAAAACTGGGAACAAGTTGGGAGCTCCCTTTGACCAATTAGGCATCATAAATCATGGTTCAAGTTGAATGATGATGCCAAAGCTAGCCTCCGATTTCAAAGGTCAATGAGTAACTTAAGCTCAATTTGAATTTCCATGTTTGAGTCTTATGTAGCTCCTACCAACAGGTTGCAAAAAGATTTCCACCTTCTCATGTTTTCTTTGAGCAGCAATACTTATCTTATGTTGCTGTACATATAAAAAGAGGTGAATCTGCTTATAATCCATCTGCAGATGGAAAGAAACGGCCAAACAGAAACCAAAATTGAGGCTCATGCCTCACCATCTCTGCACGCCTAAAGCCACCACCTTGACAAATTTTTGCACATACCGCGTGAAACATGGACGGAGGCACACACCTTGTGACATTCTTGGGCCACCTCACCTTGAGGCCTAACCTCTAGTGTCTTGAGGCGTACATCTCTAGCGCATTACAAGCCATCAGCCTACCATATTGCTTTATAGTTTGTGGGAGTTTATTTATTGATCCTTGCATTACGTTGATTTTTTGTTTTTGTTAATGAAACTCAAAGTTTTCTAAGTACATTGTTCATTAAGAAGATTTATGTAGAGCCATTTTTATTCGGGCGCCCCCACTGGGGGTTCAGATTCTAGGTGCCCAGCCTAGGCAGGCTTCTGGATGGCCTGGGCAACTGTTGAATTTTGTTTTTCATTCTGTGTAATTTTTTTTTTACTCTATCAAGCAGCAAATTTGCTGCCATGTGACTCACTGTTGCTCCCCATTGTTAGCGATTTACCGCTGCTTGCTTATTTACTGCATGCGCTATGATTTTTTCCCCTTCATCAAGCAGCTACTTTGCTAATTTACCGATTTACTGCTACTCCTGTATTACTTGTTTACTGCTGAGCCACTAAATTGAAAAATTAAATCTCTACTTTTATATTTGTAAACTTGCTGCTGCTTTTATTTTGTTATTTCTTCTTTCCCCTCCCACTATTTTCTGTTTTTTTTTCTTTCTTTTTCCTCCATCAAGCAGTGACGTTTCTGCTATGCAATGTTGTTTTTCCTTTTTCTTTTTGCTCTTTATTCCCCCCCCCCCCCCCCCCCCCCCCACACACACACACACACACACACATATCTCTGTTGTGTTTTCTTTTTGCTCCACCACGCAGCAACTCTGCCGCTCTTTATTCCCCTCCCCCACATATCTCTGTTGTGCTTTCTTTTTGCTCCACCAAGCAGCAACTTTGCTGCTCCATTCTTCTTCTTCCTTTCAATGTTCCTTCCATTCTCTATTACTATTTCAGTCTTTGTATGCGTATTTCATTCTTTTTTATGTTAGCCCCAAATTTTGTTTTTGTTTAACTTCTTTTCCGTTTTGTCTCCCCCACATTCAAGCATGGTGAATGAGGCGTTATGATTTTGATTTTCATAAGAGAAAAGAGAAGCTATGAATGAGGAATCTTCAAATATCAAAAGCTGATAATCCCTGAATGCCAATCTTTGGTCCAATAGAAGACACCGATAGTTTCTTAAGGCCGTGATCAAGTTGAGTTGGCTTATTCATGATAAATCAGTAAATATATTTATTATATATTAGGATTAACCTAGCGTGTCTTCTACTATAATAGTCAGGTGATGCTATATCTGTGAATTATGTTCAGAAGTAATCACTTGAAAGGGGACTACAAGTATGATATTTTATCTAAAAAAAGACAAATACACTTTTTCTGTGTATTCATGTATTGTGTGCACATAAGCATACAGGCAAAACAGGTTCAGAACAATTCTGGGCTAGTATTCTTTTGTAGATTACTGAAGGTAGAAATTAAAAAAATATACTAGACACTATGAAGCCAACTACGTAGAAGTATAAAACTACAGAAGCGTGCTTGTTATGGTGTGGCCTGTGGGCATCCACCGCTGCAGTTTAGGTACAAATGGTGGATAATTATACACCCCTATTATGTTTGATATATGCAGCTTGCGGATTTCACAGGGAAGGTTTTGCCTTGGTTTATGCGTTAAGCATATTTCAGTGTTCTGATACTGGCATTTTCCTTATGCTGCAACATATGAATTTCTTACACTTTTCCGGAAAAATGTGCATGTAGATATCAGATTATTAACTGCATAAATGTTTTAGCTGTCTTGAAAAAGTGGTTTGCCTTGTTTCGTGATCCGTTTAAATATTTGATTGAGAAATTTCCAAACATGCGATACTTGTATAAATATTTATTTGCATCAATACTATAGTTGTCTTAAATACACTCGTTTTCTGTTTTAGCGACTGGTATAACCTAGAAAAATCCAAACGTGTCAAGGCGTTTCGTTGTGGAGAATTTGATTCCTGTATTGAAAAGGCTGAAGCATCACAGGGTGCTCCTATAAAGAAAAGGGAGAAATATGCTCGCAGAGTGGATGCTATTCTTCATGCTCTTGAGCTTGAGAAGAATATGGTTGATAAACCATCAATTACTGCAACTATACCTAACAACAGACAGCCTATAGTCTTGCAAAAAGAAATGAAAGCTGGTAATTCCCAATATCAACATTATCTCAGTGCTGAAAGATATTCATCTCATTGTCAGTATATATGATTGTTTAAAATTTGATTTCAAATTTTGGGCCTTTTTTTCAGAAGTGGGCATTGTGAATCATTTGCCTTCACACAAAGGATATATTAGCAATCAGTTCAAGCATGAAGATGATACTTCAGAGACTGCACCTCGAATGAGAGGCCTGAGAGATTTTGGGCTCCGAACCACTCCATTAAAGAGAAAATCCTCTCCATCTGGATTTGACAGTTCTCAGACTTCTTTCCCACTTGATAATACTAGACACAATTTTCCAGAGTCCAGGGATACAGTTGAGGGTGCAAACCATGTTGGAAGCAGCAAAGCATCTTTCCCTCATAAAGCAAAAAGATCCCTGGGTAGCGTTGCTGAAGATTCCTTTAGCAAAAAACGCGACAGACGGCGTCCTCTTGTTCAAGTATTACAGAATAGTGCCAAGTTATCTGGGTCTCAATCTCTACTATTCAACTCTGATATGATTCCTTCAACCATTCCAGAGGAAGATCTTAGTGCTTCATACAATGTTAGAAGGCACAAAGACGTATACCTATCAACCAATTCCAATGATTTCTACGGTCATTCCGGGTACATTCTTGATCAGATGCCAGCTTCACCACTTCAATACAGCTACTCTGGCTCTATGGGGGAACATACCTCTTCTGGGTTTGTTGAAGCAAATGAGTCCGAGTCCTCGGAAACAGAAAGTGATTCCATGAATCCTGATAGTGAGGATGATGATCCACTTAGTGCAGGTTGGAACTACGTCTGCACTCTTTTCTAGCCCTCGAAACGAAATCGGTTATGTTAATTCTCATATAATTTTCTAGTCATTCTACCTAGTGTAAGCCATACATTTTCTAGATTGCCGAAATACCGCCATTTAGTTCAGAATATGCTATCTGCAGTATCACTTCGACCGTGCTGACCATTCAGTTGTATTATGCACTGTTTCTTAATTGTCTAGAGTGCATGTTGATCTTGTCATCTTAAACGCTGTTACTACGTGCTACTGCATTTATGACTCTTAATACATTTTAAAGTTTTACCATTCTTTTAACTACTAAAATTGCATTGTCCCATAGGCTTGCACACCTACTGCTTAGTTCGTAAGCCATTCTCTTTTAATCTGCTTAGAATTAAATTGAACTGAAACATCTAACTCCCAAGTGCTTTGGTAATGTCATACACCAACATAGATAATATGGGTTCAGGATGATTATATATTGAACCCATAAATGCTCTTCATGCATATTAATTTAAATTTTGTCAAAATTTGATAAGTTTCAAGAAGAAAGTGGTTTTGGCCCCAATCCTTATTTAAAATAGCCATATGTCATAATTATTCACGTATTTAGAGTAAAAATCTTGCAAATAAGTTGTACACTTATTTTTGGTTCACTGATTTCTTAGAGTAAAAATCTTGCAAATAGGTTTTAAGTATTTTTTGTGTGCTTTCTTTCAATAATTTGCTATATACTATCTATGATATTAGTAAAACCATCACCTTGTAACCACAAATTATGTTCATATTTCACATACTACTTCAATAATTTCTAATATGTAAAAACTTCCATTGAGTATAAGCAACTTACTGCAAAAACTTGTGTATTAACGCTTGATCATTATCATCATCTAAACCTCATTTCCAACTATGTTTGGTCTGGCTACATGGATCCTAGTTTTACGTTCAGCTGCTTATGGGTCATGTTCACATTAAGATGTAAAGATTGCAATCCTGCCTTATAAGCTCCCAAAAACAAATCTAACTCTTCCTTTTCCTCTTTTTAAATCTGCTAAGACTGTATGGCAATACATCAGATTGGTGCATTTATTGGACTATGTTGTACTTGTCCATACAATTTGACACGAGCGTCTCGTAGCTTGTCTTCAATACTCACCACTGTATATAGTTAATTCTCATGCAATCTTTCATTGTCTTCCCACACATTCATCTTAACATTCACATTTGCATCTTGTTGACATCCTGGTTCTTCAATGTCAACATTCACTCCCTTACAACATGGTTAGTCTTATAAGTTATAATTGTTCTAATTAAACTTACTTTTTAATCTGAGAGCGTCCAAGGGATCTTTTAATCACAAACTAATCGAGTTGCACTCCTCTGTTTCATCCATTTTGTTGTAATCCTTTGACATACATCATCTTGAACATTGCATTCATATGCATAATATAACTCAAGTAATGAAATGTATCACATTTTGCCACATCCACTTCATCCAGGTTAGTAGTACCAATCACATAGTCAATGGCTGAAATTGCAATGCATTCACTAAGTTTTGCTTATGCTGGTATTAAATCCATTAGATTCCAATGATATTCTCCAAAGTCAACTTTGTAATTTAATTTGTCTTTACTTTCTTCAATCAACACAACAAATAAAATACACAAATGGATATCATAGTGAACATGCATAGCCAACTCTTTGAATACAGGAATGAATAAATATGGGCTCAAAACCGATCCTTGAAGTACCTCGATTGTAATAAAAAATCTTGGACTCTCCCCTTTGGAAATCCTAACACTCACATTTGAGTTATGATACATGTCTATAATCAAACTAATGAATTTAGGGCCAATGAATGAGGTATCCGATTTAGATGCCGTTTCAAGCGGTGTGGCAATGGTAATTTATGGAAATTCTGAAAGAAATTTCATTACATGCATTTGTGCCCGATTTGATGCCAAAATGGGTAAATTAAGCCGTGAAATTTATAGGTCTTATCTCTACACCTAGATGCATCATTTTATGCAATAAAATTTTATGCGTGTACTTATTTGTGATATAATCTCATATATTGGATATGTTGGGCTTTCCCCCACATATTTTACTTGGGTTGATAGTTTGCTGTTGATATAGACTCAATGTTCAACCATTTCATTGGGCCTAGGAACAATAGTGCAATCTTTCCAAGCCAAATAATTATTTTTTGGTGTAGTTGGCTTCCTAGTAACTAGGATGGCAGTGTGTCGGGTTTTTTCCAAACCTGATCCAAACCCAACCCAACCAGTATTTCGAGGGCCCAAACCCAAACCCTACCCAATCTCAATGGGTTTATTTTAAAAAAATCTCACCCTACTCGGACCTCACACGACCCAACCGGGCCTTGCCCAACCCGGCCCATATACGTAAATTGCTGGATTTATTTGCTGCTGTATGTTGTAACTATAGTATCAGGGAGAGACATAGAACTTTTGAAACTTTTAAAAGATTTATCACTATTCATTTACAATGATGCTGATCAGATGGATTATCTGGATACTGTTGCAAGCTGATATGACACCACATAGTTTACTTATAATGAGTTCAAGTGCAAATGATTTTCGGGATATTTTAAACATGTCGAATTGCTCCTTGAAAAGGGTCTTCATAAGTCAAGTAGAGAAGGCTCCTCCTTGAGTGCTTTGATTTGCTCCTTGAAAGAGGTATTTAGGTCGATTGAGATGGAGGTGTTTGCCACACGTGTGTTTACGGAGGGAATCATGGGATGATCAGAGTAAGGATCAACGATGCAGACTGATGACACCCACTTCTGTTTCCAACTCGCCACCTGAATGAAGTCGGGTTTATATCATATTTGCACTACATCAGATGGCTTCGTTGGGATGAGTTCTACAACGAGTCGACGAGCACTTCGACCACTTGGACCGGCTCACCAATGAAGGAACCAATCTTGCCACCTAGACCTGTACGACAAGCTCTTCCATAGGGTCAGCAAGGCCTTCAACCACACATTGGACCGTAGCCACTGATGCAAAGTGTTGGCCTCCTAGCTCTTTGCCGCCCACACACGGTCTGCTCTACGTCTAGAGCCCCATAGGGGGTGGCCCAAGGCATCAACGACTACGACAGTGGCATCCGTCCCATGATGCCCGACAACTCCCACAAGTGCTTCGATGAGCTGCAAAGCTCGCTCGCGAGGTACAACTCCAGCTGCGACGTCGTGCTTTGCTTCTGTGCGATACGACTACAGTAGTTCAGTACCTTGATGTGCCCACTACATTCATCTTCTTTACCGGTTTGCCTACAATTGCTTTTGGTGCGACGAGAAGAAGACTTCCTTCTTGGCTTGAAGAACTCCTCACATCAAATGATGTATGTAATAGAGGACTCCGGTAATGGAAGGCGACACGAGAAGGTGAATAGGGGAAGGTTGCGACTAGGGTTTGTCTAGTGGAGGGTGAGGACAAAGAGAAAAGGAGAGGAGAGGTGAGAGTTAGAACACTCAGAAGTCTCGATAAAGCAATTGCCCACTTGTCCTGTGGCTGCTTGAGGAATTTTCATTTTTGGGGTACAGGCACGTCTGAGAAATTGGCGTTACCGCCCGTGTTTTGCTCGAGTATGGCATATGCTTGATTGGGTGTGCCAGACCTGCCCTCAAACCCATTCAAAGCCATATTTTTGGGTTGGTTGGGGTCAGGTCTTGTTGGGTGGGGTTAGGTTGGGTGAAATTGCCAAGCCTAGACAGAGGGGGTGTCCTAAGGCATCAACGACTACGACAGTGGCACCCTCATGGTTTGATAAACGACCATCAGAATACATGCCGCCCCACACTAAAGAAGATAAAAAAAACATAAAGCATGCATTGCATTAGTATTTAATACATTGAATAGCAAATATTAGGAAATGTAGTGCAATTATTCAATTAAGATATATTATAAGTATATATTCTAGGTATGAGTACTAAATCGTGAAATCACCCCAATCCCCTTTTCCCCTCTTCAAACAACAACAATAACATTAAGGATTGCAACTGTGGAAATTTCCATTGAGATTTTTGAATTGTGCATAAAAAGCCTCAAAATCCATGGAAATTGACAAAATTTTATACGAAATCATCGATTTTTTGGTTGAAATTTCTATAGATGCAATCTTGGTAGCAGATCTCATCGAAATCAATACAATCACATGGTTTCATAGCAGATCCCATCATAATCTTTTATGTTTTGAAATTTTTGATGATTTCGAAGAAACCTCGTTCCTTGGCTAGGGCACCTTTTTTTCAAACCCATTAAAGCATTTCCTTTGGTATGTCATAATAATTTTCCAAATTAATGAAGATCATATGAAGATTTCTTTTATTTTTTTTGTACTCCTTATCGCAATAATATCCTCTATGTGGATCTTCCAGACATTAAGCCAAAATGGTTGTTTGATATTTGCATTATAGATCTAATCCACTCCCAAACCTTCATAGTGTGATACATCAAGTTAATGCCTCCATAATTTGTGCAACTCGAAACATTTTCCTTTTTCAAGTAGATGAGACTATGGTACTGTTCATTTACTCATCTGGCATTTTCTTTGTTTTAATAATCTTATTAAAGAAATCCATTAACCACCGATCTTCTTACTCCCCAAACATCAATAGGATAAATGTTTGGGTCACATGTTCTCGTTTTAAGCTTTTTTAGTAGATGGGGACTATGGTATGGTTCCTCTACTCATCTGGCATTTTCTTTGTCCTCATAATCTAATTACTGGAATTCATTAAGCACCAATCTTCTTACTCCTCTATGCTCTTCCAAACATCAATAGGATAAAAGTCCAGGTCACATGTCGTTTTGATTTGATATTTTTCAAAGCATTCTTGACTTATGATTGTGTAACTCGACGAGTGTAGGATATATTTTGTATCCATAGGGCACAAGTCTTTGACATTATTTAAAGTATCTTCACTGAAGATCTTGTGGAAGTAGTATTTCCATTAAATCTTAACATTTTCACCCTATATCAATACTCTAGTATCTTCATTCTTGATGCATTTCACTTGGCTCAAATCTGTTTCTTTTTCTTTCTCTTATAAAACATAATTTATATATATTCTTTCTCCCCTATTCTAATATCCATCTTATACATCTCTTCAAAATACAAGATATTACCTATTTGTCTGCTTTCTTAGCTTCCTTCTTTGCTAACTTGTATATTTGGAATGTTGCATTGTCTCGAGATTTGGGTAAGCTCCTATGCATATCTCTTTTTAGGTTTTATAGCCTTTTATGCTTCATCATTTCACCATCTCTTTTTAAGTTTTATAACCTTATGTGCTTCATCATTTCACCACCATATCTCTTTCTATGGAGGCTCACGACCTTTTGATTCTCTAAAATTTCATTAGAAATCCTTGTAACACAACATATTTTGTTGACTTTACAATCTAATATCTAAGTATCTTTCTTGATGAGTTCATCATAAACATTATTTCTTCTCTCCTTTAAGGTTCCACCACTTTTTTTTCCTGTTATGGTGAGCTCAACCATAAAGTAATTTCTCTCCTTTAAGGTTCCACCACTTGATTCTTCAATCTTTGATGCCCTCAACTCTTATGCTACCTTTGGTGGATCTTCATGTTAATTTCAAACCACCAACCTGTGTCGTATGGTGAGTTCTTCTCCAGAATTTACCTTACAATCCTTGCATATTTTTCGATCTACCTGCCGTTGTATTGGAAAGTTTGGAAAGCAGTTAATTGGCTACAATTGGGCGTATGCTTACAAGTGATAAGATGTGGACTCTCTTCTTAAAGTGGGTAATGTAAACCACTAAACCCTAAAGCCTATGCACCGTGCAAATGCAAATAATAGTTGGTAGAAAATAACTTCGATTCATAATCATCAAGGCATTTCCAAACATAATACAATTAGGCCTTTATAAAGGCACATAACACTAAACACTTGTCTAATAACCAAGGTGCGACTAAATATCTTACGATTAACAATGCCCATTGAACGAATAGCAATCAGGTCCCGAATTAAAATAAAGTAAAACTCCCAATGATCATTCAAATGAGTACCCCTTCGTATGTAAGTCCATACTATGTCAATGCACATAACGATTGCTTAAAAATAACTTTGGTTCACAATCATTGAGGTCTAAACTCTCACGTCTTAATAAAGCCCAAGGAACAAATAGCCATCGAGTCCCAAAATAAAATAAAATATAACTCTTGGTAATATTGAAACGCCGATACACCTACGACGTCAAAAATTAGTTTCGGGTTGGTTCGAGGATGGGTTACAAATGGGTCGATGCAAAATAACTCAACCTAGGCTGGTACCCACCCGAAACTCTATTTTTTCTATAGTGGTAGACCTATAACTGGATTTAGTTTTATGAAATGTGATCCCGAGCCGCTACCGAATTTCATCGTCTTATTAATAACTCATGATATATACTAATTTATACTTCAATTAGAACTTGGATTGTTTGATTTTAGCAACCCGTATCTGATCCGAATTGAAAAAAATTAAAACCCGAGTCACCCAGACATTAAACCCAAAAGTGACCCAGATCGACGAAATCCAAACCTCGAATATTTTTTGTGGGTCGGACTAGGTCAACTTCACAAGTTTAGATATAATTCTGACATCCTTGATTACACCTCTGTACATAAGCACGTGACATAGTCATATGTCCTACATAAGCTTCCTCGACTCCAAAAGACTCCGTTCTTTGGGTCGACACTGAAGTACTATGCTAGATGATCAACATCATGCGGAAGAAGTCATTCGTAATGGTCCATGTATCGTCAGGTAGCTAACAAGGGGTGATTGTTCCAAAGAGCTAGGACACGTCCAACAATGCCATGGCTAGTGAACAACGTTTGGTCCTCAAGTACTACATCAATTGCAATCTAGCCGCTACGGAGGAAGTCAAGGAAAAGTAAGCTAAGGCACCGAAGGCAGTGAGGCATTGGGACAAAACTTGTAAAGGTTCCAACATGTGGTGGGTGGGGCTTGAACATACCACGATAGGGGTATAGGTCTTGCACACTGCGAATAAATCACTAGACACTAATGCTCCAATCTGCTAACAATCCTATACATATGCATCGGGACCTGGATTATTAATTATTTTGAATGGGCTTGATGTTTCAAGCATGAAGTGTCTTTAATAAATTTTCACGATAACATTTAGGACGCACACATACTAGCTCATAGTTTCCTACGTCGAATGTCTAGAACCTGGGGTGTGCATCTGCAAAAATCTTGTAATTTTCATAATATACTACAATTTCTCGGTGAATCTCATGATTTAAATCAGGAATGTGCTAGTCAAAAGTCTCTGTAGAGTAGGAAAGGCGAGCTTCAATGGGAAACGTGGCGAGGTCAATAGACTAGCAATGTTTGTAACCACAAACAATCTCGAAAAGGCTTTTCATAGTAGACCTATTGGCTAAACTATTAGAGGCCAATCCAACAATCGGTAAAAGCGGATTCCAGTTTCCCAAGTGATCGCCCACAAGACTTTGTAAAAGGTCACCTAAACTTCTATTTACAACCTCTGTTCGACCATCAGACTGAGGTTGGATCTTGAAGGCCAAGGAAAACTTGAGTTGGGCGCCAAAGAGTTCTCGTGGTAGCTTAAAAAATAACTATCAAATTTAACATCACAACCAAGCACCATGGTGACAGGAAGGCAATGCAAATTGACTACCTCAATGAAGAAGAAACGAGCGATACAAGAGGCTTCAGATGTCTTACTACATGAAGCGTGCCATCCTGGAAAAGCAATTGACAACCACAAAAATAGAGTCATGGACACATAGTGCAGGGAAGGCCTAGAACGAAGTCTGTACTTGGATCTGTTTAGGGCTTTTAAGGAATGAAGAGGGAGTGTAGTCCCATGTTTTACTTTTTAGCTTTTGTTAATTGGTACACAATGTGATGACGTAGTGAAGGCTAATAAAATATGCTTGTGACTAGAGAAGTGGTCTTGTACGTACCAAAATAACCAACTAGATCACCACAATTTATTTCCGAGACAAGAAAATTTGAAGAGAAAAATTGGGTATGCACTCAAAGCCCAAAATTGTAGGGATGGGTAGAAGTGTTCTCAAGAAGCTCTGAGTAGATCACTCAAAAGTTAGGGCAAGAGGGGTATTGATCCTACGCGGTCAAATTGAACGACTTCGACACTCCATAGAACGAGTGATCGTTAAGCAATGATTCAAATCATTATCTGCTTTGTTTTGAACACCCGGACAATGTTTGAGGAAGGTGTATCACTAGCATACTTGTTAAGGCTATTGCCTAGGCGTGCCTAAGCGGCTGTCTACGCAGCAAGGCTACCTAGGGGGGTGCGCTTTGCCTAAAAGCCACCTTATGTTATTTTCACACATTTTTTTTGCATATAAATGATTTATAATGGTCTAGTTCTGTGTCCTAGTGTTCAAAACGTACATTTTTGTGATTGTTATGTGCAAACTGTCCCTTATTATTATTATTTCTAGTAATAAGCAATTCTTAGATTTTCATAGCTTGCCCTGTTGCCAAATTCAATTTCTGTTTAGTAGCTATGTTATTAAAAGTATTCAATACTTAGTAATAGATTAATCTTTATTTTTATATTAAATCTCAAACTCTTACACTATTTGAAAATATCTTCTTGTTTTGGCAATGCTAAGTAAACTTTTTAGAAAATGTAATTATTCATGCTCTTTTACCAAAATACAAATGTATGTCATTGAGTTAACTGTAAGTTTATTTACTTACACATATAACTGTGAAATAAATGTGTATCAAAGGAGAACGGTTTATGTATACCTACATGTTAAATGTACTAATATTTTAGCCTTTTCACAAGGCTCTCTGCCTGAACACCTTGTCACCTTGCTGCTTTGACAAGTATGATCACTAGAGATACACTCTTGGCATAACAAACTCTTTAGCTCTTGTGAGAATTCAAGAATCACATAGCTTTATGATCAAACACAATGAATCTCTAGTGTAAGAAATGGTGTCGCCATTGACGCAAAGACTGAACAATGGTGTAGAATTCCTTGTCATAGATGGAATACTTGTGCTTGGTGTTGTTAAGTTTCTAGCTAAAGAAGGCGATCCGGTGGTCATCTTGACTGGACATATCACTAATCTCTGCTTGTCATCTTGACCCAAGACATCACCGAACACCTGAAGCATCGCACGACACCTTAAAAGGAAGAGAAAAATTTGGAAGGTGAAGAAAACAAGTTTTTGACATTTTCTAAAGATTTCGATGGAGGCTCATGCAACATGTGTATGTTTGTCAACTTGTTATGAGAACTTGTTGAATGGAGCAATGATCATGCTTAAACCGCGAATAAGGTGGCTATAGGTGGCTAGTCCATGAAATCTACAAAGCTCAAAAATGGGTTTAGGATTTAGCAACTCCCAGATGGCTCTAACCTTCTTAGGTCCATCAACAATGCCTATAGTGCATACAATGAGGCTTAGGAAGACATCAAGATAACCTTGTTTTGAACAAAAGGCGAATCTTCAATTTTTTAGAGCAAAGTCTTTCAAAAAGAAGGCGGAGATGTTCAATGTTTTTTTTTTGATTTTATTAAAGAGCAAATATCATCAGAGTAAACCAGTAGAAACATTCCAATCAATTGCCGAAGGACATAGTTCATGAACTACATGAATGTGGTAGGGGCATTGGGTAAGTTGTATGGTTGACCAACCATTCTTATAATTCATCATGAGTTTTAAAACATGTCTTTTATTCATTAAAACTCTTTGATGCAGATTTGGTGGTGTCCATTGCCCAAGTTTATTTGGAGAACCATTGGGACCCAATCAACGAATCTAACATGTCATTAGGTCTAGGAATAGGGATATAATAATCGACAATGTTTTAGTGGTAGGTTGGCAATCGAGGCACTCTTCATGAAAAGGGTATTACCTCATAGAGGCTATTGCTCTCATGAATGCAACCCTTGATAGGAGGTCATCAACTTGGCATTTCAACTCAACATATCCTGTCAGGTTCATGCGATAGTGTGGTCGATTGGGAAGGCTTGAAACTTGAATCAAGTTAATCTCACACTAGATAGTGCGGTAGCTCATCATGGTGCTCCTTTGAAGTCATATCCACGGACTCATCCAAATGTTGAATAAGTTTAGGTGAATGAGGCAAATGACTAGTGCAAGTGCCCTCCTTGATGTACTTCCAGATTCACGACTGACATCCTCCCATAGTTATCCAGGCTCCCGCCTAGGCCACCTAGGCTCTAGGTGGTCCGCCTTAAACTGGGTGCCGAGGCTTAGATATCTAAAGTGGATGCCTAAGGCCTTTTAGGCCCAAATTAAGACACTTGAAGACAAAATTAGCATAAATTAGGCCAGAATTTGGTCAAATTAGATCATGTTTAGTTATTTTGGGGAAGAAATAGATCTAATATAGGCCAAATCAAATCTAATTTGGGCATATTAGGTCTGATTTGGGGGAAATAGGTCTGATTTGGGAAAGATGTCTTATTTGGGGGAATTAGAACTGATTTCGCTGAATTAGGGCTCGTTTAGGTCAATGTAGGACAAATTAGGGGAAGTTACGTCTGATTAGGTCATGTTTTGCCGAAATCGGTCTGGCTTTGGTTAAATTAGTTAAGACTGAGTTAAATTAGGTCCAATTTAGACTGTGTTAGGTCAAATTAAGGCCAAATCGGTCTATCTTAGGCCGTGACAAGTGTGATGTAGGTGAAGTTATGATTGATTACGCTTAGGGATAACAATGCAAATGTAGATAATGATGTACATATTTGAATTTAACTGAATGTATACACAAAATCATTTATATCTATGTAAAATATAAACAAATACGAAGAATGCCTAGAAACGCCTAGGATTCCGCCTAGGCACCTATGCCTCCTAGGCTTCCCCTAGGTGGGAAGGACCGCCTAGCCACGTAGACAAGTATGCATCCTCCTCTTCTCTTTGGGTGACCAAATGTAGGGGTTGACGAGGTGTGGATGGTGGAGGGACATGTGGCTTTTCCTTATGAAGGGTGTACAAGAAACAAGTAGGAGAAAGCTGAAGGAGTTTTTTTGATATCCCATTATAGGGAGAGGGTAATGTTCTTAGACATCATTTATACGATGAAGTACAATTGTTGCTTTTAACCCCCTTCCCTAATGGGTATCTTACCCACAACATGTGGCTAGCAAACTAACACACTTATCAGTTGAATCAGATTGACAAGTGCTGAGAAAGCCGAACGTTCTTTACCCTTGTGCTTGAAGAGGTAAACAATCAATTGGCCCTCATTGTGGACATCCATATAAAAAATCCAAGGGCGATTGGGAAAGATGTGACTACCATCCAGGGATAGAAGATGACACCAAATATGCTACGAAATAGGAATAAACAACCAAAGTGATTGGGACTGGTTATTGTTGTGTGATAGGTAACTCATGTGATTCACCCCATGAAACCTGTGGTTGAGAGTGAGGTTCATGTTAAAGATTCATACATTTAAGGCCTTGATAAGAGAATGTTTTGTGAGTTACCATTGTCAATCAAAATTTTGTAGTATTTTTAGTGGGAATAAAGATGGTCTGGCAAGCTGTAGTCCATTTCCATTCATCTCCTTCAAAGGAAGTCTTAAAACATTTATGACTTGTAGGTAAGACTTATGGTCTTTGTAATCAAGGTTATCATCGAAAGGCTTGGAGGCAGGCAAAAGATCCTCATACTCGGCAATAATGTCATGAGGGGTGGCTTTTGGAGAATCAAAAGGATAACATAAAGCACAACAGGAGCATTGAAACACAATGTCGTTTGTGATGTGGCAATGGAAACATTCACACCCTCAAGGAGCACGTGAGAGTAGGAAGCCACAATTTCTTTGCTCAGGGAGAGAAGGATGGGAAGTGTAAGTAGTGGAAGAAAGTAGTAAGGAGTTGGGTCAGAGGAAGTGAGAAGAAGGTCTGCATTGCCCAACGTGTGAAAAGAAGATCTATGAGATGCAACTTGCATGTAAGCTTCTACCTTTTGGAAATGATGGAACACACCCTCCAGGGGATCATACAACTGCGATTCCTTCTCATTTAATATTAGGGTGGAGATGATTTATAAAATGCGTGGCCAATTGCTAGGCCGAATCATTGTGAATCGTAGTTGTTGAGGTAGACGCCTAGGTGTCGCCTGTGTGCCTAGGCGCCAAAGGTGGGGGGTCCGCCTATGCCTTCTATCTACTTAAATTGACATTTGGGCGCCTGGCGGACACCTAGACAATTTTTTTTCCAGTTTATAATAAATGTATGTGTCATGTTAGTATCATATTTGACATATATAAATGATTTCATGTTTAATAGGCTTCCACTTCACTCTAACATGCTTATTTAGGATGTCGACCACTAAATAAAGACACAAAGTACCTTTTTTATATGTTATGTATTGTATATCATATATTATTATTATGCGAAAAGGGATGTGCCTAGGGGCCTGCCTAGGCGTTCTAGGCGCCCAACAAGGTTAGGCCACCGCATGGCCACCTTGACAACCATGTTGGGATACAATGACCTTTAGCCTTCTTGAACCTTTCCATGTCCTCTTGGATTGATTTCATCGAATAAGAAATAACTCAAGAAGTTGTCTTTGATACCTGGCGGGTACAACGCTCACATAGCTTGGTTTTCATCTCATCCAAAAAAGAGAATGGGAGGGTGACCAAGAGGCTCAGTGCAACGCCTTGCCAATATCATTTGGATGAACCATAGCCAAACAAATTTATTGGGCAATTGTCATGTTGACCCGTCAAAATAGTCTTCAAAACTGGCAATCCAGTCAAAGAACACTTTGGGATTAAACATCCTGTCGAACGTCAATGTATCCACCTTGTCTTTTTAGGTAATGTCATTGTGAGGCAATGGATGTGTCACATCGATACTGGCTGTATGGGTTGTGTGAGAAAGCAGGGCTACAAAGGGGGCATGATGAACATATTGACTATGGGGATTGAAATGTGGACGAAGTCCTAGAGGAAGGACCAACAAGAGGGTCGGGTAGAGCAAACTATGCCCCTAGATGGGGTGGCCTTGCGTAGCAGGTTGCATGAGGAGGATGCTGAGTAGGAGGAGCAGTTAGTGTGGGTAGGGGCATAAATGCATGAGGTGTTGTAGTGCTTGTTGCATGCAAGGGGCGACATGGCAGAGTGGTGGGTTGTCATGGTGGTAGGACAAGGTAAAGTGAGTTTTATATTGTGCCATATGGTATGAAGGGAGTTCCTTGCAGAATGAATGTAGAGAGGGATCGGATTTTGCAAATGGGTCAGTGTCGAGGTTATGATAACCGGGAGTTATTTGGAGCGTGGACGCGCAAGACTTGTAGAAAGGTTAGATTGAGATAGATTTTTCATTTTGTTGCACATTCCTCAGATTTGTGATATTCTTGACGCAGATGACTAGCTACGTAAAGAGTATTCACTCGGAGATTATTGTGCAACTCAATCATGATTGAGTCGATAGCTTGACCAAGCATGTCAAGTGTATACAAGGACTAAGATGATTGTAGGTATGCTGTCTGTGGGTAAGGGACAACATCATTGTTGGGTGTCTAGACTAGACTTCTAGACCTCATACCGACATCACCCTTTCAACAAGGTAAGAGAAAAACACTACACATTAGTAGAAAATTATGCTATGAGAACACATAATATCCCAAAACAAAAGTTGACAAATAGTTTGAAATTGAATTTTCTCATTGAACATGGTTCTTGTGGCCTGTGCATGTACATGGGTTGGAGCTATCTATGACGGTCACCATGTGGTTGGCTGTGGTGCCCTTTGGGAAAACTGTAGTTGGACGGGGCCCTTAGAGGCTACTGCTTGTGATGGTGCCCTTGTGGGTGGCTATTGTTAGCGTCACACCTGAGGTTGTTGCTTTCTACGACACCCTTGGGGTTTATGGGCTACTACTTCCTCATGGGGTGGTGACCCTTCAGGTCTCCTTGGGACTGACGCCATGTTATATATGGGAAGGAGGTAGTGGAAGAATAGCCTTAGGAGGGAAGGGGGGAGGGGGTGGCGGCTGTAGATGATGGGGTAGGTTAGGACTCAAACCCTAGAGAGACTTAGGGTTTTGCTATGGTGGTTGCAAGGAGGGTAGAAAAATCGTGGAAGGAAGGCGACATCTGTGGGGAAACTCTAAGAGAATCTAGGGTTAGGCTTTGATACCAACTAATGTAAACCCTAAGCAAATGCAAATAATAATTGATAGAAACTATGGGTTATCATCATCACATTATCCCCAAAAGTAATACAATTAGGCCTATATGTAGGCACTTAGCACTAACTATATGTCTAATAACCTCCTCGCTAAGGCCAATTTTGGCGGCATAAAGAACTAATAACGTTCAAAATCATTCCCCCCAAAAATGAGCTTTTGTTGCTAATATACTATGGCCCATTATTGTAATCATGACAACATTATCCTTCAACATCGTATCAAAGATAATTCCAATACCATTTCGATGTTTGTTAGTATTACCATACTAAGTTTTGTACACTACGTCTTGGATCTCTCTCTATATCTTTCCCATTTCCACTTTCTTTACTAAGTGATTTCATGTGAGAATAATCTACTCATAATGCTAGAAACTTCTTAGATCAAGTACTTTACAAACTTATGGTTAAAATTACTTCTAAGTTCCAAGGCATCAATATTTTCCTTTCATTTAACAAAGTTACACACTTAAAATTGTAACCATAACAATAAAAAATATTAGATGATTCTTCAACCTTAAAAATGTATTGTAGATCTAATGCAATAATGTTTAGTCCTTCATAGACTTGATGTTTCTTTAACCTTAAAACTTAGTTATATATTATACAATTAACATTTTTTTCATCCTTCACAAACTTCATATTTCCTTTGCTCACATTAAGATCATCATCATCATCATCATCATCATGTAAGCATGAATCTCAACCATGTTGGGTTCGGCTCTAAGGATCCTTTTTTTTCCTATCAGAGCTATGTTATGAGTTATATTCTGATCAAGATGTAAAGAAAATCTCTCTTTATGAACTCTTCCCAAGTTAAATTAGGCCCACCTCTTTTTTGGTCTGTGTTGTACATGTCCATACCATTCCAGTCGGTGCTCACGCAACTTGTCCTCAATGCTCCCACTTTGTTTAAGATATAGTCGTTTCCCGAGCGATCTATTCTTGTCTACCCACACATCTGTCTCAACAAACACATTGCGACGACACTCATCTTGTTGAGACATTGTTTCTTCGACGATCAACATTCACTCCCTTATGGAATGACTGGCCGATAGCTGTTCTATTAAAGTTAGTTTTTAATCTGAGAGGGAGATTCACATAATATTCCAATTGCACTCCATTTCAACCATCCTACAATAATCCTGTGACAAACATCATCTTGGAAATCTCCATCTATTTCAACAATCAAACTCAAGTAATAAAATTTATCACATTTTGATAAACTCACTCCGTACAACTTGGCTCCACCATTCGTAGTTCTAGATTGGCTGAAATTGCGATGTATATACTCGGTATTGCTCCTAATCATCAATCCATATGATTCCAACATATCTCTCTAAAGTTCAACTTTATCATTCAATCCATCTTTAGTTTCGTCAATCAAGTCAACATCATCAACAAATAACATGCACCAAGGAATATCGTCTTGAATATTCTCTGTCAACTCATTCATAACAAGAATGAATAGATATGAGTCGAGTGTTGATCCTTGATGTGCCCCAACTGTGGTAGAATTGTGGGCGTCTTCCCTCTAAGGATTCTTAATACTTACAGTTGAGCTATCATAAATGTCTTTGATTAAGTCAATGTATTGGATTGACAAACCTTTTTTCTCAAAACCATCCATTACACTCACTTGGGTGCTTGATCATAAGCCTTTTCCAAATCAATAATGAAGATCCATTTTGCTTGTTCTATACTCTCTACAAGCCTCCTTATCGTAAAAATATAATCTATTGTTGATCTTCCAGGCATGAAACCAAATTGGTTGTTTGATATATCATATATGTGTTAGAAAGCTTAGTCTGTGCCCAATAATATCCTCCTAAAGCTACATAGTGTGAGTTTATCAACTTGTTTTGCGTAACCTTGAACATTTCCTTTGTTCTTATAGATGAGAACTATACTTGAACATTTCCTTTGTTCTTATAGATGAGAACTATAGTACTATTTCTCCACTTATGCATCATCTTCTTAGTCTTTATAATCTTATTAAAGAAATTCATTAGCGACATAGCTCCTTGACCCGCCATACTCTTTCGTACATTAATGGAAATATCGTTTGATCCACATGCATTTCTCATTTTCATCTTTTTTTTGTAAAGCATTCTTGACCTTAGTGAAACTCGTCGTGTGTAAATGATATCTCTTGTATTCATGTCACATGAGCTTCTTACATTATTCACAAAAACCTATCTCCATTGAAAAGCTTATGAAGTAGTTTCTCCATTGGTTCTTCACATCGTCATCCTTCACCAATACTACCATCCTCATTCTTTAGGCATTTTACTTGACTAAAGTCTCTTCCTCTCCTTTTGTATGAGCCATTTATATCTATCTTTTTTCTCTTCTCTTCAAAGTATCTAGACCTTGCCTCTTGAACATCTTTTTTAGCTTCTTTCTTTACTTGCTTGTATCTATGAATAGTTGCATCATCTTCAGATTCAGGCAAGCTTGTATAAATCTCTTTTTTGAGTTTAGCAGCCTTCCATATTTCATAATTCCACCACCAAGTCTCTTCTTGTTGAGGCCCACACCCTTTGGACTCCCTCGAAACCTCTTGGTAATTTTTTTAATGCTGGAGCAGCTCACATAATGCCACATATTGACATTGTTAACATCATACTCCAAGTTCCAAGTGCCCTCATTGATAAGTTTATAATAAAAAGTTAATTTTTTTTTCTCCTTTAAGATTCCACCACTTGATCTTGCTATCTTATTTCATGTTAAGCTTGCCTTTGTTTATCTTCATGTTAATATCCAAAATCACCAACCTATGTTGGGTGGTCAGTTCTTCGTCAGGGATCACTTTACAACCTTTGCATACTTTACAATCCAGCCGCCTTGTAAGGATGTAATCAATTTAGCCACAATGCCACCCACCCACTCTTGAAAGTTATCTTATGAGAATCTTTTGTCTTGGAAGTTTACAACATGATTTTGCTTTGTTTGCATGTAACCTCTCTTTCTCGTTCTTCAAATTCTATGATTTATAAAGTCAAATCTACTGACTGGGGTCCAATTTCCTGGAAAGTGTGAAATAAGAGTATGAGTGTTTGTCAAAATCATATCATATGCAACTGCAAAATCTAATATCCTCTCTCCATTTCTATTGCCATACCCATAACCACCAGGACTCGCTCATATCCAACACTCCCACATAGCCATTGAAATCACCCTCAATAATGATTTTTTCTTACATTAATCAGTGAAATAAAAAACGGCCAGGCGGGCCGCTTAAGCGCCCATGACCCCCAGCTGCTTAATTTTGCCATTAATCGCCTGCTTAATCATTTTGAACAAAATCGCCTGCTTTTTGCCCGCCTCACCCGCTTTTTCCCGCTTTTTTCCCGCTTTTTTGCCCACTTTTTCCCGCTTTTGTTTAAAAATCCTAATGTAAGCATCTAACATTAATTAATTACATAGCCAAGTAGTATTGACTATAATATACGAAACTTGTATACATTTAATGTTCTATGATATAGCTAGTCCTAATTTAGAATGCATACTTTGTGTGTAAGCTGTAATAATTGGGTACTGCTGTAATGCATCTAAGTAAATATCCTATTGCTCTATTATACTAGTAATGCATGATTAGTTTTACTGATTTCCTTGCTGCTTTCAGTGATTAATGATTGGTACTGCTGGTTAGTATTACTTTAGTGATTACTTTAATTCAATAATTCATAGTTTGTTATATACAATTACTGATCTGCTTGCTGATTTTAGTGATTAGAGATGCTGATTAATAGTAAGTATTGATGAATACTTAGTTAATTACTGATTTGCTGATTAGATATGTATAGAAGTTCCTTATAAATATATTTTTTATATACACATACATGTAATTTTGTATAAAAATATATAAAATTTAGACACCCGCTTTTTCAAAAATCGCCGCTTAATCGCCCGCCTACCGCTTAATCGGTTACAGGGTGCCGTCCGCACGCCTCCCGCTTCACACTTTCTAATACATTGACATTAATTCATCCATGTTATCCCAAAAATCCTTAGCCTCCTCGCTAATGCAACCTTGGGAGAAGTGCTAATAACGTTAAAATCCCCCCCCCCCCCCCCCCCCCCCCCCCCCACACACACACACACACAAACCAAACACCCCCAACCACCACACACACACAAGAACAGTCTTGATAGCTATAGTTCTGTTGCCCATCCTTGTGATCTTGACCTCACATAAAGATGACACCTTTTATATTGCCTAAATGAGTGTACTTGCCATAATAAATGAGCGTATCTAAGTTTATGTATTGTGCTTGTCAAATTGTATGATACTTTTTTCACTCTGGCATTAAGCCGCCTCGAGTGGTAGACAGTAATACTAATAACAATATACAAATATCCGCACTCCCCAAGTCCTGTCTCGTATATGACTGCATGAGGAAAATATAATGATGCTTATCCATATTATGCATAAATTATATCGTATGATCTCATGATTGAACTACATATATATAAGATTTTTGAGTGATATCTCTTTGTTACATCTCTTCATATAGAAGACAATGGCAAAATACCAAATAATATTTCTTTTTCCATATTTCAGGTTTTGCTCAGTCACTATATCAACAATCAAGAAGTTTGGGAAAGCATAGCGGAATTGAGAGTCTTGCACTGTCCTCTCCGATTCAGAGGAAACATACAGGTGCAGATGATGTATTGATACCCAAGCAAGTTTCCTCAGATTACCACAGTGGGAATGCCAGAATCAATTCCACTGATGTTGGGGTCTCTAATTGGCATATGAAACGCAAGCGAAATATCCGTTTGACCAAAAGAGCCATGGAGGCAATGGATGGTAAAAACACAAAAGCTTTCATGAATGGTAGACCATATGAAAGCAAGAGTGCTTCTATCAGCAGAGAAAGGGCTCTTTTCGGAGGTTTCTACAGCAAGCTTGATGAATTAGATGAGTCTGAGGACCTCCTGTCAGGGCAACATGGAAGTAGCAGATACTCCTTTTTTAAAGGAGCACCAAAATTCTTCAAAGACAGTGCTGTTAGTGATTCTGAGGATGACACCGAGCACTTCAGCCAGTTTTATGCTGGTTATCCTGGTGGTCGAATGGAGTCGATGTTGGTAGATGTTGATTTGAAGGTTCAAGCCAGTTCACACGGAGAGCGAGTTCCTTTGGTTTCTCTGATGAGCAGGTTGGATGGTAAGGCTATTATTGGCCATCCTGTTCAAATTGAGAAACTATCAGATGGCTCTATCGAAAACTTTCTTTATAGAGCTTATTCAAGTAAGGATCCTTCAATAGATGAAAATGCTTCTCTATCTTTTTGGCGGATGAACAGAAGTACTTCTCTGAATCATGTTTCTCACCCAACAACTAAGATCAAATTGGCCGACTCAAATCCATACTCACCTGAAAACGTACAAGCACTAAAAAAAAAGTATCCCCAACAGGTAAGCTTGATTAAGAAGAGTTCGCATCAGAAGGGGAAAAATCAGAAAAAATCTTCAAAGAAGACTAGCTTAACCAACCAGAAAACTAGAACGCTCTCTTCATTTGCAGCTGAGCTGAAGTCTGGCTCCCAAAATATTGATGGCAGACATTCCAGAAAAGATGGTAGCATGCTATCTGGTTTGATCAAAGCAGGGGATACCGTGCCTATAGTAACATGCCTTCCTGTCAAGGTGGTGTTCAGTAGGCTGTTAGAGGCAGTGGGTCGACCTCCTACAAACCACCGTGGTCCCTTGATAGGCTCTACAGAAGAGAAGCCTTCATAATAGGACGCTCAGTTGGTTATAAGCTGATGTTCTCAAAAATTCTTTTTACAGAACGAGCGTTACATGGTGGTGGATATCGCCTATACTGTAGGGAATGAAGGTGGGTGACACCGAATTTGTTGGATGATTTTGTTTTAACCAGCATCTTTGGTGTTTAGTTAGAGGCCTGCCCAACCTGCCGGTGTAAAATTTATTCGAGAGAAGTTTGTATCTTAGGTACAGTTGAAAAAAGGAAATGGCTCGTGGTCAAGTTCTAATCAAGGTCAGCTGCTGCGTCCTCAATTATTTTTAAGACCAACGATCTCTGTAAAGTACTGGTTGTAAGATCTAGTTTGTTTTATTGCTCCAGTTGATATAGTACAAATGGTAACTTTCTTCAAATTCACCATCTAACAAATACGACAGTGACTTAAAATATTTCTAATAGAATGTTACCTTCTGGTGCTACGAGCGACTTCCTTCTGCATCTGCTAACAATCATCTGTAAAGTACTGGTCGTAAGATCTAGTTTGTTTTAATTTTCCAGTTGATATAGTGCATATGGCAACTTTCTTTAAATTGAACATCCAACAGATGTGACAGTAGCTTATATATTTCTAATAGAACATCACCTCCTGGTGCTACGAGCGACTTCCCTTTGCATCTGTTAAACAGTCATCTACCTTACTGGTGGGCCTTTGAAGCCCCTTGGTCTCATGCTGAGACCCTGCTATTATGTCAAAAACCAATAAAAACGTAGTTTGTAACGCCTGAGGCTGACCAATGTGACATGTCTTAGAAAACTGTAGGTTGCTGAATGGAAGCAAATTTAAAATCGGAGAAAGCAGGTCTGTGTAGGTTAGCTTGAATATTTTCCGCATTCTGTCTGTCCTTGTCTAGTTGGATAGTTCATTTAATTATCAACTTATCAGATCCTTAAGTTGTTTCCTCATAGGAAGCTTTCCTGAATTAGTCTCCAATATTTGCAAAATTTTGATGGATAATATCGGCGTTGTAAGGCCCAAAAAAACGGATCCATTTCGGATAAAGGTTGATGCGCCCAGACAACTGATCCATTTTGGATGAAGGTTGATGCTCCCGGCCATGAAAATATGCTAGTTAATGTGTTATCGAGGTCATATAAATGTGCTTGGCGGTGGGCAGTAGAGATAGTAACTACGCTGCAGCATCGTTGTAGAGATTTTTGTACAACAATGAAAACCACCCTATGATCACAGAGTGCGTCGAAGATAAAGTCAAATCTAAGTTTTGGATCAACATCTACGCATCAACCACGTTGCGGTTGATTAAATGCACCTTTATTTCTCGTTCATGTATGCTCTGGGCTAGATTCTCATTAAGGTTTTAATACCTAAAAAGTTTTTCTTTTAAGATCTCCCAAGTTAATTTAGGCCTGGCTATTTTTAACTGTGCTTTGTATCAATAACTTGCTTCCAAGTGGTGCATTTGTCAGTTTGTAGTGTACGTGTCCATACCACCTAGGGTGGCACTCATATGTTACTTCATCAACACTCGCCTCCCAATTTTATTTCTTGTATACTTATTTCTCAAGCAATGTTTTCTTGTCCTCTGCTGGTACCACTATTACCTTGATGACACCTTGCCTTGTAGCTATATTACAAAACCAATTTAATTTGAGTGAGATCTCCGAATAAATAACAAAACTTATCACATTTGGTATATCCACTTCGTCTGACTTGACATCATTATTCGCAACTCTAGATAGGAGAAAATTACGATTAGAATATCTTACATGTCTTAAAGTTAGTTCAATCTATTAGATTGCAATACCTTTGATCCCCAAAACCTACTAAAGGACTTCCCTCAATACTAGATAATAAATCTTTTCTTCTTCAAAATAATAAAAACCATTTGATGACCTCAATTGTCTTCGCTATACATTTCAATAAGCTTCCTTATGAAAAAATAACTTCTATTACTCTATCTCTAATCATGAATACATATTAAGCTTTAATTATATGATTTGAGTGCTTAGTATTTGCTCAATAATCCTTTTCCTTAACCACAACATGACTTATTATCTTGAATTCTATAATGTTTGAAACTTTGGTACTTCCCTTGTTCTTGTATATATGGACTATGGTGTTGTTTCTTCATTCGTATGTCATTTTTTTGCTATCACAATCTTATTAAAGAAAGTTATCAACAATATAACTCCTATATCCCACATACTCTTTCACTCATCACATGGTTATCTTCTAGCTCATTGTTCTTTCCCATTTCATATTTTTCAAGCATTTTTGACATCTAATTCTGCAACTCCTTGTGAATAAGTGCTATTACTTGTATTTATACCAAACAAGTAATTTACGTTTTTTAACTACTCCACTAAAGGTTTATGAAAGTAGTTTTTACAACGCTTCTTGATATCAATGTTCTCATCATCACTCCTATCGTCGTAATTTTTAATCCATGTCAGTTGGCCCAAGTATTTTTCCCTTTTTGTTATAGAGAACCCCCCTCCCTCTCTCCTCTTAAAAGAATTGTGTACCTTGGCACGTGTAGTTTATATGTATCCCCTCTTAATTTTAAATGTTCACAAAACACTAATTTATAATCCGATTTTATGGATGTGATGTATAGCCCTTATATTACAGGTATATAAAAATCATCGTAGTATGATATTCATAGATCAAATCATGAGAGAAACTGACAGTAAGTTGTATAAATTGTAAAAACTGTTGGATATATGATATATCTCATGATATCTATAAGATATGATTGTGATTTTTGAAACATGTCCAATCTAGAGTTATATGTACCGACATGTACACGTAATTACATATATCCGACATGACATGGGCTGTGGAAAATAGAGAGAGTAACTATGCTGCAACATTTTTGTAGAGATTGTGTACAACAATGAACCCTACGCTACGATCACAGTGTGTCGAAAATAAAGTCAAATCTAAGTTATTGGATCAACATTTAGGCATCAACCATGTTGCGGTTGATTACATGCACCTTTATTTCCGTTCATGTATGCTTTGGGCTATATTCTCATTAAGATGTTAATGCCTAAAAGTGCTTCGTATAAGATCTCCCCAGTTAATTTAGGCCTGGCTCTATTTAACTGTGCTTTGTATCAATAACTTACTTTGAAGTGATGCATTTGTCAGATTGCATTGTACGTGTCCTTACCACCCAGGGTGACACTCATGTAACTTCATCAACACTCGCCTCCCAATTTTATTTCTTGTATAGTTATTTCTCAAGCAATGTTTACTTGTCATCCTGCACATACCACTATCACCTTGACGACACCTTGCCTTATAACTATTTTACAAAACCAATTAAATTCGAGTGGGATATTCGAATAACATACAATTTTGGTTGCACTCCACCATATCATCCATCATGTTATGATACTACACAAACATCATTTTGAAAATTGAAATCCATTTCTACGACATACATAATAACAAAACGTATCACATTTGTTACATTCGTTCCACCCGACTTGACACCACCATTCAAGATTCTAGATTGGATAAAATTCCAATACACACATTGTGCTTTGCTTCTAGGGATCTTAAAACCATCACGATCCAATACATTTTGATATTCAATTTTGTGGTTGAATCAATCTCTAGACTCAACAATTAACACAATATTACCATTAAATAACAAGTACCAATGGATATCATCCTGAAATACTTTGTCAAAGCATCCATAGAACAAATAAATAAGGACCCAGAGACAATATTTGATGTACCTCAACTATAACAAGAAATCTAGGCGTCTATAAAGGAGTTGAAACACTTATAATTAAGATACCTTACATGTCATTAGTTAGTTCAATGTATTACATTGCCATACATTTTATCTCCAAAACCTTCGTAAGGACTTCCCTCAACACCCGATAATAAGTTTTTTTATTCAAATTAATACAAACCATTTGATGACCTCATTGCCTTCGCTATACATTTTATTAAGCTTCCTTATGAAAAGATAACTTCTATTGCCTATCTCTCATTATGAAAACATATTAAGCTTAAACATATGATATAAGTGTTTAATATTTTCTCAAAAATATTTTTCCATAACTTCACAACATGATATATAATCTTGAATCCTATAGTTTGTGAAACTTTAAAACCTCCCTTGTTCTTGTATGTATAGACTATGGTGTTGTTTCTTCACTCATATGCCTTTTTTGCTATCACAATCTTATTAAAGAAAGTTCTTAACAATATAACTCCTATATCCCACTTACTCTTTCAATCATCACATGGATATCATCTAGCTCACAATTGTTTCCCATTTCATATTTTTCAAAGCATTTTTGACGTTTAATTCTATAACTCCTTGTGTATCAGTGATATTTCTTGTATCCAGACAAGTAATTTATGTTTTTAAACTACTCCATCAAAAAGTTTATGGAAGTAGTTTTTGTAACATTTCTTGATATCAATGTTCTTATCACCACTCATCATTTTCATTATTAATCAATGTCATTTGGCCAAAGTATTTTTTTCCTTTTTGTTATAGAAAAATCTCTCGCCACACACACACACACACGAATTGTGTACCTGAGTACATGTAGCCTATATGTATCCATATTAATTTAACAAGATCACAAAACACTAATTCATAATCCAACATTATGGATATGATGTATACCCCTTATATTACATGTGTATAAAAATAACCTTAATATGATATTCATAGATCAAATAAGAGAATATACATATTTTTATATTAACATTAAGTTGTTGAAATTGAAAAAATTGTTGGATGATATATAGTATATCTCATGATATATATATATATATATATATATATATATATATATATATATATATATATATATGGTTGTGATTTTTGACACATGTCGAACCTCAACAATTTTGATTGAAATTGGCATGGTTGATTTATTTTACACATTCTCTATGTGTTGTTTACATGGTTGGTACACATAAGTTACATGTACCTACTTCCCACCTCTCTCTCTCTATATATGTATACATATAGAATACAACTTATTATTTATCTCTTGAAAGTATATAGATTTTTCCTCTTATCTTACTTTAAGCTACCTTCCTATAATGCCTTTGATATGCTGTACACTGATGATAAATCTACCATATTGTTTATATGTAGACAAATATACCGAGTTTTGGGTTTTGAGTACACATGAATTGTAATGCCCCTCCAAGAACATATACAAAAGCAGAAGCCAGTCCCATGTTGTCCACAACATCAGTCACTTGGCTTAGAAAAACATCAATCATAAAATATTACACACACAATGCACAGATAAATGAAACACCATACATTAACTGAAAAGAAATTCATACAATGTTCTAAAAAGGAAAAAAACATGAACTCTCTCATCTTGAATTAACCTATTGATAACATCCAATTTTGTGGATATTTGAGTGCCTATTTTACCCCCACTTTATCAGTTTAACACTGCTTTGTTTAGATAAATCTTTTTTTGGCAATTTTTGGAATAATTACCTAATTTCATCTCTTTATCTTTTATTTGCATAATGTCACAAGAGTTAGATTTGAATTTTGACAACCGATGGCCCTGTATCATTGGTGACCTCCGAGCTGCATTCTTAGAGGCCGCTGATCCTAGAGCTACCAACATCTGTTGGATCTACATTACCAGCAATCACTAAGCTTGGACCATCTCAACGTCCCCTAATACTCCCATACTTAAGCGATCGCCAGGTTTAAGGTCAACGACCACCAAGACGCTACTTCAATGGTCGCTGGACCTCAACGACCTCCAACATCAACAATCGCTTGCCTCAACAATGCAACTACCAACGACCTGCCATGATCACCGACCACCAAACATAGAACACCGACAACTGATGTAAATGTTATCATTAACAACCGCTGGCATCAACAATCTCGGTGACCGATAGACTACCACCTCGAAGGTCGCACCTATAAATACCCGACCGCATCAATGTTACAAGGGTCACAACGTGTGAGAGACGATGAAGTGCTGCTGCACCACTCAACCACCTTCAGTCCATATTGCCATCGATTCGAGGTCTCTGAAGACAAATGTATGAGGAGATAGCACGCCTATGCCAGCACCACGCACCGCCAGTTTCTTCTTTGAGAGAAGGAACATTCATCTTTGACATCCACTCTAGATTCAGATATGAAGAAGACATGCATCACCTTTGATCATTTGTGGTTACAGTTGGTGTATCTCCCTTCTCCCTCTCTAGATCTATTCATCCTCCTTTATCTACTTCCTCCATTTCGTCATTCCCTCTCCATGTCTCATTACACTTGTAAATCTGTAATGCTACTCACCACCATAGCGGTTAAACATATTTCTTGGTTTGGGAGTAGCCATTAAGGCTCTCCCAATATGTAAATGCTTATATCTATTGAATATATGCTCTTAGAAATGATTATATCTATACTCTTAGTCTTAATTCTTCACTTGTATGATTCGCTACCATATTGTGATGTTCAATTGTTAGTACCTCGAAAGAGTAATATTAACCTTATCTAAGTAATATGAAGTTGCATGAATGCATGAGAATGTTGGAATGCTTAAACTAATACTCATATAGTTTTATTGTGATTGTTTGTTTGCCATATCGAGAGAGAGACAACCTTATAGTCTAGATCTATCCTAAGCTCAAGAGAGGAGGGAATAAACATCTATGACGATTTCTTATAATCTTGCTAAGGGTATACAATGGGTGTGAGTATTGCATGTTGGTGAGAGACCTTAGATGGTGAAACCCAATCCAAGTTCTCCATCCATACTTGTTATCTTATTCCTTGATTTTACGTGCTTCCTTGTTTTGTTTCTTATCTTGTCTTACTTATTTTACTTTCCTTGTTTGTTGGAAGTATCATCATTCCATTAGGAACACAAAGCTTTGTCTCACTCTTGATTGATGTAACAAAGCCAAGGCTCTACGTTCTTAACACATACCACTCCTTGTCCCCGTGGATCAACCCCTATTTACTACATCAGACCCTGATAATAATTGTGGGGGATTGAGTGTCAGATTATAAATTTAAGAGTCTAACTACTCTAGATCCGCTACATTGATGTGTGATTTAGGCTAGTCAACTTTTTAGCAAGGCAATTGATACTGTTAAGAATCCAAGTCTACTTAACATACACCTATGCCTCAAGTTTAGCAATAGATTTGACTGTACTATTCTTAGTAGTCCACTATATCTAACTATCTCAAATATTTTGTTTCACATGTCCAGTTTCTAACTCGACTGTGCAAACTATTTTCGGTAGCCTGAAGAGAAGTGAATCGTAACTACAACTACCAACTATGAGCAACATGCCTCCTCGTAGGGGAGGACACCGAGGAGGAAATCAAAACCCAAGAGTTGAAAAATCTCAACCAGACCACAACTCTGATAATGAGGAATGTCACTCTGAAGAAGCAGAACCTGAAGAACCACCCCATGAGGAACCACCTCATGATGAGGAATGTGAAGAAGAATGCCGTGATGAAGAGCGATGTCCTAGAGCAAGGAGAAACATGAGAAACAACAATAATGCTAACCACAACAATGGTGATGACGATGATGATAGAGGCCCTTTCCTCTATGAATTAGCCGCTACCTAGGCCAATGAATCTAGGTTCCCAGTCATCATCCCTAGGTTTGATGCTTTGATCTTTGAACTAAAGCCAACACTCATCGCCACGATCTAGAACAAAACTTTTGGAGGCAACTCTCGAGATGAAAATCCTTACCACCACCTAGATGCCTTTAAAAATATGTGACACCACCAAGATAAATAGGGTACCACAAGAGGTGATTTACTACAAAGCATTTAACTTACCAACAAAATAGAAACAACTATCAAGGCCAAGGTCATAATCATAATAGAAATTCAAGTGGGCCTAGTGAAGACCAAGGTTAAAGCAAAAGTACCAATCAGCCAGATACGATGTCTGGACTTTTTGAATTTGCAAAGAGGTAAGCGACAATGAATGAGAAAATAACCCAAAGTGCTACTACCCACACTGGTGTGTTAAGCGCAATGCAAACACAACTTGGGGGAGTGACAACTCAGATGGCAGACATGCATACCCATCAAGAACAAATTGATTATTAATTGGCACATCTGTTGGAGCTGATTAAGAACCCACAAGTAAAAATACCCTCTAACAGTGAGAGTGTGAAAATGGCCACTCTCCATTTCAAAAAGGTTTTAGAAGATAAAAAAGGAAAGTCCATCTGAGGAGGCAACTTGAATGTTGAATCCCAACCTGCTCCTATCATAAATAGAAGAATAACCTAAAGTGGAGGTGTCTACCAAGAAGGTCAAGGCAAAAGAGAAAGGGAAGGAAAATAAGATGGCAAAAGAGAGGAAACCTGACTCAGTCGAGGAGGACTTTGTAAACATGAATCCCTATGCACCAAGAGTTCCCTCCCCATACAAGTTGATCAAAGCTCACTTAAAACAAAGGTTGAAAAGTTTATGGAAGATGTGAAGAAACTACAGATGGACATTCCATTCCTTGATGCAATTGAAGAAATACTAAAATATGTGAAGTTCTTAAAAGATCTGATTACAAAGAGGAGGAGGGGAGACCATATAGAAACTGTAAGTCTCACAAAGATGTCCAAAACTTTTATACAAGAGAAGAAACCAACAAAACAAAATGACCCTGGAGCGTTTACCATCCCATTCAATGTTGGAGATAATGAAGTGAGACAATGACTAGCAGACCTTGGAGCAAGCATTAGTCTTATGTGCCTTACTATAGCTCAGAGACTAGGACTTACTTATATGGGTAAGACAGGATTGGGAATTCAATAAGATGACCACACCTTCATGAAACTCGTAGGAATTGTGGAAGATGTCCCAATATGAGTGGGACAATTCTTCATACCGTGTGATATAGTCGTGATTGATCCTGTGGAAGACCCCACATGCACAATGATATTTGGGAGACCATTTCTCTATATTGGGAGAAACTTGATAGATGTCGCATCATCGCCATCAGGGTAGGAAATGATCACATCGATTTTCACATTCAAGATTCCATGAGAGGTCCGTCTCTCTTTGTGTCAGCCTATTTCATGGAAAACTACTATCAGTTCTGTGGAGAGGTTCATGAGGAAAATGCTATAGTTGATCCTCTCATGAGAGACTTAAACAATCCTGATCCAAGTGTTGAAGATCCTGAAGTTGTCAAGATTCTAGACTATCTGAATCAACTAGAGGAAGAATGTAGTGATGATGAGCAAGAGACCACTGAAACTACAGAATACACATCCCTAGAGAAAACACCTAAGGAGAAAGAAGCACCGAAGCCCAAGTCATAGCTGAAGTAACTCCCTAAAGGTTTAAAGTATGAATTCCTTGACGATGAAGAGAGGAATCCAATAATCATAAATTCTACCTTGATAAAAGACCAAGAGACAAGTTATTGAATGAACTCAAGCTCCATAGAAATTTCATAGGTTACTCTATAGAAGACATCAAGGGATTAAGTCCAACTATTTGTATACACTAGATAAATCTGGAATGGACTGCCAAACCTCTTGCCCAACCTCAAAGAAAGATTTATCAGATGTTGAGGGAGGTGGTTAAGAAAGATGTCATAAAACTATGTGATGTAAGTATCATATATCTGATTAGCGACAACAATTGGGTAAGCCCGATACATATAGTGCCTAAAAAGGGAGGAATGACAATCGTAAAAGGTGAAATGGGAGATGAAGTAGCTACACGAACTGTGATTGGGTGGCGTATGTGCATAGATTATAGAAAGCTCAATGCCGCCACCAAGAAGGACCATTTTCCACTTCTATTCATAAAAGTCCTAGAACGGTTAGCTCAACACTCATATATCTGCTTTATAGATGGATATTAAGGATTTTACCAAGTGCCTATCCACCCCAACAATCATGAGAAGACTACCTTCACCTTCATCTATAGTACTTATGCCTTTAAATGAATGCCATTTGGCTTATGCAACACACCCACAACATTCTATAGGTGCATATTTCAGCCTTCATTGATTTCTTAGAAGATATCATGGAAGTTTTCATTGATGATTTCGCAGTCTATGGAACCAATTTTGACAATTGTTTAAGGAACCTATCATAATTTCTAAAAAGGTGTGAAGAAAAGAAATTAGTGCTAAACTGGGAAAACTACCCCTTCATGGTGCATGAAGGGATTGTTCTCGGATACAAGATTTCCAAAAAAGGGGATCAAAGTCGATCTAAGAAAGGTAGAAGCTATGTCCAAACTCCTACTTCCTAAAGATATGACTAGAGTAAGGAGTTTTCTGGAGCACATTGGTTACTACAAGAGGTTTATTGAAGACTTTTCTAAGATTGAAGAACCCCTATCTAGTCTCCTCATGAAAGACGCTGTGTTTAATTTTACAGATGAAAGCCTTAAAGCACTCGAGACTCTAAAAATTCTTTACAATAGCTTCGATCCTGCAAGATCTAGATTGGGAGCTACCTTTTGAGATAGTGTGTGACACAAGTGACTGCTATTGGAGCCATTCTTGGACAAATAAAGGATAGAAAGAACCGCACACTATACTGTGCCATCAAAACCCTTGATGATGACCGATTCAATTACACGACCACCGAGAAGGAAATGCTAGCAATAGTATTTTCTTTTGAAAAATTCAGGTCCAATTTGATAGGGTCAAAGGTCAAGGTGTACACATACCATGGAGCCATCAAGTACTCAATGCAGAATAAGGATACTAAGCCTAGACTCATGCAGTGGGCTCTATTATTGTAAGAATTTGACAATGAAATCATAGACAAGAAAGGGATGGAACATTTTGTTGCCGACCACTTGTCAAGAATCATAGTTGCTGAAAAGGATCCTTTACCTATCAATGACAATTATGCCAATGAAGCCCTGATGATGGAAAATCTATTGAGCACATCTTACCTTGGTTTGACAACATCTGTAACTATTTAGCGTGCCAAAAACTGCCACCTGACATCACCTACAACCAAAATAAAGATATTTTTTGATCTAAAAAATTACTATTGGGATGATCCTCTCCTCTTTAGGAGATGTGTTGAAAACCTAGACCGTAGATGTGTCCCAGAAGAGGAAGTACCCAAAATACTCTTTATATGCCATTCTTCAGCTTATGGTGGGCCATGTTGGAGGAGAAAGAACAACAATGAAGGTCCTACAATATGGATTCTACTAGCCCACACTATTGAATGATTCTCATGCCTATGTAAAGGCATGTAATGAATGCCAAAGAATAAGAAACATTTCTAGAAGAAATGAAATGCCAATATCAGTATGGATTGAGGTGGAGATTTTTAATGTTTGGGGGTTAGACTGCATGGTACCGTTCCCATCAACTAGAGGCAACCAATACATCTTGGTTGCAGTCGATTACATATCTAAGTGGGTGGAACCAGTAGGTACCCCCACTTGTGACTTGAAAGTCATGATCAGATTATTTGAAAAGGTCATCTTTCCTAGGTTTGGTGTCTCATGCACCGTTATTAGTGACAGAGGATCCCACTTCAGGGAGAGACGATTTGAAACCTTGCAGAAGAAATATGAAGGAATAAGGTAGCCACAGTGTATCACCCGCAAACATCTAGACATCTATAAGTTTCAAATCAACAAATCAAGTAGGCCCTGAAGAAAATAGTTAGTTGCACCTAGAAAGATTGGTCAATGAAGAAAGATGATGCATTATGGGTGTACCATACCACCTATAAAACCCCATTAGGGAACACTCCCTACTGACTGATTTATGGGAAGTCCTGTCATATACTAGTGGAATTGGATCATAAAGCCTTATGGGAAATCAAATTCTTGAATATGAACCTAACTCTAACTAGCAAGGAAAGATTGCTTCAACTTCAAGAATTGGAAGAGTTGAGGCTACATGCCTATGAAAATGCAAGAATCCATAAGTAAAGGAAAAAAGTGTGGCATGATGCCCACTTGAAGAAGAAGGATGTGTCAGAAGGGGACAAAGTCCTCTTGTTCAATTTGAGCATCATGCTTTTCCAAGGCAAGCTCAAATCAAGATAGTTTGGACCCTTCACTGTATCAAAAATATACCCATAAGGAATGATGGAGATTTGCAGTGAAAAGTCTGGAACCTTTAAGGTAGATGGACATAGGATTAAGCGATATTACAAAGATGAAGCATTCATAAGAAGAGCGGATATCCAATTAGTGGAACCCCCCACATGCCCCACCAATGGAGGTCTGACAAAGCAAAGCAAATAAAGTCAAGCTAAAGACTATAAACTAGCACTTCTTGGGAGGCAACCCAAGGATTCCGTGACACGTTCTCTTAGTCTTTAGTTGTTTTATTTTCTTTCATTGATTAGATTTTCCTAATTGTTAAAATGTCATCAAAATTTTGGGCAATTTACCTTATTTCTTAATTTCTAGTGTATATAGAATAAAGTTGAAGATGAATTTCATGCATGCGACATGATTTTAGGGACCAATTCAGGCCAAGGTTGGATAAAACTTGTTTACCTCTGAGATTAAAAAATTCCCAACAACCGTTGAGGTTCCTAGGACTCAATGGCCCCCAGACTACCTAAAATTCTCAGTGACTACCAAAATTTGCATTCAACATCAAGACAACTCAAAACCAACCACCACTGAGATTCAAAATTTCAGCAATCACTGGTGGTCCTAAGAGATCAATCAACAACCACTGAGCTTTGAACTTTTCAACAATTGCTAACATTGCATAGAATCTTAGAGACCACCGAGTCCTTTGAAACTTGGGCAACCACCAAACACCCAAGGGTTATAACCCAATACATCAACCAATATATTCTCATTCTAACTCTAAATGGCTAACAAAGCTCAAGTGAATTTCACTAGCAGTTAGAGAGAACTCTAGATGACAACACAAGGAACCAAACGTCACTGCTAATGCCTAAAGCACTCTCTCCCTCCACTGGAGTGCTAGTATGATGCTGGAGTCTCTGAGTTGCAGGTACTTCATTTACAAACCAACCACTAATGGACGATAGCCCTAGACTCTTACTTCTCATTCAACCCTCCTGTGCTAATTCAACACCTAAGTCCCTTACTATAGTGTGATTAGGGTTTTAATAGAGATTTCCTCTCTTCTTATTTCTTCATCCTTCGATTAAATTTCCAGATCCCTTGCTCACGTGTGAGAGGCAAACAATCTCTTCACAAAACGTCTAGTCTTCCTAGAGATTTTGGGGTGCATTTTTAGTGACCACAAAGTATCCCAGTGACCGTTGATATTTCAAAGATTTTTTTTAGCAACCTCCTAGGAACAATTTTTCAACGATCACCTCAGTTTGTAATTAAGAGTTTCCATGCGGACGCCGAGCTTTCAAAAATCTTAGCATTCACTGAAGTTTTGAGTTTTTTAGTGATCACTAAAAATTGTTAGTCTAACTAAATATGTCATCAATCCTACTTCCCTCTTACCCAACCTGTTCAGTACTAGTTACTGACTCCCTTACAACCCTATTTTAGTCTGTTGAGTGCAACTAACCTCCCTCTACTAATAATTTTTTTATAAGTCTTTTTTTATAAGTCAAGCAGGATGTCATCATCGATTTCTAACTCACTAAACAAGAATGATACATCACTAGTTGGGATCGAGGAAGCGATCAAAATCATCAAAAAGGTCTTAAATGCACATCCAGACATGCCTGAGGATAAGAGAGTGCAACTACAATTGCAGAAAGAACACTATGAACTCTTGCTAGGACATGAGTCAACCGAGTTAGAAGAGGAATCACATCAGTTTGAAGTGACATACATGTATGAATATGTTCCTTCTGAGGAAGAAACTAAGGCCAAAGGAAAGTAGAAGGCAACATGAGAAACTCTGGAAGGCCCAGTATATAAGAAGAAGGAGGTAGAAATAAAGACTAAACCACATAATGGAAGGGCATCATCATCAAACACATCAGTAGAAACCACATCTAGCAAGACACATATGCCAATTTATGGCAGATGCAAACAAATGGAAGAGATGTTCAAGCCTAGAAATCAAGAGCATCTGGAAAAATACAAGCTGTTCATGAAAACCAAAACTTTCAAACCAACCGATACATGGACAAATATGACCTCCGATAGTTGGGACTCAATGAACAAGTTGTGGAGTTCTTGAAGGGAGAGAACCTCCACATCATCTGCATGAACCTCCAACACTCCTACACTAACCTTGCCGCTAAATTTATGTCATCTCTGACAAAGGTGCCTCTTGAAGACAGAGAAAAAGATGATGTGGGAGGGGAGTAGACTACAAGTCCGTATGATGGGCAAAGATTACTTTCTGACTAAGAAGATACCGAATGCGATATTTACTGAAATAGAGGAGAAATCTAGCGCCATCATGGCTGCAAGGTATGACAGAGACACCATAGGATTCAACAACCATAAAATCTGGTAAAGGATCACATGAGAGTCAAAGCACAACCAGGCTCCTCAAAGGCATCATAGATTCCCTCTTACTTCATTAGAGTGATCCGGAAGATCATTGACAACATTGTGTTTGTAGGATCTAAAATTGGAAACATATCTAGAAGGGACTTCTTCTTGATCCGGTCTATGCTTGATAAAAGGCCAGTCAACATCGAAAGACTACTAATTTAAAAACTATCTACAACTTCTCAATCAGATGGAACAAAAGAATTTTGCATGGGAAGGCACATCACATCGATAGCATTCTATTACCTTGACCTAGAAGAACTAAGAAGTCAAGGAAACCAAAGGAATTGGTCTGATTGACATCTAATATCTTATCACATCTGGGATAATTACACAAAAATGGGATAAATTCTTTTATAAGAAAGCAAAATCATACGTTCTACTTCCTCTCCCTGAGATGAGCCATTATGATGCTCACATGCTGATTATCTCCAGAGGCAATATTGATAAGATGTTATCTAGTACCATCAGAAGACCTAAGGATGAACTCACCAACCCTGTGAATGAATCACTCAAGGAACTAGAAAGAATTATAAAACCAACACGGAGAGAAAAAGTGGCAATCAAACCCTTGCAAGGTAGTTCCAAAGAAGCCATGATCAAAACTGGAATCTACCACCCCATAAGAGAAGGGTGCAACAAGAATAGAGCATCTGATACTAGTAGAACAAGCTACCCTCGACACCAATGAAGAATTCGTCGATGCCTTCACCGCCCAACTGTCTTCACCTATGGACACAAGAAGGACAGAGGTACATGATACAAAGTGAACAACCAAAGGCCTCATATGATGACCAGATGAAGGAAACCACTATAGAAGAGCAAGTGAAAGAACCAAAAACCACTGATAATGCAAGTGTAGAACAACCATTGGATCATGAGCAACCCACTTCATCTCCACATCAAACAAAGAAAGTGACACTTCTGCAAATGATGAATGCAACAGATGCGACAACAAAACCCACGCATAAACAACGATGAACAACAAGCCTTGGGAAAGAACTAGGAAGTCAGTTTGATGCCATGTGTGAGAAAATTCAAAACTCTTCTTCTCACTCATTAAATATTTCATCTATCCTACAAGCACTAACTACATAGGTTGAAAAACTAGACACGAGAATCACACCTCTCCCACAATTTATGTAGGATATTCTCACCAACCAAAGATCAATGATACAGACAACGACGACGGGGATGGTAGAACTTAGAAGGGAGAGGGACAAGATGTAGAAAGATAGGGACGTGATGCCCAAGGAGTACAAAGAATTCCTACAAGCTATGGAGGAAGAACAAAGACTCTAGGAGGAGAGGCGAGCAAGGAAAAGATCCAAACAAATTGTCAACAATTCACCCCCAGAGATGTCCTCGAGCCCGTCCAACTCGGTCCCAAACAAGGAGGAAGAAGCTGACAACTTTCCCTCTGCACATGAAAAGATTCATCATGAAAAACATTACAATGAAGAGCACATGCAGACAACCAACCCCCACAATATGGTGCATGATTTCAATTTGAAAATTTTCACCAATAGAAGACAACCCTCCTAAAGAGGATGACCCAGGTGAAGAGGACCCATCCAAGCAGGGGGAGAATAACAATTAAAAATCCACGAGCTATGAGGAATCTATAGTTACACGATATCTGGACAAATTAAAGATAGGCATGGACATCTGCAACATCTAGTTACAGTTCAATGATCACAACAAACACAATGACATCGTCTGTGATGGAAAGATAGAAGCCACACTTGCTAAATTGGGGATGACAATGCTCGAAAAAATGCAAATAGAACCTACACCCCCAGAATATACTACAAGAAACATCCCAACAGAGCCCCCATATGAAATCCTAGGAGTGAATGTTCTTTAAGCAAAGGAAGCAATACATGAACCAATTTTGGTGGTACCAGCAACAACAGTTGGGGAAGGAACCTCGGGTGAAGATGAAGGTGAACTCACCTACTTATTTCTAGGCATTCCACCCATAGAACCCCCACCTCTAGAAGAAATGGAACAAGGCTTGATGCCTTCACCACTCCCTTGCAAGCTGACATGAATGGACATGTTATATGTGTCCCAAATATAATGCAAAGACACCCACATTCTCACAGGCATCCTAGATGAAGATCAGTCCAACACAGATACTATATACAACAACAATAGGAGGATACTAGCTAGAGAAAGTTTTAGAGGGATCTTCCTAAAGAGAGCCAGAGTCCATAAATGCCTATTCAAGATGCTCCGTGCAATTGTGCTGAAGAAGTTCTTGCATGTTGAAAAAGTGTATCCTGTCTTCAACAGTACAACCATCCTGGAAAAGTGGCTATACAAGGGTTAATTTGATTTTGAACCTTTCAGATAACTCCAGGCAGCTATGGAAAGATGAGAAACAAGATTTTTCACCTTGTCCATTAGAACAATCAAACATTAAGCGTTGACAGTGACTGATATGTACAAACTACATATGATAATCTACAACTATTGTAGTATCAAGATACCTTACACTGCCCTGGTCTTCAACAACAAAGATGCACGTGATATACAAAAAGTCCCCATCTGACTTTAGTATGCCATCCGGTGGGTAGGCACTCACCACATCATCAATTGGAAGAAATTCATCATCAACACAAAGGTTCCCCTAAGAAGAGCCAGGATCAGGGGACTGTGCTATCATCATCCTACATCTTATAGAGATGCTGAACAGGAATATCCCATTTGAAGACATCTTCCTCAAAGACCTACATGGACTAAGAGGAGTCTACACAATGGAAGTGATATATGATCACCATTTCTTCTGTGACCTAGCAATGCCTCCTAATGCAATACCATGCCGACTCTACACAAGAGTGCCACTTCCTGATAAACTTCCATGGTGTGACCATTTAAAGACATTATGGATGGATCCTTTGGAACCAGAGCACACATCGACATGGAAAGAGGGATGGCCAACTGAAGAGAAAAACAATGACATGAACCAACCTCCAACATAGAAAATAGAAGAACAACATGCACCTCTTTCGATGAAGAACCCAGAGGCATCATCCCTCTTAGCCATCCCAAAACAACTACAAAAGAAACAAAGATGCCAGAAGAGGGGGAGATAGATGAAAATGATCTACAAGAAGCAAGGCGTAAAGGGCCACCTAGGACCATCAAAGCTAGCTTCCCAAATTTTGACAGATGGTCCTGCAAAGACTATCTTTGGAGTGTGTTATAGATTATAATGAACAGGTTGAAGGCAGGCGATGACCTGGAGGAAGTAGTATTTGAAAAGGAAGGGATATGCATCTTAAAAGACGACCTCTGCAAAACTATGAGACCTATGATTGTGAGTGTAATGTCATCTTACTAGTCCCTACTTGGGGATGGTATGCCCAATACACAGATGGCATACTACATGTTAGTGGAGGACATCATCCAAAAAGGACTTTGGAGAAAAAGAGTGACCGCTACAATGCCTAAAAAGCTTACTTCTAGAGTTCATATTCTTTCCAATCCTACATTATAACCACTAGACACTCCTAGCGATTAATGTTAAGGAAAAGACCGTAGTCCTCTACAACAACTCAGACACGACATTCTCTTTAAGAAAATATAATATTATGACAATGCCAAAGAGTGTCAAGGAAGAGAAAGTGTAAACTTGTGCAAAGGAGATAATCACAATGATACATGGACATGGAAACCATTACCAGTTCATCCCTTTATCCTGATGAATGCATATTCATCCTAGTTTTAGATGCATTTTTAGTCTAGTTTAGCATTCATATAGCTTAATTTTCATTATAATAGCTTTGTTTTGATCTACTTAGGTATTTTATGTTAATTAGTAGGAATTTGATACTTCTCTTAACTCCCTTTGCAGGTTTAGAATTATATCACTCTGTAGCAAGTTTGCCTAGAGGGCCCCGCTGCCTTTCAATGGGTTAGAGTCGAGAGGAGGACACCTCTCGTGGGGTGCGGGGCAACACCCCATTTTTTTTTGGATTTTGAGCACTTTCAGAAGGTAGATCGATACACAAAACCAATTTCAACCTGTCGACCGACATGCCAACTGACATTAAAAATTGACGAATAAACCAAGACATACAAAAGGTCAACAACTTTGTCGACCTCCCTACTCGACATACCCAATGCTCGATAGCTCCATCGATCCACCAGATCGACATACAAGAGGTCAACATACAATTCATCAACAAGAAAGTTTGACAACTTTGTCAACCCTCAGCTCGACAATTTCATCGACCAACAACCGACAGAAATCAGCCATCAGTCGAAAATCCTATCGACACGCTTATCGACGTCCACAACTTCTCGACATACTTGTTGACCCTCAAGGTCGATAGTCCCGTCGATCGACAGACTGATGATAGTAGGTTCAAAAGTCATAGACCCTCAAGGTCGACATACATATCGACCAACAACAATGGTCGACATCGATGGCAAGAGGTCGACAACCTAGACCCTATAAATAGGCTCCCAACACAGCCGTATAACTTATCTCATATTTTCTGGAGATAGAAATGTTGAAACGTTGCCGCTAAAATCAGAGCAAGGACGTCGCCTGTCGACCTAGCTAGTTTTATTGACCTAGCTGGTCAACACCTATCAAGCTTAAGCAGAGATCGACAAATCTCCTTCATCTGCAACTCCAAAGTCATCGATCTTCTTCCCCAAGGCGATCGATCTCTTCCCTGAGCTACTGTTCCTCCACCTGCTCCCTCTGCAAGCCAGGGTTAGTTCCTGGATGAGAGAGAAGGAAGGAATTCCTCCGTCACACACAATGCCGAGTCTCTTCCGCAACCATCGTGACCATGATGACTTCCTATTCATCTTCTTGTGATATTAATCTCACCATGTCAAGGGAGTAGTCTTTTCACTGGGGTGTGGGGACTAGCCCCACTACCCATTTCTTAGAGTTTCATTCATGTTCCAATTCTTGTATGAACTTATATAATTCATAGCTAATCATTTATTGCATGTTTTGTGGATTGATCACCCACTTTACATGATTTATTACAATCTTTTACTGCGAGAATTTCAACGTTTAAGATTTAATACCGATTATCTTTGGTTGACAGCCTGATGCGAACTTCTGACAGAATGTCTCCAGAGTAGTGGATAGAGGATCTGTAAGTAATGAGACATCGAGCTTACGTGGATATCTACTCATGCAAGTTTTTGATGCCAAAATGGGAAAGTTGCATAACTCCAATTATATCTTCATACAAGTTTGGATTTGAATGAATGAACATATTCGAGTAGTGGAGGTGAAACCCAATTCCACTCTCGTGTTTCCATCCATTGATAACTAGAACTTTAATCTAGCTATTTTCCTTCATGCAATCTTAGATTAATCAACTCAAACTCAACTTTTTCAATAAATACTAGTTCTTTCTAGGTTACTTTGATTAGTTAAATCTTAGAAATGTTGTCCCTTGGGATTTAATCCTCAACTATACTGCAATAAGATCCGTCTGCTTGTGGGTGGCATTATTGCACTTTCATTTTGGTAAACTCTAGAAATTATATTCCTAGTGAATTTGCAGTGTGATAATATTCCACGTCAAATTTTGGCGCCATTGCCGGGGAGAACATATTTTTCTGATCTTTGTAACTTACTTGGATTAGTTAGGATTTTTGTTTTTCAATTGATACTATTGCATATCCTCTTGAATCAAATTTTTTTTTGTCTAAGCCGTCTGAAATTAACTTCTCTCACTTTTTAGGTAATAGTTATTGTGCATGAGACGCTTTGCTAGTGTCAACTCATTGACCCCAATCAACCCCAAGATCGAAAGAACTTACCACATGCTCCTTCATGAACAAAGAGACAAGAAGAACGATGAGGAGGTCAACCGTAGGGTGCAAGCCACCTGAATGCACACACAGAGAGGCTTATGGATGAAGCCAAAGCCGTCATACAAACAGATTAACAAGCAACCACATAAGTAGAGTGACAAAGAGAGCTATGAGAGTTCTCTTGTCCAGCCTGCCATTCAAGATCAGAACTTTTAGATCAATACTAATTGGGTGACGATGATGTAGAACAACAACTTTGGAGGACGTTTCGATGAAGACCCCCATGAGCATCTGTAAAAGTTCCTAGATCTCTGTGGACTAAGTAAGAAAGCTTGTGTGACAGAAGAGGCGATGAAGCTAAGATTATTATACTACTCCTTCACCAAGAAGGCTAGGGTATGGTACAATTCCCTAGATGACCACAACATCACAACTTGGGAAGAACTTCAGAGCCAATTCCTTGAAAGTTCTTTCCACCCTCACTCACATATCAACTCAGAGGGGATATCACCGGCTTCAAGCAAGATCCATCTGAGACTCTCTTTGAATCCCGGTAGAGATTCAAGGAGTTGCTACAAAAATTCCCTCATCATGGAATACCTCTTTCACAACCTTTGGAACATTTATATAGGGGAGTTTACGATGAAATCACATGATTCCTCGATGCCACCTCTAGCAGAGACTTCATGCGGAAAAGCTTTGACGATGCCTGGAATGTCGTCAGTAGGGCAGCCAAAAACCATGCCAAAGGGGTTTATCCCGCAAGGGAGGCATCCTAAAGGTGGCAATAGCAGAAGGTAAATATGAATTGAAGGCAATTGTTGAATCTCTTAAGATGCTCACCCTGAAGACATACAACCTTGAGTACACCCTTCTGAATAGTGGGCAAAGAGGCCAATCCTCCCTTCAACCTAAGGCATCCCCAGAAGTCTGACAAGTCTGTAGTGTAGAAGGACACACAACTCTACAATGCAACCATCTCTACCAGGAAACTATGAGCATGATCCAACTTCAGTTTGATAGTGCTCCTGTCATTGAAGAAGTTAATGCTATCAACTCTATTCTAGGATAGGGGTACTACAACCCCAACATGCCAAGGAACCATCTAGGGTTCCAATATGGGAATCCAGATGGAGCAGCCAATGCCCAACGGTTCCAATAGGGATCTAGTCAGAATCAAGTCCAGGGTCCTCCTGGTTTCCAACAAGAACAAAACTACCACCAAAACAATTACAATCCTGGTTAGTATCACAACAACTACAATCAAGGGCAACAACAATAGAATCAGCAAGGGCAACTTCTCCTGGGGCAAGGTAGTCAACATAATACACCTGTCTCCAATGAACAAAGCTGCCTATACACTATCAAGAAGATGATGGAAAACTAATAGGCCTGCAAAAAATCCATAGAGGCTCAACTTGCTCAAATAGGTGCCACAATCCGTCCTCCAGCTAGCTCATTCGCAAGTCAACTGGAAGGCAACCCCAAGCACCAAGAAGAACAACTAAAGGCCATCACCACATGCTCTAGATGCGTGTTACTAGAACCCCCATCCCCAACCATCAACAATAATAGGTTGGTTCTTGAAGATGAGGAGGATGAGGAAGAAATTCCAACAACAATACTGACACAAATCCCAACAAAACCAGTGGTGGAAACTCCAGCGGCGGATAGCACACCCAATCCTAAGATGGCACCAGAAGAAGCACCAAACTCTCCTCCATGCCCGCGGTGCCCATCTAAAAGCCCCGGGTCCCATACCAGAGCCGTCTAGCTCATACACATCTATACTCAAGATTCATGAAGTTCAAGGAAGCGATGAAGAAGCTCCATGTTGACATACCTCTCCTTGATGCTCTTGCATAAATGCCATCATAGAAAAAGTTCTTAAAGGCCCTCCTCACATGCAAGTACTTAATAGAGGAAGTTGAGACTATGAAGCTAGCATGGACGACATCAAATATCATCCTAAGCAAGATGCCAAAGAAACTAAAAGATTCTGGATCTTTTGGCATCTCTTATTTTGTTTGAGACACTACGTGTAGGAAGGGCCTAGTAGATCTTGGGGCAAGCATTTCTATCATGCCCTATAGTTTGTGCAAATGACTAGGCTTCACAACATACATCCTTCCTAATGGTATCATGATTCAACTTGCTGACTCTATTATGACTATGCCAATGGGTATTGTAGAAGACATCCCTGTCTGTGTGGGTCCCAAGTCATATTTCACATGTGACTTTGTCATCATGGACATCAAGGAAGACCAACGCTACCCTCTTATCTTTAGGCATCCTTTCCTTGCAACCGTTCATGCACTCATTGATGTTGATGCATGCATCTTGACATTGAGGCTTGGGACATATACTATTGACTTTAGAGTCTATGAGAGTCTCAAGGGTCCCTCCTTTCAAGAACAATGCTATTTGATTGATTGTGTTGATAAAATGGCACAACTACAATAGGAGGACCACACTTCTAAAGATCCTTTGGATACCACACTCATCAATGCCAATGCTCAAGAATTGGATGATGAACATGTGGAGAAATTTCTCTTTCTCCTAAACTCTGCTATAGAAGATCCTGAGGCCGAGTTTGAAGATCTCAAATCTGCCTCCATCATCAAAGAAGAAGAACCTACTATGCCGGAGATGAAGCATCTACCTGAGGGGCTCAAGTATGTTTTTGTAGATGAGAAGAAGACCTACCCAATCATCATCAATGCGGATCTCACAGAAACTCAAGAAGACAAGCTATTGACCGAACTAAAGAAAAGAAAGAAGGCACTAGGTTACAAGATGACTAACCTAACAGGTGTGAATCAAGCCCTCTGTATGCACATAATCAACATGGTCAAAAATTACAAGCCATCTATCAAGCCTTAAAGCAAGCTAAATCCAATTCTGAAGGAGGTGGTTCACAAGGAGGTGATAAAATCGCTACTTTCTGGGATTATCTATCCCATCTCCGATTCACCTTGGGTGAGTCCTATGTAGGTGGTGCCCAAGAAAGGTGGCACCACAATTGTTCTAAATGAGGAGAATGAGCTTATTCCCACACACACTGTGACTGGGTGGTGCATGTTCATAGACTACTGCAAGCTCAACAAAGCTACCAGGAAGGACCACTTCCCACTTTCATTTCTCGATCAAGTCCTATAGAGGCTTGCACATTAGGAGTTCTTCTGCTACTTATATGGATATTTTGGTTTCTATCAGATACCCATCCATCCCAGTGATCAAGAAAAGACAACGTTCATGTGTCCCTTTGGCACATATTCTTTCCACCGTATGCATTTGGGATTATGTAACACACCAGCCACTTTTCAACGTTGCATGTCTGCCATCTTCTCTGACTTTACTGAAAACATTATGGAGATCTTCATGGATGACTTCTCTATCTATAGAAGTTATTTTGAACAATGACTACACAACCTTTTTATTGGTTTTAGAGCATTATGAAGAAGCATATCTGGTGCTTAATTGGGAAAAATGCCACTTCATGCTGAAGGGGGGCATTGTTTTAGGGCATCAGGTCAGCTGTAGAGGCTTTGAAGTCGATAAAGTGAAGATTGAAGTAATATCAAAGATACATCCTCCAACCATAGTCAAGGACGTGAGAGAATTCTTTGGACATGCTGGCTTCGACATGAGATTTATTTGTGACTTCAGTAAGATCACCAAGACATTGATAAATCTTATTCAAAAGGATGTGGACTTCAACTTTGACTCCGATTACATGAAGAGCTTCAACACCTTGAAGGAATCCCTCACCTGAACTCCTATCTTCACTCCCCAAATTGGTCTCTTCCCTTTGAGATCATGTGTAATGCTAGTGATTACGCTGTAGGTGTAGTACTGGGGCAGTGTGTCGATAAAAAGCATGATGTCATCTACTATGCAAGAAAGACACTAGATAACACAGTAGAATTATGCTACGACAGAGAAGGAGCTTATTGCCGTAGTCTTCGCCTTCGATAATTTTTTCTCTTACCTAACAGGCTTGCAGGTGATAGTATACACTGATCATGCCACCATAAGGTATTTAATGTTGAAGAAATATATGAAGCCTAGGTTGATCAGGTGGATCCTATTGCTATAAGAGTTTGATCTGGAGATCAAAGACAAGAAGGGGACCAAAAATGTAGTTGCTGATCACTCAGTAGATTCCATATTCAAAATGCTGACGAAGTCCCTATCAATGACTCTTTACCTGATGACCACCTACTATAAATATCTACATTCATGCCATGGTATGTAGATTTTGTCAATTATCTAGCTGCAGGAATCCTACATCCCAATTGCACATGCAATGATAGAAGAAAATTCATGTTATACGTTCGTCACTAGTATTGGGACGAGCCCTATCTCTTTCATTTATGTTCTAACAGTCTCTATCACCACTACATATCTAAAGAAGAAGCTCCTCTCATTTTGTAGCAATGTCACTATGATCCAATAGAAGGACACATGAGCTCTAAGAAGACTTCATTTAAGGTCCTTCAATGCATATTCTTCTGGCCCTCTATTTTCAAATATGTTCATAGTTTTATCAAAGAAAGTGATCAATGTCAAAGGTCTGGAAATATCTCTAAGAGGGATGAAATGCCCCTCAATCGTTGGCAAGAAGTGGGGGATTTTGACGTGTGGGGGCGTGGACTACATGGGTCCATTCCCTCTGCTTATGGGTTCTCCTACATACTCGTTGCAGTCGACTATGTTTCTAAGTGGGTTGAGGCCATCCCCACTATTTCTTGTGATTCCAAACCAGTCATTAAGTTGTTCAAAGATATCATTTTCCCTTGTTTTGGAGTCCTGTACACTGTTATTTTTGACGAAGATCTCACTTCCTCGAGTGTAGTTTTGAAACTCTCCTTTTTACATATGGTGTTACCCACCAAGTAGCCACTCCATATCACCCACAGAAGAGTGGACAGGTGGAGGTTTCCAACCGTCAAATAAAAGCCATTCTCAAGAAGACAGTTGGTAAGACAAGGCAAGATTGGGCACACAAGTTGATGATTCTCTTTGGGAATATAGAACTACCTACAAGACTCCCCTTGGCACTACACCCTTATGCCTCATCTATGGGAAGTCCTATCATCCACTGGTGGAGCTTGAACACAAAGCTCAATGGGCCATCAAGCATCTCAACTTTGACTTCCATGGAGTAAAAGAGAATTGACTACTTCAACTACAAGAGACCAAAGAGTTACGCTTGACTGCATATGAAAATGCATGCATCTATAAAGAACACACAAAGATGTGACATGATGGCCACCTGAAGAGGAAGGACTTGCAAGTCAAAGATCAAGTATTACTGCACAACTCATGTCTCCGCCTCTTCCCAGGAAAGCTAAAGACTCGATGATCGGGTCCATTCATCATCAAGCATATCTTTCATCATGGATCTATGTTAATCTCAAGTGAAAAAATTGGAGAATTCAAAGTCAATGGACACCATCTCAAACTCTATTTCATAATGGATGACATGCATGCCAACCAACATCTCCCCCTCACCCCTCCAACATATAATGACTGAGTTTTAGGTGTCGAGCCGTTGACATAAAACAAAGGCGCTTCTCGTGAGGCAACCCGAGCATCATTTTTATTTCCAATTGTTTTTACTTCTTAGTTCATATTGCATTTAGTTATGATAATGTATATTATGACAAAATCACTAGTTCTAACAATTTTGATTTTAGGTGAATGACTGTTGCTGAAGGGAGAGCAACCACAACATGTGGACCAACCAGCAAAGTCTTTCCCCTCCATCTCAAATTTAGTGTTTTCTCAAGGATGATCAAATATTTAACTTTGGGGTGGAGGGTGGGTGGTACGTATTCTACTTTCTACCCACACCTATCTACTTATAGCTTATGATCTTGTCATTGCATTCATCACACATCACTTTTCGGTCAAATTTTTCATAATTTATTTTATAGAGTAAATAAAGACATTACCTAGTCAGTTTAGAAATTATGTTTTTTTCATAAATATCTCCCCTTATTCAAAGAAACGCCTCAAAAGGACCAATTTTTGAAACTAACCAATGGCTAGAAATTATCCTTTGTGGCCTATGAATCCAAAAATCATATTTCCTTGGAAAAGATGGCAAACTCTGAAGGAACTGAGAGGGGTCAAACTCATTGTTCTTCCTACTAACTAATGAAACAATTGCATGGAATTGCCATTTGTACCCTCTTTGAGTCATCATTTTGAGTAGAGTGAGATAATGAGAACAACCCAGTGCACTGAATTGTAAATTGAATTGCACAACCATCTGAACTCTCTTCTACACTTCTTCCTCCATATTATTACCTTCCATTCCACCAAAAATAAAATACAAAGCCACAAAAATATGCTAAAATCTATGTTCAGGGTGGCACAACCCCCTTCTTTCCTCTTTTCGCTTCTTCCATACCCCTCACAAATTTAAAAGGGGCATACCACCAAGAAAAGATGCCAAAGAGCACACAAAAAATGCAGTAAATGAAACTATAAACAAATAAATAAAAAGATCTCAAGTCGAATAGAGGAGAGATCACTTCCGTCCATACCTCCATTTCACTTCCTTTTTCTACCTATGGGCAAAATTAATGCCTCAATTTTTTACCCTTCGTTTGACTACACTAGTGTTGGATCAAGTGCAAACTTGTTGTTTTGTGGGTCTCTCTGAACTCTCATGAAACTCCTTGACATGCTTGATGATGGGACAATGGTGAGGAAGTGTCATTGGGAAATGAAATCAGGACCGAAGATATAGAAAGGTGTGTTAAGTGATCTCAGGAAGTTGGGGCAGCTTGACCATAACAGGTGGTAAGGAAAACAACATGATGAGAGGATGAGGCAATCACATGGTCCAAGAGTATTAATTTGGTGAATGCTCATATTTTGTGTTACTCTAAGATGAGCAACGTTTAAGTTTGGGGTATTTTGATGGATGCATATTTATCCTAGTTTTAGATGCATTTTTAGTCTAGTTTAGCATTCATATAGCTTAGTTTTCATTAGAATAGCTTTGTTTTAATCTACTTAGGTTTTTATGCTAATTTGTAGGAATTGATACTTCTCTTAACCCCCTTTGTAGGTTTAGAATTATATCACTCTACAATAAGTTTTCCTAGGGGGTTCTGCTGCCCTTTAGTAGTCACGAGTCGAGAGGAGGATGCCTCTTACAGGATGCGGGGAAGCACCCCAAAAAATATTGGATTTTGAGCACTTTCAGAAGGAAGATTGATACACAAAAATTGTGTCTGAGACCAATTTGAACCTGTCGATCGACATGCCAATCGACATTAAAAATAGACTAAGAAACCAAGACATACAAAAGGTCGACAGCCTTATCTACCTCCCTGCTTGACACACCCAATGCTCGATAGCTCCATCAATCCACCAGATCAACATATAGGAGGTCAACATACAATTCATCGACAAGCAAGGTCGACAACTTTTTTGACCCTCAGTTTGACATTTTCATTGGCCAATAACCGACAGAAATCAGCCATCCGTCGACAATCCTATCGACACACTTATTGAGATCCATAACTTTGTGACAGACTTTTTGACTCTCAAGGTCGACAGTCTCGTCAATCGATAGACTGATGACAGGAAGTTCAAAATCCATATACCCTCAAGGTTGACACCGATGGCAAAAGGTCGACAACCTCAACCCTATAAATAGGCTCCCAACACAGCTGTACAACTCATCTCAAATTTTTGGAGATAGAAATGCCAAAATGCTGCCGCTGAGATCAGAGCAAGGATGACGCCTATCAACCTAGCTAGTTCTATCAACCTAACTGGTCGACACCTATTGACCTCAGGAACAGATTGATAGATCTCCTTCATCCGCAACTCCAAAGTCATCGATCTTCTTCCCCTAGGCAATCAATCTCTTCCCCGAGATGCCGTTCCTCCACTTACTTCTACTGAAAGCCAGGGTTAGTTCCTAGACAAGAGAGAAGGAAGGAGGTCCACTGTCTCACACAAAACCGAGCCTCTTCTGCCATCATCATGACCATGATGGCGTCCTGATCCTCTTCTTGTGATATTAATCTTGCCATGTCAAGGGAGTAGTCTTTTCACTGGGGTGTGGGGACTAGCCCCACTACCTATTTCTTGCAATTTCATTCATGTTCCAATTCTTATATGAACTCATATAATTCATAGTCAATCGTTTATTGCATGTTTCTTGCAATTCATAGTCAATCATTTAAGATTTGAAAATCAATTAGCTTTGGTTGACACCTTGACAAGAACTTCCGACGGAAAGTCTCCGGAGTAGTGGATAGAGGATCCGTAAGTAATGAGACATCAACCTTACATGGATATCTACTCATGTAAGTTTTTGATGTCGAAAGGGAAAACTTGCATAACTCCAATTATGTCTTCATATAGGTTTGGATTTGTATGAATGTGCATATTTGAGTAGTGGCGGTGAAACCCAATTCCACCCTAGTGTTTCCATCCATTGATAACTAGAACTTTAACCTAGATATTTTCCTTCGTGAAATCTTAGTTTAATTAACTCAAACCTAACTTTTGCGATAAATACTAGTTCTTTCTAGGTTACTTTGATTAGTTAATTCTTAAAAATGTTGTCGCTTGGGATTTAATCCTCAACTATACTGCGATAAGATCCGTCCGCTTGCAGATGGCATTATTGCACTTTGGTTTTGGTAAACTCTAGTAATTATATTCCTACTAAATTTGCAATGTGATAATATTCTACTTCACATCCCTAACAAAGATTTCAAGAAGCAACAATTCTGCCACAGAAGCCCCAAACAAATTTGACAATCAAACAACTATGATTTCCACTACATGTACTAGATGACAGCTCTAGCCGAGTGGGACATCAAAATCAAAAGCTTGCAACATGGGCACTACCACACACTCTGAGGAATCTTTGTCGATATACTACATCGCTCCCGTTAGGCCATCAAAGGACTTCCACATGAAGAGTAAACCCCACCCATTTATATCCAACCTCCATCTTTGACACTTCGAGACAAGGTGTTTGATAAGTTTTTTTTTGGGGGGGTATAATCTAGCGTGGGAGGTACTACTCTCATACCCTCTTCCCATTCAAAATTTGATTACCTGAACTTTCAAACTTCTTCTTTCATAGTTTTTATTTTGTACATAAGCCTAAATGTGACAGTTTTTTATGATTTTTTTTGAAACTTCTAAACATAAACTACAACCTTTGCTAATTTTAAAAGAATCTGGGTAACATGAAAATTTTGGATCAAAATTTTGTTGGATGTTTTCCTAACTCCCCCTCTTAGACTTTCTTTTCTTCAAGCTAACTCTTGGCTTAGTTATTTTAAGAATGACGGATTTGGGCTATATAATTCACCTTAAACTTAAGTGTGATAATGTTTTTACATCAACCTTATCCCAAGATGCTATAAAATGCAAAAAATATGCATGTTATCCCAAGATGAACCCTCAAGGTAAGGAGGACTCAGTATGATAGGCTCTTGATTGTTCACTCAAATTCTCAACTACATGTAGGAAAGCACATGACCCTATAAAAGAGGAAACAACTACCCCTTCTAGTGCTTAAATCCCTACTTTGAGATCAAAAAGAGGCTTGGCATCCCAAAACTTCTTGGAAATCCTATTTCCCCTAAGCCTGTGAGCAATAATAAAAGCAGAGTGGAATAAAATTGTGAGAGTTGTGCCCAAAATTCAAAAGATGATGAGGAGTACAATCCCATAAGCCAAACCTCCACTTTCCTTTCGAAGGGAACCTCACATAACCACCTAAAATTACGTCAAGACCCATATTAGGCAACACTATCATTACAACACTAATCATGGTTGAGAAAACCTAAGAAAGGTAAGAAACACTTCAGCCTTAGCCTACTCAACACAATAGTTAGGATCTCCAAGAAAATAAATGTTGGGTGTGAAGGCTACCTCTAACCAAAACCTTGTGCAAGTACGACTAGGAAAGGGATTATCCGTGCATCGTGACGGAGAAATCCTTCCATAAAAGAAGGTTGTAGCAGGCAATATGAGTAACACAACTCCTATTTTGAGAAGGAGAATCTAGGGATTAACAACACCTAGACATAATACATACGTCTTACCTTAAGGCTAAAATAATGACATTCTTCACACTCCAAAACACTATTATAATAAAACCCCTTGAAGTCATTCGGTGCCTTAATTCTACTTGTTAGCCTAAGGACATGATAGACTCTAAGTTGGGGGGGTTGATAGCATCCAAATTTGTGGATATTTGAGTGTCTATTTTACCCTCACTTTATCAGTTTAACAATGCTTTGTTTAGATAAATATATTTGTTTTGACAAGTTTTGAAGTAACTACATGATTTCATCTCTTTATCTTTTATTTACACAGAATGTCACAAGAGGTAGATTTGAATTTCAGTGATTGATGGCCCTGTATCATCGATGACCTATGAGCTGCATTCTTGGAGACCAGTGATCCTAGAACTACCAACATCAGTTGGATTTGCATTACCAGTGATCACCGAGATTGGACCATTTCAACGTCCACTAACACTCCCATACTTAAGCGATCACCGGTTTTATGGTCAGTGGCCACCAAGACGCTACCTCAGCGGTTGCTGGACCTCCAACATCAGTGATCACTTGGCCTTAAAAATGCAACTACAAATGACCTACCAAGATCAATGACCGCCAAACACATTCCCGACAACCGACATAAGTGCTATCATCAATGATCGCTGACATCAACACTCTCAGAGACTAATGGACTACCACCTTGAAGGTCGTGCCTTTAAATACCAAATACCTTAACATTACAAGGACCATGACGTGTGAGAGATGATGAAGTGCTACTGCTCCATACAACCATCGATTTGAGATTTCTGACGAAGAAAGTCTGAGTAGATAGCACACCTGCACCATCACCACACTTGTCAGTTTTTGCTTTGAGAGAAGGAGCATCCATATTTGACATCCACTACAGATCCAAATCTAAAGAAGACATGCATCACGTTTGATCATTTGTGGTTACAGTTGGTGTATCTCCCTTCTTCCTCTCTAGATCTGTTCATCGTCCTTCATCTACTTCGTCCACTTTGTCATTCCCTCTCCATGTCTCATTATACTTGTAAATTTATAATGCTACTCACCACCATGAGTGGATAAACATATTTCTTGGGTTGGTAGTAGCCACTAAGGCTCTCCCATCATGTAAATACTTATATCCATTGAATATGTGTTCTTAGCAATGATCATCTCCAAACTCTTGGTCTTGATGCTTCACTTGTATGATTAGTTACCATCTTGTGATGTTTGATTGTTAGTACCTCAAAAGAGTAATATTAACCTTATCTAAGTGATATGGAGTTGCACGCATGCATGAGAATGTTGGAATGCTTAATCTAATAATCATATGGTTTTACTGTGATTGTTTGTTTTCCATATCGAGAGATATAGACAACCTTATAATCTAGATCTATCCTAAGCTCGAGAGAGGAGGGAATACAAATATATGATGATTTCTTGTAATCTTGCTAAGGGTATACAATGGATATGAGTATTGCGTGTTGGTGAGAGACCTTAGACGGTGAAACCCAATCCAAGTTTGCCATCCATACTTGTCATCTTGTTCCTTGATTTTATGTGTTTCCTTATTTTGTTTCTTTTCTTGTCTTACTTATTTTACTGTTCTTATTTGTTGGAAGTATCATCATTTCGTAAGGAACACAAAGCTTCATATCAATCTTGATTGGTGTAACTAAGACAAGGCTCTATGTTCTTAACACATACCACTCTTGTCCCTATGGATTGACCCTGATTTACTACATAGAACCCCATATAATAGTTGTAGGGGCCTGAGTGTTGGGCCATAAATTTAAGAGTTTGACTACTCAAGATCCGCTCCATTTTGGATGTGTGATTTAGTTCGGTCACCTATTACATGTAGTCTACGTAATTCTAGAGCCTCAAATATTATATCAAACTAGATAAATCTCTTCTAAAATGGTATACAACATCCCACCAAGCTAAAGTCTTTCCCAGAGTCAACTATGCTGAAGTGCTCTCTTCATTACTCCTTGGATCATTGGCTAGGGACATTTTATCCCACATCCATATTAAAGAAAGAAACAACACAAGTGAGAAAAAATGAGTATGTAATAACTTTGAACGTATATACAATAATTGATTTGAAAAGACTAGACAAGACTTAGTAACTTCTTGGTCATCTTTCATCATTAGATTACATGACTGAATTGAGAACAATGCTATATGGATCCTACTCTATGATCACCCAATTAAGGGCATATGATGAGAGGAAAGCCCTTCAGTGCTAGAAAAGACCTTGAATTACTTAATTGAGAAGCATATAACAATCCTTTAATTCATTCAGTTACATTATTATCTTAATTTGATCTCTTAACATAATGGAAAAAATCCCTCTATAACATGATTGTATACCTCCTTCTGTGAACATAAGAATGAGTATGACTCTTGAATATGAATATTAATGTTACACAAATATGATTATCAATGACTTCTTGATCATACTCTTAGATATAACATGTATATCATGATATTCATAGGACATTAATATCAGGCAATCAACAAGCATTATATATACAACTTGAACTGAAATCATTATTATCCATGGACATTGATAATTAAAATCATATTTTCATCATAATGTATACTTAATAAGAAATCATCCAACTTATATATACTCAACGACATGACCTGGTTACCTGGCGTCAAGCAAATCCTACTTCAACCTTCCTTGTCCTGATTCAAACCTTAATTTTTTATAAATAAAATTACTCTCATTAGTTTCTATAATAGTTATAATCAAAACCCTAATCTCAGGTTATTATGCAATTTAAGGTATGTTGAAATGATATTTAGAGTATGAAAACCATTAAATCAGTTTCTACTAAAAAATTCTTTCCCAAACATATTTACAATTGATTTTCTTATACACATTTAATTAATTATGGATATTGTTAAGATGTACCAATAAAAACTCATCAAAAAGCCAATAAAAATATAAAAAAATAGGGCACTACCCCACCAAGGCTGGCCAATGTTAATCGACCTCTTGTCTAGGGCTTTTCCTTAAAGACCAGCGTGGTGGATACAAGGAGCATGCACTAAAAAGATCATGAAGGTATGTATGCCCAAAGATCAAATCACATGATGATTGTAATGACATAACTTGTAAATGATTTGATTATTAATAAAGGCAAGCTTCCAATTTATTCTATTTTTTAGTTTTGAAATAATGAAAACATAATAAATGTCTAGAGAATGATATTACTCAATGATGTATGTCTTCAAGTACGTGACTTAGAAGAATGAGATCATATAGATGTTAAGAGAATATACATTCTCATTATGTCCCTAATCGGTTGTTACTATGGAAGGTTGATAGACAACAATAACACATAAGATCAGAGTGTGAGTTGGTTGATGACAAAATCTCATTATTCATGATATGGAAATTTTAAACCAAGTACACAGATACTGTTAGAGAATAGTGTATCAGATTGACCCACCATGAGACTAACACATGGAAACCATTACAATGGTAGTCATGGTCAACTCTCATAGTGATGGTGGTGTTTGTGAATCTTTGACCTGAAATCACTACACTCATCACATGTTGTTCGGTATGATTTGACATCATCAAACGCAATCCTAAAACATGGATTGTCATAAATGTGATGATTGGGTGAGTGTGGTTGATGAAAAAATCTCATTATTCATGATATGGCAAATTTAAACCAAGCACACAGATATCGTTAGAGAATAGTGTATCAGATTGACCCACCATGAGACTAACACATGGAAACCATTACAATGGTAGTCATAGTCAACTCTCATAGTGATGGTGGTGTTTGTGAATCTTCAACCTGAAATCACTACACTCATCACATGTTGTTCGGTATGATTTGACATCATCAAACGCAATCCTAAAACATGGATTGTCATAAATGTGATGATTGGGTAAGTGTGGTTGATGACAAAATCTCATTATTCATGGTATGGAAATTTTAGACCAAACACACATATACTGTTAGAGAATAGTGTATCAGATTGACCCACCATGAGACTAACACATGGAAACCATTACAATGGTAGTCATAGTCAACTCTCATAGTGATGGTGGTGTTTGTGAATCTTTGACCTGAAATCACTACACTCATCACATGTTGTTCGGCATGATTTGACATCATCAAACGCAATCATGAAACATGGATTGTCATAAATGTGATGATTGGGTGAGTGTGGTTGATGATAAAATCTCATTATTCATGATATGACAATTTTAAACCAAGCACATAGATACTGTTAGAGAATAGTGTATCAGATTGACCCACCATGAGACTAACACATGGAAACCATTGCAATGGTAGTCATAGTCAACTCTCATAGTGATGGTGGTGTTTGTGAATCTTCGACCTAAAATCACTACACTCATCACATGTTGTTCGGTATGATTTGACATCATCAAATGCAATCCTGAAACATGGATTGTCATAAATGTGATGATTGGGTGAGTGTGGTTGATGACAAAATCTCATTATTCATGATATGGTAATTTTAAACCAAGCACACAGATACTGTTAGAGAATAGTGTATCAGATTGACCCACCATGAGACTAATACGACATTCGCTGCTAACAAACTAACTAACTAACAACGCATGTAGCGGATGGCTTCCTTTGATACCTATATAAACGAGAGTACTCCACTAGTCCACTGCATACAAGCGCAATTCTTCTACGCCCACTTTCACTCGGCCTTCGTCTAGCTTCATCCTCCAATTCATCGATCCCGAGTGCACTTCTTCCCGTTCAGCCGAGTGATAGAGATGGGATTTTTCCCTCATATGGGAGTATGATATCCAAGGCCACTTGAGTTAAGAAGACTGAGAAATACATGGACATGTACATGTACATGTGAGTCAATATATGATATTGAGCTTACACATATCTCTTACAGTCTTCTATAGCAAGAAACATAGATTGAATGTTGAAGAGATGACAAATCCATGCCTCGAGTTCAATCTGGATATCAGTGAAAAAGGAACTATACAAACACTATAACACCATACACAAATTATATGTTTAAGATATTCTCCAACTTTCCATTTACTTGAGTAGCAATGATGTGTGACTAGGCACCACTCATTGCTTGTGATGTCATAAGTTATTATGGACATTCACTACCAACATAATATGGGACCTATAGGGTCACACACATAGGAGCTCATCTAGAAGAGGAGTTTGATCTTGAATGATGATTGGATTGATTACTAAAGTGTTTAGGTATTCAATTCACGCAACAAATCAACTAACTGGACTGCCAAATGACCAGTTCAAGTGTTGAGACAGCCGTTTGGAGTGTCAAGCTGATTGTATTGTACATTGGCTGAAATTCAGCTTGACCCAAGCTGCAAGACACCCGTCTCGCTTGTGCAAGATCACCATTTCACATGATGCAAGATGACCTATCTTCTACACCAAAAGGCCGGTTCGGGGGTACAATTCGATTGCATCAAGGATTGATACTGACGTCATAATATGCATTAATTGGAATTGAATTGTCGAAACATGTACAAAATTGGGAAATTTCGAAATGTCTATCTTGCATGCTAGACAACTATTTGGGTTTCCATACAACTATTTCGGCTTCCGCAGGCTACAAAATTTCTAGAATTGTTGCAAAAGTTTAAGATCTTCCAGTCCCTTCCACTCTCGACAAACTAGGAACCCTGACCCTGGCCTCTACTATAAACAGAGGGGTACTAAGGGCTTCCCAAAGCACAACATAGACTATTGAGAATTAGTTTCTCTGAAAATTATTGTCCTCTCTAGTTTTGGTAACCAAGAGAGCCCAAGCAAGTCCTACCCGACTATGGAGGAATAGCTATGTGAGAGAAACAACTGAGGATCATTATTATGGGAGAGCAGGTTGGTGACTAGTACATCAACGGGAGGGACAACTCCTTCTTGGTCTGTTCTAGTAGGACAACATGAGTTCTAGTTGGTCCGTGTGGACTTCTCTATAGGCAAGGTGGCCTTTTCCCATCACGAAGGAGGACAACATCAACCATCAGTCAGTGATGAGAGGAACTGTTGAAGACGACGACATTCGAGTCTAATGTCTGTGGAGGAGTAGTCAGACGAGTCCCAATGCAACCAGGAGTTGCACAGACACTGTCCAAGACAAAGCGCACATCTACATCAATGAGGATTTTCATTAGACTTGCTCTAGGACCAGGTATATCTTTGTTAAACTATTCTTCCCATTGTATAGTTATTGACGCGATCCACTAGTTAATGGAAAAAATATCAGTAAATTTTTTGCTTTTGCTGCCTATCTGATGCCGTATTTCCCTATAGATCCAAACATAAAACTATGTGACATTAATCAAGCCATGTGAGGGTAGAACTATCATATCAACCCACCCATTTTTCTAAACCTTTCCACTACCAACATCTACCTAAACTTGGAGTGATCTAAACAAAAAAGCTACTTAGAATCACCGAATAAAACTTCCATAGAAGGCATCCCCACATTACTACGAAGTGAATGATCGATTGTAGAAGTCTATGGGTGGTTGCATGCCTGAGAACAACCTTCTGCAAGGTTGGGAAAGGAATGTAAATGAGGAACACCTGAGAGGGCATCACAACCCAAACTAGTGATCCAAACATATTTGCAAGACCAGGCCAAAGACAAAACTGGTGATAAGATGGTCAAAATGTGGTAATGTTTATGGGATTGTGAAGGTCTGGAAACAAATGAAAAGGCGGAATACAAAACACCTACAATTTGGGTGAAAATAAAATGTACAAGAAGCATCTCAAGATGTACTAGAACCTATGTCATCACTGGTAGTAGCCACAGTGGTATGAAATGCTTGTGCAGAATGTTGGAAGGAGAAGGAGGTAGGTCAACTTTCTGGGTAGGGTAGTAGAAATGGAGAAGGACCTTGTAGTGTACATTCAAGTCTATGGGTGTGCTATGAACTTTTGAGATGTGTTTCTTATATAGATGGAGGGTTGGTGAGGAATGGGAGGTCTGAGAAGTCTGGACCATGGTGAAATGGGGAGAGTCTCATCGTATGGGGTGTGTACGACATGGAGTCCTAGTAAGTTTGGTATCTATGTGCTTGGGAGAATGTGGGAACGGTGGAAGAGAGGTCAATATGGGGTGTGATTCATAGTGGAAGGAAGTTAGAAATTGATGGTGGATAAGGTATCTCCGAGTCTCAGAGGCCCTATGTTGTGCGTATTTTATATCATATTTTAGACCACTTTTGGTTATATTTCTAAATCATTTCACCCAATAATCACTCTTAATCATGTTAGATTTTCCACTTTATTTGTATATATACTTTCTCTATACATTTTGGCATCAAAATGGGGAGAAAACAACATCATATCATCCAACAACACATTCCCCAATCATGCAAACATTCAAAAAATCAATGTTGCTGAAATTGTCATAGACATGTCGTGTCTAGACCAGACACGCCATGTAAAAATAAAGACCCGGTGTGTAACTTTCCAAAACTTGTCCATAACTCCCTAAACTACAACAACACAATGTGTTGGCCATCCAACACACTATGTCACCTGCAGGTTTCACCCAAACAGGAATGTACAAAGTAAAAATAATGAAATGGGGTTAATCCAACCCAAGTTTGACCCTTATAGGATTCTCAAAGAGTTTGCACACTTGGCAGAGTCAATCCTAAAGAAATTGAAAAATGAAATTGAAGAACACACGGGGTGTAAGTTTACAGAGACCCTCACCCCAAACTATAAAGAAGAAGACATGGCATGTTGCTTATAGAACACACCGTGTACGCACGTTTAAAAGCCTTGTTTCAAAAGTTCTGGGAACTTACACGACATGTCTTTATTTAGACATGCCGTGTACTCTTTGTGGACAATAGTTTCATCTGATAGTAACACTGAGAGACACGACATGTCTACCAAAAGACACGACATGTCTTTGTCAGCTTATACAAAATTTGAAAAGAACAATCCCTCATTTTAAGGACTAGATCAGCCATATGGGGTAGTTATCTCTCATCATTTGAAACACTTTATAACCAAAGAGAGTTGTAGAGCAAGAGGAGGGAAATTTTGGGGGAAGAAGAGAGGTTTCTTTGGAAAGAACCTCCATTCTTCACCATTTCTTCTCTAAAAGGTGCAACAAAGCTTCTCTACTCGTCCAAGCTTCTCAGGAGGGAATGTAGTCTGAATGGAAGCAGCTACAAGGGTGGAAGTCCATCCTCTACCCGGAACTTTACCTCAATCATCTTAACTGTTTGGTTCCCTTTGCTCTTTCTTATCTTTAATTATGCAAAACTATGAAATTTGTACCCTACACTTGTGTTTCTTCATCATATACGAGTAGAACCCTTTTTCTTGGGCATGAGAGAGTATCTCCATTCTATTACTCATGTGAACTTGTAATTTATATCTAATGTTAGTTAATTTTCTTCTCCAAGAGCTTCTACAGTGTTCAACTTCTTGTATGCTTGACTGGACATCAAATATGCATGTCTTATACTTCTTTGTGCAATTTGGGAGGATGCATGAGGGAGTATGGAGTAGATCTCTTGGCAACAAACTATTGACCACGGGAGTGGCTAGGGAATGTTAAGGATCCAAGGTAGCATTTTAATATGAACATAGGCACAAGAGTGCTATGTGAAGATCAGAACCATCTCATATCATCGGGAGGTGTATGATGACTTCGACCTCTTTTACAAGTTAATTAACATGTTAAATTTTGAAGTCACATGTGATTAATAGTATGGAAGTAAAATCCTATGGACAAGATCTTCTAAAATCTAATCTGAATCTTAGTTTAGTTCTTGTTCTTTAATTTGCTAGTTAGATGTTCATAACCAAATCCAACTTTTGTAAAATGATCTAGATTGTTGAACCATAAAATGCTTGTGCCTAACAGTCCCTTGATCCTTATACGACCTCTATAATACTACATGCACCAGTATTCTTGCGAGGTAGTGTTCGAGTTTATAAATATTAAAACTTGCGCACACAACTAACAGTTTTTTGTTGCCGTTTTCGAGAAGCATTGATATTTTTGTTAGAGTAAGAAGTGTTGATTAGTAAGCGACACTAGATCACACCATTACTTGTCATATCCTCCATCATATTGTTTTCCATTATGATCATCATCATTATCACATTTTTGTATCTTCCATTTTCATTTTTGTACTTCACTCACCTTGTTTACTTGTAGGATTGTGTGAGACGGTCTAAAAGGAGTCTTGAACCATTCACATTTCTAGACCCCAAAATTGAGCATAATGTTAGCAACATTGTAAAAGAAAGGAGGAGTGAAACTCAAATAGATTTTAAGGAAATAGAACATCCATCACCCTCATTGCCACCATCTTCACCCGAAAGTCTAGCCCAACAAGAACAACAAATCATGGAAGATGATCTCCCCTAAAGGACTTTGTTGTTCCAACTACTACAAATATCTATGGGGCTATCAATATCCCAAAAAATTAGGTAAATGATTTTTCTATCAGACCCACCATTATACATATGTTACAATAGAACCATTTTGGAGGGACACAAATGGAGGATCCGAACCTCCACATTGCTGAATTTCCGCAATTGCTAAGCACTTTCAAGATAGATGGTGTTCCTACTGATGCATATTGCCTTATTCGTTTCCGCTTCTCTTTGAGAGACAAAGCCAAGGCATGGATCTATTCTTTGCCAAGAAGATCCATAAATATATGGGACGAAGTCCTCAAAGTTTTCTTAACCAAATACTTTCCACCAAGCATGGCTATACAATTGAGGAGTCAACTCATCAATTTTTCGCAAAAGCATGAAGAGACCTTGTATGACACATGGAAAAGGTTCCAAGACCTTCAACATATTTGTCCACACCATGGTTTAACAAATTGTCTTCTAATACAAAATTTCTATAATGGCTTATTCTACTATACAAGGATGTCTATTGATGGTGCTGCAAATGGTGCTTGATGAACAAATGAAACATGGAGGCTTTGAAGATATGGCAATTAATCATTGCCAATGGAGTTCTTACTGGAGCAACCAAGCTTCTTCTTCAATCTCTATTTTTGAAAGCAAGCTGTTGAAGTAATTTGTGATGCATGTAGAGCATCAGGACACACTCCTTCATGTTTTTCCATGCCATCACAATTTGAAGAGACACCAGAGCTCTACAACAAATGTCAACCACAATTTCATTCAACATCAATAATATTCACAACCCAAGCCGAGTTTGGAGTCCATGGTTGAGACCTTTGTCTCTACTCAAATTCATCAAAATGATGAGATTCATCAACAAAGGGAGCTGTTAGAGGATGTTATTTCAAAACTTTCTTCTAAGGTGGACAGAATTGCCAGTCATACTAGGATGTTGGAGAATCAATTGCTCAACTAGCTCTTGCCAATCAATAATCACCTTCTGTTCCTTGCCTAACCAACCAGAGCTGAGTTTAAGAGACATTCACATCATTTATCTTGAGAAGTGGAGTTTCTATAGGAGAATCTCCTTCACCATCAAAGCCAATATCATATGAAGTTTTTGACTTCAATGTAAGCAATGATAATGAAGCTCAGTGGAAGAAATCAAAGCTTGCTCCACATGATGGTTATTCAATTAAGACATGTGTCCCCTTGCAACACATCTTTGATACAAGGTTTGGTGATGATAACATTCTCTTTGACTCCAATTCTGGTCATTTTGAAGAAGTGAAAGATGGGACAAACAACACGTATGTCCAAAAGCCTATTCCTATTGCAAATCCTAAGCATATATCTTTGTTCCAAATCAACAATACATTGACAAAGATGCGTAGATCTGTGGTGCAACAATTTCCAGACACAAATCAAAGCATTATACCTCCCTCTTTTGATCATTCACCATGACATGTATTCAGTTGCAATCCTCTTGAGTTTGTTATATGCAGTGTGGACACTGCAAATTTCAAGCTTAGGGGGAGAGAAACCGCCGGTAGTTGTTCTTTTTGTTTTTCTTTTCCATTTCTATTTTTTCTTTTCTAGTTAAGTGGAAGATCTATGCATGACCATGATGATCTATTCTTGTTTGGGTAGAAATTGAGTCCCTTCTAGCTAAACCATATACCCATGGAGATAATAGTTGAAGAATTCTAGCATGCCCACCCAACAATTTAATGAAAACCATTGGCCAATCACTCATGTTGCCATGATACTTTTTCTTTAGCATGTTTTTCATTTTTCTCACTCTTAGCTCAATGCATGTAATGGTTCAAATGCTTTGGATTAACCAACTTCACAGCCTTGTGTAGCGTCTTGATGATTTTACCAAATCTGTAGTGCATTTTCTACCACCCCCTATGATGAAAATGTTTACAAATAAAAGAATTCTAGGGTTTTAATCACCTATCTGCCTGACTCTTTTGAGCTTTGAGATGTTGACTAGCCTAAGACTATGAGGTTCTAAAGTGGGACTGAAATCATGTTTAAAAAGGGTATTTATTTTCTAAAAATAAAAAATCCACATCCCTACAAAAGATGGCTAAGTCACCCACGTAATCTCCCAACACAATGAAGGTAGGGAATTACGTCAGAAAGAGGGTCAATAAACCCCAAACAACATTCCTTGTGCGCGTAAGTGTACATTAGTAGATGCATGCGGTACCCAAAGCTCTTAATTTTAAAATCTTGATGCTTATGAAGGAGTCATTATAGATTTGTTGATGTCAATCCAGAATTTTACTTTTATTCATCCTTATAATCATGAGGGTTTGGTTGCATATTCACTATATTTTTGACCACCTTTTTGAACTAAACTTGCAACTTTGAGCAATTGAAATGAATTCATGTCTAGTTGCAGTATCTTAACAATGATTGCATGCTATGATTGAATTGTTCATTTCATTGAATTGATGTATGCACCATGCTATTCCTTCATCTATCTATCTATCTTTATTTTTGTTTGAGGACAAGCAATGGTTTAAGCTTAGGGGGATTTGATGTGCGTATTTTATATCATATTTTGGACCACTTTTAGTTACATTTCTATATCATTTTCACCCAATAATCACTCTTAATCATGCTAGATTTTCCACTTTATTGTTATCTTTACTTGCTCAATGGTTTGGATTGTAGGTACAAAATTTTGGCATCAAAATGGGAAGAAAACAATATCATATCCTCCATCAACACATTCCCCAATCATGTAAATATTCAAAAAATAAATGTTGTTGAAACTATCATAGACACACTGTGTATTTTAAAAACACATAGTGTCCAACCAGATACGCCGTGTCTAAATAAAGACATAGAGTGTAACTTTTCAGAACTCCCTAGAGTGCAACAACATGCCGTGTTGGCCATCCAACACCCCGTGTCACCTGTAGATTTCACCCAAATGTGAATGTACAGAGTAAAAATGATGAAATGGGGTTAATCCAGCCCAAATATGACCCTTGTTGGATTCCCAAAGAGTTTGCACACTTGGCGGAGTTAATCCTAAAGAAATTGAAGAGGAAACGACGTGTGCTATTTTGTACACAACATGTAAGTTTACAGAGACTCTCACCCCTAGCTGCATAGAAGAAGACACAATGTGTTTCTTATAGAACACGTCGTGTATGCATGTTTACAAGCCTCATTTCAAAATTTATGGAAACTTACATGGCCTGTCTTTATTTAGACACACCATGTACTCTTCACGAACAACAATTTCACCTGATAGTTACATTGGGAGACACAATTTTCTTCCAAAAGACACAACATATCTTCGTTAGTTTCTATAAAATTTGAAAAGAACTGCCCCTTGTTTTAAAGACAAGACCAGCCATATGGGGTGGTTATCTCTCGTCATTTGAGACACTTTATGACTAGAGGGAGTTGTAGAGCAAGAGGAGGATGATTTTATGGAAGGAGAAGAGGTTTCTTGGGAAATAACCTCCATTCTTCACTATTTCTTCTCTAAAAGGTGCAATAGAGTTTCTATACTCTTTCAAGCTTCTCGAGGGGGAAGATAGTTTGAGTGGAAGTAGCTATAAGGATGGAATACCATCCTCCAACCATATTTTCAATTTACTTGTCCTTACTCTTTGGTTCCCTTTGCTCTTTCTACTCTTTAATCATGCAAAACTATGAAATTTGTGCCCTGCACTTGTGTTTCTTCATCATGTACGAGTAGAATCCTTTTTCTTGGGCATGGGAGAGTATATCCCATGCTATTACTCACATGAACTCATAATTTATATATAATGTTACTTAATTTTCTTCTCTGAGAGCTTCTATGGTGTTTAATTGCTTGTATGCTTGACTGGTCATCAAATATGCATGTCTTATGCTACTTTATGCGATTCAAGAGGATGTATGAGGGAGTATGGAGTAGATCTCTTGGCAAAAAACTCTTGACCATAGGAGTGGCTGGGGAATGTTGAGGTTCCAAGGTTATGTTTCAATCTTAACATAGGAATGGGAGTGCAATGTGAATATGAGAACCATCTCATATCACCAGGATGTGTATTATGATGACGATTTCCTTTGCAAGTTAATTAACATGTTAAATTTCGAAGTCACATATTTGTAATAGTATGGAAGTAAAATCTTATGACCAAGATCTTTTAAAATATAATCTTAATCTTCTTAGTTTATTTCTTGATCTTTAATTTTCTAGTTAGACGATCATAACCAAATCCAAAATTTGTAATACAATCTAGATTGTTGAACCATAACACGCTTGTGCCTAACAGTGCCTTGCTCCTTGGCTGACCTTGATAATAATGCACACACCCATATACTTGTGAGGTAGTGTTTGAGTTTATAAATATTAAAACTTGCACACACAACTAACACCCTAGGAGTTAGGAGAGGGAGAAGGAAGCGTCTCTGGGATCTAAAAGTCCAACTCAAAGGGGGGACTCTGTAAAAGGGCCCAATGACTAACTAAGACCTATTAAAAATGTGTGTTCCAATGTAATTAAGATTTAGTTATTGATTTTATGCTATGATATTTCTCAAATAAATTAGAGGGATATGGGATTATACACTAAAATTTTAGGCAATGATCTTTCTCAAATAAATTAGAGGGATCTTGGATTACACAACTAAAACCAAATTTTGTAGGTTTCCCGAAAAAACTATGCGGAATATAAAAAACCATGTAATTTCAATATTGAGAGTCACACATATCTATTTTATATTTTTAGTATATACCTAATTTAAATATCTAAGATGATCTAATCTCAGTTAAAGATTCAAACTTTGTGAAAAGTCATTTACTGTCGTACTATACTCATACATATTTTATTGGATTTTATTATGGACATGAATTAAATCAATTGCATCCCAAACCCTTATGTAACACCTATTCATTAATTAGGGCCATATTTCATGAAATTATAGTGTAATACAAGTAAATAAAGTGCATACCATAGGGTTATATGCATTTAGGTCCATAAATTGAAAAGGATCATCTAAAAATAATCTTTGGTTTCAAATATTATTAAATTTATGTTTATCAATTTTTGAGGACTTTACAATTCTACCCACCTTATAAAGATTTCTTCCTCAAAATTCCATATTACTACCCACCTTAGTGTTTTGTGTATCCTTAACATAAAAAAACTATGCACATTAAGGTCTAGATTTTCTTTACAAATATGATATTCTAAAAGTAAGGTATGATTTAAATAGTCATAACTTAATCCTTACTCTGATCCTTCTCTTCATCCTCAACATCCATTGTGAAAATCTTTCTTGTCTCTTTGGTGTCAGATTCTAATTCTTATACTCCTCCTTGATCTTCTATAGTTTGAAGCAAAAGGGTTTGATATGGTTTGGGTCACCACAATAGTAACATAGGAAGGTGCCAATCCTGCACGACCTTGCATGAGTCTTCTTCCAGGTAGGATCTTGAACTTTCTCTTGGGCTACTGGGGCCACTTTAGGCACCTTCCTCTTATAGGCATGATTGTTGTTGTGGTTTCCAATCAGGGCCAAGTTCTTTTTCCATATATGTCCTGGGTGGTCTTCTAACTCCAAGGCAACATCCAAACCACCTACATAGTGGTGAGGCCTCCATGGCAAGGCAAAGATAAGGACTTTTTCAAGTCCTCAAATGAACTTCTTGGCATGTCTGGCTTCAATGAACTTGTCTCCATACTTCTTTAGAACTCATGCTTCATGTCATATTTAGTGACTGTCATGTCACCCAATTTCCTCAGGTCAGATACTCTTCCTCCTTTGTTGAAGTCATAGCCTATGATATGTAGTGGTTATGGAAGTCTTCCATGAATTCTACCCATGTAAGTATGGGTCCTTGTATTGGGAGAGCATTGAGGAAATTCTCCCACCATCTACATGCAACTCCTCAAAGAAGGTTGGTTCCAAACCTCACCTTAGAGTTCTTGTGGCCGGCAAAGTCCCACAAATAATGGTCCATGGCACATATGCATTCCTCAACTTTACTGACCACATCTAGATCCTATTCTCCTTAGAAAGTCTTCGATTTGACTTTGACAAAATCAACTAATGATACTTCATGGTTGCATCTAAGTGGATTGGCTGGATGGTCCTCTCCTCTCCCCATGAATGTGGCAAGGGTCCTGGATAAAATGTTGAATGGCACCATGTGAACACCATATTCAATATGTTGACCAACAAACATAGATCCATCCTCTAAGTCAAGGGGCCCTTTCCCTTATCACCAGGCTTAACCTTGGGATCCATCTATAAAGGAAACATGGAACCTATGGTTATAAGAAATGAATCCTTTTCTTGATGGCCATCTACATGTTTCTCTAACACCAAATTGTAACACCACTCTAAGCACATATACAAGAGTGAAAGAAAATCTCATGTTGTGTATAACATGGGTCACTTGGGTTGGAGAAATGTCACAAAAAATTATATACATTGCATGTAGGTAAATGAAACACCATGCATTAATTGCAAATAGACTTATACAATGTTCTAAAAAGAAAAAAAAACAAAATGTCTCATCTTGAACTAAAACCTAAGTCTTGTAATATAAGAAATCTGAAGCATCAAATGATAGAATTAAACAAAACCTCTTCTAGAATGGTATACGACACCCCACCAAGCTAAAGTCTTCCTTGGTGTTAGCTACATTGAAGTGCTTCCTTCGGTCCTCCTTGAGTCCTTAATCTAGGGACATCTCATCCCACATCCATGCAAAAGAACACAATGATGGAAGTAAGAAGTATTTAGTATGTTATAACTTTAAGAGTAGACATAGTACTTGAATTGAAAAGATTGGATGTCACCTTTATTTAGTAAATTTTTGGTCATATTTCATCATTAAATTACATGAATAAATTTAGAAAAATGCTATATGGACCTCCCTCTATGATCACCCACTCAAGGGCACATGATGCTTGGAAAGCCCTTGTGTGCTAGGAAAGCCCTTGAGTTACTTGTTCAAGAAGCATATAACAATACTTAAATTCATTTAGTTATATGATTATCTCAATTTGATTTCTTAACATGATGGGAAATCCTCTATGAACATCAATGAGAATACGATTCTTGAATATGAACATTGAATGTTACATGAACATGATCTATCAATGACTTCTTGATCAGACTCTTAGATATCACATGTATATGAAGATATTAGTGACTCAAGGTCAATTAGGTCAATGTTGACTCACGTCTAAATTGACTAAACCCTTGTTTTGATGATTACTAACCATTCCACATATTGGTGTCTAATGTCTCTACTTGAGTGATTTCAGATTAGGTATAGACACACTCCAAATTCCCTAACTTGCGCATCTCAAATTGGAGAAAAGACAAGTCAAAGTCAATACAAGTGCACATTTTTGTAATATGATGTAAATACATTAGAACCATGTTGTAAATCACTTGTAATGATTGTATAACTTGTAATTAAGCTTAGAAAAAATCAGGAGCACTTAGATCGAATGTTTAAGCACTCAAAAGTCATTTTCTAAAATTCATATCAGGCTGTTCATCGGTCGAGTTCTGTGAGGTGCAAACTCGAACGATCCTGATTGGATCTTGAAAATGACTTTTGATCGGTCGAGTTGTGGTTTCACAGAACTCGACCAATAGAGTACCCGACCAATTCGATTTTCATTGGTCGGTGGAGTTTCCCCAGGACAAACTCGACCGATGGCCTGAATATCGACTTTCTCTTTTACTCTATCGGCCGAGTTACCCTTAGAGAAACTCGATCGATTGCACTGTACGGAAAAGTGCTTCTAGCCATTGTGGAGTTACAACAAGTGAAAATATATCCGTTGCAAGCCACAGAATGACTAGTTTTCAGCCCCAAGTATTCCCAAAGGCTAAGAGGCATCCCCAGCTATAAATAGGACCCCTTGGGCTTCATTCCAAGGTTGAGCATTTAATGCAAACTCTATGTGAGGTTCCTATTCTATAGTTGACTGCTTCCTACAACCTCCTCTCTCTCTCTAAGCTTAATCACTTGCTACATCCATTAGAGTGAGTAGGAAATCTATAAGAGAGCTAGTCCTACATGTATATCTTGTGAGGCTCTCACTTCCACCTCCTCCCCATCTCTCATTTCAATCATGAAGATGAAGGTTCTCTCTCTTAGCTAAGAGAGGTGAAGAAGAACAAGGGAAGGCGTCCCTTGGTGAAGATCAAAGCTGAAGACTTGGAGCTAGAGTGGGTAAGCCCTTGGTGAAGGCAGAAGACTCCTTGCTCAAGTGGGTAAGTCCTTGGTGGAAGCTTCTCCGAGTGAAGGTGAAGTCAAACGCGGAAGATCCAAGAAGAGTAGGTAATTCTTACAAGGCTGAAGACTTGTGCAAGAGTAGGTAAGTCCTTGGAAGAAGGCGGAAGACTCCTTGCAAAGTGGGTAAGTCCTTGGTAAGGTTGAAGACTCTTTGTATTGGATAGATAAGTCTTTTGTTTGGTCATATATTGTAAGTCTTATGAATGAATATAAGAATGCAATGGTTAGGAAATCCTAGAGGTTGACCTCTCTAGGTAAGTGAGCTGACATACTTCTAGTTTGAAGTGTGGAACCACTCTAAATAGCTTGTCTACTTGTGTTTGATCAATATCTCTCTCCCTTGCTATATATGTTATAGTTGCACACAAATTTCCTATTTAGCAACCTTATATTGTGATATATCTTGAAGGTCTAATGAATTTTTTTAAAGTGCATTCAACTCTATTCACCCCCCCTCTAGAGCATCTAATCACCCATCTAGGATCCAACAATTGGTATCAGAGCGGGTCTTCTCCAAGCATACTTCAACAAGTAGGAGAAGATGGGTGACTACCAAGGAGGGAGATACTTGATGAGCCTTCCAATATTTGATGGGAGAAATTTCCTCTATTGGAGAATAAGACTTCAATTCTACATCCAAGGATCAAGTCTTGAGATGTGGCAAATGGTGAACAGCCCATACATGCTACCAAAGACAAAGATTGAAGAATGGGATGAAGCTATCTTGAAGAAAGCAACCTTGAATGCTAGAGCTATGCACATCCTCTATACCTCCATGACCCTCACTGAGTTCAACCGGATTTCTTCTTGTGAGATGGCCTATGAGGTATGGAGAAATCTATGAATCACCTATGAGGGGACGGATCAAGTAAAGGAAAGCAAAGTCTACATGCTCAAAGGGCTGCTTGAGAACTTCAAGATGGGAAAGGAGGAGAGGATAACCAACATGTACTCAAGGCTCAACACCAGTGTGAATGGGCTTTTTGTTCTAGGACATCCTATGTCTAGTGGAGAGATCAACTCAAAGATCCTTAGAACTCTCCCCAAGAGATGGGAACCCAAGGTGACTTCCATTGAATAAGCAAGGTCTCTTAAGGATATTCCTATTGAAGAGCTCATTGGAAATCTACAAGCACATGAAGCCACACTTGACAAGAGGGAGGAAGTAGAAAGACAAGAGAAGAAAGAGCTAAAGAGAATGAAGAAGGTTGAAATGAAGGCTCAAATTGAAGATATCATGCAACAAGTCTCTCCATCCTCTCAAGTTAAAGAAGATGCCATGTACTCCAAGGGTAAATTCTACAAAGGCAAGAAGACCCATCTTCACGAGAAGAAGGAGAAATGGCACTCAAGCTCAAGTGGCTCCTCCAACTCAAGCTCAAGTGAAGATTCAAGTGAAGGATCAAGCTCAAGCTCTAGTGATGAAGGAGAATGCCATTTTTCTCTTATAGCATCAACAAGTAAGGACTCAAGTGAGGTAAATCTAAACTCTTTAGATAAAGAATCTTTGATTGCTATTATTCATGATACTTGTGCCTCTCTTAAGTCTTCTAAAAGAAAAAGGAAAAAGCTTGCTAGAATTGTTGATAATTTGCATGTATAATTAAATGATCTTGAACATGCTAATTCTTGCTTGCTTGATGATAAAAATGCTTGTCTTAGCCAAGTAGACTCTCTTAAACTTGAAAATGCTAGTTTGCTTGATAAGATTAGATTTCTAGAAGCTCAACCTCTCATGCCTAGTTCTAATGAAGAGCATACTTTAAATGTGGATTCTCTCATGCATGATATTGATGTTCTTAAATATGAAAACAAGGACAAAGATTTTGTTTTGCAAGAGTTAGAAATAGAAAATGCCTCCTTGCTTGCTAAAATCAATGTGCATGAATCTTGTTTTAGTTCTAATAATAGAGAGAATGATGTTGCTTCTCTTCATATTGATAGAGATTCTTACTTAACTAAATCTCTTTGCTTAGAAAATGATCTTTTGCATGCTAGAGATAATATTAATCAATTGTCTTCTACTATTACCTCTCTTATGCATGGTAATGATAGTTTGAGATCTTCTTTGCAAAAATTTTTAGTTGGTAAAAAGAATCTTAGTGACATCCTTCACCATACTACTAAACAAATTGGTAGACATGGTTTAGGGTATGATAGTAGTCAAGGGAACAACAAAGATAAAGGACCTCCAATATTCCATGGAGAATCCTCTAGTTCCAAGACTATGGGCACATGCAACTATTGCAATGAAATTGGTCATTATTCTACTTGTTGTCCTTTTAGGAAAGCACCCAAGAGTAATAGGACTTGGGTTGCTAAACTAACCCCTCAGGACCCAAAAACATGATTGGGGACCATTTCATCTTTCTTCTTGTAGGTACCTGCAAATGGATTGACTTAAGCTATTAAATTGCAAATTGACTTCTCAATCCACATGAAAGAAGAAAGGTGAGGTGTGTCTGAGGTGAAAACAAGTGCAAAAAGGAATGGTAAGCACAAAGGTAATGTTTCTCTTGCTTATAACCTGTCCTAACTTGTTTTTGTCAAGTTAATGTGCACTATGCATGTGGTTTTTGAGTCAAAAGTGGTATTTTGTGTTTCTCTTCACACTCTTGCTCAAAAATTGTTTCTAATGCTTCTGTAGTGCATTACCAACTTTCTTAGATATGTTTTGATATGGTTTGTATATTTAGCATGCCTTTAAATATGTTTTTATGAAATATATGTGCTTTTTGACAGTTGGTCTGTCGATCGAGTTTGCCCTATTTGAAACTCAACCGATAGGCACCAATGAGTGTTGCCAGCTGCTGTCATCGGTCGAGTTGTCAATGCACATAACTCGACCAATAACACTGTGCAAAGAATATACATTTGGGTTATTGAATGAGAATTTCCCTCTCAACTAGATTTTCTCAACCAATAGCCTTATTCTTTGGCACTTTGTTGATACCTCTATATATGCATATTGCCATGTTCTAAATTGCCTATCTAGCTTACAACTCTATCTCTTTAATTGCTCTAAATTGGTATATCTATATCTTGTAATTACTTGCTTTGAGTTTTTTTTGCAAGTTTTGATGATGATCTCTTTGGATATCTTAGTTGTATCTAAAATTGATTCCGTTGTACTCTAACTTGCTACATCTATCTTGGTGTATATCTTGTTTTGATACAACCTTGAGGTTCTTAGTGGTAATCATCTTTTGGTAAGGATGCATATTTGTAGTGAGTTATATCCTTTCATGCTTCTAAAATTGCATATCTCTTTGTTTGGATATATCTCTACATATACTCATAGTTTGTTTTATCTTGTGTATCTTTAGGAATCTCTTGCTATGATCTAGATCCTACTAGTAATCCTAACTTGTGATATCATCTACTAGTAGTTCATATACATGTAGTTCTAACCTTGTTTATAATTGGCATCTTTGCTCATCTATATGCTATGCTTGCATCTTGTCTCATACATGCTCAAGATTGTTCCTTGAATTGCATATCTACTATCTTGAGTTGCTTGCATAACATTGTGATGCAGGGTACATAGATCTACATTATATGTAGAAATTGGAGTATTTTTTGATTTTATGCAGATTTTGCTCCAGTTTTAGTTTTTGGTGCAAGACTAGTGTTTTTCATGCCGAAACGATCTTCTGAGCAAGACACCCTTCGCAATGATCCCTGACACATTTTGTATAAATTCTGTCATCTTGAGGGTCAAAATTGTGATTTATTGTTTTTCTACAACAGTTTATCTTGATTTTTGGGCTGTTCAAGTATATGCTTTAACTTGCTTTTCTTTCTATGCTTGGACAAGCCCCTATCTCTGCTCTTCTACTCTCCTTATATAACTTTGTGTTATCTCCTTGCTCTTTAACAAGTGATGTTTCTTATTTCTTCATAACCCCACTTTTTGAAATGACAAAGGGGGAGAAAGGTATGTCTTCTTTTAAAAGAGGAAGAAGGCATGTCTTACATGAAGAGGAGAAGTATGTCCATGTAAAGGGGAGAAGGTAAATGGGATAAGAAATATATGTGTAGAACATATACGAGTAGAAGGCATAGTACTCTATAAATGTTATGAAAGCTAACCATGTAGGAGAAATAACATCAATTGAGGGGGAGTATGAGAACTCCATGCATATCAATTGAGGGGGAGCATATGAGCTCAATCCTATTGAAACCCCTAGGTTTCTCCAAAGGTATGACTTTACTTAAATGATTTCAATAAATTTATGGAATGGTTTGTCATCTTCAAAAAGGGGGAGAATGTTGACTCAAGGTCAATTAGGTCAATGTTGATTCACATCTAAATTGACTAAACCCGTGTTTTGATGATGACTAACCATTCCACATATTGGTGTCTAATGTCTCTACTTGAGTGATTTTAGATTAGGTATAGACACACTCCAAATGCCCTAACTTGCACATCTCAAATTGGAGAAAAGACAAGTCAAAGTCAATACAAGTGCGCGTTTTTGTAATATGATGTAAATCCATTAGAATCATGTTGTAAATCACTTGTAATGATTGTATGACTTGTAATTAAGCTTAAAAAAATCAGGAGCACTTAGATCGAATGTTTAAGCACTCAAAAGCCATTTTCTAAAATTCATATCAGGCTGTTCATCGGTCGAGTTCTGTGAGGTGCAAACTCGACCGATCCTGATTGGATCTTGAAAATGACTTTTGATCAGTCGAGTTGTGATTTCACAGAACTCGACCGATGGAGTACCCGACCAATTCGATTTTCATTGGTCGGTCGAGTTTCCCCAGGACAAACTCGACCGATGGTCTGAATATCGGCTTTGTCTTTTACTCTATCAGTCGAGTTACCCTTATAGAAACTCGACCCATTGCACTGTACGGAAAAGTGCAGAAAAGTGATTCTAGCCATTGTGGAGTAGAACAAGTGAAAATATATCTGTTACAAGCCACAAAACGGCTAGTTTTTGGCCCCAAGTATTCCCAAAGGCTAAGAGGCATCCCCAGCTATAAATAGGACCCCTTGGGCTTCATTGCAAGGTTGAGTATTCAATGCAAAATCTATGTCAGGTTCCTATTCTATAGTTGACTGCTTCCTACAGCCTCCTCTCTCTCTCTAAGCTTAATCACTTGCTAAATCCATTCGAGTGAGTAGGAAATCTGTAAGAGAGCTAGTCCTACATGTATATCTTGTGAGGCTCTCACTTCCACCTCCTCCCCATCTCTCATTTCAATAATGAAGATGAAGGTTCTCTCTCTTGGCTAAGAGAAGTGAAGAAGAACACGGTAAGGCGTCCCTTAGTGAAGATCAAGGCTGAAGACTTGGAGCTAGAGTGGGTAAGCCCTTGGTGAAGGCAGAAGACTCCTTGCTCAAGTGGGTAAGTCCTTGGTGGAAGCTTCTCCGAGTGAAGGTGAAGTCAAAGGCGGAAGATCCAAGAATAGTGGGTAATTCCTACAAGGCTGAAGACTTGTGAAAGAGTAGGTAAGTCCTTGGAAGAAGGCGGAAGACTCCTTGCAAAGTGGGTAAGTCCTTGGTAAGGTTGAAGACTATTTGTATTGGATAGGTAAGTCCTTTGTTTTGTCATATATTGTAAGTCTTATGAATGAATATAAGAATGCAATGGTTAGGAAATCCTAGAGGTTCACCTCTCTAGGTAAGTGGACTGACATACTTCTAGTTTGAAGTGTGGAACCACTCTAAATAGCTTGTCTACTTGTGTTTGCTCAATCTCTCTCTCCGTTGCTATGTATGTTATAGTTGCACACACATTTCCTATTTAGCAACCTTATCTTGTGATATATCTTAAAGGCCTAATGAATTTTTTTAAGTGCATTTAGCTCTATTCACCCCCCTCTAGAGCATCTAATCACCCATCTAGGATCCAACAATTGGTATCAGAGCGGGTCTTCTCCAAGAATACTTCAACAACTAGGAGAAGATGGGTGGCTACCAAGGAGGGAGATACTTGATCAGCCTTCCAATCTATGATGGGAGCAATTTCCCCTATTGGAGAAGAAGACTTCAATTATACATCCAAGGATCAAGTCTTGAGATGTGGCAAATGGTGAACAGCCCATACATTCTACTAAAGACAAAGATTGAAGAATGGGATGAAGCTACCTTGAAGAAAGCAACTTTGAATGCTAGAGCCATGCACATCCTCTATGCCTCCATGACCCCCACCGAGTTCAACCAAATTTCTTCTTGTGAGATGGCCTATGAGGTATGGAGAAATATAAGCATCACCTATGAGGGGACGAATCAAGTGAACAAAAGCGAAGTCTACATGCTCAAAGGGCTGCTTGAGAACTTCAAGATGGGAAAGGAGGAGAGGATAGCCAACATGTACTCAAGGCTCAACACCATTGTGAATGGTCTTGCTGTTCTAGGACATCCTATGTCTAGTGGAGAGATCAACTCAAAGATCCTTAGAACTCTCCCCAAGAGATGGGAACCCAAGGTGACTTCCATTGAATAAGCAAAGTCTCTTAAGGATATTCCTATTGAAGAGCTCATTGGAAATCTACAAACACATGAAGCCACACTTGATAAGAGGGAGGAAGTAGAAAGATGAGAAGAAAGAGCTAAAGAGAATGAAGAAGGCTGAAATGAAGGCTCAAATTGAAGATATCATGCAACAAGTCTCTCCATACTCTCAAGGTAAAGAAGATGCCATGTACTCCAAGGGTAAATTCTACAAAGGCAAGAAGACCCATCTTCACGAGAAGAAGGAGAAATGAAACTCAAGCTCAAGTGGCTCCTCCAACTCAAGCTCAAGTGAAGATTCAAGTGAAGGATCAAGATCAAGCTCTAGTGATGAAGGAGAATGCCATTTTTATCTTATAGCATCAACAAGTAAGGACTCAAGTGAGGTAAATCTAAACTCTTTAGATAAAGAATCTTTGATTTCTATCATTCATGATACTTGTACCTCTCTTAAGTCTTCTAAAAGAAAACAGAAAAAGTTTGCTAGAATTGTTGATAATTTGCATGTAGAATTAAATGATCTTGAACATGCTAATTCTTGCTTGATTGATGATAAAAATGCTTGTCTTAGCCAAGTAGACTCTCTTAAACTTGAAAATTCTAGTTTGCTTGATAAGATTAGATTTCTATAAGATCAACCTATCATGCCTAGTTCTAATGAAGAGCATACTTTAATTGTTGATTCTCTCATGCATGATATTGATGTTCTTAAATATGAAAACAAGGACAAAGATTTTGTTTTGCAAGAGTTAGAAATAGAAAATGCCTCCTAGTTTGCTAAAATCAATGTGCATGAATCTTGTTATAGTTCTACTAATAGAGAGAATGATGTTGCTGCTCTTCATATTGATAGAGATTCTTACTTAACTAAAGCTCTTTGCTTAGAAAATGATCTTTTGCATGCTAGAGATAATATTAATCAATTGTCTTCTACTATTACCTCTCTTATGCATGATAATGATAGTTTGAGATCTTCTTTGCAAAATTTTTTAGTTGGTAAAAAGAATCTTAATGACATCCTACACCATACTACTAAACAAATTGGTAGACATGGTTTAGGGTATGATAGTAGTCAAGGGAACAACAAAGATAAATGACCTCCAATATTCCATGGAGAATCTTCTAGTTCCAAGACTATGAGCGCATGCAACTATTGCAATGAAATTGGTCATTATTCTACTTGTTGTCCTTTTAGGAAAGCACCCAAGAGTAATAGGACTTGGATTGCTAAACTAACCCCTCAGGACCCAAAAATATGATTGGGGACCATTTCATCTTTCTTCTTGTAGGTACTTGCAAATGGATTGACTTGAGATATTAAATTGCAAATTAACTTCTCAATCCACATGAAAGAAGAAAGGTGAGGTGTGTGTGAGGTGAAAACAAGTGGAAAAAGGAATGGTAAGAACAAAGGTAATGTTTCTCTTGCTTATAACCTGTCCTAACTTGTTTTTTTCAAGTTAGTGTGCACTATGCATGTGGTTTTTGACTCAAAAGTGGTAATTTGTGTTTCTCTTCACACTCTTGCTCAAAAACTATTTCTAATGCTTCTGTAGTGCATTACTAACTTGCTTAGACATGTTTTGATATGGTTTGTATATTTAGCATGCCTTTAAAAATGTTTTTATGAAATATATGTGCTTTTTGACAACTGGTCTGTTGATCGAGTTTGCCCTATTTGAAACTCAACCGATAGGCACCAATGGGTGTTGCCAGCAATTGTCATCAGTCGAGTTGTCAATGCAAAGAACTCGATCGATAACACTATGCACAAAATATACATTTGACTTATTGAACGAGAATTTCCCTCTAAACTAGATTTTCTCAACCAATAGCCTTATTCTTTGGCACTTCGTTGGTACCTATATATATGCATATTGCCATGTTATAAATTTCCTATCTAGCTTACAACTCTATCTCTGTAATTGCTCTAAATTGGTATATCTATATCTTGCAATTACTTGCTTTGAGTTTTTTTGTAGGTTTTGATGATGATCTCTTTGGATCTCTTAATCGTGTCTAAAATTATTTCCATTGTACTATAACTTGCTACATCTATCTAGGTGTATATCTTGTTTTGATACAACCTTAAGGTTCTTAGTGGTAATCATCTTTTGGTAAGGATGCATATTTGTAGTGAGTTATATCCTTTCATGCTTCTAAAATTGCATCTCTTTGTTTGGATATATCTCTACATCTACTCATAGCTTGCTTTATCTTGTGTATCTTTTGGTATCTCTTGCTATGATCTAGATCCTACTAGTAATCCTAACTTGTGATATCATCTACTAGTAGTTCATATACATGTAGTTCTAACCTTGTTTATAATTGACATCTTTTCTCATCTATATGCTATGCTTGTATCTTGTCTCATACATGCTCAAGATTGTTCCTTGAATTGCATATCTACTATCTTGAGTTGCTTGCATAACATTGTGATGCAAGGTACATAGATCTACATTATATGTAGAAATTGGAGTAGTTTTGGATTTTATGCAGATTTTGCTCCAGTTTCAGTTTTTGGTGCAAGACTAGTGTTTTTCATGTAGTAACGACCTTCTGAGCAAGGCTCATCACTTTGCCATGAGCCCTGACACGTTTTGGGCAAATTCTGTCATCTTGAGGGGCAAAATTGTGATTTTTTGTTTTTCTACAACACTTTATCTTGCTTTTTGGGCTGTTGAAGTATATGCTTTAAATTGCTTTTCTTTCTATGCTTGGACAAGCCCCTATCTGTGCTCTTCTACTCTCCTTATATAACTTTGTGTTATCTCCTTTCTCTTTAACAAGTGATGTTTCTTATTTCTTCATAACCCCACTTTTTGAAATGACAAAGGGGGAGAAAGGTATGTCTTCTTTTAAAAGAGGAAGAAGGCATGTCTTACATGAAAAGGAGAAGTATGCCCATGTAAAGGGGAGAAGGTAAATGGGAGAAGACATATATGTGTAGAACATATATGAGTAGAAGACATAGTACTCTATAAATGTTATGAAAGCTAACCATGCAGGAGAAATAACATCAATTAAGGGGGAGTATGAGAACTCCATGCACATCAATTGAGGGGGAGCATATGAGCTCAATCCTATTGAAACCCCTAGGTTTCTCCAAAGGTATGACTTTACTTAAATGCTTTTAATACATTTTTGGAATGGTTTGTCATCTTCAAAAAGGGGGAGAATGTTGACTCAAGGTCAATTAGGTCAATGTTGGCTCACGTCTAAATTGACTAAACCCGTGTTTTGATGATGACTAACCATTCAACATATTGGTGTCAAATGTCTCTACTTGAGTGATTTCAGATTAGGTATAGACACACTCCAAATGCCCTAACTTGCGCATCTCAAATTGGAGAAAAGACAAGTCAAAGTCAATACAAGTGCATGTTTTTGTAATATGATGTAAATCCATTATAATAATGTTGTAAATCACTTGTAATGATTGTATAACTTGTAATTAAGATTAGAAAAAATCAGGAGCACTTAGATCGAATGTTTAAGCACACAAAAGCCATTTTCCAAAATTCAAATTAGGCTGTTCATCGGTCGAGTTCTTTGAGGTGCAAACTTGACTGATCTTGATTGGATCTTGAAAATGACTTTTGATCGGTCGAGTTGTGGTTTCACAGAACTCGACCGATGGAGTACCCGATCAATTCGATTTTCATTGGTCGGTCGAGTTTCCCCAGGACAAACTTGACCGATGGTCTGAATATCGGCTTTGTCTTTTACTCTATCGGTCGAGTTACCCTTATAGAAACTCGACCGATTGCACTATATAGAAAAGTGCAGAAAAGTGCTTCTAGCCATTGTGGAGTTGCAACAAGTGAAAATATATCCGTTTCAAGCCACAAAATGGCTAGTTTTCGGCCCCAAGTATTCCCAAAGGCTAAGAGGCATCTCCAACTATAAATAGGACCCCTTGGGCTTCATTCCAAGGTTGAGCATTCAATGCAAACTCTATGTGAGGTTCCTATTCTATAGTTGACTGCTTCCTACAGCCTCCTCTCTCTCTCTCTAAGCTTAATCACTTGCTACATCCATTAGAGTATGTAGGAAATCTATAAGAGAGCTAGTCCTACATGTATATCTTGTGAGGCTCTCACTTCCACCTCTTCCCCATCTCTCATTTCAATCATGAAGATGAAGGTTCTCTCTCTTGGATAAGAGAGGTGAAGAAGAACAAGGGAAGGTATCCCTTGGTGAAAATCTAGGCTGAAGACTTGGAGCTAGAGTGGGTAAGCCCTTGGTGAAGGCAGAAGACTCCTTGCTCAAGTGGGTAAGTCCTTGGGGGAAGCTTCTCCGAGTGAAGGTGAAGTCAAAGGCGGAAGATCCAAGAAGAGTGGGTAATTCCTATAAGGCTGAAGACTTGTGCAAGAGTAGGTAAGTCCTTGGAAGAAGGCGGAAGACTATTTGCAAAGTGGGTAAGTCCTTGGTAAGGTTGAAGACTCTTTGTATTGGATAGATAAGTCCTTTGTTTGGTCATATATTGTAAGTCTTATGAATGAATATAAGAATGCAATGGTTAGGAAATCCTAGAGGTTGACCTCTCTAGGTAAGTGGACTAACATACTTCTAGTTTGAAGTGTGGAACCAATATAAATAGCTTGTCTACTTGTGTTTGCTCAATCTCTCTCTCCCTTGCTATGTATGTTAAAGTAGCACACAAATTTCATATTTAGCAACCTTATCTTGTGATATATCTTGAAGGTATAATGAATTTTGTTTAAGTGCATTCATCTCTATTCACCCCCCCTCTAGAGCATCTAATCACCCATCTAGGATCCAACAATTGGTATCAGAGCGGGTCTTCTCCACGCATACTTCAACAAGTAGGAGAAGATGGGTGGCTACCAAGGAGGGAGATACTTGATCAACCTTCCAATTTTTGATGGGAGCAATTTCCTCTATTGGGGAAGAAGGCTTCAATTATACATCCAAGGATCAAGTCTTGAGATGTGGCAAATGGTGAACAACCCATAAATGCTACCAAATACAAAGATTGAAGAATGGGATGAAACTACCTTGAAGAAAGCAACCTTGAATGCTAGAGCCATGCACATCCTCTATGCCTCCATGACCCCCACCGAGTTCAACCGGATTTCTTCTTGTGAGACGACCTATGAGGTATGGAGAAAGCTATGCATCACCTATGAGAGGACGAATCAAGTGAAGGAAAGCAAAGTCTACATGCTCAAAGGGCTGCTTGAGAACTTCAAGATGGGAAAGGAGGAGAGGATAGCCAACATGTACTCAAGGATCAACACCATTGTGAATGGTCTTGCTGTTCTAGGACATCCTATGTCTAGTGGAGAGATCAACTCAAAGATCCTTAGAACTCTCCCCACGAGATGGGAACCCAAGGTGACTTCCATTGAATAAGCAAGGTCTCTTAAGGATATTCCTATTGAAGAGCTCATTGGAAATCTACAAGCACATGAAGCCACACTTGACAAGAGGGAGAAAGAAGAAAGACAAGAGAAGAAAGAGATAAAGAGAATGAAGAAGGCTGAAATGAAGGCTCAAATTGAAGATATCATGCAACAAGTCTCTCCATCCTCTCAAGTTAAAGAAGATGCCATGTACTCCAAGGGTAAATTCTACAAAGGCAAGAAGACCCATCTTCACGAGAAGAAGGAGAAATGGCACTCAAGCTCAAGTGGCTCCTCCAACTCAAGCTCAATTGAAGATTCAAGTGAAGGATCAAGCTCAAGCTCTAGTGATGAAGGAGAATGCCATTTTTCTCTTATAGCATCAACAAGTAAGGACTCAAGTGAGGTAAATCTAAACTCTTTAGATAAAGAATCTTTGATTGCTATTATTCATGATACTTCTGCCTCTCTTAAGTCTTCTAAAAGAAAAAGGAAAAAGTTTGCTAGAATTGTTGATAATTTGCATGTAGAATTAAATGATCTTGAACATGCTAATTCTTGCTTGCTTGATGATAAAAATGCTTGTCTTAGCCAAGTAGACTCTCTTAAACTTGAAAATGCTAGTTTGTTTGATAAGGTTAGATTTCTAGAAGCTCAACCTCTACTGCCTATTTCTAATGAAGAGCATACTTTAATTGTTGATTCTGTCATGCATGATATTGATGTTCTTAAATATGAAAACAATGACAAAGATTTTATTTTTCAAGAGTTAGAAATAGAAAATGCCTCCTTTTTTCTAAAATAAATGTGCATGAATCTTGTTCTAGTTCTACTAATAGAGAGAATGATGTTGCTGCTCTTCATATTGATAGAGACTCTTACTTAACTAAAGCTCTTTGCTTAGAAAATGATCTTTTGCATGCTAGAGATAATATTAATCAATTGTCTTCTACTATTACCTCTCTTATGCATGATAATGATAGTTTGAGATCTTCTTTGCAAAAATTTTTAGTTGGTAAAAAGAATCTTAATGACATCCTACACCATACTACTAAACAAATTGGTAGACATGGTTTAGGGTATGATAGTAGTCAAGGGAACAACAAAGATAAAGGACCTCCAATATTCCATGGAGAATCCTCTAGTTCCAAGACTATGGGCACATGCAACTATTGCAATGAAATTGGTCATTATTCTACTTGTTGTCCTTTTAGGAAAGCACCCAAGAGTAATAGGACTTGGGTTGCTAAACTAACCCCTCAGGACCCAAAAACATGATTGGGGACCATTTCATATTTCTTTTTGTAGGAACTTGCAAATGGATTGACTTGAGCTATTAAATTGCAAATTGACTTCTCAATCCAGATGAAAGAAGAAAGGTGAGGTGTGTATGAGGTGAAAACAATTGGAAAAAGGAATGGTAAGCACAAAGGTAATGTTTCTCTTGCTTATAACCTGCCCTAACTTGTTTTTGTCAAGTTAGTGTGCACTATGCATGTGGTTTTTGAGTCAAAAGTGGTATTTTGTGTTTCTCTTCACACTTTTGCTCAAAAACTATTTCTAATGCTTCTGTAGTGCATTACTAACTTGCTTAGACATGTTTTGATATGGTTTATATATTTTGCATGCCTTTAAATATGTTTTTATGAAATATATGTGCATTTTGATAGCTGGTCTGTCGATCGAGTTTGCCATGTTTGAAACTCAACCGATAGGCACCAATGGGTGATACCAGCAACTGTCATCGGTCGAGTTGTCAATGCACAGAACTCGACCAATAACACTGTGCACAGAATATACATTTGGCTTATTGAATGAGAATTTCCCTCTCAACTAGATTTTCTCAACCAATAGCCTTATTCTTTGGAAATCCGTTGGTACCTATATATATGCATATTGCCATGTTCTAAATTGCCTATCTAGCTTACAACTCTATCTCTCTAATTGCTCTAAATTGGTATATCTATATCTTGCAATTACTTGCTTTGAGTTTTGCAGGTTTTGATGATGATCTCATTGGATCTCTTAGTTGTGTCTAAAATTGCTTCCATTGTACTCTAACTTCTTACATCTATCTAGGTGTATATCTTGTTTTGATACAACCTTGAGGTTCTTAGTGGTAATCATCTTTTGGTAAGGATGCATATTTGTAGTGAGTTATATCCTTTCATGCTTCTAAAATTGCATATCTCTTTGTTTGGATATATCTCTACATCTACTCATAGCTTGCTTTATCTTGTGAATCTTTTGGTATCTCTTGCTATGATCTAGATCCTATTAGTAATCCTAACTTGTGATATCACCTACTAGTAGTTCATATACATGTAGTTCTAACCTTGTTTATAATTGGCATCTTTGCTCATCTATATGCTATGCTTGTATCTTGTCTCATACATGCTCAAGATTGTTCCTTGAATTGCATATCTACTATCTTGAGTTGCTTGCATACCATTGTGATGCAGGGTACATAGATCTACATTATATGTAGAAATTGGAGTATTTTTGGATTTTATGCAGATTTTGCTCCAGTTTCAGTTTTTGGTGCAAGACTAGTGTTTTTCATGCAGAAACGACCTTTTGAGCAAGGCTCATCACTTTGCCATGAGCCCTGGCACGTTTTGGGCAAATTCTATCATCTTGAGGGTCAAAATTGTGATTTATTGTTTTTATACATCACTTTGTCTTGCTTTTTGGGCTGTTCAAGTATGTGCTTTAACTTGCTTTTCTTTCTATGCTTGGACAAACCCCTATCTGTGCTCTTCTACTCTCCTTATATAACTTTGTGTTATCTCCTTTCTCTTTAACAAGTGATGTTTCTTATTTCTTCATAACCCCACTTTTTGAAATGACAAAGGGGGAGAAAGGTATGTCTTCTTTTAAAAGAGGAAGAAGGCATGTCTTACATGAAAAGGAGAAGTATGTCCATGTAAAGGGGAGAAGGTAAATGGGAGAAGACATATATGTGTAGAACATATATGAGTAGAAGACATAGTACTCTATAAATGTTATGAACGCTAACCATACAGGAGAAATAACATCAATTGAAGGGGAGTATGAGAACTCCATGCACATCAATTGAGGGGGAGCATATGAGCTCAATCCTATTAAAACCCCTAGGTTTCTCCAAAGGTATGACTTTACTTAAATGCTTTCAATACATTTATGGAATGGTTTGTCATCTTTGAAAAAGGGGGAGAATGTTGACTCAAGGTCAATTAGGTCAATGTTGACTCATATCTAAATTGACTAAACCCGTGTTTTGATGATGACTAACCATTCCACATATTGGTGTCTAATGTCTCTACTAGAGTGATTTAAGATTAGGTATAGACACACTCCAAATGCCCTAACTTGCGCATCTCAAATTGGAGAAAAGACAAGTCAAAGTCAATACAAGTGCAAGTTTTTGTAATATGATGTAAATCCATTAGAATCACGTTGTAAATCACTTGTAATGATTGTATGACTTGTAATTAAGCTTAGAAAAAATTAGGAGCACTTAGATCAAATGTTTAAGAACTCAAAAGCCATTTTCCAAAATTCATATCAGGCTGTTCATCGGTCGAGTTCTGTGAGGTGCAAACTCGACCGATCCTGATTGGATCTTGAAAATGACTTTTGATCGGTCGAGTTGTTGTTTCACAGAACTCGACCGATGGAGTACCAGATTAATTCGATTTTCATTGGTCGGTCGAGTTTCCCCAGGACAAACTCGACCGATGGTTATATCGGCTTTGTATTTTACTCTATCGGTCGAGTTATCCTTATAGAAACTCGACCGATTGCACTGTACGGAAAAGTGCAGAATATTGCTTCTAGCCATTGTGGAGTTGCAACAAGTGAAAATATATCCGTTGCAAGCCACAAAATGGCTAGTTTTTGGACTCAAGTATTCCCAAAGGCTAAGAGGCATCCCCATCTATAAATAGGACCCCTTGGGCTTCATTCCAAGGTTGAGCATTCAATGCAAACTCTATGTGAGATTCCTATTCTATAGTTGAGTGCTTCCTATAGCCTCCTCTCTCACTAAGGTTAATCACTTGCTACATCTATTAAAGTGAGTAGGAAATATGTAAGGGAGCTAGTCCTACATGTATATCTTGTGAGGCTCTCACTTCCACCTCCTCCCCATCTCTCATTTCAATCATGAAGATGAAGGTTCTCTCTCTTAGCTAAGAGAGGTGAAGAAGAACAAGGGAAGGCGTCCCTTGGTGAAGATCAAGGCTGAAGACTTGGAGCTAGAGTGGGTAAGCCCTTGGTGAAGGCATAAGACTCCTTGCTCATGTGGGTAAGTCCTTGGTGGAAGCTTCTCCGAGTGAAGGTGAAGTCAAAGGCGGAAGATCCAAAAAGAGTGGGTAATTCCTACAAGGCTGAAGACTTGTGCAAGAGTAGGTAAGTCCTTGGAAGAAGGCGGAAGACTCCTTGAAAAGTGGGTAAGTCCTTGGTAAGGTTGAAGACTCTTTGTATTGGATAGGTAAGTCTTTTATTTGGTCATATATTGTAAGTCTTATAAATGAATATAAGAATGCAATGGTTAGGAAATCCTAGAGGTTGACCTCTCTAGGTAAGTGGACTGACATACTTCTAGTTTGAAGTGTGAAACCACTCTAAATAGCTTGTCTACTTTTGCTTGCTCAATCTCTCTCTCCCTTGCTAAGTATGTTATAGTTGCACACAAATTTCCTATTTAGCAACCTTATCTTGTGATATATCTTGAAGGTCTAATGAATTTTGTTTAAGTGCATTCATCTCTATTCACCCCCCTCTAGAGCATCTAATCACCCATCTAGGATCCAACAATTGGTATCAGAGCGGGTCTTCTCCAAGCATACTTCAACAAGTAGGAGAAGATGGGTGACTATCAAGGAGGGAGATACTTGATGAGCCTTCCAATATTTGATGGGAGCAATTTCCTCTATTGGAGAAGAAGGCTTCAATTCTACATCCAAGGATAAAGTTTTGAGATGTGGCAAATGGTGAACAGCCCATACATGCTACCAAAGATAAAGATTGAAGAATGGGATGAAGCTACCTTGAAGAAAGCAACCTTGAATGCTAGAGCCATGCACATCCTCTATGCCTCCATGACCCCCACCGAGTTCAACCAGATTTCTTCTTGTGAGACGGCCTATGAGGTATGGAGAAAGCTATGCATCACCTATGAGGGGACGGATCAAGTGAAGGAAAGCAAAGTCTACATGCTCAAAGGGCTGTTTGAGAACTTCAAGATGGGAAAGGAGGAGAGGATAGCCAACATGTACTCAAGTCTCAACACCATTGTGAATGGTCTTGCTGTTCTAGGACATCCTATGTCTAGTGGATAGATCAACTCAAAGATCCTTAGAACTCTCCCCAAGAGATGGGAACCCAAGGTGACTTCCATTGAATAAGCAAGGTCTCTTAAGGATATTCCTATTGAAGAGCTCATTGGATATCTACAAGCACATGGAGCCCAACTTGACAAGAGGGAGGAAGTAGAAAGACAAGAGAAGAAAGAGCTAAAGAGAATGAAGAAGGATGAAATGAAGGCTCAAATTGAATATATCATGCAACAAGTCTCTCCATCCTCTCAAGTTAAAGAAGATGCCATGTACTCCAAGGGTAAATGCTACAAAGGCAAGAAGACCCATCTTCACGAGAAGAAGGAGAAATGGCACTCAAGCTCAAGTGGATCCTCCAACTCAAGCTCAAGTGAGGATTCAAGTGAAGGATCAAGCTCAAGCTCTAGTGATGAAGGAGAATGCCATTTTTCTCTTATAGCATCAACAAGTAAGGACTCAAGTGAGGTAAATCTAAAATCTTTAGATAAAGAATCTTTGATTGCTATTATTCATGATACTTGTGCCTCTCTTAAGTCTTCTAAAAGAAAAAGGAAAAAGTTTGCTAGAATTGTTGATAATTTGCATGTAGAATTAAATGATCTTGAACATGCTAGTTCTTGCTTACTTGATGATAAAAATGCTTGTCTTAACCAAGTAGACTCTCTTAAACTTGAAAATGCTAGTTTGCTTGATAAGATTAGATTTCTAGAAGCTCAACCTCTCATGCCTAGTTCTAATGAAGAGCTTACTTTAATTGTGGATTCTCTCATGCATGATATTGATGTTCTTAAATATGAAAACAAGGACAAAGATTTTTTTTTGCAAGAGTTAGAAATAGAAAATGCCTCCTTGCTTGCTAAAATCAATGTGCATGAATCTTGTTCTAGTTCTACTAATAGAGAGAATTTTGTTGCTGCTCTTCATATTGATAAAGATTCTTACTTAACTAAAGCTCTTTGCTTAGAAAATGATCTTTTGCATGCTAGAGATAATATTAATCAATTGTCTTCTACTATTACCTCTCTTATGCATGATAATGATAGTTTGAGATCTTCTTTGCAAAAAATTTTAGTTGGTAAAAAGAATATTAATGACATCCTACACCATACTACTAAACAAATTGGTAGAAATGGTTTAGGGTATGGTAGTAGTCAAGGGAACAACAAAGATAAAGGACCTCCAATATTCCATGGAGAATCCTCTAGTTCCAAGACTATGGGCACATGCAACTATTGTAATGAAATTGGTCATTATTCTACTTGTTGTCCTTTTAGTAAAGCACCCAAGAGTAATAGGACTTGGGTTGCTAAACTAACCCTTCAGGACCCAAAAACATGATTGGGGACCATTTCATCTTTCTTCTTGTATGTACTTGCAAATGGATTGACTTGAACTATTAAATTGCAAATTGACTTCTCAATCCACATGAAATAAGAAAGGTGAGGTGTGTATGAGGTGAAAACAAGTGGAAAAAGGAATGGTAAGCACAAAGGTAATGTTTCTCTTGCTTATAACCTGTCCTAACTTGTTTTTGTCAAGTTAGTGTGCACTATGCATGTGGTTTTTGACTCAAAAGTGGTATTTTGTGTTTCTCTTCACACTCTTGCTCAAAAACTGTTTCTAATGTTTCTGTAGTGTATTACTAACTTGCTTAGACATGTTTTGATATTGTTTGTATATTTAGCATGCCTTTAAATATGTTTTTATGAAATATATGTGATTTTTAATAGATGGTCTGTCGATCGAGTTTGCCCTATTTGAAACTCAACCGATAGGCACCAATGGGTGTTGCCAATAGCTATCATCGATCGAGTTGTCAATGCACAAAACTCGACCGATGACACTGTGCACAGAATATACATTTGGCTTATTAAATGAGAATTTCCCTCTCAACTAGATTTTCTCAACCAATAGACTTATTCTTTTGCACTCCATTGGTACCTCTATATATGCATATTGCCATATTCTAAATTGCCTATCTAGCTTACAACTCTATCTCTCTAATTGCTCTAAATTGGTATGTCTATATCTTGCAATTACTTGCTTTGAGTTGTTTTGCAGGTTTTGATGATGATCTCTTTGGATCTCTTAGTTGTGTCTAAAATTGCTTCCATTGTACTCTAACTTGCTACATCTATCTAGGTGTATATATTGTTTTGATACAACCTTGAGGTTCTTAGTGGTAATCATCTTTTGGTAAGGATGCATATTTGTAGTGAGTTATATCCTTTCATGCTTCTAAAATTTCATATCTATTTGTTTGGATATATCTCTACATCTACTCATAGCTTTATTTATCTTGTGTATCATTTGGTATCTCTTGCTATGATCTAGATCCTGCTAGTAATCCTAACTTGTGATATCATCTACTAGTAGTTCATATACATGTAGTTCTAACCTTGTTTATAATTGGCATCTTTGCTCATCTATATGCTATGCTTGTATCTTGTCTCATACATGCTCAAGATTGTTCCTTGAATTGCATATCTACTATCTTGAGTGGCTTGCATAACATTGTGATGCAGGGTTCATAGATCTACATTATATGTAGAAATTAGAGTATTTTTGGATTTTATGCAGATGTTGCTCCAGTTTCAGTTTTTGGGTGCAAGACTAGTGTTTTTCATGTAGAAATGACCTTCTAAGCAAGGCTCATCACTTTGCCATGAGTCCTGGCACGTTTTGGGCAAATTCTATCATCTTGAGGGTCAAAATTGCGATTTATTATTTTTCTACAACACTTTATCTTGCTTTTTGGGCTGTTCAAGTATATGATTTAACTTGCTTTTCTTTCTATGCTTGGACAAGCCCCTATCTGTGCTCTTCTACTCTCCTTATATAACTTTGTGTTATCTCCTTTCTCTTTAACAAGTGATGTTTCTTATTTCTTCAAAACCCCACTTTTTGAAATGACAAAGGGGGAGAAAGGTATGTCTTCTTTTAAAAGAGGAAGAAGGCATGTCTTACATGAAGAGGAGAAGTATGTCCATGTAAAGGGGAGAAGGTAAATGGGAGAAGACATATATGTGTAGAACATATATGAGTAGAAGACATAGTACTCTATAAATGTTATGAAAGCTAACCATGCAGGAGAAATAACATCAATTGAGGGGGAGTATGAGAACTCCATGCACATCAATTGAGGGGGAGCATATGAGCTCAATCCTATTGAAACCCCTGAGTTTCTCCAAAGGTATGACTTTACTTAAATGCTTTCAATACATTTATGGAATGGTTTGTCATCTTCAAAAAGGGGGAGAATGTTGACTCAAGGTCAATTAGGTCAGTGTTGACTCACGTCTAAATTGACTAAACTCGTGTTTTGATGATGACTAACCATTCCACATATTGGTGTCTGATGTCTCTACTTGAGTGATTTCAGATTAGGTATAGACACACTCCAAATGCCCTAACTTGCACATCTCAAATTGGAGAAAAGACTAGTCAAAGTCAATACAAGTGCACATTTTTGTAATATGATGTAAATCCATTAGAATCATGTTGTAAATCACTTGTAATGATTGTATGACTTGTAATTAAGCTTAGAAAAAATCAGGAGCACTTAGATCAAATGTTTAACCACTCAAAAGACATTTTCTAAAATTCATATCACGTTGTTCATCGGTCGAGTTCTGTGAGTTGCAAACTCGACCGATCCTGATTGGATCTTGACAATGACTTTTGATCAGTCGAGATGTGGTTTCACAGAACTTGACCGATGGAGTAGCAGACCAATTCAATTTTCATTGGTCGTTCGAGTTTCCCCAGGACAAACTTGACCGATGGTCTAAATATCGGCTTTGTCTTTTAATCTATCGGTCGAGTTACCCTTATAGAAACTTGACCGATTGCACTGTATGAAAAAGTGCAGAAAAGTGCTTCTAGCCGTTGTGGAGTTGCAACAAGTGAAAATATATCCGCTGCAAGCCACAAAACAGCTAGTGTTCGGCCCCAAGTATTCCCAAAGTCTAAGAGGCATCCCCAGCTATAAATAGGACCCCTTGGGCTTCATTCCAAGGTTGAGCATTCAATGAAAACTCTATGTGAGGTTCCTATTCTATAGTTGAGTGCTTCCTACAGCCTCCTCTCTCTCTAAGCTTAATCACTTGCTACATCCATTAGAGTAGGAAATATGTGAGAGAGCTAGTCCTACATGTATATCTTGTGAGGATCTCACTTCAACCTCCTCCCCATCTCTCATTTCAATCATGAATATGAAGGTTCTCTCTCTTGGGTATTAGAGGTGAAGAAGAACAAGGGAAGGTGTCCCTTGGTGAAGATCAAGGCTGAAGACTTGGAGCTAGAGTGGGTAAGACCTTGGTGAAGGCAGAAGACTCCTTGCTCATGTGGGTAAGTCCTTGGTGGAAGCTTCTCCGAGTGAAGGTGAAGTCAAAGGCGGAAGATCCAAGAAGAGTGGGTAATTCCTACAAGGCTAAAAATTGTGCAAGAGTAGGTAAGTCCTTGAAGAAGGTAGAAGACTCCTTGCAAAGTGGGTAAATCCTTGGTAAGGTTTAAGAGTCTTTGTATTGGATAGGTAAGTCCTTTGTTTGGTCATATATTGTAAGTCTTATGAATGAATATAAGAATGCAATGGTTAGGAAATCCTATAGGTTGACCTCTCTAGGTAAGTGGACTGACATACTTCTAGTTTGGAGTGTGGAACCACTCTAAATGGCTTGTCTACTTGTGTTTGCTCAATCTCTCTCTCCCTTACTATGTATGTTATAGTTGCACACAAATTTCCTATTTAGCAACCTTATCTTGTGATATATCTTGAAGGTCTAATGAATTTTGTTTAAGTGCATTCAACTCTATTCACCCCCCTCTAGAGCATCTAATCACCCATCTAGGATCCAACAGATATTAATGGGACAATACTATAGGGCAATAAAAAGTAGTATTTATAAAACTTAAGCTGAAATCATATTTATCTATGGCCATTACTCATTAAAAGGAAATATAAATCATTATGTATACTTAACAAGCAATCATTCAATTTAAATATACTCCCCATACCGCAGTGCAAAGAAAATCCTATTTCGACCTTCCTGATCCTGATTCAAACCTCTTTTAAATAACTCATTAGTTTCTATATTACTTATTATCAAAACTGTAATCTTGTGTTGTTATAGAATTTAAGGTCTATTAAAGTGAAATTTAGAGTCTGAAGACCAATTATTTGGTTTTTACTCAAAAAATTATTCTTGAAACATATTTTTTCTTGATATTCTAAAACATAATTAGTTAGTTATGGATTTTGTAAATATGGACCGATAAGAATTCATCAAATATCCAACAAAAGTTTAATGAAGTAGGGAATTGCCCTACCAGGAATATAAAATGGTATCTAACCTCTTGACCATGGCTTTTCGTCAAAGACGCATATGGTGGATACAAAGAACATGCACCAAAAATACCTAAACAATAGAAAATAGTGTGACTTTAATCAAGCCATGTGAGGATACAACAATCAAATTGAACCACCCATTTATTTTTAACCTTTCCACTATAATGAAATCCCTAAATCTAGATTCCCTATGATCTAAACTAGAAGACTACTAAGAATTCAAAACTTTGGTAGAAGGCATCCTCACATTACTCTAAACTGAATGACCTATTATGGAAGTCCAGGGTTGGTTGCATGCTTGAGAATAGCCTTATGGAAGGTTGGGGAAGGAGCAAAAATGAGGAACACTCGATGCATCATCACAACCCAGACTAGTGGTTCAAACATATTTTCCAGAATAGACCAAAGAGAAGCATCGATAAGATGGTATGAATGTGATCAAGTTTATGCATTACTATGAAGGTCCATAAAAAATGAGTCATCAAGGAAACTTCCTCTCCCTGATCCCTCATTAACCTGTGGAGGCTCGACCTCCCTGACCCCTCATTAACCTATGGAGGCCCGACACAGGAGGAGTATGGTAAACCAAGTGTGCAACACATTGGTTCCGACGCAAACCATGTCAGACATAAATTCCAATTTATTCATCCCCGTAAGGATTCGAACCTGAGACCTCTTCCTGCATTCACAGTCCAATCACCAGTGAGCCACACCCTTGCAGGCTATGAAGGTCCATATATAGATGAAAAAGTAGAGGACGGTATCTCTACACTTTGGGTGAAATTAAAGTGTGCAAGAAGCATCTCAAGATGTATAAGAACCTATGTCACTACTAATTCTAGCCACTAATGCTCTGAAATGGTTGTTCATACTGTGGAAGGAGGAGGCAGTTCAAATTTAGGAGTGGGGTTGCAGGTACGAAGAGGGATCTGTAGTGTATTAATGCATCTATGGATGTTCTATGAAGGGTTGATGTATGTTTCTCAAATAGATGGAGAGTTTGTTAGATGTTGGAGGTATGATAAGTCAAAATCACTACAAAATGGGAAGAGTCACATAATTGGGGTGTGTAGGGCATGAAGTCTTAGGTAGTTTGGGATCAATGCACTTGGGAGGATGTGGGGAAGGTGGATTAGAGGTCAGTATGTGGTGAGATTCTCTGTGGAGGAAGATACAGATTGAGGATGGATAAGGTATCTTTGAGTCCTGGAGGCCCTTGGGTATGTAGGACATGAAGTCCCAGGGAGTTTGGTATCAATGCATCTAGGAGGATGTGGGGAAGATGGATTAGAGGTCAGTATGTGGTGGGATTCTTTGTGGAGGAAGTTACTGGTTGAGGGTAGATAAGGTATCATTGAGTCCTGGAGGCCCTGGGCGTCAGGTGAGGGAGAAGGAATCATCCCTGGGTTATGAGAGTCCAACTAGGAGGGGGACTCTATAAAAAGGTCCAGGTGAAACACTAATGCCTATCAGACAGTGAGTGTCAACGTAATTAGGGTTTAATTCACAATTTTAGGCTATTATCTTTTGCATATAAATTAGAGGGATCTAGGATTATCCAACTGAAACCAAATCTGGTAGGCAACCTAAATTAACTATGAGGATCTGAAAACCAATTAATTTTCAATTTTAAGAGACACACATATCTAATTTTAGTTTGTTAGTATATATCTATACTAAATTCTTTCAGATTATTTAATATCAATTAGAGACTCAAATTTTGCAGAAAGTTTATTGTCATAATAAACTTCATAGAAATTTTATTGGGTTAATATGGAAATGAATTAATGCAATTGCACTCCAACCCATAACGTATCACTTATTCATTAATTAGGGCCATATGTCATGCAATTAAAGTGTAAGATTAGTTAATAAGGTGCAAAGTCATAGAGTCAAATGCATTTAGATCCATGAAACAAAAATGATCTTCTAAAAGTATATTTTGTACCAAATTTTATTTAATTTATAAAAATAAAAATAGATGATTCTACATGCATCATATTTAAGAAACTAATGTAAAAAACTATACATAGTAACACACTATATGGATGGAGGAAGAGGACATATGGACTGCACTTGAAGTAGTAATAATGAAAAGAAACATAACATCATCAATATGAGATGACTGGAAGCTAGGTGGTAGGGGCGGGTTAGGAGATACCACAAGTGATAGTGGTGGCATGTTTGGGAAGAGATACATATGGTGGTGGCAGTCTAGGAGGCCATAGGTAGTGGTAAAGGTGGATTTGGGAGAGGCTACTAGTCTGATGGTGTTGGGTTTAGAGGCTGCATATGTTGAGAATAAAAGAAGTGACATGAGCTGATGATGAAAACAATGAAAACATGTGGGTGAATCACAAAACCAGAACATTAGTTTATAATAGCTAGTTTGGAGGAGAGAAGCCACATGTAGAAACAACAACATGACAAGAGCAACTTCTAGGATCAAAGTTGGGAAGAGAAGAAAATGGTAACAATAGAGGCAACAAATGTAGTGTGCGATACAACAAGTGATAGAAACATCAACAACAAGTGAAGGAAGCTTCAGAGGTGATTACCAAAATCATCTATGAAGAATCAAGCGGGGAATATGAGGTCAAGGGAAAAAGAAAACTCATTTTGTGGGGGTTAAGTGGGGGCATTTAGTGACAATTATGTATAGAGAGTCATCACTAAATGTATGCAACACTTGTGTTCTTGGAATACCAATAATTTTTATAGAAAACCATTACAATGTGGGGAAATCATAACTAAAAACCACTTTCTATGGGTAAGAAAATTTTGGAATATCACATACTTTTACTGAAAAATGCCACAACTAGCAATTGTTTTTAATAAATAAGCATCACTAAATGTTATAGACACCACAGTTTTAGATTGACAATAGTTTAATTAGAAAAAAAATATTGTAACATACAAATATGAATTTTACATGATAATTATCTCTATTTTAACTACATTCATGACATAATTTTGTAGTACTAAAAAGCACTCCAATTATCCATGTTAACATCAAGAAATTATCTAGAGTCCTGGTGGGTCCAAGAGAGGCCCTCAGTCATCAAAAGATCTACACCGGTTGATCAAATGACCAACCAATTGACTGGCTGTTTAGGAACTACAACTTTTAGAGCTGATCAATTGATCAAATAACTCCTTGATTGATGATTTTGTCAATCAACTTATTCTCTAATTTATCAGAGTGGACAAGCATAAGAGATCATGCAATCAATTAATCAAATGAATTGTTCAAAGAGTCTATTGGTTGGGAATGTTCTTGAGAAATATGACCTAGGTTCAATAAAATGACTCATCAGCCAATTGACTGACTCATATATCTTGAAATTATTCACCTAATATGCTAGTTGATTGGTTGTCCATCTAATGAATCAAGTGGGTTTCAAAGAAACAAAACCCTAACTAGATTTAACTCACAATGGCCTATGACTTGGAATCTTGGAAGAAAAACCTGTATATATTTCTCCTATACCATGAGGCAAGGAAATCAATCATTGTATAGCCACAAAGTCATGTTTGGGAAGTAATCAAACTAGAATGGTGGTATCCCCATAGATTCTAGGTTCTTTAATAGATAAAGATGAGAAGATGAGAGATTATCTTCCTATTAACAATAAAGTTACTTTTTTTTATCTTATATCTGATTTGTATGATGTAAAGTCATTGTTGTTCTAGTTTCTTCATTGAAACCATGAACATGAAGAAATATATATATATCTTACTAGTCTTGGGGAATTTCCCATGGATCTTGATTTCTAGTTTTATCTAATTATTCATGTTTGATCTAGTTAGTTAAATAAAAACCATTCTTCCTAAAGGTTATGTTAGTTTGGATTCTTGATCACCATCTCTTTTAATATGGTAATCTAATTAACTTAATGAAACAATGTGATTCATATCTTCTTGGGAAGACAAACAATTATCTCATGTACAAAACTAAAATACAAAATTGTTGGTGTTTTGCATGCTTGATGGGTTACTAAAGGGGATATACTATCATAGAAACTATTTATATCCTTTATAACACATTTTACTTCTAGACTTGAGATGGTATATAGAAATAGAAAAATAAATGCTCATTATAGTTACTACTTCTGATTTTTTTTACTGGGATATATAACTAGTTTTCTTTATGTCTCATGATGGTGAAACATTTACTTCCTCTTATAAAATTAAATTTCTACACTAATTATATTAGTCTGATTGATCATAGTTCATTAATAATTTGTTATTGTTGTTTGATTCAACCAAATAATTAGATTAATACAACTATTGATTCCTTTACCCTTACAGAATCAACCCTCAAATATTCGTTCATTTGAACAAGATCGTCATTTTATAATAAATATTAGGTTTGGGTTTTATTATAAACATCTACAATCTGAGTCTCATCAAAATTTTGGTGATGCTTTCAACAAAGTAATCAAAGTTGGTATAGACTAGGAAAACCTAAGCTACGTATATATATTTTCTTGAAGGTAAACCATACCATTATATTGATAAAAGCCATACGACATCTACAGAGATAAAAGGTTCATAATATTCTATAACCAAAGGAGCTAGAGACCTCCTTCTAACAGATAGGATTGGATGTGAGTATGAAATTGCAGAATAGATTCCTCCCTTTTGCACTTATAGAAGCAGCTTTCATGCGGAATCAAACCACAATCCCGGGTAAAATCTGCAGAGTCGACACTACCACCACCTAGATGACCAGAATAAGAAAACTTTGCATCTCCAGAAGACCCATCAAACCTACACCAATACATCGAGCACATTAGACAACCAACCGAACTACACTAAACAAGGGGGGAGAACCCTTACCAGGTTGAATAACTGGGGGAAACCCAGATAAACCACCACCTTCACAGAGGAAGGACAACACTCCTTATGCAAAAGGAACAAAAGAGCCGATAAACGACAGACCAAAGACAGATGAACTGCCAAAACCAGCTCCCAAGCAAAACCCTACACAGAAAACCCGACCTTGTCGATCACTCTAGCTGAGAGGATGCCCACCAAAACCTACCTCTTCACAGCGGCCAGAGGCCCAGAACGGGGCTGTGGCAAGGGCCACAGAAGCCCCGCCGTCACCAGGGACACAACACCCAGCGCTAGCACCGCAGAGGCGAGAAGAGAAGATGAGGGGGTGAAGAAACGACCACCAGACAGAGGTGATCCACACCGATCGGGCTTGGAAGAGGCCCGGGGGGAGCGGGGTGGCGCAGGCCGCCGCCGATGCCCCCTCCCCCGAGCTGGGAAACTCGTGCCCTAGTCACCCTTTGAGTCGCCCAGGCTGACGATAGCAGACAGACGGGAGCATTTTTACTGATATTGATAAGCTACGTATATATATACATATATATATATATTTACAATATGTGATATCAATTAATTTTATTATTTCTTTTATATATAACATTTTTCTTTATCTCTCAGTCATATATGTAACTATCTAATCTTAATACTTATATTCATGTTACCTTGTGCACACGATGTTCCTCTAGCAAAGGATAGCTTAACACTTTGTTCGGGATATCAAACACACACTACACCAACTATTGTGAGTAGAATAAAATACAAATAAGGATGACTAGATTGAAACATCTCATTGAGTTCGACATCCCCACCATTTACCACATTTAGAGTGGGGATTTCACGTTGGAAATTAAAGCAAAAAACTTTGAGATGAAGATGAACCTCATTAAACGATCCAACATAGTAGTTTTTGTAATGACAATAAAGACCGTATCAAATATATCCATGATATCAAAATATGTAAAACATGAAAAACCAATGAAGTCTAGACCATACAGATTGAAGTACACATGTTACACATTTTGTTACTTTATGGATCCAGACACTAGTACTTAACATACCCACTAATAACATTCAAATGTTGGAGGAACTAGTCAAGGTATTTCTCATGAAGTTCTTCCAGGTGAGCCTAAAAGGAACAACCTCCAACTTTGCCCATAACGAGAGAAATCAACTATAAGATTCCCTAGAGAAGTTCGATAAGATGTAAAACACATGCCCTCACATAGTCTCTCCCAAACCTTAGACAAATTGATTCAATACCCCCACAAAGACCCTCCTACATATCATACTTGGACACCTCAATGATAGGATGAAAATCATAGAATGTATGAAGAGAAAAAATCCAACTAGGATGAAGACAGGAAGTAAACTCCTCTCTTAAAGACCATTTTTCATTACCATGTATCACCTCATGATGTTCTAAGCACTAAGCTAAACCAAATTACAATTCATTAAGAACTTAGAGCTTCATTAGAAGGACTTGAAGGCATAAGTCAAGGTTTTATCTCAATATGGTGCAACAAACTAACCAACACAACAATATTCAACTACATTCCATATTCATAGTGATACTTCACAAGTAGAAATTCTGTGTTCATGCATACAATAGTTCAAATTGATATGACGTTGTAGAATGAACAATTAGTGCCCCCAACTAAAGAATAATTTAGTGTCATAAATACAATCTACTAATAACTATAAGTACAACATGAACATGAAAATAACCCAATGATTCATATGAAATCGAAAATGTGTGTCGAATGAACTCAAAATCAAGGAACCCCAACAACAATGGTGTATTGAGGACCATTGATGTTTGATTATTGACAACATAACCATGAATAGGCAAGGACCACCAGCTGTATCATACTTTGACACATTCATGATAAACAAGAGGGTCATTACCTAACAACTATTAGATACTAATAAAGCATTAGAACATTTTAGAGAACATGCAAAGTGCAAAAAAGACCCTTGGGGATTAAATTTCCCTCATTGCAACAGTTGTATCAAGGGCCTCAATGTTAGTTTACCAAGAAAATTCTTTTGATTCAAAGGATAGGTGTGGGAAATCAAAACTTAAGTTAGGAACCATATCCCCTACACATGTTATAATAAGGGAACAAACAAATAAATATACAACAAAACATGATGACCAAGAGTGGAGAGGACTCTCTAGTTGGAACTCAATCAATGCAAAAATGGTTTAGCAGAAAGATAATGGGAAGACCACCCCTCACTAAGACATACTACTCACCAGTTCCTTTCTCATAACTTTATCAGATCCCACATCAAAAGACACACTACTAACCGGTTCCTTTCCCATAAATTTATTAAATCGTACCTCAAGAGTGCTTCACCAAAATTTTCAACATCCTTAATATGCTTTACTTGAACATCTTGTCCATCAAATAAATGTTGAGTTATCTAACTACTTTAAATTACTAAGATGTTGACTAGAAAATACACTAAAAATAAGTTTGAGATCATCATATAGCACCACAAGTGAGATAGTGGCCAAGATGGCTAAGAAGATGAACAATCTAGGCTCCTTTTCTTGACAATGATAGATAGGATATTCCACATGCCATAAGGGCCGCTGGGATAATGAAACAACTTGTCAACTTTTCCATGACAATGTCCCATGGTTATTGTTGAAATGTCCAGATCCAAATAGGGAAGTTCTTTATCCCTTACAAAATTTTATTGATCAACCTAAAGGAGGACCATAGATGTCCATATATATATTTGAAATCACTTACAAAGATAAATATATAATGCTCATCAAAATTCATTTGGGAATCGCTCTGGTTATGCATTGACACATGAAATTTAATTTTTTCAAGGCCATTATGGAACCTTCTCTCACGAAGAGACATGTTTTCTTTGTGTTTACCTCTTTTCTAAAGAGAAAAAAACTCAATTGCATAGATGATGATCATATACGTTTGTCACTTACTACAAACCATACCAAGGATCTTGAAGATGACTATATCAACTATTGATTGATCTAGATAGGAAAATCTTCAAAATTATTTAGGTATGATTAGAATGTATCATATAATATTCAACCTAATATGAGATTCCCTCACTTGAATCGAACCACTAGCATATGGATATATGATTTCCTTGATGCATATAATATCCACCCGATCATCATTACTTAGGAACTCATAGGGATTCAAATAGTTCAAATACTTTAAAAACTCTATAACCATGTCGAGTTCATTGTTTGCTCCATCACAAACCTCATGGGTATCATCTAACACGTAGAATCACACCCTTCACCAAGTACAAATGATCCCTACATGAAGAAGGTGCTCTATTATATTGAGTTTAAGATTTTATGTTTACATGTCACAATCAACATGTCAAAGATTCCCACCACTCCATCAAGTATTAGTGACTCTTCTAATCCATGAAGAAGGAGGTTTATTGACGTGACTTTTACTGCACTAACAAATTCACTTAGGGCTGAAATCTCTAGTTTTTTTTTTACCAAAACCTTGTGCAATAGTACCACCCGTAAGAGGAAAGGTCTTATCGCAGTATAGTTAAAGATCAAATCCCAAGGGACAATATTTTTAAAAATCTTTCTAGTTTAATCTAGATCAACTAAGAGTAATATTTAGAACAAAGAGTTGATTTTGGTTTAGCTAAACTAATTGCAAGGAAAGTAAAAGAGCAGGATTAAAACTGTGTTTAGATTAACGATGAGAGTCACTGGGGTGGAATTGGGTTTCACCACTGCTACACATGAAAATACATCTAAAACACATCCATGCTAGATACAACTATCCAAATGGAGTAAAGTGAAAACCATCTGTTAGGAGGTAGAGATTGCATAAGCATCTCCATGGGCTCGACGTCTCATTACCCACAGATCACACACTTACTACTCCAAAGATATCCCTTCATAAGTTCTTGTCCGGGCATCAACCATGTTAATTGATATCCAAATCCTAAGTATTGAAGTTCTCACAACAAAGGAATATAAAAGAACATGCAAGGCAACTGATCAATCCATAAAGCATGCATTAAACGATTAACAACGATATGGAAAGTTATACACAAGCCATGGAATGTTATAAAATGAACATGTAAGCATGGGCAGTGGGGCTAGTCCCTACACCCTAGTAAAATGGACTACTCGCTCCTCATGATAGAAGCAGAAAGAATAAGAGAGAGGGAATATTCTACCATCATCATGGTGAAGAAGATGGTTGTGACTTGGTGGAGCGACAGTCATCTAATCAATGATGGGGTAGATCTAGAGGAAGAGTGGAAGATACACTAATGGTAGGCAAGGATGATCTTCTCCTTCCTTCTCCCTTCTCTTCTCATGCTCTCGCCTATAGGAGATGGAGCTCTAGGTGGCTGATGCAAGTCTAAACCAAACCACCTTCATGGCTAGAGGATGTATCTTGACGGAGTGGAGGCAGTAGAACAACAAGGACACCACAGTGGCATCGTAGGTTGATGGAGATAGTCTTCCTTGGATGGGCACAAAGTGTCAATCTATCAGTGTAATGGAGCAAAAGAGAACCTCTCAAATGAAGGAGGGGGTCGTCTATATATAGGCTCAGATCTGGGGAGCACTGACTTAAGTGTAGTGATCGAGACACTTTTTGGCTTTGCAGTCACAACCATTGTTTGGGTCACGGTCAAGACATCTTTTGGTATTTTGGTCACACTCCCTTTGGCATTTTGGTCATGACACCCTTTGGTGTTGCGGTCGTGAAACCCTTTGGCGTTGTGGTTGTAGCACTTGTTGCAGTCGTGATGCATGTTGCAGTTATGACTATGTCTTGGTCATGACCTTAGTAGTGGTCGAGACGCTTGTCGTGGTTGTGATGCTTGTTGTGGTCGTGACGTATGTTGCGGTCACAATGCATGTCACAATCACAATGATGGGCATATAGAAAGGGTATATCAACATGAAGATTCTTCATTACTTCCTTGAATTTCATGAAACAAGTGTCGAGCCTTGTCTACTTTAGTTAGGTTTGGAAAGGAGGACAAGGCTTGTATACTGGTACACCTGGCTTAGGCATGTCTTCTATCTCTGCAACACTAGGTTTCTCATAACTTGCTTTTTCTTCCTTATTAGTGGTCAACAGTTCTTTCGGTTGAGATTTAAGTACTTTAGTGTCTTGGACAATCACGAAGCGATCCTCGTCTATTGCTATCACATGCATCTTGACAAACAGATTAGAATAGTCCTTTCCGGACCGAGTGGAAACAACTTTTAGTTGTTCAAGATGCTTAGGATTGTTCTCTGGTTGGCCAGTAAAAGCTCCAATAGATGGCTTGAGGATAGCTTAAAGTTGAGGTAGTTGGAATTCAATAGCCTTCTGATGGGCTTGCTGATTTTCTATCATAGTCTATTGTGACTATAGCATCTTATCAATGACTGATAGTTTGTCATCAGAAGAGATGGGACTGGCTTGTTGTACTTGTTGTAGCTATTGAAGTAGGATTTGGTTGAGATTTTGGAACTGAGAGGTGTTTTGATACTAGTTGTAATTTCTGTTCTAAAATTTACCCCTAAAATTTTCTTGATTCCTGAAATTTTGTTGTTGATTATATTGGAATCCCGACAGGCCTCATTTTTTATCCCTATTTGGACCAATTTGTTGTGAGTTTTCCGCTCCTAAAGGATTTCCATACTAGAAACCTGGATGGTTCCTATTTTGATTCGGATTATAATACCATTGATCAGGGATAAAATGGATGACATTCAGATTTTCCATCTAACCATTGCCTCCCTGGGCACAAGAATTGGCCAGAACGATGTCGTAGAGAATATTACAATCTAGCATAGAATGATCTGTGCCTTTACATGCTTCACAAAATGGAAAAGCTAACTTGACTTGCTCTAGTTGTAAAGGGGGCGAGTGCCTCCTTTCCTAGGTGTGGAAAGACGATTCGAGGTTATCTTTCTTGGTGGCAAGTAGCTTTAGAGATTCGACGATAGACTTGTACTCATGACTACTTTTTTCCATTGCTACCTTCAACACCCCCTTGCCTATGGTTCTGCCCCAATTGGCTTGAGTTTTAGCTCTAAGGGCGAAAACCTTCCATGCATTGTCATAACTTTGACGCATGAAGTTTCCTCCAGATGAGGAGTCTAAACACTTCTTGATATCATCACCCATACCCCTATAAAAGATTTCGATGAGCTGATTCCTAGGTATTCCATGGTGTGGAAAATTGAGTACTAACTCATTGTATCTTCCCCATTCTTCTACTAGGGTTTCACCAGGGACCTAAGTAAATTGTGTTATCCATCCCCTAATATCATAGGTGAGGGAAGGAGGGTAGAAGTTTTCTAGGAAAACATTTTGAAGTTGTTCCCAAATGGTGATGGGGTCGCATTGCAAGGAATTATACCAACTCATTACTCTATATGCAAGAGAATATTTGAAGAGACTGAGTCTGATGGTGTCATCTGTAACTCCATTCTGCTTTGTCATAGTGCCTAGATCTATAAACCTCAAAAGATGTTCTTGACTATCCTCGCCTTGTTTACCATAGAAAGGGATATTTTGAAGTAGTGTAATCCAATTTGCCATGATCTCAAAGTTTGGAGAGATGATGGGAGGAGGTTGCACTGGGTGTTGAAGGTCAGCAACCTTAGGGATTGAGAACTCTCTAAGGTCCTCTTGTTTATTGACTTGTTGAGATGCTGCTTGGATCTCCTCTTGAACCGCAGCTTAGGCTTATTGCATAAACCTTTACTTTTGTACATTAAGGGTTTGAGCTACCCTTTGGGAAATTTCCTCCTCTTGTGCCATCCTATCTTGGTTCTCTCTACTCTGACAACAAAATGTTTGTTGTATCTCAGGGTCAAAGCTAGCTGTAAGGCCAATGCTATTAGAGTGTCACATGCACTAGTCTTTGGGGGCACCTGGGATGGAAAGGTCTTTTGAGAGCCGGATGAATAGAGTAGAACCAAATTTAAGTATATTATCAATAGTATCAAAAGTGAAAGTAAAATCCTAGATTAGTCTCAATAAAACTAGATTCAACTAGATGATTCCGTTGTCCCCTCCACGATGCCAGAATTTGACGTAGCTTTTACTACACTAAAAAATTCACCTAGGGCTGAATTCCCTAAGTTTTTACCAAAACCTTATGCAATAGTACCACCCGCAAGAAAATGGATCTTATCTCAATGTAGTCAAGGATCGAATCCCATGGGACAACATTTTTAAGAATCTTGCTAGTTTAATCCATATCACCTGAGACTAATGTTTAGAACAACGAGTTGATTTGGGTTTAGCTAAACTAATTGCAAGGAAAGTAAAAGAGCAAGATTTAAAATTGGGTTTAGATTAATGATGAGAGTCACTGGGGTGAAATCAGGTTTCACCACCACTACATATTAAGACACATCCAAATCACATCTAGGCTAGATACAACTATGCAAATGGAGTAAAGCGAAAACCATATTTTAGGAAGTTGGTATTATGTAAGCATCTTCATGGGCTCGATGTCTCGTTACCCACAGATCACACACTTACTACTCCAAAGATATCCCTTCAGAAGTTTTCATCTGGGCATCAACCATGTTACTCGATATTCAAATCCTAACTATTGAAGTTCTCGCAATAAAGGAATATAATAGATCATGCAAGGAAGGTGATCAATCCACAAAGCATGCATTAAATGATTAACAACGAGATAGAAAGTTATATATAACCATGGAATGTTATAAAACAAACATGTAAGCACGGGCAGCGGGGCTAGTCCCCGCACCCCAGCGAAATAAAATACTCGCTCCTCATAATAGAAGCAAAAATAACAAGAGAGAGGGAATATTATTCCATGGTCATGGTGAAGAAGATGGTTGTGACTCGGTGGAGCAACAATATTCTACTTGATGATGGGGAAGATCTAGAGGAGGAGTGGAAGATACACCAACAACATGCAAGGATGATCTTCTCCTTCCTTCTCCCTTCTTTTCTCATGCTCTCTCTTGTAGGAGATGGAGAGGTAGGTGGATGATGCAGATCTAAACCCAACCACCTTCATGGCTAGAGGACATATCTTGACAGAGTGGAGGTGACAACACAACATGGACACCACGAAGGTATCATAGGTTGATGGAGATCGTCTTCCTTGGCTGGGCACAAAGCAACAACGTATCAGTGTAATGGAGCAGAAGAGATCCTCCTAAATGAAGGAAGGAGTCGTCTATTTATAGGATCAGATCTGGGGAGCACTGACTTAACTGTAGCGGTCGAGACACTTTTTGGCTTCACAGTCATGACCATTGTGTGGGTCACGGTCAAGACATCTTTTGGTGTTTCAGTCACGACTCCCTTTGGCATTTCGGTTGCGACACCCTTTGGTGTTGTAGTTGCAACACCCTTTGACGTTGTGGTCGCATCACTTGTTGTGATCGTGATGCATGCCACGGTCATGACGATGTCTCAGTCGCAATCTCAGTAGTGGTTAAGATACTTTTCACGGCAGTGGTGCTTTTTGTGGTTGTAATGCATGTCATGGTTGCAATGCATGTCGCATTCGCGATGATGGGTGGTGCTGTATCAGTCACTACCTTTTGGAATAAACCCACCCTTACGTCGGGGGAGGGGGAGGGGGTATTTCTATGGGCTGATGGGCATGCATTGATGAATTCTCTGATTGGTGAGGATGCTTTCTAAGAATCCTCTGAGAGTTTAATTTTACCATTATTGCTCTGAGGACCACCGTCTCCCACATTTCAAATGAGCCATTACTCACTGTCTCTCATGGCCTATTGGTAAAACACCCAATCTAGGGCTTTGCTGCTCTCACCTCTTCAAGTTGTAGAGGACACATCAATGCCTCTACCATCTACATTAAGGTCCCAAAACCACCGTCAACTTACACTCTTGACTCGTACTCTTCCAATTTGGTCCCATGTGCCATTGAGTACTCCACCCTACTCAACTTTCAGACCCGACTACCTCTGCCTTGCTGCACCTTTCTCCTCTTGATTTCTCTCAATTGAGTGCTCTAAAAGCATCTCTGACCCTACCTCTACACTTTCCAATAGTTGGCTTCCTCCATGTTTGCCCAAAGCATCATACCCTATAGCCATCTCCTGGGTCCTCGCCGGTGTTAAACACCTAACCACTCTAGTTGTTACAACCCCAATTTTTTTGGGTTCATTTGATGAGAAATGTAATTTCTCATATTACAGATATTTGAACAAATAATAATATAATTTGGTTCAAATAAATGGATTTCGTTTACAATAGCCTTGATGATTGTGTTGTGGGATTTATTGGCTATTGGTCCCAATAACAATGAAATAAAGAAAGGAAATTCAATTATTAAAATAGTAAATGAATAATTGAATATTTGAGAAAAGAAAGATAATTTTAGAAGTTAGAATCAAAAGACATTCCATAATATAATTGTTTTTTTATGAGATGACTAATGGGATAAGTTTGACATATAAAGGGCATCTCAATTAAATGAATATGACTTGAGAAAGATTTTGATGACTTGCCATACAATGATGATAATTGGCTTAAGAAATATATTAAAGAATTATGATATGGAGAACCTCCTTGTGACCTTTGGGTCGATACCTTTTATCCTAAGAAAAGGAAGGAGAGATATAATTTAAGTCTTTGCCTTTTTATTCTTTGGCAATCACGTATGGAAATACCTTCCCATCTTGGGTAAATTGTAACTCCCGTTGGTTTTCATTCGAAAATACGAGGAAGGTTTCCTCTTCTGGACCATCGGGTCTCTCCCTTCCATCCACGAGTTAATAAGGAAAGGAACTAGAATCTACCTATTCCTCTCTCTAACGTAACCCTTAGGGTTTCTCCAAGGATATATATATAAGGGCTAGGAGTCTTTTCCTCAATCTCACACGACGCATCCAACCATTGTTGTCCGTGGGAAGGCGACGAGAGATGAAGAAGGAACTCCTGTCCTACTTCTCATTCTCTTATGTAAACAACCAGTGGCCAAGCAGGGTTCCAGGCTTAAGGACATGAGCCGCACGCCTTTGCGATGGAGGAGGGTGCTTCTACGGGAGAGGAAGAAGGGACCGTGTCAGTGGCCAAGGGATGACGTCCAGGAAGCGGCATCGCCGGTCAAGCCACTGAAGGTGTCGGGACATCACAATATGTCCAACGACGAAATCTTGGAGTTTCCGTCTGCAGCCACCACATCCACTTGCTACATTGCGTCGAGGCATGGTTGTCAGTGGCGGTGCATGTTCCTGTGGGAGATGGTGGCGGATGGTGGCGTTGGGGGCAGAATGGGTGGCGGTGTAGCGTGAGGAGGACGACCCTGCAGTTTGGTCGTGGAGAAGTTGGAATCAGCGAGAAGCGTGCGTCGATGAAGTGAAGAAGCCACTTTCCCTTCCTCCGATCAGGCCTCTGGCGTTGGCACCGCATAAGGGCGACATTAGGGTGCGTGGAACCATATGTGCGAGGACTTGGTTTCCCTAGCCGCTAGTTTCAGGCGGCAAGAGGTGAGTTAGGCAGCAAGGACCCTAGGCGGCGGTGAGGATGCTAGGTGCCACCTACAATCCACCCTCGACGGAGGTGTCTTCCTGGCCTACTGAAGTAGCAAGATGGGCGATGGGAGCATGGTGGATGAGAGTACTTTTATCCCCAACTCGCGTCAGGAAACAACCCTACAAGTCAGCGTCTTGGCTTCTGGGCGGCGGGCTGCTACGTTTTGGTCGCTCCAGTCGGCGGTGGTGCTGTCTGCATGAAAGGGCAGATCGCGTGAGAGAGAAGGGCAATGGTTCAACCCTAAACCAGGCCTCCCTACGGCTTCTCTTTTGACGATCAACTCAAGTAATGAACCGGGGGTTCAAGACCAGACCGGCCATCAACAAGGAAAAGGGAATTGAAGCATGTATTCGTTGATGTGGCAGCGCATGGTTGGCCCAATAAAGGTAATCTTACAATAATTCTAGTAAATGCTACAGTTATTGAAATATAGAAAAAATACATATCAAATTGATTAGGAGAACGAGTAGAATCCAAATAAAATACTCCTAATGCCTAAACATGATTCCTGTTCTAAAAGTATACTTGGTCCATGAATGTAGGGTGATTAATACATGAAAACCCTAGTTCTTATTAATACATTGTTGATCATGTTAGATATGCTTCCTTGAGATTTAAACTGATGATGTGGAATATAATGGTAAATTAACATGATTATGATCTTAATGACGATAATTACACTTTCTAATCAATGCATATGAATAATAAGGTTTAAGAATCCTAACTTGTTAATTTGTTAGACTTAATTTAATGTAAGTGGTCATAATGTAAGGATGATATAGATTTGATGATCATGGCTACACCTAATGTGAATTAGAGTTCTTGATCCATTAAATCAATAAACATGTGAAATAGTGTTTAAAAACATATCCCTAATGATATATTCGATGCTAAACCTAAACCCTAGACTAGGGTCGAGTAGGGTTTAATGTGATTAATAATGAGAAGGTGACAATTTACGTTATATATATATGCAGATTATAAATGATGAATGCTTGTGTGACAAAGTGGTTTTTGGCTTAATTTTCGATGATGAAATATCTTTTAAGGTGTGTAGGATGTGAAAGAGTGAAGTTTTGGATCTTTGGATACTTAATCGGATAATCGAATTCATGTGTTCGAGTTATATTAAGAGTTCACAAGTTTCTCACCAAATATGGATGTTAATTGATGTATTTATTTGGACTGATCAAATGTTGAATTTTGACACTAGATTTGAGTAAAATATAGCTTGATTCGTGGAGAGCAGTGTCTCAATTTTATTATCAAATAAGATGCTTTGTTGTATTACGCGGCAAGGTTTCTAATTTTTTTTGGATCTTACATGTTGATAAGTCGTGATATGTCACACGACTGGGCTAATCCCATGGATCGACATGTAGCTGAAATCAATCCAAGCCATTGGTGATGGATCCAGGGACCAACGTCTCACCTTCAATGTTTGAGTTGTGGGGGATGAGACGTGGAGAAGTTGTGGTCCGATCTCTAAGCCACAACCTAGGAAGATGTGGGGGATGGAGAGAACCGACCCTGGTAGTTTTCTTGACTCACCAAGAGTTAGCTCGTCATTTCGGTGTGATTGGTGAGGATACAGTAGGAAGTGGGGGTTTGGGCTTTTCCCTTTCCATGGCTTGCTGTCAGTTTGGATATGGGAGAAGCTAGAGACTGCTAGCCATGATGGTGATCTCACAGCGGTGATAGAGAAGCGTCACATGACTCACGTAGGTGTCGAACGATGAGCAGCGTAGCTGGCGGGTCCAGCGTCAGGCCCAACCCCAACGGTGGCGCTCAAGGCACAACTGGAGAGACAGGTGACCCCGTCTCATCAGCAGAATGTGCGAGGTCGGCGCCGGTGCAGACTCAAAGTCTTGGAGTCTGTAGCGGTAGGCGGGGAAGACCATAGCTTGCATGAATACCCACCAGAGACTGGAGCCCGCGATGGTGCTTGAGAGCATGGGCGAGCGTAAGAGCTTGGAGACCGGAGGCGGCGGTGCCTGATGCAGCTGCGGCAGCAGCGTGGAGGCCGGTGGACGGGAGCAGATGATCACGATGCGTGCGGAACACCGGTGGCGCTGGCACATGGCATCACGCAAATAGTTGGTTCCTGAGGCTCTGCTCATAACCACCCCATGAGGAGGTCCATGGCGGCGGCCAAGTGTAGCTCATGCCGGACCAGATGGACGGCGGTGTAGATCGGCCTGTCAGCCCTTGACCAGGAGACGTAGTAGCAACAATAGCCTATGGGCGACGAGTTCTAGAGACCCCGGCATAGAAGGGAGAGGACGATAGAAATATGCTGGAGGCTCAGCAGTGGTGGTCCGGATCATGGAGACCTGACGATGCACGGCGGCTGTGGGATGGAGAAGTCCCGCTGGGGACTCACATTGTGTGGAAACGAAGACAGAAAGAGTCCGGGTCCGTGCTTGCCAACCCGACGACTCAGGCCAGTGACCAACACACTCCATCCGGATCAACCTTGAACCGGGTTCATGGGACGTGAACCGGCCGCAGCAAGAAAGTGAGCTGCGCCAGCCCTGGAGCCACGTGGCACCCGCCTATTGGCCATTCAAGGTAACTATTTTCAGTAATTCACAGATCTTGCATAATTGCTAGTAATTAGCTCGAGCATCAGAAAAATACAAGTAATATACCAAAATGTTTAGAAAAATGCATAGAACAAGATGGAAGTATAATATCAGATTTTTGAGTAACTAATATCTGTGATATCATGAAAGATGTGTAATGCTTGTTTAGTGGATAATAAATAGCAAATGATGACATAAAATCATGGAAAAATATTAGTAAGTCCATAATTATGTATAGAATGCATATGATATCAGGTATGGTCATGTTATGACTCGAAATCATGTAGTTTGCTTAATATGACTAATTAGGGCTAATAAACCTAAATGAGATGTATTAAATACATATGTGCTCTATAAATGACGATATTTACAGAGAAAGCTTATAATACATGTTATAAAACCCTAATCCAGGTTAATGATGTAACCTAAGGTTAATATGTGCACAAAAATGCTATGGAAGATAATGTTCAGATAATGGACCATAATCTGTAAAATGACATCAATAAGATAATTCTAAGTCAAGAAGACAAGTAATAATGTATATAACCTAATGAGATAAGCAAACCCTAATGGACATAACTAGGGTTAAGATGATTTGCAAGATGATAAGAACCTGATGATAGTGTATGATCTTGTATTAATCAGGTTTAATCAAGGATATAGTTGATATCAGAGATATGTGATGATTAGGTTTGTTCTTGATCAAGGTACGCTTTTACCTCTTACTTGGCTTATTATACAATATGCTTGTGTTATATGTGTAGTAAAATACTTGGCATATGATATTGGATGAAATGATTGTTCTTGTATGATATGTTGCATGATTTTCCATGACTACTTCTATGAACACATCAAACATAATATATCTGTTCCATTATATGAAAGCACTAACTCTTTGGCAGTGTGCTTGGAAGTGACCTAACTCTTTGGTAGTGGTCACATTGTACATATGACCTAACTCTTTGGTAGTGGTCTGACCTAACTCTTTGGTAGTGGTCACCTTGTACAAATGATCTAACTCTTCGGTAGTGATCATAAAGGCCTTGGTATATAATGGAAAATAAGCTTAAAATATGTGTTCTCTTTTGTTAATGAATATCCTTGTGCAAGTATATGCTTTTCTTATATTCTTCTGTTACTGCCAAGTATTAGTTTTATCTTATTGCCAAGATATGATGAGAGGTAAATAAAAGACACGTAGGCGTACTCAATACAATATTCATGAAATATTGTACTGACGTGTACCACATATAATCTTTTGTTTAGGTTGTGGTTATGCTCTTGAAGATCCAGGATAGTTGTGAGTTGTGTGGCGAGCTGATGTTCAGGTGGACCTGTTGTCTTAAGATCCTGTAGTTTAGATGTAGTACATGTATATGTATAAGTTTGTTGTTCAATATGTAATATCAAATGTTGTAATAATTCATGTTGTAATTATATGTTGAATGGTGAACATGTGTTGTGGTGTTATTATTGTTCATGTGCATGTGCTACTGATGATTGTTTCCTTCTGACCTCCTCTGATTTTCTTCTTCTTAGCCTCGTGTGGGATGTTTAAATTGGGATTCTCGCTGAGGTGAGGGTTTCAATTTGGACGTCACACATCAGATTAAGTTTTAGAAAATCCGGGGACGTCACAGGTGGTATCAGAGCATGAACAATAGCAAAGCCTGACATTTGCTCATTATGCAACACAAAACTAAAGAACCTTGAACTTAATAATCTTTTAGGGTTAGATTAGTCATCTTTTAGAGACTAGATCTGACCTAGACTCTAGGTTAGCACCTAGATGTCTGAGAACTAGGTCTAGACTGGTGCTTGTTGAGTAGCAAGTCCTTAGATGTCGTTCTTTCCTTGTAGTGCAGTGGTATGGGACATTGCATTATTTGGAACTGACGTGCATCAAGGGATGAGAAACCCTAGACATATGGCGCTCGTTGTCTAGAGTAGCTACACTAGTCTACACCATGTTCTCACCCCTTTCACTAGTTTTCATGACACTGTACTCTCTACTATGTGTGGGACACTCGTTTTCAAGATTTGGTTTTTGATTCCAATCGGATCGAACCTTGGTAGTTTTCTCTGACGCATGTTTTATCGGAGAAAAACTATATAATATTTTATTATGTATATGTATTACAAAAATGTGTCCCCACACATGTACGAGTAGGAGGTGTTCATGCAACCTAAGTGAAAGTGATGACATCAGTCTAGAAGAGAGTAGTTCTAGATTAGATGTCTAGAGCCTTTTTTGGAGTATATGATAGATAGAATAAGTTTGATGATATGATCTAAGTCTTATATAGATGATATAAGATGATTTATGTTTGTCTTTGATGACTTCAGTTTTGTTTGTGGATTTGAGATAAGTTTTGATGATGCAAGTATGAGTTCTTTATGAGATGAGATATTGTAAGTTAAGACAAGGTTGTGAGTCAGCATGAACCTCAAGCTCTTTTACAAAGGAGGACCTCTAGTGTTAGGACCAGTTTTAGGGTTAAATCCAGAGAGAGTGAGACCCATTGGGAGAAGGTCAGAGAACCTAGACTCCAAGATATGAGAATTCTGAGATATGTGATATGATATGTCCTAAACTAGAATACTCCTGAGTGATTGAGTTGAGTTGCTTAATGCATGATTCCTATAGTCTTGTTGAACCCTAGATGTCCTAGGGAGGACCAAACCCTAGAGATAGAGAGAGGCTTGTTATATGTGTGCAAGTGAAAAAGTATATGAGTGCCTGCCATCTGGGTGAGGGAGAGAGCCCAAGACCCTGGAGGAGGTAGTATGTTAGTTTCTGTGAAGCCTCATGCTCGGGTTGGTGGTTTCCCACATAGGAATCTAGTGGTGTATATAAGAGTGCTTTGGGTAAGATGTTTCATGGGTAGAAGGCCTATGAAGAGAATCACATAGCATGTTTTAGTTTGTGCTTATATGGCTAGAGCTTGGAAAGCTATCACTAGTGCCAATGAGGTAATCTGAGAATCCTAGACTAGAGAGGGAAGATGAGTATATGCGTATGAGATACTCATAGAGTTGAGTTAGCTCGGAGAGAGTGAGCATGGCTCTACCCTCATGATATGGGTCAGGATAACCTCAGTGGGACTAGATGAATTTTTGATATATGTTTGATAAGCCACTCACATAAGTTTGTTTAGCACAACCATGATATGATATATGTAAGGATGTGATCTAATCTCGAGACATGAAATATAGACATGATATGATGGAAACCTAGAGTTGGTTTAATAAATATCGATGCATGCATGGTTAACCACATACATGAATAATGATGGTAATATGATAAAGACGGTTAACCTTGTGATGCAATCATTAATAAATGTTCCAGTTTAATATGAACAATGAAATAAGATCAAAAGAACGAAGCATGTTACATGAGATGTTAATCTAAGTGCTTAATAAAGATGAAAAGTATAGTTTGACAGTTAGCACGACAAAATGCTTATAGCACCTTGATATGGTCGAGATGGATAAAGTGGGTTAACAATAGTTAACACCCACCTAAAAGGCATATGTTAATGTTGAACATGTTCTAACAATGAGCTCAATAATATGTTGATGAAACCTTGATGTATGGATTAACTTTAGTTAGCCCCTTTATGACATGATAATATGATGTGGAAACCCTAATGCATGGCTAAAGATAAGGAAAAAAATCTAACATATGAGATATGTTATGACCTAACCTAAGATTCTAAACCCTTGTTGAACTTTCTATGAAGTGATGTTTCACCCTAGATGTTGTAAATCATCCTGGTAGCTTAGATATGCATCTGGAGCTCTATTTTTTTTGGATATGTTGCACATAGAGTGGTTTATTACATGTGGATGAAGGCAAGATAAGGTTTTCCCTGGAAGTATGAGTATGGTTTAATTTCGAGGACGAAATTTCTTTTAAGATGTATATGATGTGACAAAGTGGTTTTTGGCTTAATTTTCGATGATGAAATATCTTTTAAGGTGTGTAGGACGTGAAAGAGTGAAGTTTTGGATCTTTGGATACTTAATCAGATAATCGAATTCATGTGTTCGAGTTATATTAAGAGTTCACAAGTTTCTCACCAAATATGGATGTTAATTGATGTATTTATTTGGACTGATCAGATGTTGAATTTTGACACTAGATTTGAGTAAAATATAGCTTGATTCGTGGAGAGCAGTGTCTCAATTTTATTATCAAATAAGATGCTTTGTTGTATTACGCGACAAGGTTTCTAATTTTTTTTGGATCTTACGCGTTGATAAGCTGTGATATGTCACACGACTGGGCTAATCCCACGGATCGACATGTAGCTGAAATCAATCCAAGCCATTGGTGATGGATCCAGGGACCAACGTCTCACCTTCAACGTTTGAGTTGTGGGGGATGAGACGTGGAGCAGTTGTGGTTCGATCTCTAAGCCACAACCTAGGAAGATGTGGGGGATGGAGAGAACTGACCCTGGTAGTTTTCTTGACTCGCCAAGAGTTAGCTCGTCATTTCGGTGTGATTGGTGAGGATACAGTAGGAAGTGGGGGTTTGGGCTTTTCCCTTTCCATGGCTTGCTGTCAGTTTGGATATGGGAGAAGCTAGAGACTGCTAGCCGTGATGGTGATCTCACGGCGGTGATAGAGAAGCGTCACAGGACTCACGTAGGTGTCGGACGATGAGCAGCGTAGCTGGCGGGTCCAGCGTCAGGCCCAACCCCAACAGTGGTGCTCAAGGCGCAACTGGAGAGACAGGTGACCCCGTCTCATCAACAGGATGTGCGAGGTCGGCGCCGGTGCAGACTCGAAGTCTTGGAGTCTGTAGCGGTAGGCGGGGAAGACCATAGCTTGCATGAATACCCACCGGAGACTGGAGCCCGCGATGGTGCTTGAGAGCACGGGCGAGCGTAAGAGCTTAGAGACCGGAGGCGGCGGTGCCTGATGCAGCTACGGCAGCAGCGTGGAGGCCGGCGGACGGGAGTAGATGATCACGATGCGTGCGGAACACCGGTGGCGCTGGCACATGGCATCAGGCAAATAGTTGGTTCCTGAGGCTCTGCTCATAACCGCCCCACGAGGAGGTCCATGGCGGCGGCCAAGTGTAGCTCATGCGGGACCAGATGGACGGCGGTGTAGATCGGGCTGTCAGCCCTTGACCAGGAGATGTAGTAGCAACAATAGCCTATGGGCGACGAGTTCTAGAGACCCTGGCGTAGAAGGGAGCGGACGGTAGAAATCTGCTGGAGGCTCAGCAGTGGTGGTCCGGATCATGGAGACCTGACGATGAACGGTGGCTGTGGGATGGAGAAGTCCCGCTAGGGACTCACATTGCGTGGAAACGAAGACAGAAAGAGTCCGGGTCCGTGCTTGCCAACCCGACGACTCATGCCAGTGACCAACACACTCCATCCGGATCAACCTTGAATCGAGTTCATGGGACGTGAACCGGCCACAGCAAGCAAGTGAGCTGCGCCAGCCCTGGAGCCACGTGGCGCCCGCCTATTGGCCATTCAAGGTAACTATTTTTAGTAATTCACAGATCTTGCATAATTGCTAGTAATTAGCTCGAGCATCAGAAAAATACAAGTAATATACCAAAATGTTTAGAAAAATGCGTAGAACAAGATGGAAGTATAATATCAGATTTTTGAGTAACTAATATATGTGATATCATGAAAGATGTGTAATGCTTGTTTAGTGGATAATAAATAGCAAATGATGACATAAAATCATGGAAAAATATTAGTAAGTCCATAATTATGTATAGAATGCATATGATATCGGGTATGGTCATGTTATGACTCGAAATCATGTAGTTTGCTTAATATGACTAATTAGGGCTAATAAACCTAAATGAGATGTATTAAATACATATGTGCTCTATAAATGACGAAATTTACAGAGAAAGCTCATATCAGTATATTGAACCTCAGATTTATTATGAGATCATCATGATGAACATAATTCATATTATATGAAGATGAATCATAATACATGTTATGAAACCCTAATCCAGGTTAATGATGTAACCTAAGGTTAATATGTGCACAAAAATGCTATGGAAGATAATGTTCAGATAATGGACCATAATCTGTAAAATGACATCAGTAAGATAATTCTAAGTCAAGAAGACAAGTAATAATGTATATAACCTAATGAGATAAGCAAACCCTAATGGACATAACTAGGGTTAAGATGATTTGCAAGATGATAAGAACCTGATGATAGTGTATGATCTTGTCTTAATCAGGTTTAATCAAGGATATAGTTGATATCAGGGATATGTGATGATTAGGTTTGTTCTTGATCAAGGTACGCTATTACCTCTTACTTGGCTTATTATACAATATGCTTGTGTTATATGTGTAGTAAAATACTTGGCATATGATATTGGATGAAACGATTGTTCTTGTATGATATGTTGCATGATTTTCCATGACTACTGCTATGAATACATCAAACATAATATATCTGTTCCATTATATGAAAGCACTAACTCTTTGGCAGTGTGCTTGGAAGTGACCTAACTCTTTGGTAGTGGTCACATTGTACATATGACCTAACTCTTTGGTAGTGGTCTGACCTAACTCTTTGGTAGTGGTCACCTTGTACAAATGATCTAACTCTTCGGTAGTGATCATAAAGGCCTTGGTATATAATGGAAAATAAGCTTAAAATATGTGTTCTCTTTTGTTAATGAATATCCTTGTGCAAGTATATGTTTTTCTTATATTCTTCTGTTACTGCCAAGTATTAGTTTTATCTTATTTCCAAGATATGATGAGAGGTAAATAAAAGACACGTAGGCGTACTCTAAACAATATTCATGAAATATTGTACTGACGTGTACCACATATAATCTTTTGTTTAGGTTGTGGTTATGCTCTTGAAGATCCAGGATAGTTGTGAGTTGTGTGGCGAGCTGATGTTCAGGTGGACCTGTTGTCTTAAGATCCTGTAGTTTAGATGTAGTACATGTATATGTATAAGTTTGTTGTTCAATATGTAATATCAAATGTTGTAATAATTCATGTTGTAATTATATGTTGAATGGTGAACATGTGTTGTGGTGTTTTATTGTTCATGTGCATGTGCTACTGATGATTGTTTCCTTCTGACCTCCTCTGATTTTCTTCTTCTTAGCCTCGTGTGGGATGTTTAAATTGGGATTCTCGCTGAGGTGAGGGTTTCAATTTGGACGTCACACATCAGATTAAGTTTTAGAAAATCCGGGGACGTCACAGCTTGATTTGCTTGGATTTGTTGATTGGATTGATTGTATATACATGAAGTATATATTGAATAATCTGCATGACTTGCCATTGAGGTATGTGTTTACGCTTATGAATAACCGCTCTAGTTTCACAGCGATTCCCGAAGTTTTAATCAGTTGCTTGAAAATAACTGTTGGATGTTTATTTATTTCTTGCAACTATAAAGTGACTATGATTATCGCTATAGATGTGCATATATAACTGACTAGATCCGGGTCCACCTCTATTGCTTTGAAAAGGCTAAGAAAAAAAAGGGTAACCCTAGAGCAAGGTATAGGTTACCGAGAGTTAGAAACTGGGCTACCTACGTGTAGTGCCATGAGACTCACTAGCCTGCCATGAGTTAAGGAGTGGGCTACTTACGAGTAGTGCCATGTGACTCAACCCTAGAAATTGGTTCACTTATAGGTGGATCATGAAGGGTTTAATGGGGACAACATAGAGGATAGGGTACTCTTGGATTGCAAAGTTATATGTAAAATGTAATCTTGGTTGTTAAATGACTAATTGAATGATTAAGTTGTTAGCATATTTGCATGATTATTGTTTCCCCTACATACCAGCTTCGGCTGACCGACATTTTGTTTGTCGGTGTTTTAGGTACAACCCAAAAGGACAAACAATAAATCGTCATATTGTGAAATACATGAAGTAAAATATAAGGAGGATTAGCTAGAGTAGAATCCATAAGTGAATAGAAGTTTAGAGATTCAAGTTTTCAAAAAGGTATGCAAAAGTTTATCTTCTTACAGTTTTTCAGTTTAGATTGTTAAAATTTAATAATTGTTCTTGGTTAATTGCCGAACCTTTGATCCGAAGATTATGGGTGCGGCTTCGATCTCTCGATCTCCCTTAATTGGGGGTTATCGGGAGGTGGGGTCGTAACATTTGGTATCAGAGCGTAGGTTCCTCAGTTAACCATTAATAAATATTAAATTTTACAAACTCCATAGAACCCAAAGGAGTTATTAGATGATTATCTGAAAGATGGAGGTGTCTAGAAAAGGATCACGACCGGGGGCTGGCAATATTTTTCCTCCGCACCGCTAGTCGGAATACGAGGACTCCCGAATCCGTGTGACTTCTTGGCCAAAGTCTTAGGGTATGAATCGAAATAAGATATCTTTAGGACTTCTCATCTTATTCATCCCTTCTCATCACAAAATTCTGATAAGGACCTAAAGGATTAGGGTTTTCTTTCTTCTCCTCACCCTCTTGAGGTATGGGTAAGGTTAATAGGTTTAAGGAATCCTCCACCAAATTAATGAAAGGCATGTAAATAAGATGTCATGGACATTAGCTTAATAGATTAAGCACAAACTAAAGAATAGATACATGTTTAGGTTGTATGACATAAGTTGTCATGTCCTCAGAAGAGACCTGAGGCTAGACCTTCTTGTCAAGAGGATAAGTTAGTCTTGGAGATAGAGATCTCCATTGCAAGTAGAGACCTGGCACATCCTCTGAGGATGATGCTAACCCTAACCCTAAGTGAAGGTTAGAGAGAGATGAGTTGGACTAGGTGTTTGAAAGGACATGCCTTTGAGATGCCATATGATCCATGGGTGACCTAGCACCTTTGTAAACCCAACCCTGGGAAGGGTCGTGCATGTTAGGGTAAAGGATAGCTCCTTAGATGATGATGTTAGTGAAGGATCTTAGAAACCCTATGGGCTTGTGCAAGTAGGGTATAGCTGGCACCTAGGGCACGTCATAGTGCTGATAGTAGGATGAAACCCTGGATAAGGAATTATGATGGAGCATAAAGGGTTATGGATGATCTTGAGCAACACATAAGTTCGAACCTAGGCTTCACCCATGTAGGGAATGCTTTTGAGGTTGATCCTTCATGAAGAGAGGACCTATAATGGTGAGGTTGGTTGTAGGGTTATCTCTAGAGAGAGAGAGAAGGAAACCAAGCAAGAAGGTTGGAATCATAGACTTTGAGATACGAGGAGAAGTAGGGAGTTGAGGATGATGCGACCTAAGTGGATGATAGTGGTTGCCTTCGGCTTGACCCCTGGAGGCTGATGATATCTTGGTTGTCTTGAGAGGAACCAAACCCTAGAGAGAGGATGAATCTACTGATACCTCTGTGCCTTTGGTATAAGTGTTTACCTTCTGAGAAAGGAAGGGGAAATTTTGTATACCCTAAGGAGGTTTAAGTAGTGAGTCGTGAGACTTTATACCTAGTTGGTTGTTCTTGAGGAGGACTCAATATGAGGTGTGGTTCATATAAAAGGATCATGGGAGTACATGACATACCTTGGACATGCTTGATTCGTGGTTAAGAGATTGAGCATGCAGTTGGGTACCCAAAGGAGAACCTAGGGTTCCTAGGCCTAAGAGGGGAAGCAGTGTATCCGATGCTCATGATGAGATTTGAGTCTCTATAGTTTCGAGCATGATACTCCTCATGTAGAGGTAAAGGAAACCCCTTAAGTAAAGGGTATGTTTGAAGAACCCCTCACGGCTAAATGGCTGACATGGGAAGGTATGATCGTGATCCAGTGTTGAGGATGAGAGCATGTATGACCCAACATGGTTTAGTAGGTGGTCATCTTGTGCCTTAATAGCTTACTAGGGTTAAGCATATGGATGTAAACCCTAGACCTAATGGTGTTTGTGACCTTGTTATCGAGAGATAGTTTTTCTCCCATCCTGGGAGAGGGACTCCTTTGGTAGGGTGTATGTCAGTTTTGTCAGTTTAAGGTAACCTAAAGAGGTCTCATAGGATCTTGAGAAGCTAAGTGAAAAGTACATGGTATGAGAATGAACCTGTAGACCCCTAGATATCCATCTCTAAGTGCATGTGGATGTGTTACCATGGAGGTAACCGGTATGGGGCTTGACCAGGGTAGGCAGGTTGCCATGATCCCTATGAACGAACAAGAGTTAGCTCATGAATGCAGAAAGAGAGATGATGAAGGCTTGGGTAAGGTTCTAAGGTCAACATGTACTATATTGGAGAATCCTAAGTCTATCCTAGGGTCAGGTAGGGATAAGACTGATGAAATTAGGAGTTGCCTAATTCCCCAGTTGCACATGACCATAGGGTCGGGAGGTAACAACTATCATTGTCTGAGGGCCATGGGTTAGGAGATTGATCACCTTCATGAACTCATGGGACCTGAAGGGCAGATGAGTAGGGCACTCTCTTAATGTATGAGGGAAGAGGGATGACCCCAAAAGAGCCGGTACCCTATAGACCTAGAGGGGATGACCAAGGATATGAACCTCAGTAGGTTCAAGACTAGTTTGATATCATGATGTCTGTGATGTAGAGACATATGTGGCATGTTGCAACTTAGATGTGAAGGTGTATTGGCAAGGTGGGATGTACCATCTCTACTCTTGGAATAGGAAGAACTCTGTATTTGGACTACAACCAAATGCTTATTTCCTCTTGCTATGGGGGTGAGAGATAGGACATTACACATGCCATACACCAAGGATAAGAGATGATGTAGGTTGGAACGTTGCCACGAGAAATGGGGATAGAGAAGATAACCTACCCTGGTAAAGTGAATGATACAGGGATGGCTTGCAAACACTAAGAGGAATGAGGTAGTCACCTTATGAGGATGTTTTTATCATGAGCTAAGTGTAACTTACAAGTTATACCAGGTTGAGTTTGATCACCATGATGATGAAATCAGAGAGTGTTCTTAATAAAGATAGACATAGAGTTTGAGGTGAGATGATAAGTGAAATACATGGAAGTGTATGTCTTCAACGTTACCTAATATCTAAGGATGTGAAGTGGTAATGGATGCTCTGGTTGAGATACATCTGACTTGTTTGACTAGAAGCTAGAAGAGGTTGTTTGGCTAACCCTAAGTTTGAAAAGGAGAGGTGTTTGGATAACACTCAGATGTAACAAGATACATTGAAAAGTTATGGGTTGTTTGGTTAGCTAGTCTAGTCCTTGATGCAATGAAAGGATGGTGGTAGAACCTCAGATGCACGCTTTGGATAGGAAGGTGATAAAACCCTGATGAGAGTGGTTTAGGGTTTTTAAGGAATCGGTCTTGAGGAATCATGACATACAGGAAATTGTGATTTTAAGATCACCATACACTATGGTACTACTGAGATAATGAGTGGTAGCATTACTATGAATCCTAAAGATGTGGCTGCATGTTGCCATGCATGACAAAAGGTGAAGGATGAGCATCGGTAACCTAGTGCATCGATATAGAGGATAAAGAGTTCCTGAGATGGAATGGGAGTTCATCACTATGGATGTTGTGATAAATCTCCCCTAGAACAAGAAGGTCAAGATGCAATGTGGGTTATGGTAGATCGCCTTACCTAGATGACATGAGAAAGAAAGAGTACTGTCAAGGAACATATTTAGTTGAACTACCATTGAGAAAGATGTTTCAACTACTCCATGATGCGAGTTCAAAAAGTTCTTGAGTTTGACCTAAAGGTTCCCTTCTAAAAGGTGGAAGTAGGTACATGAAGGACTCGATGTTAGTACAGTTTATCACCCCTAACTAATGGTTAGTTTATCAATTTTAAATCAATGCGAATGTTTTATTTACTTTAATTTCATGATTAGCATATTGTGACACCCACATTGAGTAAAATGCTTCTACTAATGTGATATGGAAAATAGGGTGTTACATTATGGTATCAAAGCAATTTGGTAAATGGCCACTAGGCAAACATGATTCTCATAGTCACCCTAGAATGAAGATTTGAGATTAGGTATAAGTATGGACTCAAGGAAAGATTTTATGGCCTACAATGACTAGAGTTTTCACCCTAGAAGAGATTGAGATGACAAAGGTTGATGTTTACCCAGTTTAGATATCAAGTATGAACCTAACCCTAGCTAGTGAGGTAACCTCTCCATTCTCAAGGGTAATGGCTAGCCAATTGAGAATTGAAGAGGAATGTCATGAGCATGAGACCTTTCATGCACTTCTCCTTTCTCACTAGTGCATGTGGTATGGGACATGTGCATTAGTATGTTAGTGAGAGGTAGCATGTTAAGATCCCACATCTCTAGGTATGGTCCTGATCACCACATATCTAGGAACGTAGGAAGAACGTAAAGACCTAAGGATAGATAGTCACCTACACCCAATGTTAAGAAGATTATGATAAGACAAGTGCCCTAAGTGTAAAGATGGGTTTGGTAAACCCTAAGTATAATTTGAGGAAATGAGGAATGATGTAATAGTAAGTTTATGTCCATTTGAACCCTTTTATGAACTATATTCACTTTTCATGCAAAATTTAGTAATGCTTTCATTTAGCGAAGAAGTAACAAACCCTAAGGTGGGTAGTACCCTAGAAAATTTTGAGGATGAAATTTGTTTTAAGGAGGATAGAATTGTCACATCACAATTTTCAAATCCAATTTAAAACTTAAATGAAGTTTTTCTAAATAAAAATAGTTGAGGGGTTTTAATGCAAAAAGACCAATAATGATTGTCCGTATATGAAAATAGGATGAGAAAGCTTCAAATAAGACTCAACTTCATATTTCACTTTCAAATATGCATTATGTATACCAATTAACTCATGTTAATCCTCTTTCTTTTTCTCTCTCCTGCAAAATGATCATAAAACATAGGAATAAGAAGTTAAAGAGGTGACCATGTGACTCTTGAATGAGTAAAACTCGAAATGGTGACTCAAAGGTTCAATAATAAAAGCCATTTTCAAAATTGTCTTATATTATATGAATTAATATTAAGATTAATAGATAATATATGATTTATGGACCAAGATGTGTAAAAAAACGAAATCTAGTTGTATTGGAATATTCCAGACCTTCTAATTTGCCTATGGTTCAAATTTGAACTCATTTTACCCATGTTTCGACCCTCAAATCAATTAAAGTACATTTGAATATAGTTTGACTAAAGTTTTGAATTCAATTTCTTTAATTACATTTATTTCCTAAAGTTTCACCCTTCATTATTATCACACATTACACTATTCCATTTACCCCTCTTGAGTGCGCCATCGGACAGTCAGGGTTTAAGTTACCCTCGATATGATGACTCTACAATCGTCCTCAACCTCCACATTATTCACAAAGTCAAAGTAGTTTTATAGTAATTCAATCTTCGATCCATTATCCCTCCCCTCTTGATGATTTGGTGAGATTTCTTATCCTCCAAGTTTGGGAGATTCTCATGATTCAAATGAGCCATTACTCACTGTCTCTCGTGGCCTATTGACGAAACACCCAATCAAGAGCTTTGCCGCTCTCCCCTCTTCGAGTTGTAGAGGATACACCATTGCCTCTACCATCTACATTAAGGTCCCAAAACCACCGTCAGCCAACACTCTTGACTCCTCCTCTTCCAATTTGGTACCATTCACCCCCAGAGTACTCCACCCTACTTGATTTTTAGATCCAACGACCTCCGCCTTGCCGCACCTTTCTCTGCTCGCTTTTTTCTCAATTGAGTGCTCTGAAAGCATCTCCGGCTCCACCTACAGATGGTTTCTTCCATGTTTGCTTGAAGCATCATACCTTGTAGCCATCTCCTAGGTGCTCGCTAGTGTTAAACACTTGACCACTCCAGTGGCTCCCCGACTAATAAAACCTTAGGTTTGGCTCTGCCGAATCTTCATGAATGTTTTTCCGCCCTCAGTGACTGCATTTTTAGTGGTTGTCTCCCTGATCCCTGCTCCCAAGTTCTAGCCATGTTGGGAGAAACTTCTCATGCTCCAGTGCTCACAAGAGCCCCAAGATGGCTTGTTGGCTCCATCTAGTGATGGGAAACTAGCTAAATCCCAATTTCCCCAAGAATAACTTAGCCTTTTAGGTTTTGATCGGAATGCTCACCTCCCGGAGAAGGCACCCTGTGCCATGGTTGAACGAAGATACTCAATCATTAAATGACTTTCCTGACCTTTTTGTTTTAATAAAATCATTCTATATTAATGGGCAACTTTGGGTTTTTATGCACACTTTTGATCTATCAACCGCGAGTTTAATTTTTGTAAGGAAATGACTAAAATGCCCCCATATGTTTGACTAATGCATCACGCGTGCCTTGGTCCTTTCCAATATTTCACGTTTTATTTACATTGGATAAATAAATGATTTAAATGATGTCACACTAAGGTTTTTGTGAACTCTGATTCATCCATATTGTAAAAATCATAACTTTTGTATATGACCTCAAAAAAATATACAAAAATATTCGTTGAAAAGCTCATTTAATTTCCTATCGATCTAGCCTATTTTCAAATGATGTTTTACACATTCAATCACCTCAATGATTCAAGACCAAGATTAGGGTTTTGGGGATTTTGAACTAATAAACATATTATGATTTTAATCAAATCACAGGTGTTTAAAGACTCCAATCAAGTGAAGGGACATGACCTTAAGGTGACCTACTCTAGGTAGCAGACCATGAATTTTTTGGAACAAATGCTTTGGTTTATTGATTGTTATTAATGATTATGCACCTTAGTTGATTTCATTAATTATGAGTGTCTTTTCAAGAATACATCATGTATACTTATCATTGATTGCTTGTTTGCTTATAGTCTATGGTAGTACCCTAATTATGATTATGATTAGGAATTAAGATTTAATGACTCATGTTTAAGAAGGAGATACCCTATTATGATTTAAGAGGTAGAAATCCCATCATGGCATTAAGAGGGAGTAATCCCATTAATATCAAGATTTATATTAAGTAGAGTTAATGTGTAAGTCAAGAGATAAGTTAACGAGGAAAATTAAGGAATTGACTGAGTTCTTATATGTGCCTCATTTATGGACCTAAAAGGGTCGTTATGGGCTTTACTAGCAATCATGGGTTCTTATGGGGCATTGAAAGAGGTGGAATATATATACTTTCCCAATTCATCATGTTAAATATTCAATGATCATGTTAATGTTAATGTTAAGATAAATGGAATTGAATTAGTTTTTATATGCTCCCAAATCATTTTCATGCCATAGTTTCTACAGTCAATCTCCCCCCCTCTACTTCAGAACAAAGTTTACCTGAAGGGGCCGTGAAGGGATTTCCTAGCATCAAGGGATTTATGAGCAATCATGTGCTCCTAAGAGGGCGTTACAGAGGGATGCATATACTTATTGTTCAATGCTTCATGTAATTTATGAATCCTAAATGCTTAAGAAAATCCATGTTCAAGTTTATGTTAAGTATGTCATGTCAATTTTATCATGTCAAGTTATATTTACTTTTATGTCATATAAAGTGTCAAATACTACTTACTGATGTGATGTTTATTTTGCATGGTTGGGGACAAGATGTCTACAAGACTTGGAGAAAAAAAATCAAGACTAGGAGATCCTCAAGCTTTTCCTGGTGGGGTTCCACTTACCACGTTGATCCAAAGGTTTGGATATAATTCATGTAATGTTCAGTCATAGTATCAAGTAAATTAGATTTGATATATGAGCTTTATGTAGTCAAGAACTATGTATGCATCAATTTTGAATTAATGTAAGTGTTTCATTTAATTTAATTGCATGATTAGCATATTGTGACACCCACACTGAGTAAAATGATTCCTTTGGAATTCCTTAGCTTGGTGAAGTGAGCATGGTTTGATGATCAAGGAGAACTTTTCTTCAACTTTTAGCAAATAAAAGAATATCATAACCTTCAAGATCAATAAAATTGTATCCAACTTCTACACTCAATACTATGGACTTTGGTTCATGGTTTAAAAGGATAACATGCATCCCAATTTTACTTAAAATGGTCATTGTAAGAGTATCACAAAATCTTGATAGAACTTTTCCATCTATATGAGTGGAAGTGAGTTTAAATCACAATCCACTCATTTTCTACATTCATCAAGTTATCTTGACATGCCTATTCACATGAGTATGGACTCAAGGAGTCTATAACACCAAAAATCACTACTACCTTTGACCTATAGAGAAGTTCTTAGTATTGAACATTGACAACCTTTTGGTAAATTAACCTCTTAGTCCAAGTCTGAACTTCTCCATCATGAAGGGTGGACTTATCACCGCCTATATTTACATTTGTTTAATCATCTAGATGAAATGCTAAAATCCATAATGGTGGACATTAACTTCCTTGTTTCTTGTAACATACTCATGGAAGGGAAGAAGTACACATACCTTCTATGATTTAAGAACACATTATTCACCCAAGAACTACCGAAGCACATCAAATTTTTAGCTAAGTACTACATTTAAGATCTTGTAGATCTTGAAGGATACCTAGAAAGATTTAAGAAGAACCAACAAGATAAGAGTTGAAAGTGGAGCAGATGGTAAAGATGCAACATGTGAATACATTGAAGATAAAAAGAAAGAATAACAACATTAGGCACATCCTATCCAATCTACAGGCCACCCACACAGATTATCATTTCTAGGACATAATCAAATCGCTTGCAGATGCAAGTGACACATGCATATGTAAATGCAGACAATTGACAAGTGGTCCTAATAATATCAATGATACCTATAGATTTATTTTTACCCAATGCGACTCTAGCATGAAGGAGAAAAATGACATGTAACTTGATAAGGAGAGGTAATGTTACTATCTAAACCACCTCCACCACTTTCACTTTAGAAACTAACAATGGAACAACTATCTATTTCACTAATCAACACTGTACTTGGTCCCCTCTTCTAGTCAATCCACTCATCAACTGATTCACCTTATTGGAGACATGTTATGTCCTAGGAGACAATAATGGTGTGAATGTTGGGTATGATCACATTTTTTATTTGAGTCACTAAAATGCACTTTATTATGCTTTTATGGGAATATTTTAAATGAACATGAAAATAATACAAAAGTGACTATTCATTACTATACAAGATAAAGTACAATAATTTTAACATTAGATTTTTTGCATATTGAGAATCAATATTCTACATCATCCCTAATCAAGTATTACTATAAAATGGGATAACAATAATATGTACCAAATAGTATATGTGGTGACTGAAGACCACATCTAATGGATCATAGACATTGGATGTCAAGTCAGGAACATACCTACTTATTTGGGACAAGTTGTAATGGTTATATTACCATGGAGTGTTGTATGAATTTCATTGTCCACTTTTTGTATGACAAATGGTATTAGTGATCAACATACCAAAAGTTGCTATGTAAATCATATGATGCACAAAACACTTTGAGACTACCCAACATTACCTTAAGGAAGGTTATTATAAAGATTGTGACTGAGTGTGATGTGACTCACATGTATTTTAGTAAGTGAAAATGAATGTATATCTCATGTATAACTTGATATGATGTCATTAAAATCTTGATTAGTGAGACTATGTAATGCATGGACTTTCTCATATGGGCTAATATGCTATTTAACTCTTATTTACCTTTTATAGTCTATTTAAAATCAAGGAACATGGATTGAATGTTGAAGAGGATGGAACCTCTATGCCTATGTATCTTGATATAAAATAACTATGCATACATTATAAATGTGGTACATTTCAGGTTGATATCTCACTAATCTTATTACTTGTGTAACATTGATGTACTTCTAGGAGCCACTCATTGGTTTCCAAAGGTATACTACTGATTTACACTTTCATTTAATATAGGACCACACACAAGGATGAATTTGGAAAGGAGGATTCTAGGTTCCTTTACATGATACTTGCATCATAAAACACCTAGTACTGGTCAAAACTACAATTTTAATTGGAATGAAGCTGTACTAGTACAAATACCACTTATGGCGTCTATTCAAATAGACCTATAATGTTTGTTTTGTACCAACAACTAAGTGGGAGAGACTATAGCTAAGGACCTCTTGTTTTGATTTCTAGGGAATGGAAAAATCGACAACATAGAGTCAATGTCCGTTACTATGAAAACAAAAATTGACAACTCAGAGCGATATTAGTGTCATGGAATCACTTTGTGTCATCAGATCTTGGCAAGGAACCGATACTATAGTCCAAATGGTGTTGTTGGTTGTAGTTTAAAAAATAAAAAACACAGAGTGATACGATGGCTTGGAAGCACGATAATCTGGGCAACACATCCGTGTTGGGGACTGGGTAGAAAGACCATGCTATTTGGCACACCCCATTTACTGTAAGGTATATGTGTTGTAAGTTTTTGTGATAAAACTCATGAATTAGATCTACATCATCATTGATTATATCACCATAACTGATGTTGTACTTCCTTACCAGGTATTTAACTAATATGGGTTGATGTGTCATCAATTTTGGTAAAAAAACTGATTACACAGATCTACAACTTTGATTTTTATATATTAACAGATGCTACAAGTTTATTTTTTATGCAGAGCTATTGCTCGGCTATTCAGCAAGATGTAGAACCTACAGTTCATCAGAACTATAGGTTCTATCCTGTGTCTAGCTTAACAACATGCAATTACACCTGTATGACCTAGAATTATAAAGACACACACACAATTCATCAACCCGCATACATTTCCATTCTTTAATTCTATTCTCTTCAACAATTATTTCTGATCTCAAGCACACACACAATTCATAAAACACACATACAATTCCATTCTCCAATTCCATTCTCATCACATGTACAAATGCAATTCTCATTATATTCATCCCTCTTCACATTCATTTAGATACATGCATATATACACACATCATTTACATATGCACCGACAATCCACTTACATAAAATTTAAAATTGCAAAAGTCATAACCACCACATGTATATAGAAATAATGACATAAAAGATTAGAAAACTCATGTTTTATCCCAATCAAATTGAAAGTTGACTTCCTTAATAAAGGAGTGTGCCCACTCTTCTCGTATCTCATCTAGCTCTTCATTTGCATAGGGATCTGTCATGTCAAACACTTGTAAAAAGAATGGCATAATTTAAGAGTTTGATTTGATTTTTTCACATTATCAAATAAGACTATTTACTTATGATGATCAAGAATATGTAGATTACCTTTTATATACAATGGACATCTAGTGCCACCTATCTGATGATCAAGTCCATATATCACATCATATAGTATCCACATGCCCAACCATTATTTTCTATAGGACACTAAATTTACACTTATGCAAAACATAAATAAATAAAAGTAATCATAGTTGGCATATATATGCATTAGAGTCAGAAAACTACCCCAACAATCTTCCAACATAATGATTTCCCTTTTTATCTACCTTTCCTCAGTACTCTTTGATTTTTTTATAGCCCTATTAGTTAAAGTTATAGATTTAGTTAAATTGGTATATATTCATGTAATGACACTGCCATTTATATATGTTGATAGATATAAAAATGTACTCACATGAATAATGGATTTTTCATTGCATTTCCCTCACTATCTACCTTGTCACCCGAAGGATCTAGATAATACATAGTTAGAGTCTCGGGGAAAACTACCAACAACTCACAATGATAATTATTGAGTGAAAAGAAGGCAAAAACAAAAGAAAACTCAATATCCACAATGAAATGGAATTCATAAGTCATTACTATAATAAAAGTGTACGAAACTTACTCAACATTGAAAGTATCTATAATATCACTCTTTCTTGCATCCAAGTTATTTAAACACGATTGAGCAGTAATGGCTAACAAATTTTGGGTCTTTATCACACAACTATTAATGATGGAACTGAAATGCCACATTAGTTAGTGCAAACTCTCCGCACACCCTGTATAAGTAGCTGCAAAATATTTATGTATGCATTAATATATAATAAAATAGATCAACATATATCTTCACATATAAATAATCAAGTATTTTGCCATAAGACATGTTTGGTTCAGTTTAGACATTGTTTGAGCAAGTTATGCAATTCCGTGCATGTTTTGGACTTTTCTACAATTTACCCATATCTAAGGTTTTTCTTGCATCTTGTTACATGCTTGTGGTGCCTTATATGTTTTATTATCATGATTAAGATTGTTGTATCATGGGGTGCTTGGTTGCACCTTGGTTTGGTGGTGATACCTATCTAGGGTTGAGTTAGGGTTTTGCTCTCATAGATGAGCTACCTTGGAGGCTATCAACCGATGGTCCCCCTAGATGGGTGACATCCGATGGTCCTCCTTAGGTGGGGACAACTAATTGTGGTTTGTAGAGGGTAAGGGTCAATGGCCTTCTCTCTTGAGGCTCCTTGGACTGATGGTTTGCTTGGAAGGGTGCTTCAATCGATGGCTTTCACCCTTGTGACCTTGAGTTTCAACAAATGATGGTCACCAAGTGTTAAAGCTTTATGGACACTTAGGACGCCAAGATCTGATGGCCCTGCAAACTCCACAACTTATGGAGCTTCTTCCTTCGCATACGTGATGTCCCTGGCCATGGACACTTGGCAAACATGGTAGAACACCTAGACCTTCTCTTCATTATCACCCATAACTTCATAAACCTCCTATAGGTGTGATTCTCAAACACACATCCAAATTAATTGAATCTTGATTGGATTTACACCCAAGGAGAACACATGGGAATCTTTCAAATTTATATTGGACATAGTTCAACACACTTACTTAGACCAATCACACATCACCTGCAAGCACATGGGGCCGTGTTGTAGTATAGGCAAGTGGTAAGAGAAGGGTCGATCCACAAGGAGAGGGGGGCTAGAGCTAAGTTAGGGTGAACTACATTCCTAAAGTGGAGTATATGGTTTTTAGGATTTAATGGTGATTTGGTTGATTATACTAATGATTCAAGAAATTAAAAGCAAGAAGGAAAGCTAGATTATCAGAAACCCTAAGTTACCCTAAATGTGGTGAAGAGGAGCAGCCTGGAGAGCAGTAGGAGCAGAAGGTTGTCTAGTTGTTAGTTGATAGTTGTAGAGTCCTAGAATCATCCTTGTACTCTCAGGTCTGGGCAGGGAATGTTTTGTAGATGATATGTATACAACAACTTGAGTTTTTGGCAGTATATCCATGTTGGTATATGACATGTAAATGTGGATCACATCTTTTGTATACAGGTGTGGCTTCAGCCACTGGACATATATGTAAATACCTGATAGTATGTGCTTGTATGTAGGTTGTTGAACTTATATGTAAAAGTTTATGAACATGTTTGCAATATTTCAATCGGTTTTAATTTACTCATTTTTTTGGCTATGTGGTTAATTAGTTTTTGATCGCACATCTGTGTTTTTGAATAATCTCATTTAGCGTGATAGTGTGTCATAGTTTGGTTGGTATCATAGCTCTAGGTTTGCTGAGTCTACCAGGACATAGGACTTAGGTTTGTGTTAGTTCTTACATTTTCCAACAAATATAATCATAGCTTCTACTTATGCGGATATGTCTAGAGAATGTGAAGAACATGTTGAGAGTAGCTACGTCGTGCTAGGAGGTGGCAATAGGAGGCCAACACATGATAGTAGGGTGCCTAAGATGAGGCTGAACTAGCCCACAATGCCCCAATTTGACCTGAAAACCATGTCCAATCTCGTGTTCCAGTCCATGTTTGGACAACTTATGGCCACAATTATGCATCTGGAGGATCGAGTGCCCATGCTTCAAGCTAGGGCAGCTGCCCCTAATGCAGAATCTCATGGTTTTGGGAAGACATTTGAGTGGTTGAGATGTGTTGGAGCGGTTGAGTATGCGGGTATGGCAGATCTGGAAGACGCTAATATGTGGTTGATGGAGCTTGAGAAGGATTTCAAGATCCTCAGTATCGTTGAGTAGGAAGACGCTGATATGTGGTTGATGCAGCTTATCTATTGAAGGACAGTGCAAGCCACTAATGGGCCATAGAAGAGGAGAAGAGATCTGGAGTTGTGATAGGTTGGGAGGAGTTTTTGTGGGAGTTTGTGAGTCGATACTTCCCAAAGACATACCTGGATGTGAAGATATCCCAGTTTGAGAAGATCTGACAGGGTTGAATGACAATCAACAAGTATGAGGCGAAGTTCATGGAGATTCTAAGGTTCTGTCCTCATATGGCTGCAACGAAGAAGGAAAGGATCCACAAGTTTGAGAAGGGTATGAGCACAAAGTTGACTATGATGGTGTCAGCTTTAGAGAATATATAGAGAGAGAGGTTTTCCACCTTTGTGGAGTTTGTGAGGAGGATTGAGAGATCTTCTATTGAGAAGCTTGAAGCCAACACTAAGAAGAGGCCAGCTTAGTTCCAAATACATTCGTTTGGAGGCTTTAAGAAATTGAGGTTTTCTTCACATCAGTCACAATAACACTGAGTTTTATCTGAGTCGAGATCAATGGTCCAGTCATAGTGGTCCACGAGCAAGGGCATAGGACATAGTTTTCCTCCAGATGGAGAATGCAATGCATCATCTATGTCAGTGATAGGGCCGTCTAGGCCGTGGTACGAGGTTAAGATCTGCTATAAGTGTGGACAGACTGGGCATATGAGGTTGTTTTTCCCAATGAATGTTGAGGAGGTGACACAACAACTGAGACATAGTCATCGAGGTTCTCAACAACAACATTTGAGCAATGGTGGTGGCAGAGGACATGGTCAGGCATTACATGCATGATCCTTTGGGTAGGCTAGCAGAGGATGTAGATGATAATAGGTGACAACTAGACTCTATGCTATGAGTCAGTCAGAGGGAGTGATCAATCCACATGTCATTACAGGTCAGATAAACCCTTTTCATTCTAATTTGTCTACTTCTTATTTTGTATTTGTTTTGATTAACCCAGGTGCGACACACTCTTTTATCACTAGAGAAGTGATAAGTAGTTGTAATCTTGTTGTATGTAGTAGATCTGATAATCTACGGTTAGAAACCCCTTTATTCAGTTCTGCCGCATTGCATGAGGTGTGTCCATTATGCATTCTTTCTTTCTTAGGATGCAACATTCAAGTTGATCTTCCATTATGCATTCTTTCTTTCTTAGGATGCAACATTGTTTTGAACTGTGGTTCTAAGGCGGTGACATTCTGTGAGGGAGATGTTTGTGGATCTTCCAAGGAGATAGGAAGATTCTTCCTACGTGTTTAGTGTCAGCTATGATAGCGTAGAGGTTGATGAGACAGATATGCAAGGCTTTCTTGGCACATGTTGTGGATACCAAGGTGAGAGGTCCTAGCATCCATGAAGTACTCGTGGTGCATGAGTTTGAGGATGTCTTTCCTAAGGAGTTTCCTGGTGTTCCAACTCCTAGGGAGATTGATTTCGATATCAATCTTGTTCCTAGAACACATCCTATAACACAGTCACCTTACAGGATGGCACCAACAGAGATGCAGGAGTTGAAGAAGCACTTGTAGGCTGCTAGACAAGGATTTCATCAGACCAAACACTTCTTCTTAGGGTGCTCCAGTGTTGTTTGTTAATAAGAAGGACAGTTCCATGAGGTTGTGTATAAACTAGAGACAGTTGAACAAGGTCACCATAAAGAACAAGTATCTATTTCCAAGGATTGATGATCTGTTTGACTAGTTGAGAGGTGCTACACTGTTCTCAAAGATAGATCTGAGGTTAGGTTACCACCAGTTGAGGATCAAGGTGGATGACATACCCAAGACAACTTTTAAGATTAGGTATGGTCACTATGAGTTTGTGGTTATGCCGTTTGGGTTGACCAACACACCAACATATTTTATGGATCTGACGAACAAAGTGTTCAGGCCATATCTAGATTAGTTTGTGGTGGTGTTCATCGATGATATTTTGATATACTCCAGAGACAGACGACATCATGAGCAACACCTTCACCAGGCATTGACGTTGTTGAGGCATCACATGTTGTATGCTAATTTCAACAAGTGTGAGTTTAGGTTGAATGAAGTGTCCTTTCTTGGTCATGTTATATCTGCTAAGGGAGTTTGTGTAGACCCAAAGAAGGTACAATCAATGCTGGAGTGAGAACAACCCAAGACACTGACTAAAGTTTTAAGTTTCCTAGGCTTGATAGGCTGTTACAGGAGACTCATCAAGAACTTCAATTTTGTGGCGCTACACCTAACAAAGTTGATGAGGAAAGGTGCCCCTTTTGTGTGGATAACATGTGTCAACGTTCCTTACAATTCTTGAAGGAGAAGTTGCCCAGTGCACCAGTTTTGGTCCTACCAGAGCAAGGTAATGGCCTCATCATTTTCTATGATGCGTTGAAGAACCGTTTGGGATGCATGCTGATGCAGGATAAGAACATGATTTCTTTTGCTTCATGACAACTTAAGAAACACGAGGAGAATTACTCGATGCATGATGTGGAGCTTGTAGCCATGGTACATTTCTTGAAGATTTGGAGGCACTATCTATACAGAGAGAAGTGTCAGATCTTCACCGACCACAAGATCCTTCAATATATCTTCTCAAAGAAGGAATTGAACATGCGGTAGAGGAGGTGGATGGTGTTGCTTAAGGACTATGATTGCATGATAGACTACCATCCTTGGAAGGAAAATGTGGTTGTAGATGCACTAAGCAAGAAGTCATCTTCATCACCACCTACAGACAAGGGACAATTACATGCCTTGGTATGCCACATATGGGACATGCTAGTATCGCTTCGCCAGATGAACGTGAAGTTTGAGGTCTCTCTATTGGCAAGCTTGTTAGCACAGTTGCAAGTGAAGCCTACCTTGATGCAGCATATCAGAGATGTGTAGTGGGAGGATACCATGATACAGAACATTAGGGTAAAGCTTGGCATCAAGAAATATGATGGTTTCCATGAGTCAAAGGATGGGACAATTTGCTTCCACAACAGGACAGTGGTTCCATATGCTGATGGTATGATGAATATGGTTCTTGAGGAAGTTCATTTCTCGATGTACGTGATGCATCCAGACAATACCAAGATGTACCATAAACTAAGGATCTATATTGGTGGCCTGGTATGAAGTGCGATATGATAGAGTTTGTTTCTAGATGTCCAGTTTGTCAGTAGGCCAAGGCTGAGCATCAGAAGCCTACATAGACATTAGAACCATTATCAATACCATAGTGTAAATGGGATCATATCACTATGGACTTTGTGGTTGGTCTTCCTTGGATAGACAAAGGTCATTATTCCATTCGTGTGATAATTGACATGTTGACCAAGTCAGCTCACTTCTTTCCAGTTAAGACAATGTACACAACAAATAAGTCGACACAGATATATGTGGATGAGATAGTCCATTTGTATGGTGTCCCAGTTGTCATAGTGTCTGAAAGAGGTACTTAGTTTACCAGTCGCTTTTGGGAATGTCTGCATACAACCATGGGGACACATTTGAGGTTCACTACAACTTTTCATCCACAGACAAATGGCAAGTCAGAGAGGACCATTCAGATCTTGGAGGTTTTGTTGAGAGCTTGTGTCTTGCAATTTCTTGGTAGTCGGGATGTCCACCTCAGTTTGTTAGAGTTCACCTACAATAAAATCTACCAGAGGAGTATAAACATGGAACCGTATGAAGCATTATATGGGATATGTTTTCGGTCACCGCTTTGTTCGAAGAATATCAACTTTTGGGTCATGAATCAGTGCATCAGATTACAGAGAAGATCAAGGTGATACAACAACAGTTGAAGAGATCCCAGGATAGATAGAAGTCTTATGCGGATAACTATCATAGGCCTTTGGATTTCCAAGTTGGAAACTGTGTGTACCTTAAGGTTTCCCCTTGGAAAGGTGTGTTGAGGTTTGGTAATAAAGGTAAGTTGGCTCCTAGGTTAATGGGACCATACCCTATTTTATCTCATGTTGGGAATATGGAATACAAGCTGGAGTTACCTCCAGAGTTGCATAGATTGCACCCTATTTTTCATGTTTCCATGATGAGGAAGTGTCACCCAAATACCAAGCAAACGTTGCATCATGTGGAGGTTGAGTTGGAGGAGGATGTGTAGTATGTTGAGGGTCCTGTGTTGATCCTGGATAGGAGAGTGAAGAATTTGAAGAAGAAGGATATAGTCTTAGTGAAGGTTTTGTGGCATCATCATTGTGTGTAGGAAGCCACGTGGGATTTGGAGGATGAGATGTGTAGGAAGTACCCATCTTTGTTCGTGTAGGATTTTGTGGGAAAAATCCTTGTTAGGGGTTTATAGTTGTAAGACCCCATACCTTGCTTAATAGTTGAACATGCTTAACTATCATAATTGGATGCTTAAAAACTTAATCAAACCCTAATATGTGTTTTGATATCATGTGACAAGCTTAAGATTCAAGTTTGGTCCAATTTGGACACTATTTCAACAAGTTATGCAATTTTGTGTACTTTTTGGTCTTTTCTATAGTTTACCCATACATGAGGTTTTTCTTGAAATTTGTCACATACTTGTGGTGCCTTAAATGCCTTATTATCATTCTTGATCTTTTTTTGGCATGGGTTTCTTGGTTGCACCTTGGTTTGGTGGTGATACTTTTCTAGGGTTGAGTTAGGGTTTTCCTCTCATGGATGAGCTACCTGGAGGCCATTGACCGATGGTTCCCCTATATGGGTGACATACGATGGTCCTCCATAGGTGGTGACAACTGATGGTGATCTCTTGAGGTTGAAGGTCAATGGTCTTCTCTCTTGAGGCTCCTTAGACTGATGGGGTTTGCCTTGAAGGGTGCTTCAATCGATGACTTTCACCCTTGTGACCTAGGGTTTCAACAAACTATGGTCACCAAGTGTTGAAACTCAATAGACACTCTGGGAGGCCAAGATCTGATGACCCTGTAGACTCCAAAATCAATGGATCTATTCCTTGCATGAACGTAAAGTCCCTTGGCCATGGACACTTGGCAAACATGGTAGAACACCTAAACCTTGTAAGCAATGGTGACTAGACTGAATCGAAGTCTAGGCATCTGTCCCTGGTCATCAAGGTTATTAGAGAGGCTGGTTATTGTGTTAAGGAAGCAAAGGACTCTATCTTGCTGAATGGGAAGGTTCCTAATAGAGTTCGGGATGTTGGAGGTGATAAGGCATCAAGCAACTGCTCCTTACTGGTCTAATTGGTTGTGGAGTGCTAAAGCTGCTATGAGGCATAAGGTGCACAGGTAATTTCATCTGATTCATCATATCTTGACACCTTCATATATTGCATTTACCTAAAATGGTGTGAAACAAAGTACAAATCAGTATATAAAAATATATTGTCTTTGTGGAGTGCATGCAAAAGTGTGCAAGTGCATAACAACATATAATCCATCAATTACTTACAAATAAGAACTGGCATTTCCTTTACATATTCTAACCCATATTTGATGTGCCATCTTGGTTGTGACCGTTGTCCCTCCAGGGCTCGTTTGCATCATCCCTCGATGTTTCTCATCCTAGGGTTCAGAGTATGATATCTTTATTTATGTAATACTCATAGTGACATTATAATTGAACAGAATGTAAATAAACACTCAACGGTTTATTTAGTCAATCCTTGAGAAACCTTAGCAAACACTGCCAAATGATATTGTAGGTAGTCATAATCATAACCACATACCTTCTATAGAACCATGCAGATCTTGCAATCATACTTTAAGAATGTTATTTAGTCAACAAGCCAATCAAGAAATCAACATTTAATCTGCATGTATGTAAATTCTAAAGTATTACCATAACATTAAACTAATTAAACCCTAACTCGGGTTCTAATATAGGTTTTAGATCTATCTCAGGTTTGGATAGGGAACAAAGGTACAAACCCTAGTTTTGTCGCATATTAACATTAGATGAAACCCCAAATCATGAGATCCATACTATCCTTTACTTAAATCACATTAAGTTCATTAACAACATGGAAAATTAGCATTTTTAGCCCTAACTCTTCGTATGCATGATTATTCACATTAGCAACTGTAATTATCATCATTATGGTCTCAATCATGTTAAATTATTATATTCCATGTTATCAGTTTACATCTCAATAAATCATATTTAACATCATTATCAACCTATTCAACAAAAACTAGGGTTTATATGCCTTAATCACCCCTTTGACACATATTTGTACTACTATTAGAATTTAAATCAGATTTAGGCATCATTGATATTTTTTCACACTCTTCCCAGTTTTCTAATCAATTTCCATATATAATTCATTTTTATTTGAGTTACCAATAATTTTCTAGAATATTCTCAAGATTAATGTATTTAAGCCAATTGTATGTCGACACATCAGCAAACTTACTTGATGTACTTTGCACTGGAGGTCGGTCTGGTCTTGCTGAATTACTAGTTCATCACCTAAACCAAAACTTAACTAGAGGGAGTGAAGGGTCTGGACCCAAATTGAACTGATCTGACCTTCCCTTTCCTCCTGGGATTTCCTACGTAAGACTTGAGGGTCCATCTTCACACTTTGCGGACTTCTTTCTTGGAAAGAGTCATGCGGGTGATATTTCCTTATCATTCACCCACCTGGGAAAGCATATAAATACATGGCATACTTTGATCATGAATTCTAGATTATTCTTTTATCTCTCCCTTTAATGTATTCCACCAATTAATTATAGGAACTCATTAATATTTCCCCACGTATATATAATTTGTGGGGTTTTATTGGGATATCCTTCATATACAAAACTTGCTCCTTTTTAACCACTTATTTAAAACAATACCATTATCTCATGAAATATCTCTTTTCTCCCAATTTCTATAATTCTCTTCCTTATTATTTTCAAGTATACCAAAAGCTAGATCAAAATAATTCTAATTGATGTCTCAAAAGATATTTTTCCGAACTAGATAGATAATTACTCTTCCAATTATTAAAAGCATCACACATCTTATTTTCTTTTGGAAACTTGCATATCATCCCAGATTTCTATTTTCTGCAATTCATAAAGTCATTCTATTTATTTGTGCAAAAAATATCTTATTTCTTTATCTTATGTTCCAAGGACCTATTTGCAAAGCAAATAGTCTCATGGGCCTTTATATGGGCCATGGGTTGCAGCCATGCCACAAAATTGACTTTATTATTCCATCAATAATTCAATTAGGCAACTTATTTATCAATTATTTCCTTATATTTATGTATTTCAATTTTAACAAAATTTGAGGATATAACATTCACCCCTCCTTAAAAGGAATTTTGTTCCCAAAATTCACACGCAGTAAGGTTAATGTGAATGATAACTCATCTTAGTCTCAAATCCTTGGGTTAGCAACCCTACCTAGATCTCTTAACATCTTTTATTAATATGCAAATTCCTCATATTATCACTAAAATTGGTATCTGAATTCAATTCAAGATATATCCACATCCTTATTATTTACATGTAAGGGTGAGGTAACACCTCAAACTCTAGGTCTTGTCATTAACCTAAACATAGGATATTCATTTTCATTGGTCAACTTTAAGCATAACATGTGTCTACGCCAATGTCTCTCACTCATAATGAGATGAAATAAGCACTTGACTACAACCCAAAAACAAAGTTCATCCCATTCCAAGAGTAGAGATGGTGAATCCACACATTATCTCAAAATTTACCTTTTAGTTTGAATTATACCCAACATGACTCTAAACCATACCTACTTTGTAATTCCACAACTTTCTTATATTTCATTAAGTCAAGTGTCTTTATCACTCTTGAATTTGTGCACAATTCCCTTAAAATTAAATTATTACATGACTTCTTATTTCTTTTATATTTACATCCCATGTCTCATTAGTTTAGTCATTTCCTCAAGGTCTCTAGGGGAAGAGGCACCTTTGGAGTGATCTGCTCCTGGCCTCATGAACCTTATGCACTTATGGAGTGCCTCTGACATTTACCCTTTAGGCCTCATGAACTCATGAAGGTGGCCAATCTACTGAACCATGGGTCTTAGGAAAATATGGAGAGATATCTCCTGACCCTATGGTCTTATGCATTCAGGCATGATCACCTCCTAATCTCATCGATCCTATGTACCTTTAAACATCCCTACTTGACCTTAGGGATTGACTTAAGGACCTACCCTACCTAGGGTTTATTGGGATATCACAACTTTAACGACATACTAGCACATTATTTTTTTATGTAATTCTTTAACCCAAATTTCCTTCATTTCTTGGGGTACACATCTTCCACTTTATTTCCCTTCATTGGGCTCATAGCGACCTTCCCTTCCTGGGCTTGGTCTTTTATAGTGGACCTCCTTTTTCTGGCTTGATCTATTAGTGACCTTCTTTTCCCAGCTTGGTCACTAGCCATTGCAATGACTTCCTCACATTCTGGCCTTCCTTTCCCAACTTGGCCTATTGGTGACCTTCCTATCCTGGCTTGATCATTGGTCATTGCAATGATGTCCTCTTATATTGGCCTTCTTTACTCGACTTGGCCTATTGGTGATCTTCCTATCCCAGCTTGATCGCCAGTCATGGTAATGACTTTCTCTTATATCAGTCTTCCTATCCCAGATTGGTGTATTGGTGATCTTCCTATCTTGGCTTGATCACCAGTCATTACACTGACTTTTCTTTTTATATTGGCCTTCCTATCCCATTTTGTCCGATTAGTGACCTTTCTATCCCGACTTGGTCACCTACTTTCAACCACTTCCTTAGTGACTTTTCTTGTGTCCCTCAGACATGGCATACTTGGGTTCAAAGAATGTGTGATATTTGATATTTTTGTATACTTAATCCTTCACACTTTAGGTGACATACAAGTTATGTCAATCCTTAGATTGATTGGTCAACTCACCCTTCTATGGAAGGTCCTAACCTAGGGTGTCTTCTTGACTCATAGGAGGAGGTTATCTCTATTGTCACAACCTAAGACTAGGGTCTAAAGGTTTGCCTCCCCCATGTCCTTTTCCCACTTTTGGGTTGACCCACTCAAGGTTGGGACACCAACCCTAAAAGTTTCATTTTTTCATCTTTACATAACCATTTATTGCTTATGTTTCATAAAACTCTTTACATGAAATCCTTCCTCCACATGCATGCATGGGAGACTAGGTCACCTAAACTCATTTGCATTTTTCTTATTCTTTTTTACCCTAAATAGGGTTCTTATGGGTAGGGTCTCTATGTCACCCACACCACACTCATTACCTAGGGTTAGGGTTTTGGTTTAGGGTCAGGGACTACACAATCCACACCCTACCTCTTACAATTTTATGATTCCCTTAACCCACTAGGTGATCAACCCCAGATCTTTGCAAGGAATAACCCAAAAAAAATTCTTTACTTTTATCATCATTTCCACATTACATGTACATTAATTGGTGGGGCATGCCTTAATCCTAATTCTTCTAAATAACCCTAACTTGAGACAAGGAGGGAAGTATCTTTTAGGGTTCATTAAGCAAATTATGAGACGTGGACAAAATTAGAGATGAGAAAACGTAGAGGAAACATTATGTCAGGAAAACCTTAGGTTTTTTCTGGGTTGGTATCACATTGGCTAAGGGAGTCCTCGTTTACCAACTTAACAGTGTCGAGGAAAATATTTTTAGCTCCCAAAACCACGATCCAATCTAAACACCATTACCATTAGGTCTGCTTTAACAAGTCTCTTTATATTTCTATAGATTACTTGAAATTATAAACTATTAAATATTATTTGAAAAATATGGTGCTCTGATACCAAATGGAACGACCTCACTTTTTAGCATCCCCCAATTAAGGAAAGACCCAAAAAGTTGAGGGCCATTACCAAAAAATACCAAAGATCTATATTTAGCAAATAACAAATAATAGTAAATAATTTCCATTGAATCAAATATTGTTTGAAAGATGCTCCTCTAAGGAGTTACATGAATTTCTTCCATCAAAAATGTACATATGAGAATATGTATATTTTTATCCTACTTTACTTAGCTTTAATGCCTTCAGGTAATTTCATTTAAATCATCATGTCTTGACATCTTAATGTATTACATTTACCTAAAATGGCATGAAGAAAAGAACAGATCATCATATCGAAATATACTAATTTATGTGGGGTGCATGCAAATGTGTTCAAGTACAAAACAACATTTAATCAATCAATTATTTGCAAATAAGAATTGGCATTTTCTTTGCATATTGTAACCCATACTTTATGTGCCATCTTGGGTGTGACCACTATCCCTCCATGGCTCGTGTGCATCACCTCTCGATGTGTGTCATCCTAGGGTTTATAATATGATATCTTTATTTATGTGATACTGATAGTGGCATTATAATTGAACAAAATATGAATAAACACTCAACAACTTATTTAGTCAACCCTTGAGAAACCTCACCAAACACCGGAAAACTATATTGTGGGTAGTCATAATAATAACCAAGTATCTTTTCTAGAACCATGTAGATCTTACAATCAAACTTTAAGCATATTATCCAATCAACAAGAAAATCAAACAGTTAACATTTAATTTTCATGTATGTAAATCCTAAAGTGTCACCATCACATTAAACTGATTAAACCCTACTCAGGTGCTAATCTAGGGTTTAGGGTTGTCTCAGGTTTGGCTAGGGAATAAGGGTACAAACCTTACTTCTATGGCATATTAACATTAGGTGAATACCCTAATCATTAGATCCATACTATCATTTACTTAGATCACATCACGTTCATCAACAACATGGAAAGTCAAGATCTTAAACCTTAATTCTTCATATCCATGAGTATTCACATTAGCAACTATAATTATCATCATTACGGTCACAATTGTGTTAAATTACTATTATATTCCATGTTTCATTTTACATATCAAGGAATCATTTTTAACTTGATTATCAACCTATTCAACAAAAACTAGGGTTTATATGCCTTAATCACCAATTTAACACATATTTTCACTATTTTAAGAATTGGTATTAGATTTAGGCATCAATGGTATTTTATTCACATTTCTCTCATTTTCCTAATCAATTTTTATATATAATTTGTTTTCATCTGAGTTACCAACAATTTTCTAGAATATTCAAAAGAATGTATTTAGGCCAATCGTATGTTGACACGACATAAAACTTACTTGATGTTATTTGTGTTGGCGGATAGTCTAGCCTTGTTGAACCACTGGTTCAATGCCCAGACTGAAACTTAATTAGAGGGAGTGAAGGGAATGGACATGGGTTGAACCAACCCGACCTTCCCTTTCCTATCATGATCGCCTACGTAAGACTGACAGGTCCATCCACACACTTTATGCACTTCTGTCTCTAATAGGAGTCATGTGGATGATCTTTCTTCATCATCCACCCACCTTGAACCTATCTTGGTCTTCTTGCATTGACCTCCCCCGCCATGGACAATCTATAGAGGTTTTCCTCTTCACAACTCCCTGGTTCCACATTTCCCCACAGTGTCGATCAAGCCACACATCCACCGCTCCTAGTACTGGAGGGCGAGCCTCCCGACATCTTTCCTCTATGTTGGTTCACCTCTAAACTACCACTCCTTGCTTCCTATCCCCACAGATCCCTTTAATTCTCTAGGCTAAGGGTAGTGCAACGCCAACCATGGTTCCTTGCTTTTGGAGGAACATATTGCCACTTAAGGAGTTGATAAGTAGGAAGTAGCATCTCCAAGGCTGTCATGGCCACCCAAATTAGGGACCAAACAACCTACAAAGGTGAGGGGATCTTGCAGTTCTAGATAAAACCCTAGAGAGTAGGAGGAAGAAGACGACATAAGAAAAAGGGGAGGAGGCATCCCACAATAGGGACAAGAATCTACACCAGTACTTATATGTTGATCATGGAGCCCTTCCCACTATTCATGCCTCTTTGAGGCTTGTTTTCTATCCTAGGAAATTATAACTTTCTTATTCTCTCCTACTTTTCTTTACCATATTAGCAAAGTACAAGTTAACTTGTTGATATATTAAGGAGAGGGTCAAACCATGATGTCCACGAGACACAACTAAACAAACTCCCTATCTTTATATCACTTTATCTTTCTTTAATATATCTCATGAATCACTTATCCATATTACTTAGTTGACAACAAAAGTCATTGAAGGAAAGCATATAAATACATGGAACTTTATTGGATAATTTGATCAAGAATTCTATATTATTCTTTTATCTCTCTCTTTGATATATTCCTCCAATTAATTATATGAACTCATTAGTATATTCCCCACCTATATCAAATATGTGGGGTTTTATTGGGATATCCTTCATATACAAAACTTGCTCCTTTTTAACCACTTATTTAAAAAAATGTTATTCATGAAATATCCTTTTTCTCCCAATTTCTAGAATTATATTCCTTTCCTTACTATTTCAAGTATACCAAAAGTTAGATTAGAATCATTCCAATTGATGTCTCAAAATATGTGTTGACAAGATGGCTACATAATTACTCTTAGAATTGTCTAAAACATCACACATATTATTTTCTTTTTAAAACATGCATATTATCCCATATTTCTATTATTCCCCAATTCATAAAGTCATTGCTATTTATTTATGCACAAAATCTCTTATTTCTTTATCTTGTGCTCCAAGGACCTATTTGGATTGCAAATAGTCCAAGGCCCATTATATGGGCCATGTGTTGCAACCATGTCACAAAGGTGACTTGATTTTTCCATCAATAATTCAATTAGGGAACTTATTGATCAATCCATGCCTTATATTTATATATTTCAAATTTACCAAAATTTGAGGATATAAAATTAGTAGTGATAGTTATCCCCCCTTCTTAGGAACTACTTGAAGCAAACTAACCCATTTACAATATGAAATAGCATAGATTACACATGTTGATAGAAGTTTTACAACCTCTTTCTTCACCACCTCAATCATGACATGATTTAGATGCCTTTGAGGTTGTGACACTGGCTTCAGTCCTTCTTCAATGAAGATCTTGTGTTGGCACAAGCTAGGAGATATTCCTTTGTTATAAGAAATAGACCACCTAAAAGAAGATCAATGATTCTTCATAATCATAAGTAATTGTTCCTCCTCTTGAAGACATGGTGATGAAATTGTCTTTGGAAGATTTTATATACCTCCAAGAATGTGTAATTCAGACGTAGAGGGAGCGGCTTTAGTTTAGATTATGGAGCATGTTGCAAAGATGATACCAGTGGAAGTGGTCACAGTTCTAGATCCCAAAAATATTTTATATAAAAGCATAGCAACGTCTTTAGGAATAAGGTGCACTCATCCATGATATGGTAGTGTGGGAAATCACCCACTAGATTTATGATACAAGCTTCTCAAGGTAACTGGGGATAAGCATAAGTGATAGTAAAAGAAAATGCATATATGATTGTTGTTGTGTGAACATCATCCTCAGGTTCCTCAGGATATTTTAAAACATTTCCTAGTGAGATTTGTTTAATTTCTTCTATTATATCCACCTCTAAGGTTCATTAGTCCACATGTGTCATGATGTGTGCCACTTCTAGAAATGAATTTTCAAAAGAAGAGACACCTTATTATCAATATGTTAAACCATGTGACATTGTTCCTGCTTATGGGTTTCTTGTTGCTAGTCGGGAAGATTTATTTCAAATTGATCATCCTAAATTCCCAACATCAGTCTGGCTCTACCCATCTCGAATATATCACCTATTGTAGCCTAAAATGGTCTACCTAACAACAATTCATTGTCAAACATCATTCTATATTACCATTACCACAAAATCTACTAGAAAGATGAACTTATCTACCTTCACTAGGACATCTTTGTATATTCCTAGTGGTTTCACAATTGAATTATTATCTAACTGAATTTTCACTTTTCTTTTCCTTGATACCTTGAACCCTGGCTCCTTGAATGTTGTCAATGGCATAAGGTTAATGCTATCTCTTGAATCACATAGTACTTTCCAAAATTTGATACTATCTATGAAGCATGGTATACTGAAACAACTAGGATCATGTCTTTTCTATGACAACTTCCTCTATATCAATGCACTGACTTCTACTCATAACCACCATGTCTGAATCAACTATCCTTCTTTTTTGTTGATTATGTCTTTCAAGAACTTACTGGAAGGAATCTTCTCAACTGCATCCACTAGAGGTACGTTTATTTGGAGTTCGCTAGAAACATCAACAAACTTCAGGAACGGCTTATCAACATTTTTGGCCTCAAGTTGTTGGGTAATGGCATGGGAGTCACATTCTTACACTGATGAGATAGAATGAGAGGATGTTTTGGGGTTTTGTCTTCCCCATGTATTCCTCATCTGCAACTTCTTGTTGTAGTGTGAAGTATTCTAACTGCTCAGAAGGTACTTTTTCCATCAAAACTGTACTCTCAGATGGTGGTCCACTCGGATGTGGGTTCACTGCCTGCTCTTTCTCTAACACTTCACCTCTATATAAAATTACTTTCTTGGTATGTTGGTTATTATGTGGAACATCAATGTTCCTTGGAAATCCCTATTGAGTAGGCTTCTTCATTGGTGTTTCATATATAACTATCAGTGAAATCTAATTCTCCATGTTGTGAATTTAGACTCCTTGATTCAGTTGGTCACCCTTTGATTGGTCCATGTATCTTTCATTCTTGGTTATATATATCTCACTTGTGCTCATGATTTTATAAATATGTCTTCTAACTTGTCCATCCTGCTAGGGACCCTTTCATATTGATTCTGATGTGAAGTGTTGACCTATTGTTGTGGGGGTTGTTCTACCTATGATGGGTCCTACTAAAAATTGTTAGGATCCTTCCATGAAAATTTAAGATCCCTCCTTCATGTGTATTTATCATTACCCCTATTATTCTTATTCCTAAAGTACATACTCTCCTCCTCCTCACCTCCAGATGAGGTGTCGGTCTTCTAGTCTATCTTCTTTGTAAGTTGTTCCATCTAAGCTTTCAGATCCATGACTTCCTATGATTTCATGGCACTTCAGGATGATGTTGGTGATTCATGATCCTCCCTCCAAGATTGATTCTTTTCCATGCTCTTAAAAACCTCATGACATCTTGTCACCTTGTTATTAAGGAAAAACCCTGCTCCTGCACTGTCAAGAGTAGTTATTTCCTCCTTATGCAAGCTAAAGTAAATGTATTCACCTAGTAAAACAAGTCAATACCATGATGGAGGATTTTCCTCAATAGATTGTGGGATCTCTCCCATGCCTCAAATTAGTATTCTTGAACTTGTAGCTTGAAGTTGTAAATCTTTCCTACTAACTCATTAGTCTGTTGTGGTGGGAAATACTTCTAGAAAAAGGCATCAATCATCTCCATTCATGTCTCAGCTTACTCTAGAGGTAAACTGAGGAACCATATCTTTTCCTTGTCTGAAGAGAATATGAGAATAGTTGTGACGATATAGTTTCACACCATCCATCCAAGTATGATAAAAAAGTAACTTAAACATCAACAAAATGAAAACACAAATATTGTTCTCTCAGAAAATACATAAGATTAGAAGTTATGTCCTCTAGGGACTAAAATGCTAAAAATAGTAAAGAAAAGAGAATCACAAAGGACACATATCCTTATGCTCCTTCTCCATTTAGTCTCTGATCTCAGTAGCAGAATCTTCAATGTGGGTCAGTCCTTCTGTCCATGAATTCCTAGAGGGAAAAGAAACAACACAGGGACCCCACAAAGGGAAAATATAGGTCAACTAGGCTCGTACTAAATTTAATTATTAATCTATTTAAAACTAGAGTTATGAGATCAAATCTAGGTAAGATTACTTGGCAGACTATGGTAATAACAAAAGAATAATATAGTTACCGTATTAATTTCAAAGGGTTACAACAATGCGAAATGGTAGCTAGAATCAATAAAGAGATTTCTCAAAACTAATATCAACATATCAAATTATTCAAAAAAAATGATTTATCTATTGACACAATCAATCTAATATTTTTTCTTCGCTAATGGCTAGGTGCCTATCATTTTCCCCACTATGAGAGAAGAACACTTTTACATGTGGGGGTAACCACCGGTACTGGGGGACCTCTAATTTTCCATTATACATTGTGTAGGGTTGGGGGATGTGACCCTTCAAATCTTGTGAGCCAAAGTTCTTAGCCAATATTTTGAGTTTTTGTGCCAAAATTAAAATCTAACAATATTTCAATTTCTCAACAATGTTAAACATTCAAATAAATGGTGTTGAACTTCAATAAGAGGGAAATGCTAACAGAATTAGTTCATCATTTTTGCAAAGTTGTATAAATGAAATTCAAGGGGGAGGCAAATAGTGAATAAAAAATCAAGAACTTACTGCATGTTATAATTGAAATTTTCCAATCAAGATGTCCACAAGGATTCAAGGATGCCAATGTATCATGAATCTAGCAAGAGAGAATGTACTAGGGTTATTTGATATTTCTTGGCTTTGAAATCACTTTGGTAGATTCCAATTAGATGAAATTACCATTTTTTCCCTCAGGGGGTTTTATATTGAATAGTCACTTTAGGTTGTTATAATATCTTATCTTGAGTTCATTAGTATAGTAGTCATGTTTATACATGTGGTACGATGATTTACTAATCATTACCCATTCTCATGATTCATGTATTCATGTCTTATATGTCTATTATGTGATTCACTAGTATAGACTCTATTCATATGTATAATGTACATGTTTTATTGTAAAGACATTTCTAGGATTTGGTTTCCTTACCATTATGGATTGCAAAATAGTAACATAGTCATATTCAATTTCTCCAGTTGATCTATTAACATTCCTATCATTCTTCCTTTTCTTATTTATTAGATTAACACAAATGCTAATAAGAGTATCATTTCAAGTTCAGCTATTAAAGGGTATGGTCGACAACCATGGATGGTACAAATTAGAGATTTCCCTTATTATATGTTTCAAACGAGTTAAAATTTTGATAGCCTACAATTACGATTGGTACTACTTGGATAATTTCCTTGGTATCCCTTTCACATGTTAGACCTCCGTAAATTACCCTGCATTTATTGTCTAGGGCAAGTCACGATAATATTAGAATCTTAACAAATGATACTATATAATTCTCACAATGTGGACTGCAAAGTTAATATTTGTTCGTTACTGTTCTCCTACATTAGCTATTCACAAATTGAAGAAACATGGAGAGGGTCATTGTCTTTGTAAGTCAGGTGCAAGGGAATTTTAGCTGCGACCCTAGGAACTACAGGTTGGAGGGTTATTGTGGATGTATGATGTTGGTCAACGCCGCGACAAGTTGAAGGAGGTGAGGGTGGCACCGAGGTGATAGTTATAGACCGACATTGGTTGGCAAACTTGGAAAGTCAAGGAGGAGGTCACGGCCTGTGTACCTCCAATGGTTGCCTATTTTATGGTCTGTGCCTGGGCCGAAGGACCTCGCTGCCATTTTGTCCGACAACAAGGTTGGAGGGTTATTGTGGATGTATGATGTTGGTCAACGCCGCGACAAGTTGAAGGAGGTGAGGGTGGCACCGAGGTGATAGTTGTAGACCGACATTGGTTGGCAAACTTGGAAAGTCAAGGAGGAGGTCACGGCCTGTGTACCTCCAATGGTTGCCTATTTTATGGTCTGTGCCTGGGCCGAAGGACCTCGCTGCCATTTTGTCCGACAACAGTTGTTGTCGGTGCATCCTGTATGTGGAGCAGGCGGCGGCAGGGTGAGGTAGCCAAGGGTGGCTGTCGATTCAGGGTTCTATGGGGATTGCCAACGAGTACGGATAGATCATAGGGAATGTGAAGGGGAAACCAGCGGGGTTCTGATCTTAAGGTTGGATGGGTTCTGGTTGTCAAGGCAACGGTGATTGGATCAGTGGGTGCCTATTGTAGGTGGCTGTGAAATCAATGTCTGCTAATGCTGACTTGTCCTGCTTGCAGCGCTGGAGACTAGGGTTTATAGCGTGAGGTGGAAGGGGAAGAGATGTGAGGGATTCAAGGCTGTGTCGAAGGACTTCTAGACTGTAACGGCAATATTGTCATTTTTCTGGCTATTAGATGTGAGGGGTAACGGTGGCGGTTCATAAGGTTTTGGCGGCTAATCTTCTCCTGATCGGGCAGGGGTTCCACGGCGGATTCAATGGGATTCATTTCACCTGAAACGGTGGAGAGGAGGGGAAGGACTCGGGGCCTTGCTTCTGTAACAGACGACGTGGGGTTGCAAGTTAGGGATGGGTCAACTCTTTGGTTTGACCGGGCGCCAATTCTATTTTAATTACCCATTTTTACTATTACTCCCATTAATCAAGTGAAATTTATTTCTATTAAATCGCATCTCCATTTCCTTTGAAATTTTCAATACAAACTCGATAGCCATTACTCTAAATCATAAAAATACTAGATACTTAACTAATAAGTCTAAGACAACAAAAATAATTACTCTTCCAATTAATCAAAACATTAAATGTAAAATTTAGTAATGTCTTTTTCTATGATTCCAAATATGAGAATCTTTAATTGAGTTCGGTTTATTGGTTGTGGGTCCCAAATAGGACAATTCAATCTAATTGAAGACAGATTGCATTTTGGTGCTCAACTTTCAAGATAATGTGAATGAAGTGTAAATATGAATGTGAAATTGGTAAAAGAGAGTTTCAATTTTGGAGGATTGTGTATCATAGATCAAAAACTAACTTTATTACAGACTTTTGATATGTTACAACTCACTTCCCCTGAAAGGGGATTTCATCCCAAAATCTAGGACTAGGTGAACTCGTAAATCTTTATACACATCGCTCAATCTATCTAACTACTAGGGTCTCAACATGGGCATGGGAGAGGTAGCATGTCAACCTAAATAAGCTCCAACTCCAGAGGAAAGATAAATTGTCATGTCAAGATGATAGGTTTACTAGAAGATCCTTCCTACTCAAAGATACATGTGTTAGGTAAAACTGTGATAGTTTGTCTCTGTACGACCTCTGGGGTTTCTAACAGTCATATTATAGGTTATATTTGTGGTTTTTCTTATTTCAAATATTTACTAATGAGTCAGATAATCAGGTAATCGGGTTTGGGTTGGCTAGTAGTAAAAATCATACCTTCAATGAATTCATTGTTGTTTTTAGCTTCCTCAACCCTCATGGCATAAATCTTTCCCTGGTGATGCTTTGTAGGCTTTTGGGAAGTAGCAGGCCTAGTTTTGTTGTTGCTTCCTTGACTTGGGGTATCTTGAGAATTCACACGAGGAGTATTATTGATCCTTCAAGGCTCAGGGAAATTTGCATAGCGGTGACCTGGCTTGAAGTAGTTGAAGCAAAGAGGTGAAGGATGGTAGTATTCTCTACAGTGCCTCTTCTTATAGTTGTAACTAGGATCTGGGATGGATGAAGGAGTTTTGTTATTGTTATCATTGTGACATTGTTGACTACCTCCATGATTGTTGTTACTAAGGTGTTGATTGATTCTGATACTATTGCTATGCTTTTCAGGGGTGCAGAAAAAATTGAGTCTTGTAGATGCATCTCAGTGTATTGTACTTTAGCAACCAAGTGGTCAAATGTTAGAGGGAACTGAGAGGCTAAGTTGTTGCTTAGACTTCAGTAGAGTCCCTTCATACAAACTTGGATCTTTCTTTTCTTATCAATAGCAATCGGGTTCCTTTCTAGGAGGGTGAAGAGACAAAGGAATACAGCTACGGAGTTCCTTCGACGAATCGAATTGAATTCCATTTCTTTCTAGATGAGCATAGATTAAGGGACATACTTTCAACGGAAGAACTTGAGGAATTCCTTCCATTCTAGTGATGTAGTACCTCTAGTGTCGGTACTAGACATATTTTGTCACCATACTTTTGTTGCTCCTTTCAACATGAAGGCAGCATACTTGACCTATAGGTGTGATAGACAACCCATACTTTCCAGCATATCTTGAGTGGTTAAAATCCAATCCTCATCTTTCTCCACTATGTCTCGTACACTTTCCCCTTTGAACTCAAAAGGTTTCATCTTCAGAAGTCAGAAAGGGTAGGTTCCTGGGGCCTACCACTTCTATGAATGAGCCCTTCCATGGATGACCCCAAGATTGATTGAAGTTGGGATAGATGGTTAGTTGCATTGTCCTTTGGGGGAAGGCGGTCCTTCATGGTGAGTTAGGGAAGAAGGTTGACCTCTCTTTGGTGAGGGTGTGTAGTACAACTTTCTTTTGTAAGAAGAGGGTTTATGTTACTTTCTTCTCTTCTCAAATGAGGAGGTTTGGTGCTTTCATTTCTTTTCTGATGATAAAGTATGGTGCTTTCATTTCTTTTCTGGTGAGAAAGTATGGTTCTTTCTTTTCCTCCTCGATTGAGGTGGAGAGGGTGTATAATACCCTTCATTGTAAAACTTTGGCACCTCAGGTTTAGGTTTATCATAGAAAAATAGGTTACCTCTCCTAGACATGAGAAAAGTTAAGTATTAATAAGGGACACTATATGAAATCTAATTTGGAGCAAAGGTAGATGTCAATTGCTAATGGCTCTGATACCATTCATGTGATGACATAGTTTCACACCATGCATCCATGTATGATAACGAAGTCAGTTAAACATCAACAAAACAAAAACACAAATATGGTTCTCTCGACAAATACATAAGATCAAGAGCTTTGTCCTCTAGGGAATACAATTCTAAGAGTATTAAAGAAAAGAGGATCACAAAGGAGACCTAACATTATTCTCCTTCTCCATTTAGCCTCCAATCTCAGTAGTGAAATCTTCAACATGGGACGGTCCTTCTGTCCATCAATTCCCAAAGGGAAAAGAAACTACACATGAACCCCATGAAGGGAAAATATAGGCCATCTAGGATGGTACTAAATTAAATGATGGAGCTATTTAAAAATGAAAGTTATGAGATCAAATATAGGTAAGATTGCTTGGTGGGTCTATGGTAATAACAAAGGATAATTTAGTTACAATTTTAATTTTAAAAGGGTACAACAATGTGACATGGTAACTAGATTCAATAAAGAGATTTCTCTAAACTAATATATATGTATCAAATTATTCAAAATTAAAGTATTTATCTATTGACATAATCAATTTAATATTTTGTGTTTGCCAGTGTCTAGGTGCCTAGCGTTCTCCCTCTATGAGAGAATCAAACTTTTGCATGTGGGGGTAACCAGTAATGGGGGACCTTTAACTATCCATTATCCACTACGCTGGGTTCAGGGATGTGATCCACCACATCTAGTGAGCCAAAGCTCACAACCACTATTTTGAGCTTTGTGCCAATATTAAAATATAATAATATTTCAATTTCTCAACAATGTTGAACATTCAAATTTAGTTGTGATGAACTTAAACAAGAGGGAAAGGCAAACAAAATTGGTTCACCACTCTTGCAAACTTATATAAATGAAATTTAAGAGTGAGGAAATAGTTCAATAACATAATCGATAATTTAGTACATGTTATAATTGAGAGATTCCAATCAAGATGTCCATAAGGATTCAAAGATGCCAATGTATCAAGAATCTAGTAAGAGAGAATGTACTAGGATTATTTGATGTTTCTTGTCTTGATAATCACTTTCTAGATTCTAATAAGGTTAAATTTCCATTTTACCCCTTAGGGGGTTTTATATTAAAAGTAACTTTTGGTTGTTATAATATCTCATATTGAGTTCATGAGTATAGTAATCATCTTTATACATGTGGTCACATGTGATATACCAATTATTACTCATTCTCTTGATTCATGTATTCATGTGTTATATATCTATTATGTGATATACTAGTACAGACTCTATTCATATACATATACTGTACATGAATATATTGGGAAGACATTTCCAGAATTTGGTTTCCTTACCATTATGGATTGCAAAAATAGTAAGATAGTCACATTCAATTTCCCCAATTGATCTATTAACATTCCTATCATTCTTCCTTTTCTTCTTTATTGGATTAACAGAAATAGAAAATAAGAGGAATCATTTCAAGTTCAACTATTAAAGGGTATGGTCGAAAACCATGGACTGTACAAATTAGGGATTTCCCTTATTATATGTTTCAAACAAGTTAAACTTTTAATATGCTATAGTAATTATTTGTATTATGTAGATAATTCCCTTAGTATCCCTTTCACATATTAGACCTCCTTTAATTACCTTGCATTTCTTATCTAGGTAAATTCATGATAATATTATAATCTTATCAAATGCTATTGTATAATTCTCATGATTTGGACTATAGAATTAATATTTGTTCATTATTTTATCCTACATTAACTTTTCACAAATTAAAGAAACGGGGAGAGGGCCATTGTCTTTGTGCCTCAGGTGCAAAGGAGTTTTATCTACAACCCTGGGAACTACATGTTGGAGGGTCATTATGGAGCATCTGATGTTCGTCAATGCCACCACAAGTTGAAGGTGGTGAGGGTGGAACTAAGATGATAGTTGTAGCCTGACACTAGCTGGAGAACTTGGCAAGTCAGGCAAGAAGTTATGGCATGCATACTTCTGGTGGTCTCCTAATCTTTGGTCTGCATCTGGACTGAAGAACCTCACCACTATTCTGTCTACCGATAGTTGTTGTTGATGCGTCCAATATGTGGTGCAAGTGAGGGTAGGGTGAGGTAGTCGGGAATGGTTGTTGATTTAGGGTTTTTCCAGGGCATACCGATGGATCATAGGGAGTGTGAAGGGGAAACCAGTGGGGTTCTTATCTGTAGGTTGGATGGGTTCTTACTAGCAAGGCAACAGTGATTGGATTCGGGTGGGTTCCTATCATGAGTGCCCGTGAAATCAATGTCTACCAATGTTGAATTGTCCTTCTTATAGCCATAGAGACTAGGGTTTATAATATGAGGTGGAAGGGGAATAGATGTGAGGGATTCAAGGCTATGTCAAGAGTCTTATGGACTGTAATGGCAATGTAATCATTTTTTGCAAATCTATTGTGAGGGGTAACTATGGCGGTTTGTATGGTTTTGGAAGCTAATCTTATCCTAATTGGGTAGGGGGTCCACGACAGATTCAATGGCATTCATTCCACCCTAAGTGGTGGAGAGGAGTGGGAGGAATTGGGGTCATGCTTCTGTAATGTATGATGTGGGGTTCCAAGTTAGTTCTGGCAGGGGGTTAGGGATGAGTTAACCTCTTGGTTTGATCGGGTGCCAATTCTATTTTAATTACTTTACTATTACTCCCACTAATCATATGAAATTTATTTATCTTAAATCTCACGTTCATTTCCTTCAAGATTTTCAACACAAACTTGATCGCCATTACTCTAATTCATAGAAATACTAAATTTATTTATTCATAAGTCTAAGATAGCAAAAATATTTACTCTTGCAAATAATAAAAACATTATCATGTAAAATCTCATAATCTCTTTTTATGTGATTCAAAATCCAAGAATCTCTAGTTCAGTTCATTTTATCAGTTGTGGGTCCCAGATGTGATGATTCAATCAAAATAAAGCCAATTTGCATTTTAGTGCTCCAAATTTAAAGATAATTCGAATGAAGTGTAAATATGAATGTGAAATTGGAAAAAAAGAGTTTCAATCCCTGAGGATTATGTATCATACCTCAAATTTTAAATTTAGTACCAAAATTGGATATGTTATAATAACTTTAATTATATTATTGTGGTTGAGACCCTATCAACCTTCAACATCTCACAGCTTTCAGTAAATTTGTTTATATGTGAGATTGGATCCTCCCAGCTATACCCATGAAACACTTAAGATTTCATTAATGCTACTAGCCTTGGATCAATTTTATAACTCACTACATTCACTATCTAGCATTTTATAGGTCTTAATTGATTTGTCTCCAACAACGCCTTGAGTTTCTCCTAGACCATCTATTCCTCATCATAATCTTGCAAGTCACACCTGACCATCACCATTTTTCAACATGTTTGTCACATGTTCTTGATCATCCTATAGTGGAGGAGTTTGGATGAGTGCTTAAATGATGCCTTAAACTCACATACTCTACACAAAATTTCCTCCCAAGTTACACAAGGAATAGTTGAGCCTCTATAATATGAGTCCGAGTATGAGCCATGGACTAGTACCTAAAAATGTAATTTGTTTTATGTAAGAACACAGACTACTAGAAGTGTGACAAAAAGGATTTATCAATGATTTTTTTCTCAAAGAAAAAATTAAATGAGTAAAGAAAAATGGCCTAGAGTGTCCAATAGAAACACTCATAGTATTGTAGTTGCTGATTCCCTAGCAACAACACAAAAACTTGACACACGTATGACGGGTGTGTAATAAGCAATTGTATGTGTGGTGTAATATAGAATGAAGAGCTAGAGTTGACAAACTTAGGAAATCCTACATTAAAAATTACTATAACTAGAATCTAATCAGCTAGGCCATAATGGTTGATTGTAGTTATTTAACTAAGAATAGAAATCGAGAAATATAAATTAAGGTGGATGTAATCAAGATTTAATGAATTCCCTAGAACTTGTTATTTCACCACAACACAACCTTCAATTGAATTCTTTTGATCCATAACTATGTTGGTAAGATATGCCCTTAGAGAAAATCATATGATGATTGACATGGCATAATTACCTAAAGGGATTTGATTAATGATAACACATATATAAAGGCAAGCTCCAATTCATCTGTTTCACTTGGTTATAAGATAATGAGGATACAAAGTGAATGTCTAGAGAATTATATTACTCAATGGTGTATGTTGTCAAGTTCCTATGCTTGTGGTGAGATCATACTGATGTTAAGATTATATATACACATTCTCATTGTATCCATGATCGGTTGTTATTATGGAAGGTTGGTAGACAACAATAACACATAAGATCAGAGTGTGAGTTGGTTTATGACTAAATATCATTAGTCATGATATGGTAGTATCAAACCAAGCATACGTATACATGTTAGAGAACAGTGCATCAAACAAACCCACCTTGAGAGTGATACATGGTTTTGTGGTCACAGTCATCTCTCATGGTGAAGGTGGTGATTGTGATTCTTAGACCTAAAATCACTTCACTCGTCACGTCATTGGGTACGCTTTGACATCATCAAACACAGTCCTGAAACATGGGTTGTTATAACGGTGATGATTGGGTGACTTTGACACATGGGGATAGACTGTGAGTGATAGATATGTGATTTTTACCCCCTACGGGAATATGATATATTGGCCACTTGAATAGAGATACTGAGAAATGCATGTGCATGCACATGTGAATCAATATATGATATTGATGTCAGATTATCTCAGATAGTATGCTCTTGGTTTAGGAAAAAGGGATTGAACATTGAGAGGATGACCAACCATACCTGGAGTTCATCTTAGATATCAGAGACAAAGGAATTATACAATCATTGCAACACCTTACACAGATTGTAGGTTGAAGTTTTTATCTAACTTTCCATTTCACTTGGGTAGCATTGATATGTGACTATGCACCACTCTTTGCTTGTGATGTCATAAGCTAGTTATGGACATTCACTACCAATGTGATATGGGACCTATAGGGTCACACATATAGGAATTAATCTCGAAGAGGAGTTTGATATTAAACGATAGTTGGATTGATTACTAAAGTGTTTAGGTATTCAATTCATGCAACTGATTGCTTGAATGGATGACCAAGTCTGCCAAACAACCAACTCACTTAGTGAGATGGCTATTTGGGCAGCCAGATGGGCATCTCATGTAGTTGAGATGGTCGTTTGGGGGTCAGGTTGATCGAAGATCGGTTTGGATAAGTTTTGCCCTTGAACCGAACGGCTCATCTCAACTCACCAGACGATCATCTGGGTGGGTGAGATGGGTGTCTCTCTAGTGTGAGATGGCTCACTTGGGATGAACAAAAGTTTTAGAGTTTTCCCAAACTCATTTCAATAGCACATACTTGGGGTCCAAGTAAACTAATGTGTGACATTTATTATGAAATGTTTTGCCAATTCATATCTATCTAGGAAAGCGTGAAATGACCGTCTCACTTAGTGAAATGACCATCTCGTGTGTGAGACGATCTACTCAGCTTATGAGATGACTATTTCGGCTGATGCCAATTGTGAAACATCTAGAATTGTTGTGAAAATTCAAGGTCTTCCAGTCCTTTCCACTCCCACTTTAGTCCCGCATTGGCTGGGGACTGGGAACCTTGACCCTAACCACTCCTATATATAGAGGGGTACTGGGGACTTCCCAGAAAACACAACATAGATAACTGAGAATCAGCTCCTCTGACAACTATTGTCCTCTCTGGTTGTGGTAACCAAGAGAGCCTGGGAAAGTCCTACCTGAAAAGGAGGGATAGCCAACGGGAGAGAACAACTAAGAAGTTATCGTTGTGGGAGAGCATGTTGGTGACTAGTACACCAGTGAGGAGGACAACTCCTTCCTATCTGTTCTTAGTGAATGACAGGAGTTCTAGTTGGACCGTGTGAACTACTCTAGAGGCAGGAGTCATTTGGTTGTTGCTCGGAGAGAAATTGCAACCTGCAATTCGTGACTAGACCACCAGAGTCATTGCATAGGTTGCACAGACAACTATTAATGGTGAATACCAAGAGCTGTACAACCACCGTCCAAGAGAAACTTATCAATAGTTGCAAAGAAGTGAGTTTTTTCGTTGGACTTGCTCTAAGATCACGTATAACTCGCTAAAACCATCCTTCCTATTACATAGTAGTTGACGCGATCTTGCTATTATGGGAATACGAATAGATTAATTTTTTATTTCTATTGATATACTATATACCCATATTTCCCAACAGTGGTATCAGAACCACGTCAATTTACTATGTTTTAGGATAATCGATATGATCGGATTTTGGTTTTATAATTTATTTATTGCATATGATGTGAATATTTAAACTTCTCTCATATGTGTATCTAATCGAAGACCATAGAATCCCAAACTAATATATATATATATATACACACACATATATATACATACATATATATGTATATATATTTATATATATACATATATATATGTATATATATGCAATTTATACGTGTCGCTCTAAAAGCATTTTTCATGGTGGATGTGTAGCGTGGTTATGGCCAATACCCTTTATCTATGTGTGGTTGGATGGTTTGGTTCCTTTTATCTCAGTCTGTCTACGGAGCCTCTACCTCTTTCTTCCCAATGTAAAGTTAATGTTTTTCTATCTTTTCTCCTCTCGAATGTAAATCGGGGTTTCTCTTATTCAATGTAATAAAGTAGCAATAGGATTGTTTCTTTTCATGCAACGACGTTGAAAACGTTCATCGCTGATTGAGACAACCAGTTTGTGAGATGAGTAGACTTTCTAGAGGATCATGGATGACAGAGGACGATGGAACCATACGACTGCTTGGTGGGCCCAACCGACCATCTGGAAGCAGTCTAGACATTGTTTGGACAAGAGGAACAACTGACCAGATAAGAGGTGAGATGACTGGTTCAAGGGTTGAACCGATCTACCCAGATTGGCAAGCATAGATCTACATCAACCATAGGTTCATACGTATGATGTGATGATAAACCTAGGTAGAAGTAATTCCTTGTGTCTCCAAGGAATTACAAGTAGACATGTCCATAACCATCACTTTTGTTTTATATTACATGATTATGTTGTGGATATAGCATGTATATGATATGTATTATATATGTGGTGATTGGATACAATATATGTATATATATGATATATAAAAAAACCCTCAATCAAACATATTAAGTCTAGGATGCTTTCCAATAGCAATACACATGAAAAACTTGATCGACCAAGCATAGATTTTCACAAAGCATAGTGCACTGTCTATCTAGTGGAAGTGTGATGGTAGGTATGTAGATTTGCACAAACCATGGTATGTATCTATCATATTGGCTATTGGTTTGGGCTTAACTGGTGACCTAGAGAGCCCAGGCCCTGAGGCAAGCAGATGATCATGGCAAGGTGTTGTGCATATCATCTAACTAAGAGTTTCATATGATGTAATTAGTAAGTTGGCCTACCTAAATAGTCAGGTTGTGGGCGATCGGCAAAATCCGACTCATGACTTGATGAAATATAGATCTTACCTCATTAGAAAATTATTTGCTGTAATTTTCATGATTGATACTTGAGGGTTATCAATTTGAACAAATAATGAGAATGATAATTAATTAAAGACCTAATTGTTATCACTCAAACTTTAATCAAATCAAATCAAATCAAAAATTGAGTTTTTGACAAAAAAAAATTGTAAATTCTTTTGTAGGAATCAAATGGCCACACCAAACAATCACTTTTCTCTGTGATCGGTCCTTGAGAAGGACAAACTTGTTGGGGACAACTTCCATGACTGGTTTAGGATGCTGAGAATTATTCTCACACATGAGCGCAAGCTCTATGTCCTATAGATGCCAGAACCAGAGGAACTTGCTCAAAATGCTCCAAGGGATGACAAGGATGCTTATAAGAAGCATACTAAGGACGTTGTGGATGTCAAATGTCTTATGCTTTGTTCAATGAACCATGAGTTGCAAAGGCAACATGAGAACATGGGGGTGATTGAGATGGTCACACATCTCAAGAACATGTATGAAGATCAGGCAAGACAAGAGAGGTTTGATGTCTCCAAGGCACTATACAAATGTAAAATGGCTGAAGGAGATCTAATTTGTCCTCATGTGCTCAAGATAATTGTGTATGTGGAAAACCTAACCAGATTGGGATTCCCCTTGGGCCAAGAGTTGGCCACTGATGTGATTATGTAGTCTCTTCCAGAGTCATATAGTCAGTTTGTCATGAACTACAATATGAATGACTTTGACAAGTTGTTGACAGAGTTGTTAGGCATGTTGAGAACAGTTGAGACACAAATGAAGGACAAGCCCAAATCTATTATGATGATCAGTAAAACAAAGGGGAAGTCTGTAGGCAAAGGCAAACCTAAGAAAGGTTCTAAAGCTAGCTAGAAGCCCAAGTCTTCATATCTCAAGGCAAAAGGTGGAGTAAAAAAACAAAGAGGCTATTGTCACCATTGTCACCATCCTGGACATTGGAAGAGAAATTGCCCACTCTGGTTAAAGGAAGTGAAGAAGAAGAAGAAGGATGGCACTGAGGCCTCCACTTTAGGTATAAACCATTTAAGATAAATTTGATTACTTCTTAAAATTTTATATATGATACCAAATAGAGATCTAACATACTGATGTTCAAGATCTAACAAGAAGTAAAGCCCTTCATGGAAGGACAAATATGGACAAGGCAGAGCAAATGTTGCGGAAGCCAGATTCTACATTTAAATTTATCTTAGCCCAATGTGCATGTAATAGAGTTACTAGAAGTGCTATTTCAGTATGCCATTAGAGTAGAAACATTTTCTTTATGCATCTTGTATGGACAAGGATGATTATCAATAAAGAGTCGTTGGTGTTTCTATTTCAAAGATATGATCTTACATGGCATTGGTCCAAAAACATCTTATGATATTTATGCGAAATGGTCCAAAGATCAAAGTTTATACCAAAGGAATATAATTGATAACTCAAGATTATCATTAGCATAAGTCATTTTGTATGTACACATAAGAAATGCATACCTAGATTACATATTGATGTTGATCTAGATTCCCTTGGTTATTGAACCTAAGGAAATATGCAAGTTTTATTCATACACAATATGACATGACATGCTTCGCTAAATGTAGTGGGATGATAAAGCTTTCATTAGACCTTATGCATATGATGCATGAAGATCTTATGGAATGAATGCTATAGAAAATTAATATTTCATTTTCATTTGATGGTAATATGATGATATGTACCAAATGGAAAAAAGTATCTTGAAACGGTTCAAGGAAATTATAAATGAAGTATGACATTGATGAAAGTATTAAGATACTTTTATATGATCAAATGTTGAAATACTTAATATCAATATCTTGAGTACCTTCAAGAATGAACTGTGATAATGTATCACAAGTCAATTTCATTTGAACATGATGATGTGTTAGAATGAAGGAATTATACCATGATGAATCCGATATAATTATCAATTAATCTGGTCTTCTTATATCCTCATAAATATATACCTATCACTAAATAATGTGCCACGAGAATGGTTTGTAAGACATCATATATGATATGATTTGGGAATGTCCCAATTGGTCTAAAGGATTTAAACCCACCTTGAGAAAGTAGTTTCTTGAGAAGGTTTATCCAAAACCATGATAGTTGAACATTACTATTAATCTCAATCTAATAAAAAAAAACTTTGTTAATAGGATAACTGAGTTCTTAAAGATTTAGTGGGAGTAAAAGTAATACTCAAAGTGTTTGAGGTCAACAACAAGGGTACAATGTGAACAATGAGAATCACAAGTTGTTGTGGAATCTCAGGTTCATCATGTAATACAGAACAAAATATTCTAGTAGAACACATATGAGATTGGAGGATTATGAATCCAACTAATAAGATGGGTTGGTCATATAGGATGAGCCAACTAGTCAACTACAAGCCTTTTTCAGAGCTATATGGAATCCATGTAAACAAGGTAGGACCTTGACAGCACCACCTAAAGGGGTAACACCTAAAGGGTACAATAGGGTCTTATGATCAAGACCTACATGGATAAGATAAAAGGATAAATTGGTTGAATAAATCAAGTTCAAAATGTTGAACATGATACAAATTTGTTTACCAATTGTCATTCTTGTTGTTGTAGTTAAATGGACTATGATATTTTGCATATCAAAAGTGGAAATTGGATTCCTTAAGGGAATACATTTGAGGATGTGTATGTGACACAACCTAAAAGGTTTCATAACTTCATGAATGCAAATTAAGTTCATAAACTACAAAGTTAAATCGGGGATCGAAACAAGCAACTCAAAAGTGGAATCTTTTTACTTGACAAGATAATTAAAGAGTTTGACTCGAATCAAGACAAAAGAAGAATTCTATGTTTACAAAAGATTTAGTGGGAGCATATATGAATATTCCACATGTGATGAGGAATAACATCTCAATATTGTGAATGTTGAGAACTGGCATGAAAAACCCCTTCAACGATGAAGGTACAAGTGAAACATCTTATATGATAAGGATTAAGACCTATGAGATAGTTCTTGAATGTTTCACAATGGAAGTTTGAGCACATACAATATCAATGTGTTGAAAGAGTTCAACATGAATGGATAATGAGAGAGAATTCAGATTAGTCTCTCATGAACCCTATATTCCTACTCTTATGAAGAATGGAAGTATCATGAATTAGATTCCATGGGCCAGCCCAATAGTGGATCCATCATGTAAGCTATTAGACATGAAAAGACGATATAAATTCCAATAAGGGTTATTGGAAAGTCATTGAATATATCCATTAGTACTTGATAAGTGACTAAGGATAATTGCTAGTCAATGATGACAATAATAAAAAAGGGAAGAGTTAGATGTAAAGGGTTACATTGATGCAAGCTTCCATAAATGAAAAAGTTAATCGCAAAATTAAAATGTGTCTGATTTAAAAGAATAAGTGATGATTAGTTGGAAAGGTTCCGAACTAATAGCCATTAATGTTAATCTACATTAGAAGCCAAGTATATTTGTGTTGTGAACACATAATGATACTATATGGATCTAAAGGTTCACATGATGAACTTATAAATGTTCCAACCATTGATAACTCAGTAGAAATATTGTGACAACAATGGAGCTAATTGTTATGCATGGAATATCAGATACCATATTATGGTGGTTTCATCTCAGAGTGAAGAGATAAGAAACATGCAATATACGAACTATAAGCAAAGTGTTGCTAACCCGTTATTTTAGCACTAGCACAGCAGAAGCATGTTGGACATGCTTAGATCACTAAGGATGAGATTCATTGGTGATTGGCTCTAAGTGCAAGTGGGAATCTGTTGGTAAGGTATGCCCATAGAGAAAATCATATGATGATTGACATGGAATAATTATCTAAAGGGACTTGATTAATAATAACACATATATAAAGGCAAGCTTCTAGTTCTTCTGTTTCACTCAATTATGAGATAAGGAGGATATAGAGTGAATGTCTAGAGAATTATATTACTCAATGACATATGTTGTCAAGTTCCTATCCTTGTGATGAGATCACACAGATGTTAAGAGTACACATACATATTCTCATTATGTCCATGATTAGTTGTTATTGTGGAAGGTTGATAGACAATAATAACAATTAAGATCAGAGTGTGAGTTGGTTGATGACTAAATCTCATTAGTCATGATATGGAAATATCAAACCAAGCACATAGATATATGTTAGAGAATAGTGTATCAGACAAGCCCACCTTGAGGGTGACACATGGTTTTGTGATCACAGGTTCTCTAATAGTGAAGGTGGTGATTGTGATTCTTAGACCTAAAATCACTGCACTTGTCACATGTCGTTGGGTACGCTTTGACATCATCAAACGTAGTCCTAAAACATGGGTTGTTATAACGATGATGATTGGGTGATTTTGACACATTGGGATAGATTGTGACTGATAGATATGTGATTTGTCCCTCCTACGGGAGTATGATATCCTGGCCGTTTGATTAGCGAAACTGAGAAACGCATGCGCATGCACATGTGAAACAAGATATGATATTGATGTCACATTATCTCAGACAGTCTGCTCTTGGTTCAAGAAACATGAATTGAACATTGAGAAGATGACATACCATGCCTCGAGTTCATCTTAGATATCAGAGACAAAGGAATTATACAATCACTACAACACCTTACACAGACTATAGGTTGAAGTTGTTCTCCAACTTTCCATTTCACTTGGGAAGCATTGATGTGTGACTAGGCACCACTCTTTTCTTATGATGTCATAAGCTAGTTATCGACATTCACTACCAATGTGATATGGGACCTATAGGGTCACACACATAGGAACTCATCTAGAAGAGGAGTTTGATCTTAAACGACACTTGGATTGATTAATAAAGTGTTTAGGTATTCAATTCACACAACTGATTGCTTGAATGGATGACCATGTCTTCCAAATGACCATCTCATTGAGTGAGATGGTCGTTTGGGCAGCTAGATGGGCATCACATGTAGTTGAGATGGCCGTTTGGGGGTCAGGTTGATCGGAGATCGATTTGGCTAAGTTTTCCCTTGAACTGACCAGCTCATCTCAAATCACCAGATGACTATCTGGGTGGGTGAGACAGCTCAGTTGGGATGAACAAAAGTTTTAGAGTTTCCCAAACTCATTTAAATTGCACATACTTGGGGTGCAAGTAAATTAATGTGTGACATTAATAAGGAAATGATTTACCAATTCATATATGACTGGGAAATCACGAAACATCTATCTCTCTTATCAAAATGACCATCTCATGTGTGAGACGACCAACTCAGATTACGAGATGACCATTTTGGCTGACGCAAATTGTGAAACTTCTAGAATTGTTGTGAAAATTCAAGATCTTTCGATCATTTCCACTCCCTCTTTAGTCCCGCATTGGCTGGGGACTGGTAACCTTGACCCTAACCCCTCCTATATATATAGGGGTATTGAGGGCTTCCCAGACAAAACAACATAGACAACTAAGAATCATTTCCTCTGACGACTATTATCCTCTCTGGTTGTGGTAACTAAGAGAGCCCAGGCAAGTCCTACCTAAAAAGGAGGGATAGACAATAGGAGAGAACAATTGAGAAGTTGTCATTGTGGGAGAGTAGGTTGATGACTAGTACACCACCACAGAGGACAACTCCTTCTTGTCCATTCTTGGTGAGCGATAGGAATTCTAGTTGGACCGTGTGGACTACTGTAGAGGCTAGAGTCATTTCGCTACTACTCCGAGAGAAACTGCAACCTATAGTCTATGGCTAGACCACTGGAGTAACTGTAGAGGTTGTGCAGACAATAGTTTATGATGAAGACCAGGAACTGCACAACCACCATCCAAGAGCAATTAATCAGCAGTTACAAAGAAGCTAGTTTTATGGTTGGACTTGTTCCAGGACCCGATATAACTCAGCTAAAACCATTCTTCCAATTACATAGTAGTTGATGTGATCTTGATGTTATGGGAATATGGATAGATAAATTTTTGTTTCCACTGCTATACTTTGTGCCTATATTTCCCAACAAATTAATCTCCCTTACTTTAAACTAAAGAGTTGTAGATAGCATTACTCACTCCCGTGGCATAATGCACTACCAATACTAAGACAAATCCCACTTTCATAGAAGTAACTTAGTCCAAGAAAATAGTAAACTCATCTGGTTATTCTTTTATAGTTGTTAGCCCTCTCCCAAAGTGCATTATTAGCTACGTGAATTTGTGACTTTGCTAGATCCTATCCCTCTCCCAAATCTATTAGTCGTATCATACTTTGATTATGTTGATCAGGCATAATCAAATCATCGACAATATCATAGATTCAAGTGTAGAACAAAGAAAATATATAATAAACTCATCACATTCAAGTACAGTAATGTGCCTAACTACTCCGGGGTCCTAGGAAATAAGGGGTTTAGCCCCGCATGTTTTTCATCAAATCATAGCTAGAATCTATACTACTATAAAAAGAGTGAGTTTGATGTTGCGCTCTCCTTGTTTCACTATCTTCTCTCCTTTTTTTTAGAAATTTTGCTCTTACAAATATTTATTCACACACTCTCCTATTAACTTTTATTATCTTTAATTCTGTATTTCTCTTTCCATCCCATGGAAACGGTTCCTTAATTCTCTCCTTTCAAACAACCAACAAAAATATCTTTTACCGTAGAGACCCTTTCACGGACGAGTCATCTCCCCACACATTTTCAACAAATTTTATATGTCATGTACATGTGCATGTGTGCGTTCACTAGTAAAAGGAAAAGGAGAAGAAAAACATCAATATACTAATAGAAAATTCCTAGAGAAGTCATCTCGACGATCCCTTTTAATGAACTCCATGATTAGTAGATTTTTGGCTACAAATATGTCCTCTAGAATTTTCTAAATCATCCAGTTGGTGGATATGACCTTCATAATTGGCACTTCTTTCAAAACATAAGTGATGTATTATCTTTGCTCACCCTCAATAGTCAAAAGGTAGGCCTAACCCTCCTTTGATTCGTTATCGTTGGATATAAGTTAATATCATATATGCACTGATCACGTTGGATCGGTGCCACTAATGGGGTTTGGTGGCACCCATTTAGTTGGCCTTTTTTACCTTCTCAATCTGCATTGGTACTACAGAAAAATATATCTATAGAATCGAGTTGATTCTCCTAGGTGTTTGGATGCTAAAGTCAGTGCCACTGACTGTTCGATCAATAGCACTGAGATAATAAATCCCATCCCCGATACTCTCTGGACCCTCAATTGGTACCAATGAATCTGTATCTCGATGGTATCGACACAACTCTTGGTAGCATCATGTTGCCTCTTGGTAGATTCTATGTTCCTCTCCATATCCTATTGTTGATGTAATGTGACGGTACCACTGACAAGCTAGTAAGTAGTGTCAAATTTGCAAGTAGATACTCAAAGTGCCTAACATAAGAGGAAGCCAAATAAGTCTGAGAAAATATCATAAAATCATGTATTTATCATAGAGATGCATGATAATTGATGCATTAGTGATTCATAGGATAATAAATGGAAAACAAAGCAAAAAATGCCTAAATGAGAATATTTATGCTTAAAAAACTAGAAAAATAGCTTGTAAAGAGAAATAAAAGCAACGCATCAGTTATGCCCTTTTTGCTAAAAACATTGAAAAAGTGAAATCATCTGGGGAAGAATCAAGATCTACTCCAATTTCCCATCCACTACTACAACATGAGTGCATAAATGCTAGAATAGATATCTCTAGAGTAATTACCAACCCCACAATTGTTGAGGTGTCTTAGAAAATGAAATAATTCAACTCTCATAGTGCATTTTTTCATTGTAATAATTAAATTTTACTTACTAGTTGCATTGATGATGGTTAGATAGAGCTCCATGAGAAAAGAAAAGAAAGAATATTCATCCCTAAGGGCTGAATAGATGAATTAATTATTGCTCTCAGTACTCAAGAGCATCTTGATCATGTTAGGGGTGTTCTAGTAAAAGCATATTTTTTCTTATTAGAACGACATTGCAAATCTACCAATAGCAGTGATACATCACAGGAGGTGATAGATGAGCTGATACAATAGAGAATACAAGAAACAACGAGAACCTTTCATCTTCTCAATCTCATCCTACTCAAACTATCATACGCTTCTCTTCTCATGATTATACAAAAGTATTGGGAGTACTCTCATAGACCCTCCAGACCTATCCTAATGCAAGGTTTTTTGTGATATAATAGTCTTCCAATTAAATATATATGTTATGTTATTGGTACACATAATACTATAAAAAATTATAGGTGGCCTGAAGAGCTTGCAGTTCCTGAACATGAACTTTATGTGGTGGTAGAGGGCATGGATCAAGAGTAATTACCAACCCCAAAACTGTTGAGGTGGCTCAAAAAATGGAAAAATTCAACTCTCACGTTGCATTTTTTCTTTGTAATAGTTAAATTTACTTACTAGTTCCATTGATGATGATTAGCTAGAGCTCCATGAGAAAAGAAAAGAAAGAAAGTTCATCCTTGAGGGCTGAATAGATGAATTAATTATTTCTCTCAGTACTCAAGAGCATCCTGGTCATGTTAGGGGTGTTCTAGTAAAAGCATATTTTTTCTCATTAGAATGACAAATAAAATTTGCCAAGAGCAGCAATACATCATGGGAAGAGATATATGAGCTAATACAATAGAGATTACAAGAAGCAATGGGAACATTTCATCTTTCTCAATCTTATCCTACTCAAATTGTCATACGTCACTCTTCTGATGAGCACACAAAGGTATTGGGAGTACTCCCATGGATCCTCTAGGCTTGTCCAATGCAAGTTGTTTTGTGATATAATAGCCTATAAACTAACTATATATGTTATGTTATTAGTACACAATACTATAAAAAATTGTAGGTGGCCAGAAAATATCATCTTGCATTTCCTGAACATAACTTTTATATGGTGGTAGAGGGTGAGGTTTGTGGAAAAGTGATAAGATGGGGAATTCCCCTTGTGTAGAGGTTTTTTCTTATTAATAGAAGGGCAGCCCCCTCTCCTATAAATAGGATAAGGGGGTATAATACAGATTTAAGACAAACCCTAATGGGCCAAAACACAATTCGGATCATATTACAAATAGACCCAACATCTTAATTAACTGATTAAATAGACTCTCTAATACTCCCCATCAAGTTGGAGCTTGAAAGAATCTCAAGTCATCTTGAAAATAGACAGACAAACTAGATCAAAACAACAAAAGATAAACCAAGTTGATACAAGAATGTTTCTCCCCCTCAAGGTTAGAATAAACCATGCAAATACTCCCCCTCAAGTATATAATCTTAATGTCAACAAGCATGTCGGGTAGAAGGAGCTTCTTGATCAATGTGAAGTAACACATCGAGCAGACAGAAACAACAACATGTACGTATCTTGGTCTTCATCTTAGGTGCTATCATCAAGAAGTAGATCAGATCGAGAGTGTTGGAACAGAAGAAGTAGTAGTCAGCATGAATAAAAAGCATGGAAAAGAAAAGAGTCACTGCACAGACAAGCCAGGGAGTGTTGGCACACAATAGTAGAAAGTAGATGATGTAGTCAGGTAGAAGACTAGTGCATGAAGTAGAAAGCAAATAAATGACTCTAAGATCCAATGTAGATGAAAATCCATCATGTATATGTAAAATCACCAATAGAAATCTTCATCACCTTCTCTCATCATAAAATTTCCATCATAGTTGCAGACATCACATCCTACAGAGTGTTGGGTCACAATAGTAAATGTCACTGATGTGCGAGGGAACGGTCAAAGAATCAACACATAAATAAAGTAGGGATGACAGTAAGTGAAAATCACAAAGCAACCAGTAATATGTGATAATCATAGCACAAGTAGTAAGAGTGATGTCATGAGATAGAATAATTAATCAATAGATAGAACAAGTGAAGTGGATAACTTCATAGAATTAGTCGATATGATGATGAATAAGTTTTTCAACTCTTCATAAGGCAAACAATAATAATATCGGTAGAAAGATCCACATATTATAAAAAGCAACACCACATAGTAGTAGCAAAAATAGCATGAAGAGTATGCATAGTATTTCAAGGATTCATGTAGAAGCAAAAGGAACACCACATAGCAATAGTAAAAAGGATCATGAAAAACCCTATAGAAGCATACATAAATTCCTCTTCTTTTCTCCTCCATCTCATCTCTTCCCTCTAATCATTATCCTCTATTCTCCCCATCAAGTCAACCACAACAAGAGTCAAGGGAGAAGTTGGGGTGGAAAGTCAAAAACAATGGTGAAGGTAGTGTTTATGTCGATAAATATGTGGATGAGGTAAACTGACAACTCGAGTCAAAGTGCAACATGACCAGATCATATAGATCTAGATAGAAAACTAAATGGATCTTTTTATGAAAATTTTGGATGAGGTCAAAAAAATTGAAGGATCTGATTATCATTAGGTAAAATATGTATATGAGGGGTAGTACAAGTATTGTAGAGGTAGAAAATATGTATGTACAACTAGAAAGTGTGGGGGTTAAAAAAATCTAGAATAGGTGGAAAAGAAAGATAAGTGTGTTAGTAAGGATAAAGATAGGGACTCACCATGTGTAGAAACATCTGCCATGTAATGGAATAGCCATAGATGATATAGCCGCCAATATGAAGCAGCAGTAGTAGATAACACACCATGTCATTCAAGAGACGCGTCGTGTTATATAGTAGGTCATTACAAGTAGAAAGCAGGAGACATGTTGTGTCATAGGGAGACACACAATGTCAATTGATGAATCTCGCGGTAGAACACAAGTGCCTCAGCATGTCATTTAGGAGACACGTGGTGTAAAGTGCAGCCAACATGTTGTGTCAAATTGTGACTCACTGTGTTGTCAGGTAGAATTTTCAAACCAAGTCACAAATAGAGTATAACTCTACCTATGCACTATGTCAAATAACGACATGTCATATAAGTGAAGAAACAATAGTAAAAAACACCAAGAACTACTACAGAAACAACATTCAGTGTCGCTTTTCTGGGCGTCGGTTATTTAGGAAAACCGATGCCTATAATATTAGACGTCGATTATTTATGCAAATCGATGTCTATATTCGAAGACCAGCCAGACATGAGTACCGCTTTGTATTCAGCATCGGCTGGTTATAACAGACCGACGCCTAAAATCGCCTGCGAAATCCAATTTTTGTGCGAAAACATTTTAGGTCACCTACAACGTCGGTTTTTTAACAATTCACGGACGCCTATTTAAAATGAAAATTTGTGCGAAAAGTCCCACTTTCAGTGTCGGTTATCCTTCGATAACCGACATTGATAATGGTTCCCACCAAAAAATTTAGGGTAAAGGTTGTCTAGTTGGGCGTCGATGTTTTACTATCAACTGACACCGAAGACTTTAGGTGTCGTTTGTATTTGATAACCGACGCCTTTACAAACTTAATAGACCCACGATCGATCGCACCGGTACCTGTTTCATTGTCTTCATCGCCCGCTAGCTGTTGCTCGATCGCCCGCTAGCTGCCTTCTGGTTCTCGCCGTCACCGACGCTGCCTGTGCTTCCTCGCCTCGCCTCGCTGTCGACGCCGACGGTGCTGCCGCTCTGCGTCGCTGCCGCCACCTGCCACCTAGGTTCGTCCTCGTCGCCGCAGCCGGCCTAGCTTCATCCTGCGTCGCCGCCTCCCTAGCTTCGTCCTGCGCCGCCCGCTCCTTCCTCCCTGTTCACGCCCGCCGCGCCACCTAGCTTCGGTCTGCTCTCCAGGTATTAGCCGTAGCCTTTCTCCCTAGCTTTTTACCTACATGCAGCAAACACGGCCATGGCTATGTTGGCCTACCACGGCCGTGCTGCCCAGCACGGCCGTGGTAGGCCAACACAACCACGGCCGTGTTTGTTGTTGGTAAGGATATGAACAAATATATATGTAATGCTTTATGTAAATTCTAGGATACGAACAAATATTTTTCTTGTATATATTTGTGCTTCTAATCCTAATTTAGTAAATTTTGATGCATGTTGAAATAAGATTTAAACTTATCCATTCTAGCATCCTAATTTGATTTGATTAAACCCTAACATTGATGAAACCCTAACATCAATTGTGATGAAACCCTAACATGTACATATCTATTATTGTGTTTGTTGGCCTAGAAGCCCGTCCAAGATTTACTCATTAGGAGTAAATCTTGGATAGTCCCCAGTTTGGGACTGTTCTTGAACACCTAATCTCACTTAGGATGTAAGTGTATAATGTGTATTGGGTTTTTGAGAAAATTTAAGTAGCATTTCCTCGTTTGTTCTCTAAGTACATATGTACTTAGAGAACAGCGGGGAAATGTTGCCGAAATTTTCTTGAAAACCCAATACACAATATACACTTACTAGTGAGATTAGGTGTTCAAGGATGGGATAGGTGGTACACATTTATTATATATAAGAATGACATCACATGTGTTTATTGGCCTAGAAAGTGAACAATCATTGTTCTTTATATTACTTGTACATTGGTATAAATTAGAATGAACAATCACTAAATTATATACTGTTTGTATGGAGTCCGACTTCATTGTAGATATCTATTATTGTGTTTGTTGGCCTAGAAACCCATCCAAGATTTACTCATTAGGAGTAAATCTTGGATAGTCCCCGGTTTGGGACTGTTCTTGAACACCTAATCTCACTTAGGATGTAAGTGTATAATGTGTATTGGGTTTTTGAGAAAATTTCAGTAGCATTTCCCCGTTTGTTCTCTAAGTACATATGTACTTAGAGAACAGCGGGGAAATGCTTCCGAAATTTTCTTGAAAACCCAATACAGATTATACACTTACTAGTGAGATTAGGTGTTCAAGGATGGGATAGGTGGTACACATTTATTATATATAAGAATGACATCACATGTGTTTGTTGGAGTAAATCTTGGATAGGATGTAAGTGTATACCCTAATCCTAATATATACTAGTTTTCTCTTTGATCATAGAATGGATAGATCATGGATGTCCATTCGCAATCGCTGCACCCCAGATTTTATATCTGGTCTTGATCAATTTGTTAGATTTGCCGAGGAACATAGGAAAAAACCTACAAATAGGTTCTACTGTCCATGTAGGCAATGCGGTAACAACTTGAAAGTCAACACTGGTGAGGAAATCAAAAGTCATGTCATGTGCAACAGGATTGTACAAGGCTATACAGAATGGCACTGGCATGGAGAGATTTCAAACTCGAAACCTGTAGATGTCGATAGCAGTGCTTGGGTGGAAGAAGAAATTGCCTCCGATGACGTAGATGTGAACGAACCAGTTCTAGTAGACATCGTTGATGCGATGCTGGATAGTTGTAGGGTAGAGCACACTAATCCACCTCCTATCTTTAGAAACATTGTGCATGATGCTGAGATACCGTTATACACAGGATGTGCTAAGTTTACGAAGCTTAGCGCTGTGTTGAGATTGTATAAGTTGAAAGCTAACAATAGATGGAGTGAAAAAAGCTTCACTGAATTGTTGACTTTGTTGAAAGAAATGCTTCCTGAAGGAAACGAGCTGTCAATCTCAACCTACCGGGTAAAGAAAATGTTGTGCCCAATGGGAATGGAGGCCAAGACGATACACGCATGCCTGAATGATTGTGTATTATTTCAAAAGGACTATGTAGATTTGAAAGATTGTCCAAAATGTGGTGCTTCACGGTATAAATTGACGACTTTGGGGGAGTCCAAAATTGGTTCTCGTGCCAAGGTGTTGTGGTATCTACCTATAATAACATGGTTTCAACGCTTGTTTGCAAATCCGAAAGATGCGAAGAATTTGAGGTGGCATGCAGATGTTAAGAAAAATAATGATGGGATCCTACGACATGCGTCTGATTCCCCACAGTGGAAGAAGATTGATCTATTGTACCCCAAATTTGGTGAAGAAGATAGGAATCTAAGACTTGGGATTTGTACAGATGGGATGAATCCATACGGGACATTGAGCAACCAACATAGCACTTGGCTAGTCATGCTTGTTATATACAATCTTCCTCCCTGGCTGTGTATGAAAAATAAGTACGTTATGCTGTCGTTGTTGATATCGGGCCTTAAACAACCCGGAAATGATATTGATGTTTATCTTGAACCTCTGATTGATGACTTAAAGAAACTTTGGGCTGAAGGTGTGATGACCTATGATGCTTCAGGAAGAGAGACATTTCGTTTGCACTCTATGTTGTTTGCACTATTAATGACTTTCCAGCATATGGGAATTTGTCTGGATATAGTGTCAAAGGAGCTAAAGCGTGTCCTATATGTGAAGAAAACACTGATTCAATTAGACTAAAACATGGCAGCAAGACTGTATATCTTGGTCATCGAAGGTTTCTTTCAAAATTGTATTTGTATCATAGGAAGCGCAAAGCATTCAATGGATGGAATGATGAACGGAGTGCAGCTAAACCTATACCAGGGGATGTTGTTTATGAAAGAGTAAAATACATTGTCAATGAATTTGGTAAGAAATCACAATGTAGTATGGCCACACGGAGTGACAATTCTTCATTCAAGAAGAAGTCAATATTTTGGGATCTTCCTTATTGGAGTTCTTTGACAGTCAGGCATTGTATCGATGTAATTCACGTTGAGAAAAATGTCTGTGATAGCATCATTGGTACTCTGTTAAATATACCAGGTAAGACTAAAATGGGATAAAATCCAAACTGGACCTACGTGAAATGGGAATAAGGTCAGAATTAACAGAATTACGTGAAATGGGTAATAAAAGAACATACTTACCTCCCGCTTGTTACACGTTGTCTAGAAAGGAGAAGAAAGCTTTTTGTGAATGCTTGGTAAATGTTAAGGTGCCACATGGTTACTCATCCAACATCCGTAGATTGGTATCAATGAAAGATCTGAAGTTGATAGGTCTTAAATCTCATGATTGTCACACTCTAATGCAACAAATATTGCCCATGGCAATTCGATCTATATTGTCCAAGCATGTAAGGTTTGCAATCACCAGACTTTGTTTCTTTTTCAACAGTCTATGCAGCAAAGTTATTGACCCTGATACTCTCGATAATTTGCAAAGAGAAGTGGTTGTTACCCTATGTCATCTTGAGATGTATTTCCCTCCTTCGTTCTTTGATATCATGGTACATCTTTTTGTCCACTTGACTAGGGAAGTGAAAATGTTGGGACCAATTTTCTTGCATTGGATGTATCCCTTTGAACGATAAATGAGCGTTTTTAAAGGTGATGTTCGAAACCGTTATCGGCCTGAAGGGAGTATTATTGAAGGTTATGTGGCGAGAGAGGTTATGGATTTTGGCAATGACTTTCTGAGTGGTAATAACACTCCTGTTAATGACAAGAATATTGAGGAGGGCAAAGGAATTTTGGGATCATGGGTGAAAGTAATCAGCCGTGAGCAGTTGGAACAAGCTCACTTGTATATTTTACACAACATGGACGAAGTGAGTGTTTATATCAAGGAACATACCAATTTCATCAAGAGACAACATCCTCGAGCAAGTTCAATGTGGCTTGCTAGAGAGCATAATAAAGCTTTTACTAAGTGGTTTGAAGATAAAGTCTTACATCAACTATCTCAAACACCAAATGATATTACAGAAACTATCAAATGCCTCGCCTTTAAACCAAAACCGAATGTTATGTCTTATGAAGGGTTTGACATTAATGGGTTCACATATTACACAAAGCACCAAGATAATAAGAGTGTCGTCCAAAACAGTGGGGTCACTCTTCAAGCGTCGACTATGTATTTTGCAAGTGCAAAGGATAAGAGTCCACGTGAAGCTAAAATGTCATATTACGGTGTCATTGAAGACATATGGGATTTTGACTACATAGATTTCAGAATTCCGCTCTTTAAATGTAATTGGGTTGATAACACCAAAGGAGTTATAGTGGATGAATTGGGTTTCACTTTGGTGAACTTTGAAAAGATTGGCGAGAAGGGTGAACCATTCATATTGGCATCACAGGCAAAACAAATATTTTATATCGATGATCCTGCAAATGATAAATGGTCGGTTGTTCTTCATGGTAAAAGACAGTTCATTGAAGATCCTATAGATGAAGAAGAGTAATATGATAAGTATGATGACTCCAGTCCATTCTCTGTTGAGTTTCCAACTCCACAAAATATTGAAGCTAATGATGACTTATATGTGCGCGGAGATCACAATGAAGGATTGTTAATTGATAAAAGATCACAATTTTAGAGGCATGTATGTTTCTATTTTTTTATTGAAGCTAAATGTTTGCTTTTTTAATATCAATATCATTTTTAGATTTGATTTTTCATTATCTTCTAGTTAATACAAATGCTAAATGTTACAAGTCAATTCATCATTACAAGTGATTACATATATGTTCTAAGGTCGTTTACATACAAAACCCAAAACGCACACTTGTAGCCATTTTGACTTGAACTTGACCCATTCTAGGGCTTTGGATTTTAGATCATTTTCAGATTTGATGTTTCATTATCTTCTAGTTAATACAAATGCTAAATGTTTGCCTTTTTAATGACATTTTCAGATGGCTGACCATGATGAGCATGATGTCCATGATGAGCATGAAGTCCATGATGAGCATGTTGTCCATGACGAGCATGGCGAGGATACCAATGTAAGTTCTAAAAACATATCATGTATTTCTATAAAATTCATTATCTTCTAGATATGTCATATATCCCATATTTCTATATTGTGCTAATTCAGTGTGTTTATTTTTGTCAAATTTTAGGTTGATGATGCACATGTACCCACTGAAGCACTGGAGCAACTTGATGCGCAGCACCAAACACTTAACAAGAAAAGGGGCATCACTCTGTTGAAGAAGTTAATAGCACTAAGTGGTAGTGGATCCAAATTGGTTGTGGAGTTTGATAATGGAGGAAATGCAATTGGAGTGAACTGCAATAATTTTGTAAACTATCTTGGGTGTGTCACTCGAAGCCATTGTGGTGTTAAGTATGATAATTGGAATAAAGTTCCTCAGGGGAAGAAAGACTTGATATGGAAGGATTTATGCGTGAGTTATTATTATTTGCAATTCTATTTTGTAGATTACAAATTATATTATTTGCAATTCTATTTTTGGATACTAGTTAATAAGAATTCTATTTTACAGAATTTGTTTGCATTGGATGAGAAGCTGCATCGTAAAAGCATGATGCAATGCGCTGAAAAGATGCTTAGGAACTATAGGACAAATCTCAATAGAGAATACATAAAAGATGGTGATAAGAAGAAGAAGTCAGCCCTTGAACAGTGGAACTTCTTGGACAAAGAAGATTGGGACAATTTTGTTGCTTCAAGAAAATCTGAAGAATTCAAGGTATTAGGCGTCACTCCCAATTTAATTAATATACACTGTATTCACCTATTCAAGATTAACATTTAGTGCTACTAACCAAATCATTAATGTGCATACTAACTAGGCCCTCAGTGACGCGCAAAAAGCAAGGCATGCACTGAATGTGCATGACCACACTATGGGTCCAAAGGGCTATGCAAGCGTTCGCCAAAGACTACAGGCAGAGTCTGCAGCTACTCAGGAGTCTGCTCCTACTCAGGAGTCTGCCACACCCATGCCTCGCCATGATATCTGGATAGCTGGGAGGCAAAACAAGAAGGGTGAAATAAAGAAGCTCGTAACTACTGAGGCGGCTGTGAAAATGGTAAAATACAACTCTTAGAGCAATCGTTTGAATATTGATTATTTGTGGTGTTAGCTTACCAATTTTTGTTGATGGTGATTAGCTGGAGCTACACGAGCAGAGGAAACAAGGCACGTTCATCCCTCAGGGCACAAGGGATGAATTGACAGTTGCTCTGGATAACCTAGAGCATCCTGGGCGTGTTAGGGGTGCAGGCGCTGGTGTGGGCATCAAAGCATTCTTTGGGCCATCCCAGCGCAAACCCAGAGCAGGACTTTCACAAGAAGAGGTAACCTATTCTTTTTTTAGAATGTTACTGTAAAAGGGAATTCAATAATAAGAAGCTAATGTTTCTTTTATCCATGTATGGGAGAATAAGAGAGTCGAGGATATAGTTGCCAAGAAGGTCAATGATATAGTTGTTGAGAAGGTCAAGGAAGAAATAGTGCGGTGGCAGACATCTCAGGCTTCCAATCAGCCTATGGCGACCCACTCTTCTCTTGATGCACAGACTACGAGTAATCATGGAGACCCATCGCCTAACACGTCTGCTGTAAGTATTGTTTATGACATTGTAGCTAGTCTTTTCAAGATGATATGTTTTCAAGATGATATGTATATATGTATAATATTCTTTATGTAAATTTGTAGGCATTGAAGCCATGCCGCTTAAGAATGCAAGACTATGTTGTTGCAGAGGCGCAGACTTACCCGTCCCTTCCTGGGGCAATGTTTCACGGGACTCCAATGCCACAGGGCTACGTTCGTGTGAGCCCGATACGTGTGTTACCCGATTGGAGGGAAGCTACATTGCCATATCCCCACCCAGATATTAATACACTTGCTAAGGCAGAAGGCGGGGTGATATTGTGGCCCAAAGCAGATGTCGTCTACGCTGCTGAAATTGTAAGACAAATTTACATTACTTTAAATTGTTAATGTGTATATATGAGGTCAACTGATCTGAAATTATATATACAGGTTAAAAAGAAGACACCCGGAGCACCTAGGCCTCCACCTCCACTTCCTGCATTACCAAGTTGGGTTCCAACTGACCTAAAATACCCGTTAGGTCCTTCTTGTAGGGGAATGGCATGTTGGCTATGGGAACATAATATACATTGCCCTATAATTGTTTCTTTAGAAGCAGATTATGCAGGTCAATCATACGATAGCTCTTTATTTATACAAGATATTATTGAGCTGTTTATGTATGATTGGCTGAATACATCAATGATAGAGACATGGATAAGGTCAGATCTTGTTTATACATCCATATACCTTGTGTAAGATCTGGTGATCTGGTTTTTTATATATTAATGCATACATAATACATGTTTTGCAGCTACTTAGTCGAAGATCAATGCAAACAATTTGCATTTGATCATGTGGGTTTTTTGATTCCATCATTGATTAGTATGGTAGCTAAAGACCCTGATAGTGTTCAATAATACTGTATAGATGCTTTTAGAATTTTCGGTCAGAAAAAGAAAACAATAATAATAGCTCCATTCAATGCCAAGTAAGTTTACTTTATTTATAATTTGGACTTAAGAAAATTCTATTTTTATTGTGCATTTTGAGTTATTAATTTTAACTTTTTTACCTCTAGCGGTAGACATTGGGAGTTACTAGTTATTGTCCTCGGGACGTTCACTGTTTATTATCTAGATCCTGCGGGAAGTACATTGAACACTAAAATTGGACACATATTGAGAATGTCATTATTCTGGTGATAAATATTTTATTTTTATATCTGTTAACATCTGTTATTACATTACTATTTAATTATGCAATTTATTATGTTACATTAACATGTAGGGGTTTAGATGCATTCAAAAATGTTGGAGGAAATGTCCCAAGGAGAAAGAACCAGCTAATAATTTAGGAGAACGTAAAAGTAAGTTCCCGACTCCAATGTATATAGTATTTATGTGAACTGTGCTTAGTTGTATTTTTTAATATTTTTTATGTTTCAATTTATAGTGCGCTACACAAGACAACGGCTGGGCATGCACATACTATGTGATGCGATTTATACAGATGATTATCCGACATGTCGCATTGGATATTAATATCATACATGAGGTATTATATATAGTCTCATTAGTTAGTATGAAATATATCAATCTTATTTTTATATTATTACTTATATATATACATCATTCTCTTTGCAGGTGTTTAAAACTAACCACACTATAGGTAAACACTTAAAAAATGTACATGCTCCATATACGATGGAAGCATTAAATGAAATAAGAGAAGAATGAGCAAAAGCCATACAAGCAGTGGCGATTGTAAGATATAATTGGGATGCTGATAGCGATGTTGAATGATATTTTGTAAATGAATATTTCTGAATGTTTATACATGTCTGCATGTTTCTACATGTATTTGAATGTTTCTACATGTGTGAATGTGAGAATTGAATTGATGTCTGAATGTATCTACTTGTGTGAAAAAATATTTGTTGATTTTGCAGGTTTGTGGTCTGTTTGTAGGTTGATATCAATGGATGTCGTAAACCTGCAGTTCAGAAAACTGAACTGTAGGTTCTCATCCTACTGACCAGCCACAGTAGGCCTGCAAACTGATAAGAAAAAAAAATTAAAGTATAGGCGTCGGTTATTTATAAAACACCGTCATCAAAGGCCTATAGTGTCAGTTATTAGATAAAAACGGACGCCTAATATGACAAACAACTCGACCGTGCAGGAGAGCACGACCGTGGTGGAAAAGGCGTCGCTTATTCGTATAAAACCGACGGCTATAGTACTAAACACGGCCGTGCAGTGAAGCACGGCCGTGTCGTCTGGGAGTATAGCGTCGGTTGTTCAGTTGTTAACTGACGCAGAAAGTGTCCTAGGTGGTGCCCTTCTTTGTGGCGCGAACCCTATAGACGTCGGCCAACTATATATAACCGACGCCTATAGATCATATAGGCGTCGGTTAGAAAACCGACGCTGAAGAGTTCGACCTTTAGCGGCGCCCACATAGGCGTCACTTTAAAACCGTCACCAAAGGGGGTTAAACAACCGACGCTAAAGGCGTATTCTGTAGTAGTGAAGACATAATCAAATGATGGATAAATCCTTTTGAATCTCCACCGTAGCAATATAGGATGATATATCACCAATATTAGTCAAGAAGGGATATTATTTTCCAAGATTTGGGATTAGATCTCAATGGTGGTGGCATGGATGATGATGGCGGTATAGATCTATAGAGGTTATATGAAAACGGTGCAAATCAGCAACAGAGTAGATGTCTATAGTGTAGATCTCCAAAGTTGTAGATGACAGTGGTGTAGATCTACAGAGGTTAGATAATGGTGGTGCAGATCAAAAGCGGAGTAGATAACACAACAAATAGGGTATCAGTGGCTTCTCTACAAGCGAACAATATGGACAGAGGCATGGCACCCCTTGTTAGATCTATTAACAAAAACTTCAAGATTGATTGATTTGATTTAATGGAGATCCTTTATGGAGACAACACCTAGAACAAGTAAGGGTAGGAAGTTTGTGCGCTCAGACAAGCAATGCCTAGCGGCAGAGGTCACTGCAAGGGGATTCTTCTCTACTTTGCACTCTCTCTCTCTCAGGATCGGGGGCAGAACAGGAAAGCATGGTCTGATACCATGTGGAAAAATGATAAGATGGGAAATTCCACTTGTGTAAAGGTTTTCTCTTATTGATGAAGGGCAACACCCCTCTCCTATAAATAGGATAAGGGGGAAGGATATAGACTCAAGACAAGCCCTAATGGGACACATAAAAATTGGGCCCACATTACAAATAGGCCCAACATTTTAATTAACTTAAAATAGACTCTCTAATAAGGTTTTGTTGTTATAAATCCCCAGAGATCCAATCATGTGATGATTTTACTGGGGCATCATGTACTTGATTTGCAAATAATAAAGATAATCCCGCCTATTACATTTGTCTGAGTCCTGAGATGACAACACAAGCATGGTAGATGTCTTAATAATGATGTTACTCGATGACATATGTCTTCAAGTTGAGGACCTGAACAATGAGATCACAGGTATCATAAGAATATTGTTGCTAGGGTTAATTTCATAAAAAAAACTCGACGTTGTGTCATCTTAACAAATATATCATAACATTATAGAAATTACATCCTTATCGTGAGTTACCATTAGTTTTTTCATATCTATCATTATTTAAACAGTATTAACATATTGGCTACGCAACTAATCACCTAACCCACGATGCATCACATTCCCGAAGAATGGAGATCGAGCTCCTTTGATTATAATAAATTATTTCACGTCTCCCCCCAATAATAACCACTTGTACACTCCCATTACTTCTTGTCACCAACAGCCCACGACTCGACACCGTGATAGTAGTTTATATAATAACACTAATGGAAGCCGTGAACACACAATTGCTTCACTTTTGATCTGGTGTGTTTCCATTGAGGCCCCTTTCATCTCAATCATGTACGGAACGTCACATATAGACTTAGGCGTCTATGTTCCATTGCCAATTGGTGAAGGACATAAAACTAAAATAGCACACTTTAATAAAAATATGTACTGAAATAGCACCAAAGTCATCTTAATTCCCAAAATAGCCCACTTTCTAGGAAAAGCGTCAACACTTTTAACGTTTTACTGATTCCGCGACCCAAAGCGCCAAAAATATGGTATTTTCAATTGAAAGCGTCCAAAACTAGACATTTTCAGGTAAAAGCGTCAAAAATTAGGAGTTTTAAGGTAAAAGCCTCAAATAGTAGGTGTTTTTATCCTGAGTTTTCATGTTAGTTTTCTGATTTGGGGGTAGTCGGTCTCAAGAGGAATACGTTGTTGTCTATCCTGGGGTTTCCCCTCCATCCAGTCGTCGTCATCGGACTCCCACCAGAGAAACCAGAAGTGATGAAAAGATTCCCGCTTTCTTTGGGGATTTCCTCAAGCCTCGCCGACGGACGGCGTCAGTGGACCGGCATCCCATTCTTTTTCCGGCGACACTATGGGTTTCCTCCTTCACTCTGTTCTCTTTTCTCAAGGCCACAGAGCATCTCGGCTAAGGTGCTAGAACTCCTCGAAAGCTGGTTTTTCTATTCTTGATTCAGCTTGTTGGATGTCACCACCAGCCATCTCTATGAGAGGTGCCTTCTGGCTTCTCTGAATATCGGTGGGTGGCTTGGGTTAAAAACGCCTACTATTTGGCGCTTTCACCTGAAAACGCCTAATTTTTGGCATTTTTACCTGAAAACGTCTAGTTTTGGGCGCTTTCAACCGAAAACGTCATATTTTTTGCGCTTTTGGTCCAAAGTGTTTGCGTGCTATTTTGGTTTTATGTCCATTGGTGAATGGAGTGGTTGGTCCCTGACACGGTAAACTGGAAGACCTACATCCGTCTAGGCTTAAAAGCATGAAGCATGCAGCAGGTTTAGGCAATACCTCCTTTTTGAGACAAGATGTATGAAGATCGGAAACGCTAGTTCTAGATCAGAAAGCAGTTTGTTTTATGTCGCAAGCTTTGTTCAAGGATGTAAATTACACATCGAGAGCTTCAGACTATATGCTGGAAATCTGAAAAGAATGCAGTGGCCATCAGAGATTTTAATCACTGATGGGATCTTGTCGGTTTTGGGTAAAGGAGTTCAATTTTGACAAATATAAAAAGTATATAGGTTTTCCATGATATGTATGTAATTTCTAGAAAGTTATGATAAATTTATAAAGAAGTGTGAATGTGACGTATTTTTATGAAATTAACACTTGTTGCTCTGTTCCTAATCAGATATTATTGTGGAAGAAAAATAGATGACAATAATACATAAGACTATAATGTGTATTCACTGATGATAGAATCTCCTAGTCATGATATTGGATATTAAGTCATACTCATAGGTACTTGTTAGAGAACAGTGTGCCGGATAGATCCAACTTGAGAGTGATACATGGAAACCATAGAATGGTTGTTAGAATCAACTCTCATGTGATAGTGGTGATTGTAGTTCTTAGACCCCTGAAGTCACTACACTCATCACATGTCATTCAATGAACTTTGGCACCATCTAACGTGACCTTGAATAAGGATTTCCATAGAGATGGTGCTCGGGTATGTTGTTATTGGCTAAATGGACATCATTAAAATCCCTTTGTTTTGAAAATAACAAACATTTCATTCTTGTGGATCTAATGTGCTACTTGAGTATTTCAGGAACAAGAATACAAGGTGGTGGATGACAAAGTTTTGGAAGATCTATATGCTTAAATTGCTTTATTTTCACGATTGTAATCAAATGTAAAAACTTGTACAAGTATATAATGTACAAGTACTTAGATATCATATAAATCAAGCAGTTAGATCTCCCTATCCACACACAACACTTAGATAGGTCATCCCGTAAGTGAGCATCACAATTGAACATTCATTCTTACACTTAGCATGCGATTTAAAGTATTGAAACAGAGTCTATCTCGGTCGAAACACTTCTCGACCGAGATACTCTCAGTCAAATATTTTCTCGACCGAGAAACACCTAAGTCTAATGCACGTACACTGATGAACAGCCTGCACATAAGCCTACACAATCATATATTCGATCGAACTTAATTTTGACCAAGACTGAGTCTCGAGCAGGTTCTATAGCCGTTAGACTTTGTGGGAAAAAGTGGTTGGGAGTTGAGTTGAACGTTACAATACACTTTCCCCAGACTTTCCCTTGGTCGACGAAGTTCTCGCCCGAGAGACACTCGGTCGAAAAACTTCTCGACCGAGAAAGGTTATGTCTGTACTTTTCAGAATTAATTAACTAACTGTTACAAACGTAATTAGTGGATATCTAATGGCTAGTTGAGCACTAAGAACATCCTAGAAAGTACCTAGAACATCTCTAAACACTAGTAGGACGTTCCTATAAATAAGATATGCCTTAAGACACCTAAACTCACTTGAGAACACATACTTGCAATTGAGAATCAACTCTTATGAGAAATTGAGCAATCCTTCATTTGCAGATCATTTCTATAAGCTGAGATTTTGTGTCCTATAGGCTAGCATATCCTACCCACTACACTTTCACGTTCATACACATTGGATAGGAGATCAAAACGCTTGATATAGGATTCAAGTCTTGTGCTAAAGTGGTAAAGTGTATTTTTCCTTCTTCCCTTCTTGTTCCTTTTATTGCTTGTTTTCTCCTTTGCTACTCCAAGGTTAGAGGCTGCGGAAAGGAGGTTGTATGAGCTTCTTCAGTGGTAAAGGTTGCTCGGAGTGACTTTGAACTACTTCTAGAAGGTCTCAACGGGAAGCTACTTCAAGGAGGAAGGCTACTTTAAGGGGGAGCTTGAAGTTACTTCAAGTGAAGGCTGCTTCAAGGTTGGTGAGACGACTTTGGGGTGAAGGATGTCCAAAGGGTTGTGAAGGTAGTTGTATCTTATGTAATATCCTTGTGAGGTAATAAAATACAATTTCTTTCAAAATCTCAATTGGAAACAATTGGGTAGTGGACTGACACCCTTAGTATTTTCTAAGGGTGGAACCACTCTAAACGCCTTGTCTCCTTGTCCAATATTTTTATGGTTGTTTGTTGAATTAATTTTAAAAATATCATAAAACCCTATTCACCCCCTCTAGTGATTTTTCAATTGGTATCAGAGCAAGCTTCAAGGAGTTCTAATCGAGTCTTGAAGAAGATGGGGGATGGAGTTACTAAATAACCTCAACTTGGAAGGAACTCTTGTAGCTCGGCCTCCACCATTTGATGGCACCAACTACACCTATTTGAAGAGGAAGATGCAATTCTATTTTCAAGGAATCAGCTGGGATCTTTGGAGAATGGTTTCAAATACATATGATCTTCCTCAAACTGAATATGCTACATGGGATGCTAATACGGTGAGATTAACCCAATTGAATGCAAAAGTTGTAAGTATTCTTTATTGTTCAATTTCCATAGGTGAGTTCAATAGAATATCAAATTGTAAAACTACATATGAAATATGGCATAGACTCTATATTACTTATGAAGGAACTGTTCAAGTAAAGAATTCCAAAATTTATATGCTTAAACAAAAGTTTGAACAGTTTTATATGGAACCAAATGAGTCTATTAGTTAAATGTATGCAAAGTTCTCTTCTATTGTTAATGGTTTGAATGCATTAGGTAAAGCCATTAGTGAAGAGGATAAAGTGTCAAAAATTCTTAGGTCTCTTCCTCCCAAGTACAAGCCTAAGGTGACTGTAATTGAAGAAGCCAATGACCTCACTCGACTAAGGATGGAGCAACTCATTGGCAACTTAGAAGCACATGAGGCAACCTTGGAGGAGGAAGAAACATGAGAGTGTGAACTTCAACAAGGGAGAAAGAAGGACATGGATCTGAAGGTTACAAAGGTCATCACTCAAGAAAGTGATGAGACAAGTGATGGAGATGGAGGAGAAGAAGCTCTAATTGCAAATGGTAAGAAATACAGAAGATTTAAATCTAACAAAGTTGTTGGTTCTTCTTCTTCTTCCCCTCCTAGGTGTTTTGAATGTGGAAAGAAGGGACATCTTAAGAATGAATGTCCTAAAGAAAAGAATGGTAAGAAAAGCTCATCCAAGAAGAAGGGAGAAAAAGCATACAAAACTGCATGGGATGAGTCAAGTGATAGTGAGAGTGGAGAGAAGAACGTGGAGTGTCTCATGGCCAAAGAAGACGATAGTGATGATTCTCAATAGGTAAGCCTTCTTGATTTTCCAAAAGAAGATCTAATCACTAGTCTTCAAGATACAAATGACAAATATGTTGATTGCAAAAAGAAACTAAAGAAAGTTACTAAAACTAATGAGGATTTGTATGCTAAATTAAATAATCTTTATTTTGAAAAGGATAGTATTATTTCCGAAAACTTTACCTTGGAATCATCTTTAAATGATTTTAATATGAAGTTGCTTACTTTAGAAACAAACTATGGTCTTCTTTCTCAAGAAAAGGTTGAATTGCTCACCAAACTAAATAATTTCTAGACTCAACCTATCATATGTACTCATCTAGACTATGATGCTATTGTTAAAGAAATAGATGCTTTATCATCTGATCTAGATCAAGAAAAGTTAGATATCAAAAAGAAAATGGATGAGGTTGCTAAGTTACAAAAAGAAGTTAGTAGCTTGAGAAATAATGGTATTCTTGATAAGATCCTAAAGAATTCTTCTGGTTATAGTGGAAGAAGAGGTTTAGGATATGTTCCAAAAGAAAACTCTTATCAACCTAAACCTAGGAGAACTCAAGCATCCAAGACCAAGGTCATATTTGTACCTAAGAACACAACTCAAAATCCTAGAAAGAGAAATGAAATTGACTCCATTTATTGTCACTATTTCTTGCGTCTTGGACATTATTCCTTCTCATGTCCTTACAAGAAAAAGGATGTTGAGTTAGTATGGATTCCAAGACCCCAAACTTAGCAAATTTAATATGATTAAGTTGAGATTTGACCTAAAACCTCATTTGAATATCTTAATGTCTTATCTCAACTAAATAGAATGGTACCTTAGCATATTACAAAGATTTAAGCTCAAACTGACATAAACATATTGCTGAAAACAAATAGAAATAACCTCGGTCGACAAATAGTTCGACCGAGACACTTTTCGGTCGAGAAAGTATTCGACCGAGGGAATACCTGTATCAAATCTGAAATATGCTGTAGAAACAATAACAATTCTGGTCGAGAAAAACATCGACCGAGACAACTTCGGCCGAGAGATTTTTGACCAAGAAATTTCCCGTTTCAATATGTAAAATAGCAACATTATCGGTCGACACAATTTTCGACTGATACACATTCGATCGAAGTATTTATCGACTGAATGAAGTTCTATTCATCTTAATTTATTCAATCATGTTCAGTTTGTTAATAAATGTACCTAACCATAATGGACCATGACATGGGTACCAAAACCTATATTTTATTGCAGGATTGGGTGGTTGATAGAGGATGTTCCAAACACATGATCGGAAACAAGGGTGCTTTTCAAACTTTTGAAGAAAAGAAAAGCGGAACAATCACTTTTGGAGACAATGGTAAAGGTAAAATTGTTGGAATAGGTAATATTGGTACAAACCTTGAAATTAAGAATGTTTTACTTGTTGATGGTTTGCACCATAATTTGATAAGTGTCAGTCAACTATGTGATAGTGGATATGATGTTTTATTTAATAAAAATTGTTGCAAGTTGCTAGTAGAGAACACTACCAATGTTGTGTATGAAGAAAAAAGAATTGGAAATCTATATTTTCTTAGACCTAACTCTATGCAATCTGTAGTTGGAAAATGCTTGCTTGCAAAAGATAATTCTCTACAATTATGGCATAGAAAATTAGGTCATGCTAGTTCACATGTTATTAAAATGTTAGTTAAATATGATCTTGTTCGTGGTTTGGCTAAGCTATCTTTTGATCAATCTGAAAATTATGAACCATGTACTTTGGGTAAACAAACTAAAACTTCTTTTAAACCCAAAAACATGCTTAGCACCAGTAGATCACTAGAACTCATTCATATGGATTTATTTGCACCTATGACGACACAATCTATTGGTGGAAAAAGATATCACTTTGCTATTATTGATGATTACAGTAGATATACATGGGTTCATTTTCTTGCAAATAAAGATGATATCATTCAAGTGTTCATACAAATTTTCTCAAAGATTGAAAATAAATTACAAAATAAAATATGCACAATTAGAAGTGATCATGGTGGAGAATTTTAGAATCATATATTTGAAGAATTATGCACATCTCAGGGCTACACTCGCAATTTTTTAGCTCCACATACTCCACAACAAAATGGCATAGTTGAAATAAAGAATAGGTCTTTACAAGAAATGGCTAATACTATGATGCTTGAACATAATACATCTAAAACATTTTGGGCTGAAGCAATAAACACATCTTGCTATGTGTTAAATAGAATAACTGTACATTCTTATTTGAAGAAAACTCCATATGAACACATCTATAATAAGAAACCAAGGGTTGATTATTTTCATACATTTGGCTCAACTTGCTATATCTTAAACACAAAGGATGATAGAGACAAATTTGACTCTCAATCACAAAAAGCCTTTTTCTTGGGATATTCAACTTCTAGAAAAGCATTTAGAGTTTACAACACCATCTCTAAAAAGGTTGAAGAATCCATTCGCGTTACTTTTCATGAAGAACTAAAACAAAACATCAAATATAATGACATAGTTGATATTACTCATCAAATTGAAGATCTTAACATATCAACTAAAGATGATCAAAATGCTAAAAATGATCAACAAAATGAGACACAACAACCCATTCCTAGACTAATTAAAGACCATCCTCAAGAACTAATCATTGGGATCCCTAATGATAAAGTAAAAACTTGTTCCTCTTTTAGAGATGTTGCAAATATGGAATTTGTTTCTATAATTGAACCCAAAAAAAGTAACTGAAGCTCTAAAAGATGATTATTGGATAATGTCCATGCAATAAAAATTAAATCAATTTACTGAGAATGATGTATGGGACTTAGTTCCTAAACCTCAAGATAAAACCATTATTGGAACTAAGTGGGTTTTTTGTGACAAATTGAATGAAGTCGGGGAAGTAATGAGAAATAAAGCTAGGTTGGTAACACAAGGGTACAATCAACAAGAAGGAATAGACTTTGATGAAACTTATGCACCTGTAGCAAGACTTGAAGCCATTAGAATGCTACTAGCTATAGCTGCCCACAAAGACATCAAACTATTCCAAATGGATGTAAAAAGTGCATTTCTAAATGGAATAATACAAGAGGAAGTATATGTTGCCCAACCACCTGGTTTTGAAATTCCTGGTAAAGACGATCATGTAAATAAACTTAAGAAAGTGCTTTATGGGTTAAAACAAGCACCTAGAAATTGGTTTGTAAGGCTTAAAAATTATCTGTTTGATAATATTTTTTCAATTGGAAATTCAGATTCGACTTTATTTTTCAAAACATATGAATCCAACTTTCTAGTTGTTCAAATTTATGTTGATGATATTATCTTTGGTGCATCAAATGAATTCTTATGTAAACAATTTAGTGATATTATGCAAAAAGAATTTGAAATGAGTCTCATGGGAGAATTGACTTTCTTTCTTGGTTTTCAAATAAAGCAAACGCCTACTGTGATTTTTATAAGACAAGAGAAGTATGCAAATGAAATTTTAAAACATTTTGGAATGGAGCATTGCAAACATGATACCACACCAATGGCCACTTCTACTAAAATTTTCAAAGATGAAAATGGGGAACCCATTAATGATTCTTTGTATAGGGCCATGATTGGTAGTTTGCTTTACTTAACTGCTTCTAGATCGGATATTATGTTTTCCGTTGGACTTTGTGCTAGATTTCAATCAAATCCCATGCAAACTCATTTTTAAGCTGTCAAAAGGATTCTAAGATACTTAGCCTGCACTTCAAACTATGGTTTATGGTATCCTAAAAGACAATCTTTATATTTGACAACTTATACTGATGTCGACTATGTAGGTTGTCAAATTGATCAAAAGAGCACAAGCGGAAGTTGTTTCTTATTAGGACGAGCTTTAGTATCATGGTTTAGCAAGAAACAAAATACGGTTTCTCTTTCTACCATTGAAGCTGAATATATGGCAATTGGGTCTTGTTATGCTCAAGTGCTTTATATGCAACAAGTTTTGAATTATTATAATTTTACATTTTCATCTATGCCTATCTATTGTGATAATACTAGTGCTATAAACTTGACACATAATCCTATTTTATACAGTCGTGCCAAACATTTTGAAATCAGTCATCATTTTCTAAGGGATCATATTTCTAAAAAATATATATCCCTTCATCATGTTGATACGGAAGATCAATTGGCTGTTATTTTCACAAAACCACTTCCATTGGATCAATTTAATTACATAAGAAAGAAATTACTTATCACTCCTTTAGAATATGTTTTCTTTGACATTTGTGCTTCTCCTTCTTAAAATCAGTTTGTTTTCCCGACACTTACATTTTGGCTGAAATGGACAACTTTTAGCTCTTTTAATCATCATATTATAGGGGAGCACTAATTAAGGGGGAGTCTTACAACATGTTTTTAATGGTTATCTTTTTGAAATGACAAAGGGGGAGTAATAATATAAATCTTAAATACTCAAATCAATGAGTTTCATACATACTCTCTTGGCTTCACATCAAATGATGCTATATTCTCTAAAGAGTTGGATTTTATGTTCCACACTTCTTTGGGAATAATAAGCACACATTCCATAAACAAGAGAAAGAATACACAAGGCAAACTTTAGGTATGAAACTCAATATAATTTAAGCTTATTTTATTTATATTTAGAAATGTTTGTCATTTTCAAAAAGGGGGAGATTGTTGGATAAATGGATATCATTAAAATCCCTTTGTTTTGAAAATGACAAACATTTCATTCTTGTGGATCTAATGTGCTACTTGAGTATTTTAGGAACAAGAATACAAGGTGGTGGATGACAAAGCTTTGGAAGAACTATATGCTTAAATTGCTTTATTTTCATGATTGTAATCAAATGTAAAAACTTGTACAAGTATATAATGTACAAGTACTTAGATATCATGTAAATCAAGTGGTTAGATCTTCCTATCCACATACAACACTTAGATAGGTCATCCCCTAAGTGAGCATCACAATTGCACATTCATTCTTACACTTAGCATATGATTTAAAGTATTGAAACAGAGTCTATCTCGGTCGAAACACTTCTCGACCGAGATACTCTCGATCAAATAATTTCTCGATCGAGAAACACCTAAGTCTAATGCACGTACACTGATGAACAACCTACATAAGCATATATTCGGTCGAACTTAATTTCGACCGAGATTGAGTCTCGAGCAGGTTCTATAGCCGTTAGACTTGGTGGGAAAAAGGTGATTGGGAGTTGAGTTGAACGTTGCAATACACTTTCCCCAGACTTTCCCTCGATCGATGAAGTTCTCAACCAAGAGACACTCGGTCGATAAACTTCTCGACCGAGAAAGGTTATGTCTGCACTTTTCAGGATTAATTAACTAGTCATTACAAACGTAATTAGTGGATATCTAACGGCTAATTGAGCATTAAGAACATCCTAGAAAGTGCCTAGAACGTCCCTAAACACTACTAGGCCATTCCTATAAATAGGACATGCCTTAGGACACCTAAACACACTTGAGCACACATACTTGCAATTGAGAATCAACTCTTGTGAGCAATTGAGCAATCCTTCATTTACATATCATTTCCATAAGTTGAGATTTCATGTCCTATAGGCTAGCATCTCCTACCCACTACACTTTCATGTTCATACACAATGGATAGGAGATCAAAACACTTGATATAGGATTCAAGCCTTGTGCTAAAGGGGTAAAGTGTGTTTTTCCTTCTTCCCTTCTTATTCCTTTTATTGCTTATTTTCTCCTTTGCTACTCCTATGTTGGAGGCTACAGAAAGGAGGTTGTAGGAGCTTCTTCGGTGGTGACAGTTGCTCGGCGTGACTTTGGACTACTTCTAGAAGGTCTCAATGGAAAACTACTTCAAGGAGGAAGGCTACTTCAAGGGGGAGCTTGAAGTTACTTCAAGTAAAGGCTGCTTCAATGTTGGTGAGATGACTTCGGGGTGAAGGTTGTACAAAGGGTTGTGAAGGTAGTTGTATCTTATGTAACATCCTTGCGAGGTAATAAAATACAATTGCTTTCAAAATCCCAATTGTTTCCAATTGGGTAGTGGACTGACTCCCTTTAGTATTTGCTAAGGGTGGAACCACTCTAAACGCCTTGTCTCCTTCTCCAATATGTTTGTGGTTGTTTGTTGAATTAATTTTAAAAATATCATAAAACCCTATTCACCCCCCTCTAGTGGTTTTTTCAGTTGTGACACATGGGTATCGACTATGAGTGATGTCGATGGGATTTTTCCCTCCTACTGGAGTTGATATCCTAGTTACTTGATAAGTGAGTGTTATAACCTTGATTTTGGCTTGTATTGTCTGAAATGCAATTTTCCAATAAAATGTGTATGTGTGGAAATTGTATGATTTATATCCAATGAATGGGTTTCTTTTGCAATATTTCCTTTAAATGGGTGTTTTCATGGATCATGCTATTTTAGGGAGTCCAATGTGATAAAATGGAAGAAAAGATAAAAGAAATATGATAATAAATAAAAGGAAAAAAAAGATAATGATGAGATATGTAGAATTCTCTAGAAAGTGGTATGAATGACCTTCATGTATTAGGTTTCGAATCCACTTGGTTTCCTAATGGTAAAAGGAATCCAAATAAAGGAGATAAAAGAGAAAGAAAGAGAAAATATGTTTTTAATGAATAATATATACCTTAAGAGTGCATGACTTTCATATGAAGAAAATCTCTTTTAATTTTGAATTTTGATTCCAAACTTGCCACACAAGTAGATTAAGTTATCAAAGAAGTTCCCTTAAAATTTGGGATTGAAAGGATGTGTGGTTTAGGAGTTATAAATTTTTGAAAGTTTTCTAAAGTGAGAGGGATATTCATCAATGTCATGATTTATAAATCAAAATAAAATTTGATTTATTTAGTTAATAAGATGTGCGTGAGACAAGGACCATCAGATCCGAGATCTGATGGCTCTGAGTCGTCCCTCAACTCCAGTTGTGTAAGGCAATAGGAACAAGAAAGAGGTAGAGTCCCAATCAGATTTCTCTGTGCTCAAAGGATCAGCAAGCATGGGAACAGTCCGGGAGATCGGGGTGAGCAAATCCATCCCAAGGTCCACTACGATTGGGAGACTACATAAAATCTCCCCAAATCGACACCTCCACGCACTGACCCTTAGGTATAAGTAGGGGAGTAGAGCCCCTCTACAAACCCACAAACTTGCTCGCAAGCATCTACGAGACCACACGGAGTGAGTGTTGTGTTCCATTGCAACTGATGTCTCGATCTTCATCGTCGTTCACACTGCCAACCTCATCAGAGTACTTCTCTACTGTCCCGGAGACTCTGAGCACTCCACCAGCAATTGGAGGCATCATCATGTTCATGGGAGGCCAAAGAAGGTGACCAGAACATCACTTCACAAGAAGGAGGATTAGAACATGAAGTCAACCCCACTGTTGACTAGGTGTTTCATAGAGCAGTAAGACAGAGGTTGAAGAAGGTGACTTGGTGAGTAACCAATGTGCCCTCGACCTCTCTTCATGTAGGTAAGACCTTTTCGGTCTTTTCCCGTTGTTTTGACGCAGTCCCAGCCACATGAGTAGGGAAGTCGCATTGTGGCCCGGTGGCAGCCTATGATTGGTCAAAAAAGAGATTTTCTTGTTAAAAATCATAATTAATTATATGATTATCCAATGCGGACATGCTATATATGGTTTTTAATCACAAAAATTCTTAGAATCTAATAAAAATATAATTGAGGCTTGAATCTACATGTAGTTCGAAAAGTATGTAAAGATGTCATCTTTAATGTTTTAATTGCTTTAAAACCCTAAGTTTTGATGATAAATAGATCTAATGATGTTCTCCAAGTATATTGAGTTAAATATTAACATATTGACATAAAAAGGAGGGATTAGATCTAGATGAATAATCTATGTGCATAATTTTCTTAATTAGAGTTCTATGAATATAAAAGTGCATTAACGGGCTTAGAAGCCCTAATTTCGATAATTGTGAGTTTTAATGGTTTTATTTAAGAAAATTCATTAGTAAGATAGAGATATGATGTTCTTAAAATAAATTGAGAATAAAGACCCTTAATGTGGATAATTTGAGTAATTAGGGTTTTTATGATTAGAAAAGTGTTTTTAGGGTTTGTTGACCTAAAAGGGTAAAAGTTGGAAAATAGAATCAAGAAACCCTAATGAAAACCTAATAAGGCTTAGAAACCTTAGAATGGAATTTCAAGTCAATAAGAGTTTTTTGGAGGTTATTATAATATTTAGGTATTATATATGCTTTTCAGGATCAAGATTTGCTTGATTGATTGCTTGACTTAGTTTATTGGACTTTTTGGTTGGATTATCTATCTTGCTTATTTTTTAAACTTCCAAATCATGTATGTGGTTACGCTTATGGATAATCGCTCTAGTTTCACAGTGATTTCTAAGGTTTTACTAGTTTCTTGAAATTAACTGCTTGGGTGAACTTTAATTCTTGCAACTATAAAGTGACTATGGCTACCACCATAATTATATGCATGTCTAGCTCATATCCTAGTCCACCTCTATATCTTTGAGTATTTGTGTAAAATTTATGATCTAGGTATTGATATACTTTAGGGTAGGTTCAACAGATTATCATGAGTTGATTCGGTCTACCTTTGGGTAGGATCATACAACTATACAACTCTATGTCTTGGTCTACCTTTAGGGTTGGATCAAATGGGGCTATTTGGGATCTACCACATGAGAAAGGTATTATCCATGTCCACTGTAGGGACATCACAGAGCCTTGGATATGTCAGGATTGAGTAGTTATGTTTAAAATGTAAAGTTTGATATGTTAAGTAATAATTTGGTTGCAATATATTGTTATAAAGAAATGCAAGCTTTTAGTTCCCCCACATACCAGTATAATTTGTTATACTGACTGACATTTTGTTTGTCAGTGTTTTAGGTTTACATGAAGTTATATGCTCACCAGAAAGTGGATAATCATTTAAGGAAACACTGAAAGAATAAAGCTAAAAAAGGATTGGAGGATTGCAGATAGATAGATTCCTATTTGGGGTTAAGTTCTCAATTCCTATGTTTTGAAAGGTATGTGAAAAGAAAATTTTTATCCTATTAAAGCTTTGTTGTGGTAGAATTTATTAATTATTTTTATTATTTGCAAAACCATATGATCCTATTTTGGGATAACGGCTCTAGCTTCTTAGTCATCCTTAATTGGGGTTGTCGAGGGGTTGGGTCATTACATTTGGTATCAGAGAATGGTTTTCCATATAATCTCTAATAATTATTAAATTTTACAAATTTTTTAGAGCCTAAGGGATTTATTAGAGAATTTTCTAAAGATGGAGGTGTCTAGAAAAGGATCACAATCTAGGGGTTTGCAAGAGTTTCCACCACCACACTAGTCAGTTTATGAGGACTTTCCGAACCAGTTTGACTATCTGGACAAAATCTAAGGATTTGGATCAAAATAAGATACTTTTAGGTCTTTATCATCCGTTTTCATCCCTCCTTTGCTCTTTTTCACTAGAAAAAACTTGAGTGCTTAAGGTTTTCTCTCTCCACCTCCTCCGGAGTTATGGGGTTATGAAAAATAAGGATTAAGGAATCTTCCACCAAATAATAAAATGCATGTAAACAAAATGTCATGGATATAACTCTAGGATGTGTTAATGTCCAACTGAGATTAAAAAAGTTGGCTTATGTGAAACAACATGGCCTGTACTAGGATTATTATCATCCTTGACCACCCGGAGGGAAGGCCCTTCTACCAGGAATATACATGTCCAAGACAAATGATGTAAGATGAGGCTTCCAAGAATTGGAAGAGAGTAGAAGCGACCACCACCTAGGAAGGTCTCGAGCCCAAAGTTTCCCCCTCTGACGTTTTGAACCCTGAAGGAGCCTGGACTTGAAGAGAAATAAGCCCAATGGTGATTCTGATTATGCTATCGGACCAAAAACCACAGATAGGCATGTTTTGACCTCTAATGATCCTTAGTTGAGACAACAGGAGGGACTCACAAAAATGGTCAGTGACCTTACACTTAGAAGTGTTGCCATGAGTAAGGATGGTGAACCCCTACATGTCCTCCCTCGTCATGAAGCCACCATCCTCGACTTCATCAAGTTGGGTATACAGAAGTTCTAGGTCGAAGATAGATATAAGGTGGAAGCATGGCTTCAAGCTATAGAAGATGGCTTCCATACTTTGGGAGTACCACTCAAGATGAAGGTCCACTTTTCTACTCACCTACTTGGGGGAACCGCAAAGCTTTGGTGGGAGGATTACATCATCAATCGAGATCTGACCATGGAACCAATGGCCTGCAAGGACTTCTATACCATCCTCTTAGCTTACTTTTCTCGGGACATGGATAAAACTATTATGACTATGCAACGTCTGTCTAAAGGATATCTTAGTTTCATTGAGGATAGTACTGGTCCAAGGAGTGATAATAGGAGAGCTCAGGGTCACCAGTGTGACAATAGTAGGAATGGAGGAAAGGAAAAACCCTACACCAAGAAGCACCCCTCAAAGTTCCACAACTGTGGAAGGATACATCGGGGCACGTTTCGTTTTGAGAAGAAGGTGTGCTACCACTATTCGCAAGAAGGACATAACTGGATTTCTTGTATCCTCTCCAATCATCGAAGATCAAGTCCAGCGATAGCAAAACCAACGACTACAACACCTCAAGGGATGGTCCCAGGTATTGAAGAACATTGACAGACTCAAGTTTTCATCATCAGTAATAAAGAAGCTCAGGATGAAGCAAAAGACTCTTAGGGAGCAGCCATCTCTGAGAAGGTTATAGAACCCCTTGTATTAGGAAAGTAGGACTTAACGAAAGGATGTATCAGGTTTTGTGTAACAGAATTAGAAATACATTTTTGTGATCCAATTTTGGAATGATAGTTCACATGGTGTAATGATAATATGGATTCAAGGAACAAAATGCATGGATGAAATAATAGAAAGTTTGCTAGTATGTGATGATATATGTGTGGGTTCAAGCATGCTTTTGTGGACCTTAGTGTTGTCGAGTATTAGTTTTATCTTTTCTTGGAAGGGACCCTTCTTAAAAGAGTGAGTTCTAAAATTAGCCTAAGAACTAAGGTAACACTAAGGGTCACTTAAAGGAATTTGAGAGATTAAGTGTGCAAATCACAAAACCATATAGATTGAATATGATTCTTTAGAGCCAAGTATATCCATATCTAAGGGACATGAAGAAAATTCACTATGGAAGTGACCAGGTCCAGATGGGTAGGTCGCCATGTTTCCCCATGAAGGGCCGTAAGGAAAAAACTATGAATGTCCAGAGAGATGAAGAAAATTCAGGTGAAAATTCTAAAATGTGCTTTGATATCATCAAAGGAACCACAAGAAAAATATGTGAATGAAATAAAATAAATTTATGATAGAACCCTAAGTCAATCCTAAGGTCAAGTAGGGATGAGACCACTGGGAGTAGGAGTTGATAATTCCTTGAATGCATGAGACCATAAGCTCAGGAAGTAACGACTATGTTAGCCCAAGGCGCATGGATTAGGAGGTTGGACACCTTCATGAGTTCATGTAAATGTGAGAGGCACTCCCTAGATGCATAAGGGTAAGATCACCCCAAAAGTACCGGTACCCTAGAAACCTTGAGGAAATGACAAAGGTTCGTAAATAGGAGTTATGATAAGACTCAAAAGTTATGAGGAAAGTCTTCCTATATGTGTATATGTGAAATTAAGAGAATGGTGGTATTCATGGTTTGGAGTCATGTGTGATGCACCGTTTCTACTCTTCGAACGGGATGAGCTTTGTATATGGACTGCAGCCAAATGCTTATTTCATCTTGTTATGGGTGTGATAGATGAGACAAGTGCATGCCATACTAGGGATAGAAGTGATATGAGGAATAAATACTTAACTTGAAATCTTTTGTGATATTTGAGATTTGGAGGAATTACCACACCCTTAAGAGAAAATAGGTATAAATGGTTTGGAAGACTAGGTGAGCAAGGTAATCACCAACTTAAGATTTCAAATGAGGATATAATTATCAAGTGGAATTCGAATTCTATAGGTCTAAGATTTGAATCTGGCGACCAAAATAATGGATGCAAGTGAGGGCTCCGATCTCCAAAACCACGATATAAACTCAGCAGAAACATTCGATTAGTTGCGGAATATAAAAAAAATACTGGAAATTAAAACTTTTTGAGACAAGATCTGGAAATTATACACTTCTTTTTCTAAGAAACTAAATAAACAGTTTACATCTCTATTAAACCACTTCTTGAATAGTTATATACAACATGATTCAAAAATCTCAAGAGCAAACACCAAAATTTCAAACCACTAACTCCTAGGACCTGAGATTACAGAGACGGCATAGGACTATCTAACTACATAACTCAGCAGTCAGTATCTCCACCTGAGATTTACTGTTGCCTCTGGTACTGTTGTTGCTCATCCTTAAATGGAATCCTTCGTCTTCGACGACCACCTAAAAAGTTGAAGTCTACGGAGTGAGACAATGTACAAATTGTCTCAGCGAGAGTTATAACCCTCAACTAGAAGCTTTATTATAACATTAAGGAATATCATAGACAAGATAACTTGAATCATGCAACAACATGTTTAATAACAAGTGAAGCAATTTCTACTTAAGCAAACATTTATTTAAAGCATATAAAGAACATGCATACAAAATATCTAAACAGATCATTAATGTAATCAATGTAACACCAAACATTGTTCCTCGTAGTTCAACCTAAGCAGATATGCTACACGGTTGATTATGTTTTACAAACATTATTATGCCCTGTGGAGATGAGGTATACCGCTCATACTCCAACCAATCACTAGTAAGTCGCATCGGTATCATACATAGGTCATCAAAAGAGTCGGATTCTTATGACCTCATCTTCCTCAGTCAGTAAGAGGATTGTTTGCAGGACATCTTGTGTCTCTGCTGTTATAGCTTACCAGGGTAATCTGGTCCTTCGCTATTTTAGAGTTACAGTGGCGTTCTGTACTCTCTTTGTCATCGGAAGATTTCTTGTTTATCTCTCACCGATGCGGTGTTTGTGATTTCTTTGGGAGATTCATGGTACATCTCTTGGTTTGGATTTGTAGTGAAGGGTTGATAGAATATGATACATCTACATCAATTCCTACACTAGGATGTAAGCATTTACACATCCATCTCCCCCACATACTCAAAAGTATGTGCTCCAGGAGTTCCCTTAGGAAAACCTATTTCACCATCATTTGGTCTCTGACAATGATGGATCTATGATCAGGGCTCTACATGGAATGATTATACTTGATTAGTTAGGTACATTTCAGTATTCTTTTAACATAATACGTGTTCTCAAACATTAATCATTAGTATAGTAGCTATGAAAATAGAATACTAAATGTAACAAGTCTAACTTACATCAATTAACATTTCCCAATTACCTCATCACAAGTCATCTGTCAAGCATGACCTTGATGATACTCATGGCTCTCACAGCTTATCAATTTCATTAGATGCCACTTGCTAGGTAACAGAGTATTTCACTATTCATAAAGTTAATATCATACTTTCAATGAATATGAAATCATTATCATTACCTGAATATGATAATCCTCATATAAGAACCTGCTTGGTTAATTTAACTGATAACAGTAAACAATTCATTTCAAAGAAGTTGTACTTTCCTACTCTTACAAGAGTTAGGTTCCCTGAATCTCATCAATTAGGTTATTCATTTCCTTTACTTATGATTAGGAATATTGATTCCTCATCTCATACTTCAATCATGAAGATTCATGCTTAAAAGCATAACTGGAAATAGGGTTTCACCTTATTCAAATTAAGGTTATTGAAATCCCTTTATCTTATAAGGCATCATATTTATTCACAGAGTTTCATACCTTAAAGCATAACACAAGACTAAGGTTAACATACCCCATCCTTTATTAATTAATATTTCCGATTCAGATTATCAGTCCAACTCTAGTATACAACTTTGCCATCCTTGGAAGCATACTAGGGTATGATGGGTGTTTACTTTAATTACAACATTTATCGAACATCATAATGATTGGAAATTCAAGGTATGAATTCATTTCTCATCCTTATCATGATATGACTACATCATACTCATTATTTTGGCTTAATCCCATTCTCAAATTACATTGATTATCCCTCATCAAAGTGCAACAACTCATTACATTTCATTGTAATAGTTGCATAACACACTTCACATATTTCTTATTCAGGTATATAAGATGTGGGATACATCAAGGTATATAAACCCTGAAATGCTGAATGTGATGACCATCATATTTTGATGTATCACTTTATCATCATTTCAGACTCTCTGGAATTAACCATCTTATCTTGTATTAAGGTATTCCCCTTCTTAATACATTACACCACTAAACAGTCACCCTTAGCATATACTGCATGGGCCACACATTAGAATTGTCCAACTATCTTTAATGATATGGACTTGTCTAATGCTAAAGATATTGCTTACACTTAGGTTGCATATAACCAACCACATGAAATGTTTCACCTTTATAAGGCCATTCCTTCTATCTCATCATTAGGGTTTCTTTATACCCTTACTTAAGATTAGAAATATAATTCATTGTCATAGTGTCCAAGAATAGGACTTTATGTAATTATGACTCCACATTAGAGTCTCATTCATATCACATCTCCTCTGGGTTAGATTTATTGAACCTCTTATCTCACAAGGCATAAAGATTCCTCATATTATAGCTTGTAATTAGGGTTTCATACTCAAAGGCATAACCCTGAATTACTACATTTATCAGATCACCCTAAATTAGGGTTTTACTATTTCCATTATATGTTATTACCCTAGAATTAGGGTTTACTGTACACTCCTTGGTGAGTTGAACTCATAACATCATCATGTATGAGAACCACCACCATTAAAACCCTCAGATAAGATTAAGATTCATCAGTTATCATAATTAGGGTTTCCATGATCTCACTTAGTGGATCATACCCTAATCATGCACATTCATGTATATTGAAGGTATTTTACTTGAGTTTCCACCATAAATGGTACTTTCTCTCTCCTCTCACTAGTAGATGGTGATTAGACCACTCTATATTAGGTTGGGTTAAGTCCCCTTTGATCTTCATAAACCAAATCACCACTATCAAGTGATTAGGGTTTGATTAGGACAAGGTATCACTGAATTGAACCTCTCATAGCATTTGGTAAAATTACCCATTGATCATCATCATGGGTCGATTCATTAGTAACTTAGTCCCTTAGTATTTTAAGTTACCATTATGGTTTAGATTAGATCATCATTGAACCAATTATACCTTTAAGTGGTTAAGTATAAACAACCATGAAAATCTCCAATTAGGTTAGGGTTTAACCTTCAACCTTCAACCCATTTGAACCCTCAAACGAGTGTGGACTCACTGAGTTGAACCGGGTGTGAAACCATTTAAGATGAAATGGGTGTGAACTCGTTTGAGATGAAACGGGTTGAACTCGTTTGGATTGAAACGGGTTGAACTCGTTTGGATTGAAACTGGGTTTGAACTCGTTTGGATTGAAACGGGTTGAACTCGTTTGGATTGAAACGGGTTGAACTCGTTTGGGTCTAAACAAGTGTGGACTCGTTTGGGTCTAAACGAGTGTGGACTCGTTTGGGTCCAAACCGCATGGATATGAAAGGTGATACAAAGGTTATGATTGAATAGGATTTCCTATGTTGAAGCCTTCAATTGGCCCAAGCCATGTTAACCACTTACAATTTGAGTCAAATAGGATGAGACTCAATCAATTGGACACCAATTTGACCTTCAATTGAAAGCCAATTAGGGTTAAGTCTAACTCAATTAAGGTTTCCAATCGGCTACTCATCAATTTTCATCAATGTGAATCAAAACAAGGTTGAGCCTATCAATTGAACTCCAATTGGGCCCAAACTTGGCCCAAACGGTCTTGATATCGTTTGTATGATCTCCAAATGGTCTTGAGACCATTTTCCCAAAGTTGACAAAAAATTAAGTTGATTTGATAAGGGTTGAGTCCTAATTAGATTACAAATCAGCACTTTTCATCAATTTATCAACATCTTGTGATTGGACCCTCAAACCATCAAATTTCTTTAACCCTAGACCTCCAAACGGTCTTGGGGTGTCACTAAACGAGTGTGAGATCTTTTGGATGAACCCCCAAATGGTTTCAAACCCGTTTGGGTCCTTCAACCCAACACTCAACAAGATCTATATTGAAAATCAGCAATTTTAACCCGATTAGGGTTAGGGTGTTGAACTGCCTTAAACTCTTAATTGGTTATGAATTAGATTATGATTCTTTGTAGAAATGAAATTCAATATATTATGAACAGGAATCCCAAATGGTCAATGCTTGGTCAACTCATGCAAATGGGTTGGAACCCGTTTGCCCAAAAGGTTCAATTTGATTAGTTTGGAAAATCAGCACTTAATTTAATTCGATTGCCTAATTGATTGGCCTTCAACCTACGATCCCTTTTGAATTAATCCCTCAAATTAGGTGGGTCATTAGTCTACATAATTGTGAACAGGAATCCCAAACGGTCAATGCTTGGTCAACTCATTCAAACGGGTGGAACCCGTTTGATCAAACTGACCTATTGAACCCGTTTGCCCTTCAAACGGTTGGTCAAGAAGGGGGGAAATCATAAGATCGTTTGATAAAGTTGGATAAGGACCAACATAGGTATTAACGCCCTCCATCTTCAACCTTGAACCAAGGTCTGTTCTTCACGAAAAATCTTGCAAGAGTGCAAAGAATGATGGGGAAGAAGAACTAAGCTTAAAAAGCAAGAACAAGGATATGAATAATAAAGCTAGGAGTTTAGAATTATAAAACCCACCTCAAACGTGGTTCCTAGAGCTATAAGCTTCCAAGATTCAATCCTTTAATGGATTCTTGAGCTCCATAGGTCATCGAAGATTGTTTCTTCAAGGAAGAGATGGGGAAGATCGGCTAGAACAAGAAACCTAAGTGAGTTAACCATAGAACCAACCTTTTAAGAAGAATCCCTCCATGAATTCGAGCTAGAAGATGGTCCAAGCTTACCTAGCTTCTCCTTGGTCATCTTCCTTCTCCAGATCTCTGTTCTAAGTCAGTCCAAGCAAGGGAGTAAGAAAGGAAGTGAAGGAAACGTTCCTTTGCAAACAAAGGAAGGGTGTATTTATATATCTTGGGGTCATTTCCAACATAAGGACAACTAGTTTCTCCTTTTCTCTACTAGGTCCCTCCTTTCTTTTAGGCACGTCCCTCCTCATTATTTCTAAGGTAAAACTCCTTTTAAAACCAAGAATTAAAGGCAAGGAAGGTCAAATTATCACTAAGGTGCACATATACATAAGGGTCTCCTTACTTACAACTTGGTGATTTAATTACAAAGGTACTCCTTATTATATGATTATTCAAATGAAGTGCCTCCTTCATTATAATAACTTTAAATGATGTCAAAAGTCATAAAAGATATTATAGAAAGTGTATTTTACAAGTTGCACCCCATAATTTGGGTAAACTGCATTTTACTCCAAATTAGGGTTTTTAAGCGTAAGGATCATTCCATAAGCTGCATCTTGATACCCAAGCTTGGGAAATCCATTATACTTCATCATATTCATCCTTAGGTTGCCTCAACATTAAAAGAACATAAAACATATGTAATTTGTAAGTTAACCCCTCAGATTGGGTAAATTGCACATAAGTCCATGTATGCAAAACAATACTACAACATTGTTCATAGGGGACAAAAATGGAAACATATGTTCCCTAGAAGCTTTAATTACATACTAAAGGATAATTACAAACATCTAATTTCATAATTAGGCAAAACACCTAGGGTTAGCTCATAACCCAGGTCAGGGGTGTTACAAATTATAAACCCATAACAAGGATTTCGTCCCCGAAATCTCAGGAAGAAAAGGGGAAAGCATATATTGTTTCAGCATCACATTATTATATCCTTAGGTAACATACCATTTCCAGGGAGATGTTATAGAAGTTTGATCAACATTCCTTAAGATTAAATTCAAGCTCTGAAATTTATTTGAGATCATATAAGTGCCTTTGCACCCTAAGTGTGTCATCACATCCGATAATCAGTATACTATCTTCCTTTATTATATGCATTAACTATCTCATCAGTTACACATTCTTATCATAAAGAAAAGTTTTCTTGTCAAACAAGGATTTATTTATCAGGCATTCTGGAGAAGGATATGTTTATTTAAGAACATAAACCCCTAACAAGGGATGTTCTTAATATTCTTACTTTGGTATTAATTACTTGTGTTATCAACACTTTATATCTCTTTCTTCCTTTTATCATGGGACATTGCTCATTACATATATTCTTTCAACCTTTACTAATCAGGGTTGACCTTCTTTATCCTTATATTTCTTATCTTATGATACTTTGTAGGTTGTTTCAGATTGACTACTTGATCAGAGTAATCAAAAGATAACAATCTAAGAGTTTCCATATTTACTTTATCATCAGTAATTGTATACCTGGCCAGGGTATATGATTACTGAGGTAAGAAAATATGCACTTGTATATTACCATGTTCCTTCTCTTTTCTCATCCTTTCAAACATAAATATTAACTTTACTGAATTCTATATCCAGATCAATTCTTTAATACCTTATTTTCTTATAGAAGTAAGCATGTAACATGAAACATCTATCTGATGCAACATTAAAAGCCTTTACGAGACCAATCAAGGAAAGTTCAATCAATTACTCTTTAAATTTATCCAAAAGATCATAAAGAGATTTATAAGAATTTCAATTTATCTTGTCTAACCTATCATGGCTCGAGAATTATCTCAAATTCTTGCATATCAAGTGGTATAAAGTCCACTTGAATGCGATGATTAGAAAAGAAGAGGATGCAGGGAGAGCATACCTCCTACAAAACGGCAAACCCACTCAACGGAGTTTCCAATCAACAAACTATCTGCCCTATGACTGACTGTCATATTGCAGTTATGGATCACTCTTCGAGTGATAAAAGAGTGTGTAGCACCTGGGTCAATTAAAACAGATACAACACAGGAGATAGACACATCAAAATATAACAACTCCATCTGACCTGCCACAACCCGTGGGTTGATCACTGCATCAGGTGGGTTCATTGCATAGAACCTCGTTGTCACCTGTGGTTGATTTGGTGCAGATGATCCAGCTTGGGATGCTTGTCCACGTCCTCGAGCTGCTCCTTGAGATTGCCTTCTCTGTGATCCCTGTTGACCTTGTCTCGGAGGCTGTGTCACATTGACAGGCTTAGATCGACAGTCCTTCATCAAATGCCCCACCTTACCAAAGTTGTAGCAGCTTCTCTCTAGTTGTTGTCGTCTAAAGGGCTCCTTACCCTTTCTGGATAACCATTGCCTTAGTGTACTAGGTCCTGGTTGTGTTGGTGATACCAAAAATTTCTTCCTTCTGGAACTACCAGGCCTCTGCTTCTGGGTCTGGATAGGTCTTTTCTCAATTCTTCCTCTATATATCCTTCCTGGACAATTAGGTCTGATATGTCCAGGCCTCTTACAATTATGACAGGTCCTGGTCTCTGGCTATATTCTAATCCCTACATTGCTGTGAACTGATTCATCAGACTGAGGTTGAGTATAAGATTGCTCTGAGTTCAAAGCTTCATCTTTTACTTCTGCTTCAACCTGCTGCTGAGGGTTACTTATTCTATGGATATCCAAAACATCATCATTAGGAGCTAGTAAACTGGGCTGTATTGCTAGTGTTTGATCCACGAGATACATCATGGTTGCCCTAAATTCTCCAATAGTGATTCCTAAGGACGGATTCCTTATCATGGTTGGATTAACTAGGGGAACCTCAGGTAAGTGTTTCTCTACTGCTTGCTCCTCTGCACTTCTTCTAGGTATAGCATTGTTGCTTTTTGCAACAAACTCCTCGTCCTTATATGTCGTCTTCTCCTGAGGAGTAGAAGATTCTATTAGATGAGGAAGAAACACTAAAGATAGACTCGACATCCTATGTCCTATGTCTCTGTAGACTCGACGAACCTAGAGCTCTTATACCACTAATTGAGGGCTCCGATCTCCAAAACCACGATATAAACTCAGCGGAAACATTCGATTAGTTGCGGAATATAAAAAAAATACTGGAAATTAAAACTTTTTGAGACAAGATCTGGAAATTATAAACTTCTTTTTATAAGAAACTAAATAAACAGTTTACATCTCTATTAAACCACTTCTTGAGTAGTTATATACAACATGATTCAAAAATCTCAAGAGCAAACACCAAAATTTCAAACCACTAACTCCTAGGACCTGAGAGTACAGAGATGGCATAGGACTATCTAACTACATAACTCAGCAGTCAGTATCTCCACCTAAGATTTACTGTTGCCTCTGGTACTGTTGTTGCTCATCCTTAAATGGAATCCTTCGTCTTCGACGACCACCTAAAAAGTTGAAGTCTACGGAGTGAGACAATGTACAAATTGTCCCAGCGAGAGTTATAACCCTCAACTAGAAGCTTTATTATAACATTAAGGAATATCATAGAAAAGATAACTTGAATCATGCAACAGCAGGTTTAATAACAAGTGAAGCAACTTCTACTTAAGCAAACATTTATTTAAAGCAAGTAAAGAACATGCATAAAAAATATCTGAACAAATCATTAATGTAATCAATGTAACACCAAACATTGTTCCTCGTAGTTCAACCTAAGCAGATATGCTACGCGGTTGATTATGTTTTACAAACATTATTATGCCCTGTGGAGATGAGGTATACCGCTCATACTCCAACCGATCACTAGTAAGTCGCATCGGTATCATTCATAGGTCATCAAAAGAGTCGGATTCTTATGACCTCATCTCCCTCAGTCAGTAAGAGGATTGTTTACATGACATCTTGTGTCTCTGCTGTTATAGCTTACTAGGGTAATCTGGTCCTTCACTATTTTAGAGTTACAGTGGCGTTCTGTACTCTCTTTGTCATCGGAAGATTTCTTGTTTATCTCTCACCGATGCGGTGTTTGTGTTTTCTTTGGGAGATTCATGGTACATCTCTTGGTTTGGATTTCTAGTGAAGGGTTGATAGAATATGATACATCTACATCAATTCCTACACTAGGATGTAAGGATTTATGCATCCATCTCCCCCACATACTCAAAAGTATGTGCTCCAGGAGTTCCCTTAGGAAAACCTGTTTCACCATCATTTGGTCTCTGACAATGATGGATCTATGATCAGGGCTCTACATGGAATGATTATACTTGATTAGTTAGGTACATTTCAGTATTCTTTTAACATCATACATGTTCTCAAACATTAATCATTAGTATAGTAGCTATGAAAATAGAATACTAAATGTAACGAGTCTAACTTACATCAATTATCATTTCCCAATTAGCTCATCACAAGTCATCTGTCAAGCATGACCTTGATGATACTCATGGCTCTCACAGCTTATCAATTTCATTAGATGCCACTTGCTAGGTAATAGAGTGTTTCACTATTCATAAAGTTAATATCATACTTTCAATGAATATGAAATCATTATCATTACCTGAATATGATCATCCTCATATAAGAACCTGCTTGGTTAATTTAACTGATAACAGTAAACAATTCATTTCAAAGAAGTTGTACTTTCCTACTCTTACAAGAGTTAGGTTCCCTGAATCTCATCAATTAGGTTATTCATTTCCTTTACTTATGATTAGGAATATTGATTCCTCATCTCATACTTCAATCATGAAGATTCATGCTTAAAAGCATAACTGGAAATAGGGTTTCACCCTATTCAAATTAAGGTTATTGAAATCCCTTTATCTTATAAGACATCATATTTATTCACAGAGTTTCATACCTAAAAGCATAACACAGGACTAAGGTTAACATACCCCATCCTTTATTAATTAATATTTCCGATTCAGATTATCAGTCCAACTCTAGTATGCAAATTTTCCATCCTTGGAAGCATACCGGGGTATGATGGGTATTTACCTTTAATTACAACATTTATCGAACATCATAATGATTGGAAATTCAAGGTATGAATTCATTTCTCATCCTTATCATGATATGACTACATCATACTCATTATTTGGGCTTAATCCCATTCTCAAATTACATTGATTATCCCTCATCAAAGTGCAACAACTCATTACATTTCATTGTAATAGTTGCATAACACACTTCACATATTTCTTATTTAGGTATATAAGATGTGGGATACATCAAGGTATATAAACCCTGAAATGCTGAATGTGATGACCATCATATTTTGATGTATCACTTTATCATCATTTGAGACTCTCTGGAATTAACCATCTTATCTTGTATTAAGGTATTCCCCTTCTTAATACATTACACCACTAAACAGTCACCCTTAGCATATACTGCATGGGCCACACATTAGAATTGTCCAACTATCTTTAATGATATGGACTTGTCTAATGCTAAAGATATTGCTTACACTTAGGTTGCATATAACCAACCACATGAAATGTTTCACCTTTATAAGGCCATTCCTTCTATCTCATCATTAGGGTTTCTTTTTACCCTTACTTAAGATTAGAAATATAATTCATTGTCATAGTGTCCAAGAATAGGACTTTATGTAATTATGACTCCACATTAGAGTCTCATTCATATCACATCTCCTCTGGGTTAGATTTATTGAACCTCTTATCTCACAAGGCATAAAGATTCCTCATATTATAGCTTGTAATTAGGGTTTCATACTCAAAGGCATAACCCTGAATTACTACATTTATCAGATCACCCTAAATTAGGGTTTTACTATTTTCATTATATGTTATTACCCTAGAATTAGGGTTTACTATACACTCCTTGGTGAGTTGAACTCATAACATCATCATGTATGAGAACCACCACCATTAAAACCCTCCGATAAGATTAAGATTCATCAGTTATCATAATTAGGGTTTCCATGATCTCACTTAGTGGATCATACCCTAATCATGCACATTCATGTATATTGAAGGTATTTTACTTGAGTTTCCACCATAAATGGTACTTTCTCTCTCCTCTCACTAGTAGATGGTGATTACACCACTCTATATTAGGTTGGGTTAAGTCCCCTTTGATCTTCATAAACCAAATCACCACTATCAAGTGATTAGGGTTTGATTAGGACAAGGTATCACTGAATTGAACCTCTCAGGGGCATTTGGTAAAATTACCCATTGATCATCATCATGGGTCGATTCATTAGTCACTTAGTCCCTTAGTATTTTAAGTTACCATTATGGTTTAAATTAGATCATCATTGAACCAATTATACCTTTAAGTGGTTAAGTATAAACAACCATGAAAATCTCCAATTAGGTTAGGGTTTAACCTTCAACCTTCAACCCATTTGAACCCTCAAATGAGTGTGGACTCACTGAGTTGAAACGGGTGTGAAACCATTTAAGATGAAATGGGTGTGAACTGGTTTGAGATGAAACAGGTTGAACTCGTTTGGATTGAAACGGGTTGAACTCGTTTGGATTGAAACGGGTTGAACTCATTTGGATTGAAACGGGTTGAACTCGTTTGGGTCTAAACGAGTGTGGACTCGTTTGGGTCTAAACGAGTGTGGACTCGTTTGGGTCCAAACCGCATGGATATGAAAGGTGATACAAAGGTTATGATTGAATAGGATTTCCTATGTTGAAGCCTTCAATTGGCCCAAGCCATGTTAACCACTTACAATTTGATTCAAATAGGATGAGCCTCAATCAATTGGACACCAATTTGACCTTCAATTAAAAGCCAATTAGGGTTAAGTCTAACTCAATTAAGGTTTCCAATCGGCTACTCATCAATTTTCATCAATGTGAATCAAAACAAGGTTGAGCCTATCAATTGAACTCCAATTGGGCCCAAACTTGGCCCAAACGGTCTTGAGATCGTTTGGATGATCTCCAAACGGTCTTGAGACCATTTGCCCAAAGTTGACTAAAATTTAAGTTGATTTGATAAGGGTTGAGTCCTAATTAGATTACGAATCAGCACTTTTCATCAATTTATCAACATCTTGTGATTGGACCCTCAAACCATCAAATTTCTTTAACCCTAAACCTCCAAACGGTCTTGGGGTGTCACTAAACGAGTGTGAGATCGTTTGGATGAACCCCCAAACAGTTTTGAACCCGTTTGGGTCCTTCAACCCAACACTCAACAAGATCTATATTGAAAATCAGCAATTTTAACCCGATTATGGTTAGGGTGTTGAACTGCCTTCAACTCTTAATTGGTTATGAATTATATTATGATTCTTTGTAGAAATGAAATTCAATATATTATGAACAAGAATACCAAACGGTAAACACTTGGTCAACTCATTCAAATGGGTTGGAACCTGTTTGCCCAAAAGGTTCAATTTGATTAGTTTGGAAAATCAGCACTTAATTTAATTCGATTGCCTAATTGATTGGCGTTCAACCTACGATCCCTTTTGAATTAACCCCTCAAATTAGGTGGGTAATTAGTCTACATAATTGTGAACAGGAATCCCAAATGGTAAACGCTTGGTCAACTCATTCAAATGGGTTGGAACCCGTTTGGCCAAACCGATCTATTGAACCCGTTTGCCCTTCAAACGGTTGGTCAAGAAGGGGGGAAATCATAAGATCGTTTGATAAATTTGGATAAGGACCAACATAGGTATTAACGCCCTCCGTCTTCAACCTTGAACCAAGGTCTGTTCTTCACGAAAAAGATTGCAAGAGTGCAAAGAATGATGGGGAAGAAGAACTAAGCTTAAAAAGCAAGAACAAGGATATGAATAATAAAGCTAGGAGTTTAGAATTATAAAACCCACCTCAAACGTGGTTCCTAGAGATCCAAGCTTCCAAGCTTCAAGCCTTTAATGGTGTCTTGAGCTCCATAGGTCATCCAAGATTGTTTCTTCAAGGAAGAGATGGGGAAGATCGGCTAGAACAAGAAACCTAAGTGAGTTAACCATAGAACCAACCTTTTAAGAAGAATTCCTCCATGAATTCGAGCTAGAAGATGGTCCAAGCTTACCTAGCTTCTCCTTGGTCGTCTTCCTTTTCCATAGCTATGTTCTAAGTCGGTCCAAGCAAGGGAGTAAGAAAGGAAGTGAAGGAAACATTCCTTTGCAAACAAAGGAAGGGTGTATTTATATATCTTGGGGTCATTTCCAACATAAGGACAACTAGTTTCTCCTTTTCTCTATTAAGTCCCTCCTTTCTTTTAGGCACGTCCCTCCTTCTTATTTCTAAGGTAAAACTCCTTTTAAAACCAAGAATTAAAGGCAAGGAAGGTCAACTTATCACTAAGGTGCACATATACATAAGGGTCTCCTTACTTACAACTTGGTGATTTAATTACAAAGGTACTCCTTATTATATGATTATTCAAATGAAGTGCCTCCTTCATTATAATAACTTTAAATGATGTCAAAAGTCATAAAAGATATTCTAGAAAGTGTATTTTACAAGTTGCACCCCATAATTTGGGTAAACTGCATTTTACTCCAAATTAGGGTTTTTAAGCATAAGGATCATTCCATAAGCTGCATCTTGATACCCAAGCTTGGGAAATCCATTATACTTCATCATATTCATCCTTAGGTTGCCTAAACATTAAAAGAACATAAAACATATGTAATTTACAAGTTAACCCCTCAGATTGGGTAAATTGCACATATGTCCCTGTATGCAAAACAATACTACAACATTGTTCATAGGGGACAGAAATGGAAACATATGTTCCCTAGAAGCTTTAATTACATACTAAAGGATAATTACAAACATCTAATTTCATAATTAGGCAAAACACATAGGGTTAGCTCATAACCCAGGTGAGGGGTGTTACAGCAAGATCTTCAAGCGGTACTTTTGGTGGCATGGAATGAAGAGAGATATAGTGTCATATGTGGCCAATTGTCTCGTGTGCCAGATAGAAAAGGCTAAATACCAGCAACCCAGTGGATTTCTACAGTCAAGTGAAATTCCTAAGTGGAAATGGGAGCAAATCACCATGGATTTTGTGGTGGGTCTCCCCAGACCAAGAGAGGTCATGATGTAATATGGGTTGTGGTAGATCGCCTTACCAAGTCGGCACATTTCCTTACCTTAGAACCACTGCCAAAGTGGCAGATCTAGCTAAGGTTTATATCAGTGAGATATTAGAACTGTATGGTGTTTCGAGTTTGATTATTTCTGATCAAGACGCAAAGTTCACTTCCAAGTTGTAGAAGTAAGTGCAAGAAGAACTCGGTACTAGGTTGAAATTTAGCACAACATATCACCCCCAGACTGATGGATAGTCAAAAAGAACAATCCAAATGTTAGAGGATTTGTTGAGAGCATGTGTTCTCAATTGGGGTGGATCTTAGGAGTAGTACCTCCCCCTAGATGAGTTTGCTTACAATGGAAGCTACCAGGCCAGTATCGGGATGCCTCCATACAAAGATCTCTATGGGAGGCAGTGTCGGTCACTGCTTCACTAGGATGATTCCAGTGAAAGACCTTGTTGAGGTCAGACACTACAAAAAATTAGGCTATTATTCAAGAACATTTATGAAGAACCAAAAAACGTGAATAATAAAGTCTATTTGTGAGGACTTGTCCCTCAAATATGAGATTGAATCCCTCAAGCGTGTTTTTGATGTAAGTAGACCTTTTTGAGGGACACTAATCCCTCAAAATTTCATTATTCACTCCCCCATTCTGTGAAAAATTGTTTCCCACCATACGGGTCATAGTTTCCCTCCACAACTTTCCCAAAACCCCCATAAAAAACCTGTCGGTGCCCTATTTGGCTGCGCTCGCTGCGTCCCTCCCGCTCCTCTAGGGTTGTTCCTGCTCTACTTCTGGCCACCGTCGAGGATTGATCTGTCGTGAACTAAACACAACATAGCCTTCCTCGTGAACTAAGCACAACATAGCCGACTCCTCACCTCTATTCTCTTCTCTCTCTAGACTCCCCCACCGGCCCCGTCCCGTCCCGTCCCGCCCCCAATATCCACTCCATCCACGGTCCCCTCCTCACCTCCCACCCTGCCAAGCTACTACGCAGCGGAAGAAGCGAAAGGGAGATCCAGAGCGCTTCCCAGCCGGCCAATGGAGGAGGAAGAAGGACAACTGGCCAAGGGGTGGGAGCTTGCGCGTGCGGCGCCGCGCTGGAGCCTGGGATGAGGCTTGGTGGCGGGAGGACGCCCTCGTGGAAGGAGAGGGAGAACAACAAGAGGCGGGAGAGGCGGAGGAGGGCTAACACTGCCAAGATCTTCGCCGGGTTGAGGGCGTACGACAACTACAAGCTCCCCAAACACTGCGACAACAACGAGGTGCTCAAGGCGCTGTGCAACGAGGCAGGGTGGACGGTCGAGCAAGACGGAACAACATATCGTAAGGTAATCTTACTATACCCTCTATTAGGATCCACACATATAGTACTAGAGTAGATTTTAGATTAGATTGTTAAGACTTCGCACTTCTAGTAGTGGTACTCTCCTCATCCAGACGGAATGAGCTATTGGATTTTGATTAATTTTATTATTAATAATTATAATCACTAATGCTGATTACTGATTAGTAGTAGCATCATCATCATTATTATGCCTCTCGATCTGCTCGACTGGATCCTCGAGGCTAGAATAGTGAACAAGGCATGGGATCCTGGCTTGTATTATCTTCCTCCTCCTCCGTTCATTGTCATATGACAGGATTACCATGATGGTTGCTGCTACTATCAATATGAATTGTAGCTACTATCAACTAAACATTTACAAACCAACATGATCCGTTCAATCTACTCAAAACCAGACGAAAACATTTGAGTTTCAACTGATTGCAAACAATTTCCTGTTTTGTAACTCCACGTGTTGGTTGTTTTTACATCCAACCAAATTAGCCTTTAGTTGTCTTCCGCCACAATCAGAAATTATATGTCTGCTATTTTCTACCTTCGTCTACAACATAGTACTTCAGCTAAACACAGTGGCTAGCGGCATCTTACTCTATTTTCTGGGTGCATTGAGTGTGCAAAGTGTGATTTTGCAGGGTAGAAGCTCTTTGCAATTGCGAAACCGCTCTTCACACTCCTACTAAAAATCAAACAATCCATGTATTTCGTTTACCATTGTATAGCACTCAGTGGAACATTTTGTTTTGTGATGGTTCCAAATTTCAAAGGAAACTAAATTTTGTGTTTTTGCCTGTATATAGGTACCCACAGTAGCATTGATATTCTTCTTGTCTGTCCGACTTGTAAATTTTTGTGATCATTTTCACAAAGTATGCATGTTTACTGGGAGTTTTCATCGTGTTTTCACCATAGATGTACTTATGAAATAAACATGCATACTTTTTGAAAATGATCACAAAAATTTATAAGTCGGCCAGACAAGAAGAATATCAATGCTATTGTGGGCACCTATATACAGGAAAAACCACAAAATTCAGTTTCCTTTGAAATTTGGTACTAAACACAAAATTCTGTTTTGAACATGTCCATGGTATACGAGCAAACAGATTCCAAACTCAAGTCTGTTCCTTATATCTTAACAAACTGACTCCTATGTTTGAAACTATTGATTATTTTCGCCTAAGGATGTCATCTCCATCTTGATTTTCGTATATGTGATAGGGTCGCCCATGATAGTAGCATTTCTGATCTTGTTTGGGACTAGAATATGCCAGTTCAATAGGAAGAGATTAGAAAAATACCAACCAACTTTGAAGAGGTCCTCAAAGGAGTTAAATGCCTAGATGATCTGGGTTTTGTTGGTAGTGTGAATCACACTAATCAAGAGGTTGTGAATGTATTTTGTGTCGGTTACATATATAATGGAATAAGTAAGTATTTTTATCCCTATATTTAGTTTTTCTGATCATGGCACATTGCTTACACCATAGTTATCAAGGCGCCGCCTAGGCATCCTAGGCACTAGGCAAGGCGCCTCAAACTAGGCGCCCAGCCTAGTATGTGCATTATATGGGTTTCTAAGGCCTTTTAAGCCTAAATTAAGTCATTTAATGAATAAATTAGCATGAATCAAGTCTGGATTTGGTCAAATTAGATTAGCTTGAGTCAATTTATGGCTGAAATAGGTCTGATTTAGGCAAAATCAGGCCAAAATTTGGAAAATAGGGAAAACATGTTTGATTTGGGCCAAATTGGTAAGTCATCATAGCTTGTTTGTTAAAAAAATTACTTCCTCATATGATTGTTGTTCTTGCTTCTTTTTCTTTTCTTTTTTTATCCTTTCTCCTGCATTTTAGTCCTTAATCCTACTGCTGCTGTGTTTTTTTAGTTATTCCTCCTATATCCCCTCCTACTCCGAGATCCTACTACTGCTGTGTTTTTTCTAATTTTGTTTTCTTCAAATCCTCTTTTACATCACCACCTATGCTTCGTAATGTTGATGATGTTGTACTTTCTACTTTCCTCTTTTACATCACCTATTCCTCGTGATGTTGTTGTTGTTGTTTATATTTCTTTTCTTTTGTTTTCCATCCTCCATTTCCTTTTTCCCTGCTTTCTTTTCTACTTCACCTGCTCCAATTGTTGTTGCAGGCTTGTTGATATTACTTCCCCTTTTTCTTTCTATTCCCGTCTCCTGCTACTACTGTCATAACCTCATTCAGCCCTCTTTTATGTTTCCTATATGGTATTATATGTAGTATATATGTATAATAAGAATCAAATTAACATACTGAAAAAGATACAAATATAAAAAATGCCTAGAACAACCTAGGCGCCTAGGCGGGCTAGGCGCCCCTTAGGAAATGCTGACCACCTAGCCGTCTTGACAACCATGGCTTACACATCATATCATTAAGTAGTATGTCCCATTGTGCTCTCTGGGCAAGTAATTGTGATGTATTAGTATATTTGCACATGACTGTGTTTTTCTTTATATGTAAACATGTATGGATGGCTATGTATAAATATCTATATTTAGTTTTTAGGATAAATTGATGAAATCTAACAATTTTCATCATGAAATCACTATTTTGAGCTTAATATTTGTCAAAGATGTGTCGAAGTTTGGTGTAAAAATCCTCGAAGTTTTCTCGATGTTTCCACAAACTTCCACTTCCACACTTGTCGAAGTCAACTCGAAGTCAAAGTCCTGTTCTAAGATCATGTCTACACAAAAGTGTTACTAAGCTGAGTCTAATACATGAAGTCACGAACAAACTCAATGATATCAAAGATGTGAAATAGTGAAGTAGCAACAATAGTACAATTGTAAAATACTACATATTTGACGCTTAGAATGGTAAAATTAACGAAGTATTATAACAACTGCGATTTCTGAAAGAAGATAACAGAAAACCACTATTTATAAATGGATCACTGAGAAAACTAGGAGAATATTTCCAAGAAGTCACACATGGATCTGTTATGATCCTTGTTGAGATGGTAGTGAAACTGGTGGGAAAGCTTCTATGGGATGACACTTAAACCATATTTGGGGTATGTAGGTGGCCCATGCCCTTTATGTAGGAGCTTGTAGACCCAGACGATCGAGATGCCATAGTTGGAGCATGCTGGAGGTATTTTGGCAGTGAGGCAGAAACAGAGCAGAAGATAATAAATGTTCATTGATATAGGCTCAATTTTCCATGAGAAAGGACCTGCACTATCAACCACATGATGTGGTGCATGGTGTTCATGCGAGGGTAAACTGTCAATTGTAAGGAGGGAAAACTCTATTAGGTTTCTGATACGGGATAAGGCTATAAGAGGCAAGACACAAACAGAAGATGGCACAAATGGATCAGAGTTCCTCCCCGCCACGGGTATCAAGATGCTGGTGACTGGTAACAGAAAGTAAATTAAGACAACGACATAGATGAATGAAGCGAGTTCTAAAGCAAGAGTGAACATTGGGTTGTGTGGTTATTGATTGCTTACCACAATCCGCAGCATAGCTGTAGCCTTTAGGTGATAGAGAAGAGATGGCTGTTGCCAATGTTTTAGAAAGTGAGAATCAATCTATTACTATTAAGCCTTTGGGTTCTATATGATTGTATACAAAAATACACACATGGTGTAAATCTATGGTAGATTTAGCAGAAAGGGAATCAATCTATTACTATTAGCTTAAAATAGTAAAAAATAACATCAAATTCATCTTACCTTAAGCTCCAACACTTCCCCCCCTCTCACACAACAAACTCCACAAAATACCAGAAGAATGTCGCCAACTTCGACAGATGTCGAGGACATTGTGGAACTTTTGTATGGACTTGGGTCAACTTCGTCGACATATGGGGAATTGTCGAGAACTTCGACGAATTGTGGAATGAGGATGTTTACATGGATTCGACGTCGCCGGCCATCGACATCGACATTATCGGCTACATTTTCCCCCATGTCGATGACATTTAGTTCCATGCTGAGAAGTGATTGCTATCATATGGAGGAGAAAGACACTATATTGACACCCCTGAAGGAGAAATCCACAAGACTGAGGAGTTTTCCACTGGAGAGTTAACTAGGCTAAAGATCCTATTGGGTATAAACTGTATATACAATGTGTTATTATAGGTCATATTAGCATATATAATAAATTATCCTTAACACAAATAATTCTTAAACTGCTGGACCAATATAGAAATGACCTAGAATGTGTTTCACATGAAACACCCACATTACTGGACCTATATACATTCTAGGTTTCATTCCTAGAATATAATATGCTAGACTTTCCACATTACTATATCTTGTCCCCTCGTTTAATATGCTACACATTGCTGTTTGACCTATATAAGGTGTATACATTACTATATGACATGTTGGTTTTATCATAATAGACTTGTATAAGGACAATTCTAGGATAATAGTTTAAGCCAGTTTCCTTTCCAGTAGCTTTCACATGATATCCTTTAACTTATGATAATTATCCTTAACATAGAAAATTCTTAAACTGCTGAGTAGTTCCTTGTATATATTCACATTACATCTTTTAGCCCCTGCTACCCAATTTCATACATGAATGGATTCGTCAAAATTTTTGAGAAATTTCTCTAAATTTCCGTTTGTGGACCATCAGAATCAGCCTGAAGTAGACATTTTAAACTATAGGTGACATATGGGTAACACCGTTATAGTGACCAAAATTATGTGTTAAAAGGGTTTAAGAATGGGTGATAATGAGAGGGAGATCTCTCGTAGATATTTAGCATTCTCTTCCCTGAGTATTGCCTGCACAGAGTGCACTTTATAATATGGAGCAAGCAGTGGCAGACAGGGATAGGTACAGACAATAATTCTAAATCAAAAATATCTAGTTATCAACACGAATCAAGTGTCATTGGATCTTGACAGAAGGCCCCCTTAGGACCGTCAGACTAACATTTTGTTATTCCTGTTGGATTTTGGTCTTTGGTGATAGGTCATCATCATGGCCTCCATTCACGGGGCGATGATACATGGACAAGTAGGGTTGTAAGTATTGATAAGACCAATGCTAGCGTGGTGGGGCTATTGCCCATGATAGAGGATCAAGGGGTAGTACCTTGGGGAGTCTACAGACATACCAAGGAGGTATTACAATAAATGAGCAGCTTACAAGCAGGAATTAAGGAGGTTTATTACAATGCATGAAACGACTAGAGCATTGGTGAGGTATGGCCTTCTGTTTGATCTTCATGGCGTATGCTTTTGCCCTCAGTTTAGTGGCCCATGTTGTCTTGATGAACGGGGGATGACATGCGTTTATGATGAGCAATTGTACACGCAGGTGATTTTATAAAGCATATACCAGGTGAATTTGTAGAGCATACACCTAACTAGGGCCGAGGCAGGTAGAAACATAGTGACACAGGTACAAGTGGGATTATATATAAGCAGAAAGTTGTGACTTTTTTGCCTGAGGTTAGGACAAATAGATCTTCTCAACAAATGAAAATTATCACAGTAGATTGCCATATTCATCAGTTCTGTGCCTTGCTGATTTTATATAACATTCATTCTTTGAAGTGTATTTTCTAAACAAGCACCAAGATCTAGTAGTTAGAAAGATATGCTTATTATTGGTAGAATCCTCATTTTGTTGGATATCAATGTTATCCCCTTTGTATACATTGTATTGATCGAAGCTCATAAATTTTTATTTTTGAAAGCTAACTTGAAGGAAAATGGTCTAACAAGAGTAAGGCATAGTTCTAAGTTCTCCTTTGTAAATAACTTCATGGCAAGATATGATGAACCTCAAACAAACAGTACATAATTGGTTTTGTTTTGAGTATCAACAATGGAGATATTAGTTTATATGGATTTTATGTTGCTTGTTGGCTAGAAAACCTACCTAGATACATTTGAACATTATGTATTTTTGTAATGTCCTATACATGTTTGCAACTGTATTCATGTCCTGTCAGAAAAATTGTCTCTATTTCCTGGACTTCTTCTGAATTTCGGCTTTATGACTTCGAAATATTATCTCCAATTATTTTCTCTGCCACTTTGCAATATTGAGTATTACATAATTTGTGTTTTATCATCGTCACATAATGAAGTGGATCTCATTCCTTTACTGTTTTCTCTTCACGACAGTGGTGAGGAACGTGGATTTAAAGGAAAACCATTTCCAAGGGTTGCTAAAATGATCCTGTCTGCCACACTTACCCAAGATCCGAGCAAGCTTTCTCAAATTGATTTACACCATCCTTTACTCCTGGCTACTGGAATTAGGTGATACAAGCTACCTGAGAAGTTGGAATCGTACAAGATGGTATGATTGTGCAAAATGAATCTATTTCCATCTGCAAATTCATATTCCATTTGAAATTCGAAATTAAAAGCAGGATATTAGTGTTGAAAGTTTTAGTAATAACGCGACTACACATGTTATGGTTGTATATGTGGTTTCATCATCCATGATTACATTGATATTTTACTAGAAACTCATGTGGCTTTTTGATGATTAGATATGTGATACGAAATTGAAGCCCTTGTACTTGAATGCTCTACTGCAAGACTTGAAAGGAGAGAAGTGCATTGTTTTTACTTCATCTATAGATTCGACTCACAGGCTATGCACCTTATTGAATCTGCTTGGATCCACAATATTAAAAGTCAGTGAATATTCTCGGCTACAGTGCCAATCTGTAAGGAGGTAGTTATCAACACATTCCCATTGAGAGAATGAAGATATTTGTCTTCCATCTTTTTCATGGACTTTTCTAATAATGTAAAACCTCTTCTGTAGTAAAATGTTAAAGTCCTTTAGGGAAGGAGAAATAGATGTGCTTGTTTCATCAGATGCTATGACTCGTGGGATGGATGTTGAGGGAGTGAGGAATGTTATCAACTATGATATGCCTCCTTATATCAAGACTTATATCCATCGTGTCGGTCGAACAACTAGGGCTGGAAAAGCTGGACGTTGCTTTACCCTTCTGAGAAATCATGAAGTTTGTGAAAACCTTATTCTCTCTATATCTGACCAAAAGTTATGATCTGTTTTCATGAATGTATATCTCATCCTGTTTGTAGGTTAAACGCTTTAAAACAATGCTAGAAAAGGCTGGTGTAGGTTCATGCAGTGTTTATCCACTAGATACTAGTTCCTTTGAGGATCTGAAACCTATTTATTCCACTGGTAGATATTTGTCTACTTTATAATTCTTAGATCTGATTCAAAATGTTTGGACTCTTGTTAACTTCTTTTTTCTTCTTGAATTGGAATAGCCTTGAAGAAACTTGAAGAATTTGTGGAGTTAGAATCTTCCAAGAAAAAGACCAGCCTGAAGAGAAAAAGAGAAGGAAAGACAAAGCTATCCAAAATATTATCGGAAGATTAAATCCCATTTTGCCAGGTAAAACCTTTTAGCTAGACGACCTCATTTTGTATGTGGGAAGTATGTCCTATGTCAAATAATGCTCGTCTTCTTTGTGGATTTTCTGTACTAATGCCAGTCTTCTTGTTATTTCATTTCTCCTTGTTATATCTGTTTCTAGCATTTCATTTGCATATGGTTAGAGCTTTGAGTTCTTGTGGGAGTGCCAACTAGGTTACTGGGCAGATTAGAGGTCCACCTTGTTGGATGTCTGAAAAGTTCGAAACAAGGCATGTGCTAGCTGGACCAGACTGACCAGCCAGAACATATGAGTCGGTAAAATCATTATCTGATTGGTCTTGAAGGTATGAAAATTGGTCAGATCAGTTGAACCGAGTGAACTGTATAGGACTGAGTAGTCAGTCCAGTTCCGTCTCTCATAATTATATGTTATAATGCCAAACTGAGACATAAACCTGGGTTGTCATAAACTTTTGTGAGCGATTAACTGAATGGTTAATTCCGAATGGTTAATTTTTTTAGACAATTTGGTTGAATCGGTTAATTTGGTTAATTTATTTCGGTTAATTAGTTAAACGGTTAATTTGTCGGTTAAAAATATTTTGTGTTTGGTTAACCGAATTAATTGAAGAATCACTATTTATTCAAAGAGAAGTATCTTGCTCATATCTTTCTCGTTAGAAATACTTCTGAAAACTGACCAGCAGAAAATCATAATTTATTACACTTGGATCATATAGCATCTAAGCAACACTGAGACCAAGAATGTCCGATTGGTCCCTAAACACAGGAGGTAGAAGCCACACATATGATGGACTTTTTTTTTGGACAGCTACAGATCTAAAAAGGAAAGTAAAAACATGACTGCAATCCTAACCTACCCAACTACATTGCATATCAACACTGCAATGTTCAAAAGAAGGGCTCTACTCCCTCCCCCCTCCCAAATGTGCCTTCTCATGCAAACCATCAACCATTGAGGTGTTGACCAATGCTTAAATATTTTTCTTTTTATTTTTACTATCTGTATTTTATAAAATTTTCTTATGTTAGTTTGTATACTTTGTTGTCTTGCTGTAGTTTGTGTGATAGGAAGGTTCTAAGAAGGTTGGTTTCTCTCTATTTTACAGTGTGAGCCTGCAATCGGGAGGAGAAAAACCCAAGTCGATCATATTTGATCTGAGTACCAGCGTGACTAGAACTATGGTTCTTGCTGGAAAGGCTCATCAAGATGGTAAGCAAAAGTATATAATGTTTTTCAGCTTCGATGTCAATCTATTTTGGTTTCTTACTCACACTTCATTCTATTGCTTTCGTATTTCTGTCATTAATTTTCCTCAATTATTTTAGTGGATATGGGGTCGTATAAATCATTTATGTAAAATTGTTTCTTTGACGATCCATTTTCCATTTGTAACAGATTAATAAAAAAATATATGTGAGGTGTATCTCTTTGAAGTTGGATTGGACTATGCACTGAGTATTGTGGATGGAAAACTAGCTCATTCACGTGACAAGAGAGATTAGCTGGTTGCATAGAAACTAATATTTGGAGGCCTATCATTGATGAAGAATACTCAAGTACCCAACCTTATGAGGCCTGGCATTGATGGAAAACTAGCTCATTCACGTGACAAGAGAAGAATACTCAAGTACCCAACCGTAAGAGGCTTGGCATTGATGGAAAACTAGCTCATTCGCGTGACAAGAGAAGAATACTCAAGTACCTAACCGTAAGAGGCATGTCATTGATGAAGAGCACCACACCATTTGAAGGAATATGGAGACATTATAGATCTTAAGAGTTTCTAGCATGATATGTTGATTGTCATCAATCTCAAATTTTAGAACCATATGTATTTGTTATTTATATCAACGTTGAGCACACAATGTATGGATAATATTTTTCTTCATTAACAGAAATTGGTTTGAAGTGATTTAACATTTTTATGTGTCATTTTGGTGTTGAAACTTCTTATGATGTCATGTGACTCTTCTAAAAATATTGTTTGAGGTTATATATACACATTTTTAATTTAAAATTAATTAACATTCAACAAATCATTCAATAAATCAATAACCAAATCATTTACAGTAATCCCTCAAAAATATATCAATGAAGGTCTTTAGTCCCTCAAAAATGAGATCCAGATTGGCCATCACAATTGCATTGATGACGACCACATAGCCCCTCAAAAATAATATTAATGAAGGCATTAGCCCTTCAAAAATATATTCTCCAGGACCATCAAGTCCCTCAAAAATGTATTTATGAGAACTAAACATGCCCACAATAATGTATTTATGAAGGCTAAATAGTCCCTCAAAAATGTATTTATGAAGGCTAAATAGGCCCTCAATATAACATTCTTGAGGGTCAGTTGGTCCGTGACAATTCTATTCGTGAGGGCCACTGGTATTTGTCACGTGAGTTCTCTTCACGGACCATTTGTGAGGGCCAGACTCACAACCGTCCCTATTTGTGAGGGCCTGTATAGAGGGGTTTGTGATAGGACTCACTCGTGAATAATGGCCCAATTTTTACTAGTGAGAGGAACTACAGTTGTATGCTGACAAAGTCACTTTGCTCAAGCAAAGGCTTAAGAGAGCCCAGGATTGACAGAAGTCATACATTGATGCGAAGCGGACTGACTTGTAGTTCACTATGGGTTAGCATGTGTTTCATAAAATCCAACTCCTATGAGCTATAACTAAGAACATAAGAAAGTTGAGTCCCTGATATGTGTGATGCATGATTTTGAGGGGGTAAGGCCAAACAATATGGAAGTCATACATATTGTTTGGCCTTACCCCCTCAATATAGTGTGATGCATGATTTTTTCCATGTGTCCAATCTGAAGCACTATGTGAAGGAACTGAGCCATGTGCTGAGCATTGAACCTATTGAACTCTAAGGGAGGCATACACTGCATCACCTATGAGAAACTGGATACCAAGGTGAAAGATCTCAAGAATAGAAAGATAGAGATGGTAAAGGTTCTCTGGAAGCACCATGGAGAGGATGAAACCACATGGGACTAGAAGGACATGGAAAAGTACTACCCTATTTTGTTTGTTTGATTGGTTGAATTTTGGGTCCCAAATTTCTATAAGGGGGAGAGGATGTAATAACCTCGATTTTTGTTGTATGGTTTGAAATGCAATTTTTCCAATAAAATGTGTATGTATGGAAATTGTATGATTTATGTCCAATGAATGGGTTTCTTTTGCAATATTTCCCTTGAATGGGTTTTTTCATGGATCCTACTATTTTATGGAGTCTAATGTGATAAAAGGAAGAAAAGATAAAATAAATATGATAATAAATAAAAGGAAAAAAATAAATAAAGATAATGGTGAGAATTATGTATAATTCTCTAGAAAATGGTATGAATGACCTTCATGGACTAGGTTTCAAATCCACTTGGTGTATAATGGTAAAAGGAATCCGAATAAAGGAAATAAAAGAGAAAATATATGTTTTAATGAATAACACATGCCTTAAGAGTGAATGACTTGCATATGAAGAAAAGTCCTTTATAGTTTTGAATTTTGATTCCAAACTTGGCACACAAGTAGATTAGGTTATCAAAGTGGTTCCCTTAAATTTTGGGATTAAAAAGATGTGTGGTTTAGGAGTTATGAATTATTGAAAGTTTCCTAAAGTGAGAGACAAATTCATAAATGTCATGATATATAATCAAATTAGAATTTGATTTATTCACTTAATAAGATGTGAGCGAGACAAGGACCATCGAATATGAGGTCTGACGGCTCTAAGTTGTACCTCACCTCCAGTCGCATTAGGTGATAAGGAACAAGAAAGAGGTAGAGTCCCGATCAGATTTCTCTGTGCTCAAAGGATGAGTAAGAATGGGAACAGTCCCATTGACTTTGAGAGATCAAGGCGAGCAAATCCATCACAAGGTCCACTGGAATTGGGAGACTACATGTGATTTTCCCAAATTGGCACCTCCACACACTAACCCTTAGGTATAAATAGGGGAGTAGAAACCCTCTATGAACCCACAAACTTGCTCACAAGCATCTACAAGACCACACAAACTCAGTGATGTGTTTAATTGCAACTGACATCTTGATCTTCATCATTGTTTATGCCACCAACCTCACCGGATAACTCCTCTATCATCTCGACGACTCTGAGCACTCCATGAGCAATCAGAGGCATCTGCAAGTTTTTTGGAGGCCGGTGAAGGTGACCAAATCTTCACTTCATGAGAAGGAGGATGAGAACATGAAGTCAACCCCTTTGTTGACTGGGTGTCTCACGGTGCAGGAAGACAAGAGGTTGAAGAAGGCAACTTGATGAGTTACCAATCTGCCCTCGACATCTTTTCATGCAGGTAAGACCATTTTGCTCTTTTCCCGTTGTTTTGACGCTGTCCCATGGTCCCAACCACATGAGTAGGGAAGCCATGTTGGCTCAAGACAATTGTTTTGGCTCTGCCGTGTGGGCAGAGTGGGTCCGGGCATCTGTGGCCCAGGTGGCGGCCTATGATTGAATAGAAAAGGGATTTTCTTGTTAAAAATTGCAATTAATTATGGGATCATCCAATGGGGACATGTTATATATGGTTTTTAATCAGAAAAATCTATAGAATCTAGTAAAAATATAATTGAGGCCTAAATCTACTTGTATTTTGAAAGGTATGTAAAGATGCTAGTTTTAGTTGATTTAAAACCCTAAGTTTTTATGATAAATAGATCTAATGATGTTCTCCGAGTATTTTGAGTTAAATATTAACATGTTGACATAAAAAGGAGGGATTAGATCTAGATGAATAATTTGTGTGCATAATTTGCTTAATTAGGGTTCCATGAATATAAAAGTGAATTAATGGGCTTAGAAACTCTAATTTTAATAATTGTGAGTTTTAATGGTTTTAGTTATGAAAATCCATTAGTAAGATAGAGATATGATTTTCTTAAACTAAATTGAGAATAAAGAGCCTGAATGTGGATAATTTGAGTAATTTGGGTTTCTATGATTAGAAAAGTATTTTTAGGGTTTGTTGACCTAAAAGGGTAAAAGTTGGAAAATAGAATCAAGAAGCCCTAATGAAACCCTAATAAGTCTTAGAAACCATAGAATGGAATTACAAGTCAATAAGAGTTGTTTGGAGGTTATTGTAACAATTAGGTATTATATATGCTTTTTAGGGTCAAGATTGGCTTGATTGGTTACTTGATTTGATTGATTGGACTTCTTGGTTGGATTAGCTATCTTACTTGTTTTTTAGACTTGCAAATTATATATGTGGTTATGGATAACCGCTCTAGTTTCACGGTGATTTTTGAGGTTTTACCAGTTGCTTGAAATCAACTATTTGGGTGAACTTTAATTCTTACAACTATAAAGTGATTATGGCTATCACAATAATTATATGCATGTCTACCTCAGATCCTAGTCCTCCTATGTAGCTTTGAGTGTTTGTGTGAAATTGATGATCTAGGTATTAATCTACCTTGGGGTAGGTTCAAAAGATTATCATGAGGTTATGTTTGGTCTACATTTGGGTAGGATCACACAACTATACATCTCTATGTCTTGGTCTACCTTTAGTGTAGAATCAAATGGGGCTATTTGGGATCTACCACATGAGAAAGGTAGTATCCATGTCCACTATAGGGATAGCACAAAGGCTTGGATATGTCAGGATTTGGTAGTTATGTTTAAAATGTAAAGTTTGATCTGTTAAGAAATAATTTGGTTGCAATATGTTGTTACAAATAAATGCAAGCTTTTGGTTCCCCCACATACCAGTATAATTCATTATACTGACCAATGTTTTGTTTGTTGGTGTTTTAGGGTTACATGCAGTTATATGCTCACAAGAAAGTGGATAATCATTTAAAGTGACATTGAAAGAATAAAGTTCAATAAAGATTGGAGGATTGTAGATAGATAGATTACTATCTGGGGTTAAGTTCTCAATTCCTATGTTTTGAAAGGTATGTGAAAAGAAAAAATTTATCTTGTTTAAGCTTTGTTGTGGCAGAATTTATTAATTATTTTTTATTATTTGCAAAACCATGTGATCCTATTTTGGGATAACAACTCTAGCTTCTTGGCCTTCCTTAATTGGGGGTTGCCGAGGGATGGGGTTGTTACAGTGAGACTAAGAAACATATGGCCATACTCATGTAAGTCAATATGTGATGTGTGAGCTTACATGCATCTCATACTGTCTGCTCTAGTTCAATGAACATGGATTGAATGTTAAGATGATAAATATTACAAGCCTCATGTTCAAACTGGATATCAGTGATAAAGGAACTATACGATCATAGTAACACTGATAACAGATTGTAGGTTGAAGTTCTTCTCCAACTTCCCAATTATTTGGATAGCAATGATGTTTCTCTAGATATTGCCCATTGCTTGTGAGGTCATAATATAGTTATGGAAATTCACTACCAACGTAGTATGGGACATATAAGGTCACACGTAGAGAATGCACTTGGAATAGGAGTTTACTCATGGATAACATTTAATTTGGTTACTAAAAGTACTAGGTAATCAACTTAAGAAAAATTGGTTACGAGTCGACCGACTAGGATGTCCATTCAAATGACTATTGTGTGATTCAATCGACTAGAATGTCTATTTGACTGACTAAATACCTTTTGACATTGGTCGAACACACATGCTAATTGACTAGTTGAGTGTCCAATCGACCGATTGGACATTGATCCTAGCATATGGTCAAAATACTTTATCAAGCGATTGGAGTGTCCTAATCAACCAACTAGATGCAAAACTGCCAGTTTGACTAGGTCAAATGATCAATGACATGTGTAATGATGTGCATTGATCATGTCATTAAAATTCAAAGTTAATGTGCCACTGGCCACAAGCCAATCAACTAACTGGATAGTCTGGTTGACTGACTGGTTGTACGCAGTAGTCGTCAAACCATGAGATCTATATTTTGTATCCCCTGGTTTTTAAAAATGCTAGCCCATCCAATCCTATATAAGGAGGGGTGGAAAAGCCTCTAAACATATCATTCTCAAGTTGTGGTAATGTGAGAGCATGAGAAATCTTACCCAAGAAAGGGAGAGATAGCAAGGGGAAAGGAAGTCGATGCTAGCATTTTGACAACAAAAGGACAACTCCTTTCATGTCAGCTTGGTAATTGTGAGCTGGAGTTTTTGGTGGACCATGTGAACTATGTAGAGGTGTGGAGGTTAATGTTGCCACACTAGAAGAATGTCGTTAACCACTATCTATGGTCGTTACACCAGAAGGACGTTGTCAGCTACCGTTCATGTGATACTTGTGAAAGAAGAATAACTCTACAAGGATCATCACTAGACTTGCTCTAGGACCAGGTATATGCCTTGCATCTTCCTTCCTGTTTTATAGTGGTTGACGCAATCCAATAGTTAGAGGAAATATGGCAAGAAAATTTTTATTTCCACTGCCATCTCTGCCAACATACTTCCCTGCATTGGTATCAAAGACACGTTAACTAACTATGTATTAGGATTTAGTTGATATGATTGGTTTTGGTTTTATCATTTATTTTGTTGCATATTATGTGAATATTTAAATGAGTAATGTTAATATCTGGTTAAATACCACATACATTAGGGAATGTCTTGTAGATCCAATATAAATATATGATATGATATATATTCAATCCATAAGTGTCACCTTAAAATTATTTTGATGTTGGATGTATGTGTGGTTATGGCCAAAACCCCTTGGATACTTGTGCATGGTTGAATGGTTTAATTCCTACCTTTTAAATTTAGTTTGCATGTCAAGCCTTCCTCTTATTTATCCATATGTAAAGTAATATTTTACTCCCTATACTCCCCTACTCAAGATATTCTCTTTCCATAATGTAATACATAGATAGGATTCATTTTTGGCAAGAAGGCATTCTGACCAACAATTTGATCAACTGATCGATCTAAGGAGCCAATGAATCAATTAGAGGCCTAACCAATCACTGGAGGGGTCTAGCCATGAAATTGAACAAAGAGTTATCCCACCAACCAATGGAGAACCAACCAAATTACAGGAGACCAATTGATCGACTAGAGGTTCCAGTCGATCAACCGACATGTTCCTAACATGTATGACCTTAGGCAGATAGAAGTTCTTTGTGGCTCCAAAGAATTGCATTAGTGTGCCCATAGCCTTACTCATATAATTGTGATTGCATGTTTCATTTGTGGATATACTATGTATATATTACATATTATAAGTATGTACATTTGGATATGTATGTGTATTTATAAATAAAATCCTTTAAAAATATTAAGTCTTAGATGGTTTCCATAAGAAACACACATAAACGTTTTGATTGACTAAGTGTGGGCTTGCCAAGCATGATGCAATGTTTATCTCATGGAAGTGTGATGGTAGTTATGTGGGCTTGCCAAGCAGGGTGCATTTCTATCTTGTTGGCTTTTGGTTAGGCTTAACTATGTGACCTTAATGATAAGTGCCTAGAGGCATGCAAATGGATTATAACAAGGAGTTTTACATACCATCCATCTAAGAATTGCATTGGATGAAATTGGAAAATGTTTCCTACCTTAATAATTAGTTGTGGAGATCGATGTTGGTTGGCTAATAACTCAATCTAATGTGGATTTGGCCCACTAAAAAAATTTACGTTGCGATGTTTGTGAATCAATAAATAGGGTTATTGATTTGAACAAAATAGTGGGAGCGATAATTAATTATTGCGTAATTAATATCGTCAATAATTTCAAATTAAATCAAAATTGTTTTGACAAAATGTAAATTTTCTATTATAGAAACAAATGGAAACCACAAACACCTTTTCTTTGTAATCAATCCTTATAAAGGACAAGTTGATGGGAATGACTTCCACAATTGGTTCAAGACGTTGAGAAATGTTCTCACTCAAGAGTGCAAGTTCTATGTCCTAGAGACACCAGAGCCAGATTGACCTGCTTCCGCCATGCCTAAGGCTGAAAGGGATGCTTACAAGAAGCTTTCCAAATAAGTGGTAGATGTCAAATGCCTAATGATATGTCAATGAACTACAGTTGCAGAGACAACATGAAAACATGGAAGTCATCAAGATGGTAACATGTCTCAAGAACATGTTTTAGGATCAGGCAAGATAGGAGAGGCATGACATCTCAAAGGCATTATTTAAGTGTAATATGGTAGAGAGAGATCCGGTGAGGCCACATGTACTCTAGAGAGATTGGCATTTCCCTTAGGCATAGAGTTGTCCATGTATGTGATTCTACTATTGTTTCCTGAATCATATAATCAAATTTTTATGAACTACAACATGAACAATTTTGATAAACCATTGTCTGAGTTGCTTGGCATGTTGAGAACTGCCAAAGCACAATAGAAGGACAATCATAAATTTGTGATGATGATCAGTAAAGGAAAGGGAAATTCTAAGGGCAAAGACAAGGCCAAGAAGAGTTCTACAGCCAGTGAGGTTGGCACCACTATGCAAGTGAGTGAGTCAAGATGACTTTCACACTAACCCCAAAAACCAAAGTCTTATACACTTAAGGAAAAGGGATGAGTGAATAAGGAAGGGAAGTGCCACCACTATCACCATCCTGGACATTGGAAGAGGAACCGACCTCTTTATGTAGATGAACTCAGGAAGAAGAAGTAGGAGATAGAGATCTCCAATTTGGGTATATGTGTTATTGAGATAAATATGTTTACTTCATCATTTTTGGTATTTGATACTAGATGAGGATCTCACACATACTATGACGTGCAAGATCCTACAAGAAGCAAGACAATGTAGAATATGTAGAGTAAGAGTTTCTGTCACTGCAGTTGGAACCTGTCGTTTATCTCAGCCCACTGGGCTTGTAGTAGAACTAGTAAATTTCTATTTTATATATACCACTAAATAGAATCTATGTATCTTGTTTGGATTAGAGTGGATTTGAATTTCATACAATGAAAGGCTGATATTTTATTTCAAAGATAACATCTTTTATGGCAGTAGCCCAATGTCTCATAGTCTATACTTTTTAGTTCTAAAGACAAGTACAAATAATGTAAATATTGAAAGACTCGATGATTCAAACAAAACATACATTTCTCTTTATAGTCTAAGGCACATAAATGAGAAACACATCTATAGATTTCATGCAGATGGTTATCTAGACTCTTTTGGTTTAAAAAAAATAGGGACATGTGAGTCTTGTTTATTGGGAAAAAGACAAAAGCACCTTTCACTGGAAATAGTGGGAGAGTGAGTGATCTATTGGGAGTCATACATACTGATGTGTGTGGACCTTTTACAACAAATGCTAAAGTTGGTTACTAGTATTAAAATCACTTTGATATGATCAATATGAAGAATACTTAGAGTTTGAGGACCGTCTGTGAGATTGTGATATTGTATCACAACAGACTCCATCTCAAACTTTATGATGTATTCAAAGAATGAATTGCACCCTATATGACATGGTACAATCACCAATAAATCTAGATAATCTTATGACTTTCTTTTATGGTTATGCTTTACATATCGTCACATTTACTCTAGATTGTGTACCATCTAAATTGGTTCATAGGACACCATATGAGATTTGGCATGGGAATTGTCTCGATATGTCTTTTATGGAGATTTGGTGATATAAAGCTTATGTGAGAAACAGTTTCTTGAAAATCTTGATTCCAAATTAGATAAATGTTATTTTTTTGATATGACTTTTATATACTTCATCACACAACAAAATCTTTATTTCCAAGAGGATTGTATTCCTATAAAATAAATTGATTCCAAAGGAAATAGTGTGAGAAAAGTATAACTCAAAAAGGTTCGAGGCAAACAAGAAAACATTCAACCCATAGAGGTACAATAGGAACAAGGAGAATCACAAACTATTGTGGAATCTCAAGTTCCTCATTTAAAACATGAAGCTCGTAGATCTAGTAGGACACGCCTTGAGCCTGAAAGATTTAGATATCTTATGACTCAAGAAGGTGATGAGTTGGTCATAGAATGATAAGCCAACGGCCTACATAGAAGATATAGAGGGTCTAGGATCTAATAAATGGCTTAAAAACATGAGATCTATGTACAGTTCTGATGGAAGGAATCCATGCAACTTCTTAGAGGAGCATCTTGTAAACAATATTTAAACTAATGGAAATTATTTACTACTATTTGTTATTTGCTAAATCTGGATCCTTGGGAATTTTAGGTAATGTCTCAACTTTTGTTTCTTTCCATGGGGGATGCTGGAAAGTGAGGTCGTTATGACTAATTTTACTAGTGAATTGATTTCTAGTAGGTTGGTGACAAGGTTGCAAGTTTGTGTCGATTACATCCATTTGAATGCCTCCACATTGAAGGACCATTCCCCCCTAACCTTTATTAATCAGATTCTTGAAAGGCTCGTTGGTCGCTCACAATTTTGATTTTCGGATGGTTAATTAGGGTGTAAATATATTTCCATAGAACCACATGATCAGGAGAACTCAACCTTTATTTGCCCCTATGGCACTTTTTGTTTATCGTGTCATGCCGTTATCCAATTAAGGGAGACCAAAAGGTCGGTGCCGTTATCCAATTAACAGGATCAAAGGTTCGACAAATAATCAATAACAATTATGAAATTCTACTAACTAACTGGAATTTGTTATAAAATTAAAACTTTACTTACCTTTGAAAACCTTTGAAATCTATCTATCCTGGTCTTGAATTATTCTATCTAATCCTCCTTGCACTTTATTCCTTTTTCCGCAATGTGTCACTTTACTGTTTGTTCCTTCAATTGTTGTTCCTAAAACGACGACAAACAAAATGTCGGTCAGTATATCGAATATACTGGTATGTGGGAACAATTAAAATCTTGCAAATATGGCTAACAATTTAATAATCACAATCAAATTAATTAACAAGCCAATTTACACTTTTCAGTATGGCATTCTCCACTTCCTTTTCCCTAACCCTGGCTTGCCCACCTTAGGGTTCCCTTTGCCAATGATTTAAGGCCACCTTCTCAATCCCGAGCTTGGTGCCTGGGGGTCACCACTCATGGTGCCCACTAGTCATGCAATATCATAGGCCACCTTCTTGGTGCCTGGGGTCATCACTCAAGGTGTCCATTGGTCTACCCATCTGGGCCTGACCTTTGGCATCATCCATCAGGGTGGCATGTGGGTGCGAGAAAACATACTTCTATTTTTAATGTGATAATCATAGTGACTTTATGATTTGCAAGTATGAACATCCAACAGATAATTTGCATTCAATGTGATTAACCATCCGAAAAATCATCGAGAAACTAAGGCGGTTATTCATAATTAACCACATACCTGATCCAGAGCAACTTGATTGTCCAAGCAATAAGGATAAAGAATCAATCAACAAGAAATCAACAATATCCTGAAATTAATGCATACGTTCCAAGTGTTACAGTTTATCCAGAACATTCTAAAGCTAGACTTGGATTCCACCTTAGGTTTTCTAGACCATATTAGGGTTTTATTAGGGTTTTTGCCTCCATAATGCTTTTATCATATTAAATGCTCTCTTAATTCATAAACCCTAACTTCAACATCATAAGCCCAATTAAAGTCGATTAGTTCTCTTTTATACCAAAACTGCCTTCTTTATCCTTTTAAGTTAATTCAAGGTCGTTAGACTCAACTATCACCTTTAGTTTCTTTCAGATTAACAACTCATAATTCATGATGGTCTAAACCCATATGAACTCTATTTATTATTAATTCTATCTTAATTCAATCATAAACCCTAATTTCAATATTAAGGTTATTTATCCACAAATTAGGGATTTTAATGCTCGAAATAGGTTAGATTCAGAATATTCCAACTTTAATCATGAAATTAGTCAATTAAAGCCATTAAGAGTCAAACTTACCAACATTAGGGTTTCAAGGCCCAATAAAGTATTATTCATGCACATTAAACTCGAAATTAAACTAATTACATGCAAAATCACCCTTTTTGTTCCTAATCTTCCCTTTCATCATTAACAGGTTAATACTAACTCTAATCATCCATTAAACCCTTATAAATATTTTATCCATCTCAAAATAGGGTTCTTTAAACATTAACACATTAAAGTTGATATCTTCCATTACTTTTCGAATTGCAGGAGGAATTAGCTTTTAAAAATATTTTTATTGAATTCCTTCGTTTTTCTAAGCAACTTTCATGTATAATGCACATTAATCCGAGCAACGATTATTGAGATACGAATTTTGTAAAATTACCTATTTTGGACCAATCATAGAGCGCCACGTCACCCTGGACCACGCAAAGCGGCTTGCTGGAGAATATAACCAATTGACTCTTATACCCCCGGGCCGCGGATTGCTGCTTCAAGCTCAGAAGGGGTATACTTGTCCAAATGACCCGCACGTCTTCTTCCTCCCTGCGACGGTGCATCCAGTTTCCCTAGACGCAGGTGGCGGGGCTTCTTCTCTCCCTCATGGGTCCCAGCGACCACCTACGGTGGTGCCTACACCTCCGGCACTCCATAGCGCTCCCAAGGATACAAGTTTGACGTAGCCAGACCTGCTAGCCCGCACTGGCCAAGCCTTCTTCTGTGGCTGACCCTGCAGCTGTCCAGGGGTTGTTGCGCGATCTCTAAGACGCGGCCACGATGGCCATGCTATTCCCTAGCTCTGTGGTGCATCCAGCTATCAGTGGAACCCTACGTTGGCCCCTAGTTTCTCCCTTCGTTCTAAGGATAACTCCTCTTCTAGTGGCTAGGGTTTTGCCCAAGATGAAGAAGAAGAAGAAGAAGGAAGAAAGGATACATGTAACTCCCCAAATCTCACCCCTGAGCTCTACCCCTTTTATAGGGGAGGGTTTTCGCACCCTGCATCCACCAAGATGCAAGATCTTGTCCAAATAGGAATCCACTTCCTTCTTTAGCAAGCTTTCTCTCTCTTCTTTTTCCTTTGAATAACCCCTATTATATGGATATTATAAATTCGAAATTCCTCTTTCATCTTCTATATACTTGCCCTTTTTAATACATAGGAATGAAATCCTATTTCCTTTTAATAGCAATTACTTTATTTTTAGCAAAACCACATAATCCATTAATAATGTATTACGTTATTCTCTTATTTTCTTTAATAGGTATTTTCTCTTTCCTCTTTATTCATTGGGACTCCTTGGATCCCAAGAAACTATAATAATTCGAAATCCTTTTTATTGGATACTTATTATCCTTCTAGATGCATTATTTCACATTATCTTGTTTATTTCTTCATTAAAATATATCTTTTTGAAGTTTTCTCTTTGTTTCTCTTTTATTTTCCTTATTGGTATTCGTTTCAATATTAGGAATCCTTGGGATACAAAATTCCACCAAGGATTACTCCATTATACCTATTTTCAATTATTTTCCACATTTCATCAATATTTTCAATTTCTTTCTTAATAAAGAAATACTTAATTGATCTTTTCTTTTCTTATTTCTCTCTTTATGCAACTTTGGACTCCTTGGAACCCAAGGAACCCAAGAGGCACGAAATTCATTCTTGGATTACATTCCTTTGCCTTCTATAGGTTTCTACCTCATCTCTCTTTTCTCAACAACTCAATTATTCATTAATTGATTGAATTTCCTTGTCATTGGGCCCAATAGCCAATAAAGCCCACAAATCAAACAACAAGGCTATTTTAAACGAAATCCATTTATTCACAACAAATTATATCATTATTTGTACAAATATATTTAATATGAGAAATTACATTTCTCACCAAAGGAACCCAAAATTTGGGGTTGTAACATCCTTCCCCTCTTATGAGAATTTTGCCCTCAAAATTCCATCAAGCAAGCAAACAAACAGGATAAGTCTTCTTATGTCTATCAGGGCTCCCATGTGGCTTCACCCTTTCCATGGTGTTTCCCAAGAACCTTCATTATCTCATTTTCTTCCATCTGAGTTCTTTCTTACCTTGGTATACCGTACCCTCATAGGTGACTCAGGACTTTTCAGCCTTTCAAAAGATGAATAGATTCAGGGCACAACACCTGGCTTGGGTACCTCACATAGTGCTCTAGATCGGACTCATGCAACACATCATTTTATCCTGAGGGGTAAGGTTAACACAACCATCTCCACTAATCCATCTCAAATGGACCCATATATCGGGGACTCAGCTTTCTCAGCTGTTGCTTAGAGGGTTCGGATTTTCACATCACATATTCTCCCATAGTGAACTGCATATCAGTCTGCTTTGCATCAGCTCGTGACTCATGTCACCACCGGGCTCTCTCTCAGCCATTGCACGATGAAAGTGACTTCATCTGCACACACTTGTGGTTCTTTTCTGACCTTCAAGAGGCCTCCTTCACCAACATCATCATAATGAAGTGGTGACCGACACAACCTCCTTCTTGCATCCCGATAAAGGCTATGGTGGTTAACATCACATCTTATGAACTGTCTCTTTGTATCACCATGAACAAGCACACTTGCTCTCATCAGACCCTCTAGTCTGGATCAAACTAATCATTAGTATGGGGGTGATAAACTGTACAAACACTGAGCTCTTCATGTATCTACTTCCACCTCATGGAAGTGAACTTTTAGGTCACATCAAGAATTATTAAACTTGCATCATGGTGTAGTTGCACCATCTTTCTCTATGAAGTAGTTCAACCGAATATGTCCTGTGACACTACTCTTTCTTTCTCATGTCATCTAGGTAAGGCGATCTACCATAACCCATATTGTATCTTGACCTTCTTGGTCTAGGAGAGACTCACAACATCCATAGTGATGAACTCCCATTCCGTCTTGGGAACTCTTTATACTTTATATTTATGCACTGGGTTAATGGTGTTCGTCCTTCACCTCTTGGCTTGCATGGCCACATGCTACATGCAACTTTGTTTTAAGCATCCAAAATTCTACCATCACTTACTATCTTTGTAGTATCAAGGTATATCATGACCTCCTGTATTGTTATGATTCCTCAAACTTGATACCTCGGAAACCCTAAACCATTCTCAAAGGGTTTTATTACCTTCCTATCCAAAGAAGTGTATCTGAGGTTCTATCACCATCCTTTTACTACATCAAGGACTAAACTGGCTACCCAAACAACCATTACTTTTTCAACATATCTTATTACATCCGAGTGTTAGCCAAAACACATCTTCTTCTCAAACTTAGGGTTAGCCAAACAACCTCAACATCTTCTAGCCTCTAATTAGAAAGCTATATCTCAACCAGAGCATTCATTACCACTTCACCTCCTTAGGTGTCAGGTAATGTTGAGGACATACACCTCCACATATTCCACTTATCATCTCATCTCAAACTCTAAGTTTGTCTTCATCAAGAAACTCAGAGCTCATCCTCATGGTGATCAAACTCAACCTTGTATGACTCATATCTCATGATGAAAACATCCTCATAAGGTGACTACTTCATTCCTCTTAGTGTTTATAAACCATCCATGTATCATTCACTTCACCAGGGTATGTTATCATCTCTATCATCATACCTTGTAGCTACGTTCCAACTTACATCATCTTTATCCTTGGTGTAAGGCATGCGTACTGTCCTATCTCTCACTCCCATAACCAGAAGAAATAAGCATTTGGCGGCCGTCCAAATATAGAGTTCTTCCCATTCCAGGAGTATAGATGGTACATCCCACCTTGCCAGTACACGTTCAAATCTAAGTTGAAATGTGCAACTCAAACATCATGACATCAAAAATTACTTCCATGGAAAAACTGATCTGAAACCTACTTGGGTCACCACACAATCCTTGGTAATCTCCTCTAGGTCTATAGGGTGCCGACACTTTTGGGGTCATCCCTCTTCCCTTATGCATCCAGAGAGTGCCCTACTCATCTGCCCTTTGGGTCCCATGAGTTCATGAAGGTGATCAATCTCCTAACTCATGGCCCTCAGACAATGATAGCTGTTACCTCCCGACCCTATGGTCATGTGCAACTAGGGAATTAGGAAACTCCGTCTTTCATCGGTCTTATCCCTACCTGACCCTTGGATAGACTTAGGATTTTATCATAGTACATGTTCAACTCAGAACCCTACCTAATCCTTCATCATCTCTCTCTGCATTCTTGGGCTGCCTTTTATCCTTTCATAAGGGTCATGGCGACCTTTCTACCTTGGTCGAGCCCCATACCGGTTACCTCCATGGTAACACATCCACATGCACATAGAGATGGTTATCTATGGGTCTATAGGTTCATTCTCATGGCATGTACTCTTCACTTAGCTTCTCAAGATCCTACAAAACCTCCTTAGGTTACCTCAAAACCAACCAAACTGGTAAACTCCCTACCAAAGGGTCGCTCTCCCAGTATGGGAGGAAACTACACCTTTATAACAAAGGTCACAAGCATTCTTAGGGTTTACATCCATATGAGCATGCTTAAACCAACAACTACTAAGGCACAAGCGTACCTACAAAACCATGCTAGGTCGCACTTGTTCTCATCCTCAACATTACATCAACTTAGTTGTGAGGGGTTCATCAAACATACCCTTAACGTAAGGGATTCCCTTTACCTCTACACATGAGGAGTACCATGCTCGAAACTATAGAGACTCAAATCTCTTCATGAGCATCAGATACACTGCTTCCCCTCTTAGGCCTAGGAACCCTAGGTTCTCCTTTGGGTATCCAACTACATGCTCAACCTCTTAACCACGAATCAAGCATGTCCAAGGTATGTCATGTACCTCCATGATCTTTCTACTCGAGCAACGCTTCGGAGCTGAGTCCTCTTCCAGGGCAACCAACTAGGTATAAAGCCTCACCACTGGTTACTTAAACCTCCTCAGGGTCTAACGCACTCTTTATCTCATCCAGCAGGTAACCACTTACACCATGGGTACTAGAAGCATCGTCCTCTCTCTAAGGTTTGGTTCCTCTAAAGGCAACCAAGATATCATCAGCCTCCAGGAATCAAGAATAAGGCAACCACTATCATCCACCTAGGTCGCATCATCCTTAACTCCCCACTATTCCTCAAGTTTCGGGGTTTTAGACTTCCAACCTCCTTGTTGGGGTCCTGCTTCCTCTCTCTAGAGCTAAAACCACCTCCAACCATACCTACTAGAGGTCCCTTCTCCGTGAAGGCTCATATTCTCAAGCAAACCCCTATGTGGTTGAAGCCTATGCTCAACTCATGTTGGGCTCAAGATTATTCATATCTCTTTATGCTTATCTCATAAGCCATCCATCATGCCCTTCTGGCAAGGCTTTCAACCTACTATCGTCTACTGACGTACTCTGGGTGCAAGCTATACCCTACCTGCATAAGCCCATAGGGTTCTATAGGTTCTTCTTTAACTTCATCCATGAAGGAGCTACCCTTTGCTCTAACATGCACGACCCTTCCCTAGGTTACCGAAGGTGCTAGGTCACCCAACCTCACATGGCTCGTATGACAATCCAAACATCTGGTCAGCCATGACATCTAACTCATCATGTCATCTCTCTCTCTCTCTCTCTAATCTTCACTTAGGGTTAGGGTTAACATCATCCTCAAAGGATGTGCTAGGTCTCTACTTTTAATGGAGGTCTCTACCTCTAAGACTAATTCTCTCTATTCATCCTCCAGACAAGGAGGTCTATCCTCAGGTCTCTCCTGAGGGCAAAGACAACTCGTGTCATACGACCTAAGCATGTATCTATTCTTTAGTTTGCGCTTAGTCTATTAAGCTTATGTCCATGACATCTTATTTACATGCTTTTTATTAATTTGGTGGAGGATTCCTTAGACCTTATTAACTTTTCCCATACCTCAAGAGGGTGAGGAGAAGAGAGAAAACCCTAATCCTTAAGGTCCTTAATAGAATTTGAGTTGAGAAGGGATGAACAAGATGAGAGAGTCCTAAAGGTATCTTATTTCGAGTCATACCCTAAGACATCGGCCAGGCAGTCACACAATCTAGGAGTCCTCGTATTCCGACTAGCGGTGCAGAGGAAAAAATATTTCCAGCCCCCGGACGTGATCCTTTTCTAGACACCTCAGTCTTTCAGACAATCCTCTAATAACTCCCTTGGTTTCTACAGAATTTGTAAAATTTAATAATTATTAGAGATTAATTGAGGAACCTATGCTCTGATACCAATTGTAACAACCCCACCTCCCGGTAACCCCTAATTAAGGGAGACCAAAAGGTCGGTGCCGTTATCCAATTAACAGGATCAAAGGTTCGACAAATAATCAATAACAATTATGAAATTCTACTAACTAACTGGAATTTGTTATACAATTAAAACTTTACTTACCTTTGAAAACCTTGGAAATCTATCTATCCTGGTCTTGAATTATTCTATCTAATCCTCCTTGAACTTTATTTCGTTTTTCCGCAATGTGTCACTTTATTGTTTGTTCCTTCAATTGTTGTTCCTAAAACGCCGACAAACAAAACGTCGGTCAGTATATCAAAATATACCGGTATGTGGGAACAATCAAAATCTTACAAATATGGCTAACAATTTAATAATCACAATCAAATTAATTAACAAGCCAATTAACATTTTTCAGTATGGCATTCTCCACCGCTTTTTCCCTAACCCTGGCTTACCCACCTTAGGGTGCCCTTTGCCAATGATTTAAGGCCACCTTCTCAATCCCGAGCTTGGTGCCTGGGGGTCACCACTCATAGTGCCCACTAGTCATGCAATATCATAGGCCACCTTCTTGGTGCCTGGGGTCACCACTCAAGGTGTCCATTGGTCTACCCATCTGGGCCTGACCTTTGGCATCATCCATCAGGGTGGCATGTGGGTGTGAGAATACATACTTCTATTTTTAATGTGATAATAATAGTGACTTTATGATTTGCAAGTATGAACATCCAACAGATAATTTGCATTCAATGCGATTAACCATCTGAAAAATCATCGGGAAACTAAGGCGGTTATTCATAATTAACCACATACCTGATCCAGAGCAACTTGATTGTCCAAGCAATAAGGATAAAGAATCAATCAACAAGCAATCAACAATATCCTGAAATTAATGCATACGTTCCAAGTGTTACAGTTTATCCAGAACATTCTAAAGCTAGACTTGGATTCCACCTTAGGTTTTCTAGACCATATTAGGGTTTTATTAGGGTTTTTGCCTCCATAATTATTTTATCATATTAAATGCTCTCTTAATTCATAAACCCTAACTTCAACATCATAAGCCCAATTAAAGTCGATTAGTTCTCTTTTATACTAAAACTGCCTTCTTTATCCTTTTAAGTTAATTCAAGGTCATTCGACTCAATTATCACCTTTAGTTTCTTTCGGATTAACAACTCATAATTCATGATGGTCTAAACCCAAATGAACTCTATTTATTGTTAATTCTATCTTGATTCAATCGAAAACCCTAATTTCAATATTAAGGTTATTTATCCACAAATTAGGGATTTTAATGCTTGAAATAGCTTAGATTCAGAATATTCCAACTTTCATCATGAAATTAGTCAATTAAAGCCATTAAGAGTCAAACTTACCAACATTAGGGTTTCAAGGCCCAATAAAGTATTATTCATGCACATTAAACTTGAAATTAAACTAATTACATGAAAATTCACCCTTTTTGTTCCTAATCTGCCCTTTCATCATTAACAGGTTAATACTAACTCTAATCATCCATTAAACCCTTATAAATATATTATCCATCTCAAAATAGGGTTCTTTAAACATTAACACATTAAAGTCGATATCTTCCATTACTTTTCGAATTGCAGGAGGAATTAGCTTTTAAAAATATTTTTATTGGATTCCTCTCATTTTTCTAAGCAACTTTCATGTATAATGCGCATTAATCTCAGCTACGGTTATTGAGATACGAATTTTGTAAAATTACCTATTTTGGACCAATCATAGAGCGCCACGTCACCCTGGACCACGCAAAGCGGCTTGCTGGAGAATATAACCAATTGACTCTTATACCCCTGGGCCGCGGACTGCTGCTTCAAGCTCAGAAGGGGTATACTTGTCCAAATGACCCGCAAGTCTTCTTCCTCCCTACGACGGCGCGTCCAGTCACCCTAGACGCAGGTGGCAGGGATTCTTCTCTCCCTCATGGGTCCCAGCGACCACCGACGGTGGTGCCTCCACCTCCGGCACTCCGTAGCGCTCCCAAGGATACAAGTTTGACGTAGCCAGACCTGCTAGCCCGCACTGGCCAAGCCTTTTTAGCAAAACCACATTATCCATTAATAATGTATTACGTTATTCTCTTATTTTCTTTTATAGGTATTTTCTCTTTCCTCTTTATTCATTGGGACTCCTTGGATCCCAAGAAACTCTAATAATTCGAAATCCTTTTTATTGGACACTCATTATCCTTCTAAATGCATCTAAATGCATTATTTCACATTATCTTGTTTATTTCTTCATTAAAATATATCTTTTTGAAGTTTTCTCTTTGTTTCTCTTTTATTTTCCTTATTGGTATTCCTTTCAATATTAGGAATCCTTGGGATACGAAATTCCACCAAGGATTACCCCATTATATCGCTTTTCACTTATTTTCCACATTTCATCAATATTTTCAATTTCTTTCTTAATAAAGAAATACTTAATTGATCTTTTCTTTTCTTATTGCTCTCTTTATGCAACTTTGGACTCCTTGGAACCCAAGGAACCCAAGAGGCACGAAATTCATTCTTGGATTACATTCCTTTTCCTTCTAGAGGTTTCTACCTCATCTCTCTTTTCTCAACAACTAAATTATTCATTAATTGATTGAATTTCCTTGTCATTGGGCCCAATAGCCAATAAAGCCCACAAATCAAACAACAAGGCTATTTTAAACGAAATCCATTTATTCACAACAAATTATATCATTATTTGTCCAAATATCTTTAATATGATAAATTACATTTCTCATCAAAGGAACCCAAAATTTGGGGTTGTAACATCCTTTCCCCTCTTATGAGAATTTTTCCCTCAAAATTCCATCAAGCAAGCAAACAAATAGGATCAGTCTTCTTATGTCTATCAGGGCTCCCATGTGGCTTCACCCTTTCCATGGTGTTTTCCAAGAACCTTCACTATCTCATTTTCTTCCATCTGAGTTCTTTCTTACCTTGGTATACCGTACCCTCATAGGTGACTCAGGACTTTTCAGCCTTTCAAAAGCTGAATAGGTTCAGGGCACAACACCTGGCTTGGGTACCTCACATAGTGCTCCAGATCGGACTCATGCAACACATCATTTTATCCTGAGGGGTAAGGTTAACACAACCATCTCCACTAATCCATCTCAAATGGACCCATATATCAGGGACTCATCTTTCTCAGTTGTTGCTTAGAGGGGTCGGATTTTCACATCACATATTCTCCCATAGTGAACTGCATATCAGTCTTCTTTGCATCAACTCATGACTCATGTCACCACCGGGCTCTCTCTCAGCCATTGCACGATGAAAGTGACTTCATCTGCACACACTTGTGGTTCTTTTCTGACCATCACGAGGCCTCCTTCACCAACATCATCATAATGAAGTGGTGACCGACACAACCTCCTTATTGCATCCCGATAAAGGCTATGGTGGTTAACATCACATCTTATGAACTGTCTCTTTGTATCACCCTAAACAAGCACACTTGCTCTCATCAGACCCTCAAGTCTGGATCAAACTAATCATTAGTATGGGGTGATAAACTGTATAAACACTGAGCTCTTCATGTATCTACTTCCACCTCATGGCAGTGAACTTTTAGGTCACATCAAGAATTCTTAAACTTGCATCATGGTGTCGTTGCACCATCTTTCTCTATGAAGTAGTTCAACCGAATCTGTCCCGTGACACTACTCTTTCTTTCTCATGTTATCTAGGTAAGGCGATCTACCATAACCCATATTGTATCTTGACCTTCTTGGTCTAGGAGAGACTCACAACATCCATAGTGATGAACTCCCATTCCCTCTCGGGAACTCTTTATACTTTATATTCATGCACTGGGTTAATGGTGTTCGTCCTTCACCTCCTGGCTTGCATGGCCACATGCTACATGCAACTTTGTTTTAAGCATCCAAAATGCTACCATCACTTACTATCTATGTAGTATCAAGGTATATCATGACCTCCTGTATTGTTATGATTCCTCAAACTTTATACCTCGGAAACCTTAAACCATTCTCAAAGGGTTTTATTACCTTCCTATCCAAAGAAGTGTATCTGAGGTTCTATCACCATCCTTTTACTACATCAAGGACTAAACTGGCTACCCAAACAACCATTACTTGTTCAACATATCTTATTACATCCGAGTGTTAGACAAAACACATCTTCTTCTCAAACTTAGGGTTAGCCAAACAACCTCAACATCTTCTAGCCTCTAATTAGGCAGCTAGATCTCAACCAGAGCATTCATTACCACTTCACCTCCTTAGGTTTCAGGTAATGTTGAGGACATACACCTCCACATATTCCACTTATCATCTCATCTCAAACACATACTACTTCCGAAATGCAAGTGAAAGATCACATGGTTGATGCTATAGACTTTATTGCAGCAAGGATAGACACTTTATCACAAAGGTTTGAGAATCTAAGCACACAACTAATTCAAACAGCCAACAATATTTGTGATGCATGTGGGTTGCTTGGACACTCATCTTCTACATGTTATGCTGCTTCTATTTATTCTCCAATGGGCTACATTCCACCGGGCTTCTACAACAATGCAAACCCGGATTTCATTCAGCCACAACAACCACAAGTAACTTCTAGATTAGAGTCCATGCTTGCAACAGTTATTTCAGCTCAAATCCAGCAAAATGAGGAGTTCCATCAACAAAGACAATCAATGAAGGGTGCCATTTGCCAACTCTCTTCTAAGATGGAGACTATAGCCACTCATGCACACATCTTAGAGACACAAATTTCCCAGCAAGCTCTTCCTAGCAAAGAAGCATTTCCACCTTTCTTGCCTAGTCCACCGGAGACAAATCCTACATATTTCAGGCCGGTGACATTGAAGAATGGAGTTGTTATAGAGTTATATCCTTCATAGTATGATGATGTTGATATCCATGATGATTATGAAGTTGCAACTAATGGGGAGAAAGCTACAACACATGCTCTACATGTTGATTCTTCAAGCAAGCCACATGTCTTTCCTCCTCACATTCTAGATGACACATTGCTTTATAATGAGAACACTCTTCCCAAATCATATTTTGATGATGCTTCAAAGGAGAATTAAAAGACAAATAGTATTGGTGTACACACGACTATTCTTGCTACAACTCATAGGTGCTTTCGCTTGCCCCAAATCAAGGACATATTTGCAAGGAGGCATAAATCTTTAGCACAACAATTTCCAGTTGCAAATCAGAGCACCGGTCCTCCATGGACTTTGATATTTCCACCATGATGAGGTACCCGGTTGCAACCTTTTTAGTTTGATTTATGCAGTGAGGACACTACATATTTCAAGCTTGGGGGGAGCAACCGGATGGTAGCCTAGTTCTTTTAGCTTTTCCCTTTCATGTTATTTGCTTCTTGTTATTTGCTTTTGTTTTGTGTTCACATTTCAGTCTTTTGTTTTCAATTATGCTCTTCTTGTGGAAAATCTAGTATGATATGAGGTGTATCTTTTATATGTGGATAGAACTCCTATTCTTAACAGATTGTCCTCTTTTGATGAGAAATATCATTTGGAGAAATTGTAAAAGGCATGCATTAATCAAATGAAACCTTTTGGCCATCAACATGTGCTTAACTTTGGTTTATGATTCTAGCATGAACATTCATCTTTCACATCCTTGATTGCTTAAAACATGTAATGGTTTCAATTTTTGTGAGTAAATCAAATTCACAACATCATTTGGAATACAAGATGCCCTTGTCAAGCTCTTAGTGCATTTTCAACCACTCTTTCAATGAAAAAAATTCAAACAAATGAATGAAATCTAGTTGATGTTGCAATTTAGTTGACTCTCCTATGTTTTGGAAAATTTTAAAAAATGTTTTTAGCTTATATCATCTTTATACCCCATAAAAGATGGCTAAACTTCCCACATATCATGCTAGCCTAGTGTAAGTCTGATCTGGCCACGATGGTTAGGGGGTATGTCTTAAAAGAGGGTAAAATACCCCAACCGACATTCCATGTGTGCATAAGCCTACATTAGCAGCCGAGTGTCGGAATCCATAATCCATTGTCATATCTTTTTTTTTGGAAAAAGGAGAGTGCAACTAAAATTGTTAATTTTAACTAAGATTTCATTTTTTGTATCCTTAATAGTTGAGAGTTTGAGTTGCACATCCACGAATTGCTTGGCTTGGTCATCCAAATTCTACTTAGTGTTGTTTAATTGATTGATTCATTTAATTGTGACCACCCCTGCTGAACTAAAAATCTCCATCTTGGGTGTTTAAGTTGAATTGATGTCTATGAGTATAAACATGTTGATCATGGTTGGTTTGGTTTTATACACATCTTTCTTTTCATTTGATCTATGCATGAACTTGACAATTCTTCATTTGTATTTCTATGCTCTTTTTGCTTGAGGACAAGCAATGGTTTAAGCTTAGGGGGATTTGATGTGCTCAAATCATATCATCTTTTGGATCATGTTTGGTTGCATATCCATATTATTTTGACTCAATTATCACTCTCATTCATGCTAGATTCTATATTTTTAGCTATTCTTACTTGTCGCATGGTTTGGATTGTAGGTACTATATTTTTCAATAAAATGATGAGGAATATATCATATTATCTCTGATAGGATCACTCCTCAAGTATCTACATGTTTTGGGGTTCGAAACTATGCAAATATTACTTTTTACGACATTTAATTCGGACCTACACGCTGAAAGTTATGATCAGAATACACAACGGCCCAGAACAGCCAAGTGCACGCCGTGCACCAAAAGTGCACGTCGTGCACCAAAAGTGCACGTCGTGCACCAAAAGTGCATGCCGTGCACCTGGAGCATTGAGCAGAATGAAAGTTTCTGGAAAGTTGCACGGCGTGCACCTGGGAGCTGAAAGTTTCTAGAAAGTTGCACGGCGTGCATTTCTTCATCGCACGCCATGCAACTGGGAGCTAAAAGTTTCTGGAAAGTTGCACGGCGTGCATTTCTTCAGCGCACGCCGTGCACATTGCATTCCGGAGCAAATTGAAAGTTTCTGGAAAGTTACACGCCGTGCACTTTGGGTGCACGACGTGCACCTAGCAGTTTCAGCATTTTGAAAAATACGGTTTTTGTTTAAAAAGAAGTGGGAACTTAATGGGAGGTTATGCCTGGTCATTTGCGGAAGTTTTCTCATCCTAGAGCAAGCCTAGAGCATAGGAGGGCGATTTTGAGGGGAAAGGAGGTTGTTTCTTGCCAAAGAAACCCCATTCTTCCTCTCTTCTTCTCCAAACTTCTTCTCAAAAGTGCAGCAGAGCTTCTTCACTCCACAAAGCTTCTCAGGAGGGAAGTTTGTGCGATTTGTAGCAGCTCTAGAAGTAGGATTTCGTCCTCAAGTCGGAATTCTACCTTCCTTTGGTTACACCTTGGGATTGCTTAGCTTTTCCTTCTATAAACGATGTTTAACTCTGAAATTTCTGCACATTTTCTGCTGTACATGATTATGGACGAGTAGACTCTTTTCCTTGGACATGGGAGAGTAACTCCCATGTCATAGCTTGTATGAACATATGAATTTCATACTAAATGTTACTTTCTTGCATATTCCAAGAGTTGTTTCAGATCTGAAATGCTTGTTTGTGTGATTTGCCATCATACTTGCATGTTTTATACTTTCTTTCATAATCTGAGAAGATGTGTTTGAGAGTATGGAGTTACTCTTTTGGAAACTTGTCTATGACCGCGAGAGTGGCTGGGATTATGTTGAGGAGCAAGGTTTGTGATTTGAAATGAAATACATACACGAGAGTGATGTATGGAGTTAAAATAATCATCACTTCACTGGGAGGTGAGTGATGACTACAAACCTCCTTTGCAAGTTGATTAACATGTTTGAATTCATATTTTAATATAAGATATGATGTGATAGTGAAATCCCAAGTCTAAGATCCTTCCAAATCTGAATCTTAACCTTTCTTAAGTGATAATTTACTATTTTATTTTAAATCTATAATCTAGTTGTTATAATCCAATCATCTTGTGTACAACGATCTAGATTATTGAAAATCATAACTCTTGCGCCTAGCTAACCAACGCTCCTTGTGTTCGACCTCGACTACAACTACTCTCGTATACTTGCGGGATATAGCTAGTTGAGTAAAAGATCATTCTTAATGATTGAAACTCGTTAGTGTAAACAACCAACAGTGATGTTTATGGAAGACCACACTCAGGATAGTGTTGGGGAACATGGTTTCAAAGATGTCATCAGTGCGGACAAATGGGGCATTTCAAGATGAATTGCCCCCTGCTACAGCAGTCAACATCACAGGGTTCCCAATCACTATACCAAAATGTCCCGAGATTGGCTCCATCTGGAGGACCCAGTTCCTCTGCAACTTCAAGTTCTCGAGGTGGTGCAGCCCCCAGTGCTAGGGAAGGACAACGAGGACATCGTGGGAGAGGAAGAGCTTTAGAATGCTTCTTCTCTCTGACACCACAAGAAGGTATTGTTTCTTCTCAAGTAATTACAGGAGAAATGTTTTTCTTTAACATCATTTCGGTTACAATTTTGATAGATCTGGGTGCTACGCACTTGTTTATATAGAGTTCTTTAGCTTGTGAGCTTAACCTGTTAACCCAGGAGTTACCAGTTGAGTTGTTGTTGAGGGTTCCGTTAGGTGAACCGACAGTGATGACGGAGTTTTGTCTTAGATGTTTGTTGACTTTTTGTGGCTACACCTTTGCAGTTAATCTTATACCCCTAGATATTAACTATTTTCAAGTTATCTTGGGTATGGATTTCCTAGAGACGTATCGAGTTTAGCTCGACTGTTGGAAGGAGGTTGTCTTTCAACGGGGAGGATTTTCTTGTGTCTTTACTGGAGATAGGAAAGTTTTTCCTACGTGTATCATATCAGCTATTGTAGCTGATAAGATGTTGCAGAAAGGTTGTTAGGTATTTTTGGCACATGTAGTAGATACTAGAGCTGATAAGAGCATAGTTAGTCTAAGGTGTGCTAGTGGTATGTGAGTTCCCAGATGTTTTTCCAGATGAGTTTCTAGGTATACCTCCTAAAAGAGAAATAGACTTTGAGATCCAGGTGTTGCCAGGTAGTCAACCTATAGCGCTACTAGCCTACAAAATGGCACCTACAGAGTTGAAGGAACTCAAGATTCAGTTACATGAATTACTGGATAAGAGTTTCATTCGACCTAGTTCTTCACCATGGGGAGCTCCAGTCTTGTTTGTGAAATAGAAAGATGGTACTATGAGGCTATGTATAGACTACAAATAGTTGAATAAGATCACCATTAAGAATAAGTACCCACTATCGAGGATAGAAGATTTGTTTGATCAGTTGTGTGGAGAGACAATCTTTTATAAGATAGATTTGAGATCTGGATATCATCAGTTGAGGATAAAGGCTTTAGATATTCCTAAGTCAGCTATCAGAATAAGATATGGGCTATATGAGTTTCTGGTCATGTCGTTTGAACTGACTAATGCCCCAATAGTTTTCATGGATATGATGAATCGGATTTTCAAACTATTTTTGGATTAGTTCATACTAGTTTTCATAGATGACATTCTAATTTATTCCAGAGATGATGAGCATCATGAGCAGCATTTGACAATAGTGTTACAGTTGTTGAGACAACACCAGTTTTACGATAAGTTCAATATGTGCGAGTTCTGGTTAGTTGAGGTGTCTTTTCTTGGACATGTCATCTCAGGTGATGGAGTAAGTGTTGACCCTAAGAAAGTCGAGTCTGTTCTATAGTGGGAGTAGTCTAAGACTCCTACTGAGATCAGGAGCTTCTTAGGATTGGTAGGTTACTACAGGAGGTTCATCCAGAACTTTAGTGTTGTAGCGTCACCTCTGACATGCTTAACGAGAAAGAATGCACTATTTGTCTGGTCAGACAATAGTCAGAAGAGTTTTCATATCTTGAAGAAGAGGTTGACTATAGCTCCAGTGTTGATCCTGCCCGAGGCAGATAAAGGCTACACAATGTTTTGTGATGCTTCTAGGAGAGGCTTAGGCTGTGTGTTGATGCAAGAAGGCAAAGTAGTAGCTTATGCATCTAGATAGCTTAAGAAGAATGAGGAGAATTAACTAACAAATGATCTGAAGTTAGTTGCAGTAGTTCATGCTCTTAAGACATGGCATCACTATCTTTATGGTGAGGCATGTTAGGTGTTTATGGATCATAAGAGTTTGAAATATATTTTCACCCAGAAGGATCTGAATCTTAGATAGTGGAGATGGTTAGAATTGATCAAGGATTATGATGTGACGATAGATTATCATCCTAGAAAAGCAAATGTGGTAGCAGATGCTCTGAGCAGGAAGTCAAGTTCAATAGTAGATGTATTCTCTATGGCATGCTTCAAGAGAGACCTGCTAGTAGAGATGCGGAAGTTGAACTTAGACTTAGGGGTGACAGAGCAGAGTGGTTTGATTGCACAGATGCAAGTCAAGCCTACCTTTTATGATCAGATCAAGGAACTTCAGCAGAGTGACCGTGAGTTACAACAGATCATGTAGGATATGACAGAGGGAAAGAGACTAGAGTTCATGTTTTCAGATGATGGTTTGTTGTATCAGCATGACAGATAGTGTGTACCTGGAGATAGTGATTTGAAAGAAAAGATTCTTGAGGAAGTGCATGCATCAATGTACGCTATGCATCCAGGCAACACTAAGATGTATAGGAATCCTAAGGAGTTGTACTGGTGGTCAAGTATGAAGAAGGATGTAGCTGAGTACATCGCTAGATGTAGTGTGTACCAGCACGTTAAGGTTGAACATCAGAAACCTGCAAGTACCTTGCAATCTCTTCCTATACCAGAGTGGAAGTGGGAACATATCACAATGGATTTTGTGGTAGGGTTGCCCAGGACACCTAGAGGTTGTGACTCGATATGGGTAATTATTGATAGACTGACTAAGTGTGCTCACTTTCTTCCTATTAAGTCAACCTTTGATGTCTCAGAGTTGGCTAAGATATATGTGGATGAGATAGTCAGGCTGCATGGTATCCCAGTTTCAATTATATCAGATAGAGATCCTAAGTTCACATCCAGGTTCTGGAATCAGTTGCATTGTGCTTTGGGCACAAAGTTGAGGTTTAGTACAACCTTTCACCCGCAGATGGATGGTCAGTCAGAGAGGACCATTCAAACTCTTGAGGACATGTTGAGAGCATGTGTCTTGCATTTCAGTGGAAGTTGGGAAGAACACTTGAGTTTTATAGAGTTTGCACATAACAATTGTCATCATTCTAGTCTTGGTATGGCCCCATATGAAGCTCTGTATGGAAGAAAGTGTATATCACCCATATGTTGGTACGAGGTGGGTGAAAAAGAGATTCTTGGACCAGAGATAGTGGATTTGACTATAGAAAAGATTACAGTGATCAGAGAATAGTTAAAAGCTGCACAGGATAGGCAGAACAGTTATGCTGAGGAGAGGCATAGACCTCTTGAGTTTGAGGTTGGTGATGAAGTGTATCTGAAAGTTTCACCATGGAAAGGAGTGTTGAGGTTTGGCAAGAGAGGCAAACTGACTCTTAGGTTTATGGGCCCATATCCTGTCATTGAAAGGGTTGGACCTATAGCCTACAAGTTAGATTTTCCATCTGAGTTGGCTTGATGTGTTTGATGTATCAATTTTGAAGAAGTGTTACCCTGGTACAGAGAAGATAGTGGACCCATAACCTGCACAGCTCAGAACAGATGTGTCCTATGTTGAAGGACCAATACAAATAGTTGATCAGAGGATCAAGAAACTCAAGAATCAAGAGATACCATTAGTAAAAGTTCTGTGGAGGAATCACAACTTAGAGGAGGCCACATGGGAGCTTGAGTCAGAGATGCGTAACAAGTTTCCTTTTCTCTTTTAGGAATTTCGGGATGAAATTCTTATAAGGGACGGAGATTGTTATAACCCACCTCAAGGTTAGTTAGTAAGTACCTCAATTAGCATGAAGTACCTTGATTAGTACTAAGTACCTTGTTAAACATCATGGTTAATCAAGATAACCTATGATGTAAATCAATAGTTAATATTGATTCATCTGAGGTAATTAATGTTAATTGTAGTGTTAATTTGTTAAGTTAATAACCTAAGATAATTAATCTAGTCAAGATGGTCTAGTTGTTGTGTTTTTATGCCTTGAGGTTTTAGTGGATCCGGTGCTTGAAAATTTGCAAAAGAAATCATTTGATTCATACTTACGGAGAGAAAGTTATGAAGACTTGAAGTTTTTGGGTTAAATCTACAATTGTTTCCATTTAATTGGTTATTAACCCCTTTCCCTTTCTCCCTTATCCCCTTCTTCCCCCGATCGATTCCCATAACTGACTAATGCGGTGCCCAACATCTCCAAACAAGAGCAGCAGGGGGGGTTGTGTGGGCGATTTAGGGCGTGATAGCTACCGATCAAGCTCCATCCTCCTTTCACCTTCTCCTTCCTCCATCTTTCCCCTCCTCATCCTCGCCCTAGTGGCCCCAACCACCTGCTAGGGCGGAACTACATCTAGTAGCGACTAGCGGCAGGGCAGCGGCCAATAGCCACCTTGGGCACAAGGAGCAGCTCGAAATGGCGCCATCGACTTCGTCGTTGACGTCCAAACCGAAATCCACAGCCAATAGCTTCGATTCAGCACCTAGCTCAGCCCCCACTTCAACCTGTACGTGAAGAAGGTCCGAACCAGGTTGAACTGAGGTTGAAGACACCCCTGTGGATGTGTTTTTATTTGATTTCAGACATCTCAAACAGCTGTGAGTAGTATCTCACTCCCCAAAGAAAGTATTAACTCCATGAAATGGACGATTTCAGTTTGATCTGTTTTTATTCATGGGTAACAATGCTTACTTAAGTGTCGTGCAGTGTCGGCGTAACCAGATTTCTAATTTGCACAAATTTCTTAATTATGTTTGCACGACAATAATTGCTTGATATGTGTAATTTGGAATACTGGAACTGCATGATTGATTAAAACCTAATTTGCTCAGTTTAAAGTTGGAATCAGTAGCATACGACCAGTAGTTGTACGGTTTCGGTAGAAACCCAGGCTGTATGTTTTTAGTAATTTAATAGTTGTATGATTTCAAAGAAATGACGATGACATGAAAAATGTCAATGAAAACCTAGTTACACGCTCCCTATTATATTTAATGTGTGTGGTTTAGTCTAACACAAATTGGCATGTTTCTCAACGACATCATTAGAAATTTTCTATTACTATTAATAATTTGTGCAATGATAAGTAATTAACACTTTTTTTTTGGAGAAAGGATGGGAAACCCTGTGATGGGGGTTCCCCGAAGACTATTAATTATCTAAAACAAGGTTTACAAGATTCAAACTACATGAAGGAAAATGTTGTAATAAAAAAAGCCTATCTACTTGCCCTCTACGGACGTTGTTGGCTATATGAGCTGCCCTATTATCTAGACGGTTAATGTAGCTAAAACTAAAAAAAGAAAACAAACGTTTCAAAGAGAGAATGTCTTCCAAGATAGTACCAAGGTAGTCCCTCCGCGACACAGTGGTGTTGCACGCTTGGACAATCGTCATGGAGTCTGATTCCACTTCCACCTGTGTAGAACCTTCCTTGTTTGCCCAAATCAACGCCACCCTCACAGCCAAAGCCTCAGTCATGGCCACCTCCTTTCCCGAAGTAACCTTCTCCCCTGCCATCCCAACCAGTTTCCCTGTTGCGTCTCTCATCACTATGCCTATGCCCGAGTTTCCGTCTTCACCGCACGAACCATCCACATTTAGCTTCACATGTCCTTTGGATGGCACTTTCCACACCATCCCCTCCTGCCTACGTCCATCTCATACCCCATTCATGGGCTGGATCAGTTGGACATCTATTCCCCTTACCATCAACATCACACAATGGTAAAGGAACTTGCTGTTTGCATATCCATTCTTGAAGACGTGGGTGCATCTACCTCTCCACACCACCCACATGGCAGATATGATCGAAGTAGCTTCACACATCGTCGGCCTCGCCATCGCTTCCTTCATGGATGCAACCACCTCCCCATCTTTGACATCTTCTACCCAATTTTGCACCTCCTTAGGCAAAAGTTCCCAAACCTTCATGGCATTTGGGCACCAAAACAACATATGGGACATTGTATCCTTTTCTGCCATGCACAACATGCACGTGCCATCGGGTATGCAGTGTCTGTCAAAAATCCTTCCTCTAGTGGAAAGGCCTCCCGTGCAAATCCTCCATAGAAAATGGGCTGTCTTTGGGCTCGATCCGGCATGCGAAATCTTTTTCCACAAGTCATCACCTTGTGCGGCTTTATAACGCCTGGCTTCCACTTTCCCCATCAAACCTAACCAATAAGCTGAACAGACTGTGAATTCCCCATTGCTTGAGGGCCACCACATCAACGAATCATTGGGTCTTCAGGTGCTGAGTTGGATAGCACAAATCTTCCTAGCATAGCTCTCTGGAAAGCAATCTCTCACTCTTGTCATCTCCCATCCGGTGCCATCATCTGTCATGAGATCTCTGACTCGATTGTATTATGCGTTCCTTTCATTTTTGAGACGTGCGAGTTTATCCTCCTCCTCGGGTAGCCAGTAGTCCTCCCAAATATTGATATCAGCCCCATTCCCCACTCTCCACTGTGCTCCTTCTGTAAGCAACGCTTTGGCTCCCCAAAGACTCCTCCACGTGTAGCTTGGGGCATGCCCACATCTTGCCTCCCATATAGATGTCCTGGGGAAATATCTAGCTTTGAGGACTTTAGTCACCAAAGCCTTCGGGTGGTTTGCTATCCGTCATAATTGTCTTGCTAAGAGGGCTTGATTGAAAATGTGGAAATCTTTAAATCCCATCCCTCCTTGTCTCTTTGGCCTGCAAAAATTATTCCAACTCACCCATGACATTTCCTCTCCTTATCCTTTTCCCCCCACCAAAATCTAGATATGATTCTTTGGATCTCATCAATAGTGCCCATCGGTAACTGGAAGATGCTCATAATATATGTTGGGATAGCATGTGCCACTGCTTTAATGATAACCTCCCTCCCTAGTTTAGATAGCAGTTTTTACGACCACCCTTGAAATTATCTCCAGATCCTATCCTTTATGAAGCTGAACACTTGTTTTTCGATCTCCCTATGGCTGTCGGTAGACCAAGATATTTAGCATGACGATCCACCTCCCTCACCCCCAAAGTGTTCTTCAAACACCTCCGCTTTCCGCTCTCGACTCCCTTGCTGAAAACCATCTCTGTCTTCGAGAAATTGATCTGTTGTCCGGATGCCTATTCATATTGGCTGATTATTTCAGCTAACATCAGGCACTCTGCAGTGGTAGCTCTAGCAAAAAGGATATTGTCATCTACAAAAAAAAAGATGTGAGATATGGGGTGCTCCCCTACACGGTTGAATTCTGTGCAAGAGATTGTCTTGTGCAACAGTAATAAGTGAGGTAGAAAAAGCTTCCACACACAAAAGAAAAAGATAGGGGGAAAGAGGGTCTCCCTGGAGAAGTCTGCGTGCTGGGGTTGTTCTTTGGGTTCGATCTCCATTGATGGCGAAGGCATGCTGGACAGTGGTAATGTAGTCTCTGGTTTTGTTTATCCACTTAGTGTAAAACCCATCCTTTCCATCACAAAGCTCAGAAAATCCCACTCCACTCTGTCATAAGCCTTTGACATGTCTAGTTTCACTGCAAGACTGCCTTTTTTCCTTCCTTTATCCCTATTCATAGAATGAAAAAGCTCATAAGCAATCAACACATTATCCGTAATCAGCCTTCCAGGGACAAAGGCACTTTGATTTTCCGATATCACGCTATTCATGAGAGGCTTCAGTCTGTTTGTCATCACTTTGGAGGCAATTTTGTAAACCACATTGCACAGGCTGATAGGTCGAAACTCCCCAACCGTCTTTGGCTTCTCTACTTTTGGAATGAGGACCACTAATGTGTCATTTACAGCTTTTATACTATGTTCACCTTTCCACCACCCTTTGATATAGTTTGCCACATCCTGTCCTACAGTGTCCCAATATTTTTGGTAGAACATTGCCTTCATCCCATCCGACCCCGATGCTTTATTTGGGTGCATCTTCTTTATAGATGCACGGACTTCCTCATCCATGATATCACTCTCCATATCCCTCCTTTGGTCCCCTGACACCACTTCCCTAATGCCTTTTGTTGCCTGCTCAAACCCTGAGGGGTTGCTAGACTGAAAGAGGTTTGAAAAGTGACTCAGTTTATTTGCATGATCTCATTCTCCTGCGTTCTAAGGATGCCATTTTCATATTCTATGCCATCAATCCAGTTTCTTCATCTTCTGTTGGAGGCCTTTTAGTGGAAATATGTCGTGTTCTTGTCTCCCTCTCTTAATTCTTTTACATGTGCCCGGGCAGCCCAGTATTCCTCATTTTTCTGCAGCCAATATTGTAGATCTTTGGATGTCTCCTCTGCCCTGTTAAGATTTGCATAGTCCAGGGGGAGACCTTGAAGTCTTTTCAGCTCATTTTCAATCTCTTTAACCTTCTGACTCCTCTCTCCAAATTTTTCCGTTGCCCACTCTCTCAACATATTTTTACATCTCATAGCTTATTGCTAAGGATTAGGGTTGATGTGCATTTTTTTGAGGAATAATTTACAGATGTTACTGATTATTTTTCATATATCAAGTAATTAACTCTTATCAGTGTATTAAGAGGTTCAATTGCATAAATGTGTGTATAAATGTCAAGTGGGCATGTAATCTATTTATTTAAGAATTTTAGTCTGCTTACATTTACAGTATGTTGATTTCTTAGTAAATTAGAGTGTTTGAGTATATTGCACTGCGAAGTTTGAAATGATATACATGTTGTATTTATAAGTCTCCGATAAATAGACTCAGTACCATAGAGATACCAAAGTCAAGAATAAGTAAGAGAGAGATACAATGTAGTAAGAGCTTTTCTAGAGTAATAAAATAATAGACATAGGTGCCCTAAACACCGTACATTCCCTACTGATGTCTACACTGTAGGGAGGAAATGATCCACCCTAGCAGCGACCAGTATACGGGGATCGGAACCCACCCACAGAGCATGTGGGGAGACAAAGCCCTTGAGGAAGTCTCCTAAGAGAGGATAGGTTACCCAACATGAACTTAAGATCCCGATGGTAACCCAGAGGTACCCACAGAGCGTACCAATATGAGGACCACAGAGCATCTCAGACTCTCCGCCTGTGTACACAGCCTAGAGGAGAGGTCTAGTTAAAGGCCAGCTATTTAGCTGCCTTAGTCAGACGTGACAGTTCAAGTCAAGCAGACCCAGTTTCAGTTCTAGGCTTAGCTTCCCGAGTTTTAAGCTAAGTCTTATATGGTGAGATCATAGTTCGCTATGAGTCTTCATACGTAGAGTACAATGCATATGAGCAGGTCATAAGATAAAATATGTTCATATAGATTCACAGAGTTTCTTATAAGTTAAATAGTTAAGAAAGATTTGAGTTAGTTTCACAGCAGTTGTCCTTTAAATGAAATTTTAGTATTCTCTATTATTTAATCATATCTACAGCTTTGCAACAGTTGTTATCTTAATGAAATGTTGACATCTCCTGACATTTAAATTATATTGTTTAGATCTGCTCAATATAATATTATCTTGTATTTTATTCCAATTAATAAACATAAAATGAGTTATCTGTGATGGTTGGGTGAAATTCTATTCACTGAGCCAGTATCTCACCAACCTACTTAAACATTTTTTTTCAGGTAAGTGTCAGCATGAGGAAGTTGAAGATTATATTACCGAAGTTCTTAGAAGGTAGTTCGTAGTTAAATAGAGGTCTCTTAGTCCTTTCCCCTCAGTCATTGGGCATGTGGTGTGGTAGAGAGAAAATGTAATATAATATGTAGTTTAGTTTTAACTTATCTGTTGTGCTTTATATTCTGCATGAAAAATGTAATATGATGTGTAAATCTGCTTTATCTACCTAGAAATGTAAATAGTATTTGCATCCGTAGTCTAGTAAGATTTCATTTTATTCCAAGTCATAAGATTTACCTTTAGGTGAATTTTAAGTTATTAAGAAAACAAAAGGTTAAGGGTGGTCTTTGTATTACGTTAAATCCTCTTGTTATGCCCTAATCTCATGATTAGTGGTTAATCGTGGGATGTGGGTGTGACAAGATTTTTGGTATCAAAGCATAGGTTGAGTATGTAGTTAATCTAAGTCTAGGTCAGGGGACAATAAGAGACCAATAAGATTAGGACTTAGGTGTCTTCCTTCTAACTGCAATTTTCTAATAGGAAATGTTCTATTATACTATTGCAGAAGGTAGGAAGAGGACGTGGTCATGAGGACCAAGCTGAGAGTAACATTGGACCTGATCCTCAGGAGATGGGTCCAGGTGGTGGAGGTGATGTGGATGAGGCATCAAGGTTGTACATGATGTTTCTTGAGACTAGGGAAAAGTATAAGATGGAGAGGAAAGCTTCTACCTTGAGTAAGGATCTGATGAGATCCTATGAGTTGGTTAAGAAGCTTGGAGGTACCGAGTTCACTAGAACTACAGACCCTGAAGTGGCAGATGAATGGTTGAGACAGTTAGAGAAAGTGTTCTGTCTGAGGAAAGAAAAATCAATCACATAGTTTATTTTCTTAAAGGTGATGCAGAGCTCTGGTGGCATGGAGTAGAAGATAAAAGGAGGAACACGATACTGACATGGAAGGATTTCGTTGATGAATTCCATCTGAAGTACTACCACCTACCTTTCTAAGTGAGAAGATAAGATAGTTGTAGAATATTAGACAAGTAAGTATGACAATTGGTGAATATGAGACACATTTCACAAGGTTGGTAAATTTTTGTCCGCAACTTATTCTTAATGATGTAGAAAAGTGCAGAAGATTTCAAGAAGGATTAAGATAAGAAATTAGACACACCATTTTAGCCATTGGTCGAAGAGATAGAGAAAACTTTGGGGAATTTGTGGAAGTAGTGAGACATGTAGAAGAGTCAGTTAATGTTGATAAGTAGTCTGAGAGTAAGAAAAGATCTGGAGACTTTATTAGAAGGGGACAAAGTAGTGGTGGATACATAGGAGGTGGTGGTTTCTTTTCTAAGATAGGATGAGGACTTGGCTGTTTTGGTAGACAAGGATCTAGTTTTTCATCAAGTGGAGGAAGACCCAATTTGGAAGATGGAGTACACAGTCTACATGGACACCTCCAACTAGGTCTTCAGGATCTTCAGTGTCAGTGACAGGACCGCATAGATGTGATGCATCCATGTGTGATGTTTGTGGAATACCACACTCAGGACAGTGTTAGGGAACATGGTTTCAAGGATGTCATTAGTGCAGATAGATGGGACATTTTAAGAGGAATTTCCCCTAGTTACATCAGTCAGCATCACAGGGTTCCCAGTCACAATACCAGAATATCCCGAGATAGGCTCCAGCTGGAGGACCCAGTTCCTCTATAACTTCAGGTTCCTGAGGTGGTGCAGCACCCAGTGCTAGGGAAGGACAACGAGGACATTGTAGGAGAGGAAGAGATTCAGGATGCTTCTTCTCTCTTACACCACAAGTAGGTATTGTTTCTTCTCGAGTGATTACAGGAGAAATGCTTTTCTTTAACAACATTTCAGTTATGGTTTTGATAGATCCAGGTGCTACTCACTCATTTATACATAGTTCTTTAGCTTGTGAGCTTAACCTGTTAACCTAGGAGTTACCGGTTGAGTTGTAGTTGATGGTTTCATTAGGTGAACCGATAGTGTTGGCGAAGTTTTGTCCTAGATGTTTGTTGACTATTGGTGGTTACACCTTTGCGGTTAATATTATACCACTAGATACTAACTCTTTTCAAGTTATCTTGGGTATGGATTGCCTAGAGACGTATCGAGTTCAGCTCGACTGTTGGAAGAAGGAGGTTGTCTTTCAACAGGGTTGATTTTCTTGTGTCTTTACTGGAGACAATAAAGTTTTACCTACATGTATCATATCAGCTGTTGTAGCTGATAAGATGTTGTTGAAAGGTTGTGAGGCATTTTTGGCACATGTAGTAGATACTAGAGCTGAGAAGATCACAATCAGTCTATGGGATGTCCTAGTGGTCTGTGAGTTCCCAGATGTTTTTCCAGATGAGTTGCCTGTTATACCTCTTGAAAGAGAGATAGACTTTGAGATCCAGGTGTTGCCAGGTAGTCAACCTATAGCGCTACCATCCTATAGAATGGCACCTACAAAGTTGAAGGAACTCAAGATTCAGTTACAAGAATTACTGGATAAGGGTTTCATTCGACCTAGTTCTTCACCATGGGGAGCTCCAATCTTGTTTGTGAAAAGGAAAGATGGTACTATGAGGCTATGTATAGACTACATACAATTGAATAAGATCACCATTAAGAATAAGTACCCATTGCCAAGGATAGATGATTTGTTTGATCAGTTGTGTGGAGTGACAATCTTTTCTAAGATAGATTTGAGATTTGGATATCATCGGTTGAGAATAAAGGCTTCAAATATTCCTATGTCGGCTTTCAAAACAAGATATGGGCATTATGAGTTTTTGATCATGTCATTTGGACTGACTACACTACTATAGAAAAGGCCTTTTGCGTTAGTTATTTAGAGCATTTAGCATTGGTTACCAAGTGACACCAAAGTGGGCACCGCTAAAGGGTGACACCTTTAGCGTCAATTTCTAACCGACGCCATAACTCTTCCTGCCACCGAAAACGTGCCAGTAAGGGAACAATAAGCATCAGTTCTTAATGAAAACTGACACTTTATCATGATCAAAGACGTCGATTATTAAACCAACACTGATGCCATAACCCTTCCCACCACCGAAAATACACCAGCAAAGGAACTATAAGCGTCGGTTAGTAAAGAAAACTGACAATATATCATGGCTAAACACGTCGGTTATTAAACAATAACCGACACCATATCCCTTCCAGAACGGCCGTGCTTCGCAACACTACCGTCATACCTAACCACTATAGGCATCAGTTCTTACTAGATAACTGGCACCAGACATGGAAGAGACATCAGTTTTTTGCTAATAATTGACGATGTATGTCTTTGTTGTCAGTTTTATACAAATAACCGACGCTTATGTTATGATTTTTTTTTCTTATTAGTTTGCAGGCCTACTGTATGGCTGGTCAGTAGGATTCAAAACCTGTAGTTTAGTTCTGAACTGTAGGTTTACAACATCCATTGATATCAGCCAACAACAGGCCACAAACCTGCAAAGTCATTCACATTCAGACACATGTATTGATCAGATACATATAGAAACCTGCAAATTCATTTACAATCACATTCAGTTCCATTCATTTCAACTATTTTCACATTCAAACATTCATGTATTGATCAGAAAAAGTCATTCACATTCACACATATGACAATTCAGAAAAAGTCATTCACATTCACACAAAAATAATTATGAGAACAAAGTTTAGAAATATCGTTCTTTATTCATCATCGTCATCATTATCATCAGAACCCCAATTATATTTAAAAATTCCCACTACTTGTAGGGCTTTTGCCCATTCTTCTTTTACAACATCTAATTCTTGTCTCGTATAGGGAGTATGTACATCTAATAACTTTCCACCTGTGCTAAAGTCAATTTTAAACACCTACAAAGAGACTGACGTATATATCTAATTAATAATATATAATAAGATTGATATATCTCATATTATCTAATGAGACTATATATAATACCTTCTGTATAGTATCAATTTCCATTGTGGCATGTTTGATGATTAGGTCCATAAATCACATCGCATAGTAGGCACATACCCATCCATTGTCTTGTGTAGCACACTATAAATTGAAACATACAAAATATTCAAAAATACAAATAAGCACAGTTCACATAAATAATATATACATTGGATTCGGGAAATTACTTTCACATTCTCCCAAATTAGTGGCTGATTCTTTTTCCTGGGTACCTTTCCTCCAGCTTTTTTGAACTCTTGTAAAGCCCTACATGTTAATGTAACACATTAAATTGCATAATTAAATAGTAATGTAATAACAGATGTTAACGGATATAAAAATATGAAATATTTCTCACGAGAATAATGGACTTTTCATTGCGTGTCCATATAATGTATTCAATTCATTCCCCGCAGGATCTAGATAATATACAGTGAACATCTTGGGGACAATAACTAGTAACTCCCAATGCCTACCACTACAGGTAAGAAAGTTAAAAATTAATAACTCAAAATCCACAATAAAAATGTAATTTTCTTCAGTCCAAATTGTAAGCAAAGTAAACTTACTCGACATTGAATGGAGCTATTATCACCATCTTCTTATTTTTACCAAAATATTCAAAAGCATCACAGCAATATGAAGTAACTAAAGAAGGGTCTATATCTACAATACTAATCAAAGATGGAACCAAAAATCCCACATGGGAAAATGCAAAATCTGTACATATCGTGTGTAATAGGTTGCAAAACATGTATTACGTATGCATTAATATATAAGAAACCATATCACAGTATATAAAACAAGGTATACATATGTATAAACAAGATCTCACCATATCCACAGCTCTATCATAGATGTGTTCAGTCGATCATAATGAAACAACTCCAAAATATCTTGTATAAATAGCTTGTTTTCATCTGATTGACCTGCATTAATACCTATGCATTAATACATATGCAAAAATTGTATAAATAGATTGTTATCATATGATTGACCCAACATCCTATGGAATTGTAACATTTATAGGGAAATTTTGATCACATGTTCACCGATCCATACTGCCATACCCCTACAATTAGGACCTAACAAGGTGTGTAGGTCCCTTGGAAGCCAACTTGGTAGTTGAGGAGGTGGATGTGGAGGCCGAGATGTAGCGGGTGTCGTCTTTTTGACATGTATATATAATTTCATATCAATTGACCCACATATACACACTAACAAATTAACATAATGTAAATTTATCATACAATATTAGTATAGACGACATCAACTTTGGGACACATTATCACTTCGCCTTCTGCCTCACTAAGCATTTTAGAATCTGGGTGGACATATGGCAGTTGAAGATCCCTCCAATCGGGGAGTATATGTATCGGGCTCACACAAACCGTACCAGCTGGTACTGGAGTCCCATGAAACATCTTCTCTGGAAGGGCTGGGTAAGTCTGTGCCTCTATGACGATATATTCTTGACTTTTTTGCGGCATGGCTTCAACCCCTACAAATTTACATAAAGAATGTTATATACATATATACATAAGCATATCATCTTGAAAATACTAGCTACTATGTCATAAAAATACTTACAGAGGATGTGCTAGGTGGTGGGTCTACAAGATTACTCCCAACCACTACAGTAGGAGTAATAGAAGTGTGGCATGTCACAGGTACCATCTGAGTGGCCATCTGAGATGCCTTCCACTTCACCATTGCTTCTTGGACTTTCCTCTCAATTAATTCATCTACCTATACATGGATAAAAGAAACATAGCTATCGATTATTGAATTTTCTTTCACAGTAACATTCTAAAAAAAGAATAGGTTACCTCAACTTGTGAAATTCACACTTCTGGGACAGGTTTGCACTGGGATGGCCCAAAGAACGTTTTGATGCCCACACCAGTGCTTGCACCCCTAACACGTCCAAGATGCTCTGGGTTACCCAGAGCAACTGTCAATTCATCCCTTGTGCCCTCAGGGATGAACTTGCCTTCCTTCCTCTGCTCGTGTAGCTCCCGCTAATTGTCATCAACAGAAATTGGTAAGTAAACATAACAATAATCAATATCAGTCGATTGCTATAAGAGTTGAATTTTTACCAATTTTGCAACCACCTCAGTAGTTGCGGGCTTCATTATATCTCCCTTCTTGTTTTGCCTCCCAGCTATCCACATAGCATGGCGAGGCAGCGGTGCGGGACCAATAGTAGAGGACTCCTGAGTAGCAGTAGACTGAGCAGTAGACTCAACCTGTAGTCTTTGGTGAATGCCTGCATAGCCTCTTGGACCCATTGTGTGGTCATGCACATTCAGCTCATGCCTTACTCGTTGAGCATCACTGATAGCCTTGTTAGTAAGCACATTGATTTGGTTAATAACACTAAAGGTTAATCTTTTTTTTTTGGTCGCGCAAAAAACCTGTTACTATAAAACCAAAACTTTGGGTAAAAAATAGCACCCCATAAGAAAAATACTAGATCCCTCATCCCCATGTAGGGGGATAATAAAAGGATCCAACCAAACAAAAAATTCCAAATGAAATAGGTACAGGGAAAGAACCAGGACAAAGACATGACAAGCAAGAACCTAGCAGAGGAAAAGGAGCTACATACAACAAACATTATACGCACCCACAAAGATAGTCTATATGAAACTACAAAATCGACTGTTAGATACTACTGATCAGTCATCTCCAGCACCACTACAGAACAAGTAACAGATGGATCACATAATAAAAACCAAGAGTAGAGGAAAAAGGACTTCCACTCACTGCCTCCTCTCCTGGAATACTGAAATAGATGCACCTAAATGAGAATGCCATCCAAACAAGGACCTGAATAGAAATATTTCCAAAGTTGGAGGACTACCACAATCACAACACAAGACTTCTGCAACTGAGAGCATATAACCATGGATCCATGACATTCTGAGCACCCACAAATAAATGGACATGATCAATGGCCAGCAGTTGTGTACCTCCAGTGACATATAACTGAAGGAAGCCCCAAAACCAAGAGAGTATCCTATTCAGAACCACACCATAACATTTGTCTTTGGAAGGCAAGTCAAATTAGATGGACCCAGAGAAATCCATCATAGGAATTTCTTTGCCATCAACAGACCTGTGCTTTTTCTTCTTCTTCTTCTTTGACCTTGCTTCTTTATTCACCCTGAAGTCATCGAATACCTCTGGGTCCAAGTCGCATGAGCTTGTAGAAGAAACCTCTTCTGAATTCCATGTGAGCTTCTGTTGATATTCCAGGGCTAAACTTGTGTCAATTGTCAGCTGCTTCACGCATTTTGGCATTGGACTCAACTTGGACAGAAGAAGCTCCCACTCCAAATTGAGCACCTCATTTCTTCCTACTGGAGAGCAACAACACATTTCTGGTTCAGGTAACCCACAGGGGTTGCCTTCTCCTTCAGGCCATGCTACTCCAGTAAGGTTACCAGCAGACAGATCTACCACGGATTGCCCTTGGTGTACTTCAACAACATGTCGAACACCTTGACTGCTGTTGCATGTCCCGACTCTGAGTTGCATCTAGCTGGGTAAGGACTTGTTGATGGCATTCCTTGGACACGATGGCAACCAGTGCCCAAAGAGATTGCAACCAGAGCAAACCTTAGGTTTTGCCACATAACTAATCTTCAGATCCTATGGGGTTCCGTCGACCACGATGGTAACCTCCATCGGAAACGTAGTGCTGGATTCAATCTCCACGCAAACCAGAGCATCCTTCAGGCAGTTGATTGACAAATTAGCATCCTCTAGATCCAGGGGCTTCCCGACCAAACTAGGAACACCACCCAATCTTCTAGACGTCCAATGGAGTCTTAGGTTCTCCAGGATAATCCAGACTGGCAACTTGGAGAAGGATAGAGGGGGAAGAGGGGAACTAGGTTCCCAAGCTTGGGTGATGACGAGGGAGCCATCCATCATCCAAGGCGCCTCCTCTAGTATCCTTTCCCTTTTGGTTGGGGTAGGTAGCTTGACGATGAAGCCCTCTTCTTCCTCTACTATGATTTCAAATTCCCCACTGGGTCACCATTGACGCCGGATCCCGCCGAGAAGCTGGCTATGGAATGGCTTCCTCCCCATGAATCTTGCTGAGACATAATCATGCCATGACAGTAGTGCCTCCTCCTCTCTTGAGATTGAGAAGCACTTGGTGTCATTGCGGATCTCAAGCTCAATGAAATCGACGACAGAGACATCTACACAAGGTCTGCCCAATCTACTGGCCGCCAGCCAATCGACCACCACAACTGATGTAGATGAAACCTGTCCACCATTCGGGGTCTGCAGGATTGAGGAAGAAGTTGACGAGGGATTTTTCGGGGGTGATTTCGCATGTGAGGGCCTGCTATTCGGGGAAGAGGAAGTCCTTTTCTCTCCGGTAGCTACACTTGAGCTGCCATGAGGAATCATAGCCGATTCAATTGGAAGAGCCCCCGCCGCCGATGAACCTTCACACCCTCTAGGGTTTTCCCCCCTCCCTCACCCTCTTCCTCCCCTACCGCCTCTTCCACCCCGTGCCATCGTAATCATCACTAAAGGTTAACCTTGAATAGGTGAATACATAAGAACGTATATTAATTAAATTGGGAATGACACTTAATACCTTGAATTCATCCAATTTTCTTTGGGTAACAAACTCCTCCCAGTCTTTTGTGTCCAGGTAGTTCCATTGCTCAATGGCTGCCTTATGCCTAAATTTATTTTTTAAAGAGAATACAAACAAAAATTATTAGTGTAGAGTTAGTCAAAAAGTGATTAGTGTCTAGAATTGCAAATCAATCAAGAACCTCTTCTCAGCATCGTGTATGTAATCTCAGGTGAGATTTGTCCTATAGTTCCTTAGGACCCTCCCACAGCATTGCATCACACATTTACGATGCATATTTTCATCCAGATCAAATATACTCTGCAAAATAGAATTGCTATTAATTAGTATCCTAAAAATTAGTAATCTACAAAAATAGAATTGCAAATAATAATAACTCACGCATAGTTCCTTCCATACTAAGTCTTTCTTCCCCTTACAAACTTTATGCCAGGATTCAAAAATAGGACTACAATGGCTGTGATTAAGAACCCCAAGATATGAAATAAATGAGTTGCGGTTCACTCCAACTGGATTTCCTGCATGATCAAAATCCACATCTAGTTTGGGTCCATTGCCCCTTTCCTGTAGTAACTTGTTCATCATTGTGATACCCCTCACTTTCTCAAAAAAAATTTGCTGCTCATCAAGTGCCCCAATTTCTTCAGGGGGTACATCACCAACCTAAAATTTGACAAAAAAAACACACTTATAGGATATAACTATAAATGAACATATAGATAGAAACCTCAGGGATATATTTTTAAAACTTACATTGTGAGGTGGCACATTGATGTCCTCACCCTCACGGTAATCATCAGCACGGTCATCAAGAGAATGCTCATCCATCTGAAAGTTCACATTCACATTGTAAAGTTCACATTGCAAAGTTCACATTCACATTGTAAAGAAATTCACAATGCAAAGTTCACATTCACATTGTAAAGTTCACATTTAGAAAAATAAAACATATTAAAAAATATAAACATGCATGCCTCTAATATTGCGATCTTTTATCAATTAACAATCCTTCATTGTGATCTATGCGCACATACAAGTCATCATTAGCTTCAATATTTGGTGGTGTTGGCAACCCAACTGAGAATGGACTGGAGTCATCTACTTATCATAGTATTGTTCTTCATCTATAGGATCTTCAATGAACTATCTTTTACCATGAATAACAACCGACCATTTATCATTTGCAGGATCATCGATATAAAATACTTGTTTCTCCTGTGATGTCAATATGAATGGTTCACTCTTCTCGCCAATCTTTTCAAAGTTCACTAATGTGAAACCCAATTCATCAACTATAACTCCTTTGGTGTTATCAACCCAATTACATTTAAAGAGCGGAATTCTGAAATCTACGTAGTCAAACTCCCATGTGTCTTCAAATATGACATTTCTTCTTCCACACAAGCACTGCTATCGATATCCACTGATTTCAGGTTTGAAATCACTCCCTGCCATTGCCATTCTGTATAGCCTTGTACAATCCCATTGCACATGACATGACTTTTGATTTCGTCACCAGTGCTCACTTTCATGTTGTTACCGCAATGCCTACATGGACAGTAGAACCTATCTCCAGGTTGTTTCCTATGTTTCTCAGAAAATCTAATAAACTGATCAAGACCAAAAATAAACTCTAGGGTGCAACGATTTGTAATGGACATCCATGATCTATCCATTCTATGATCAAAGAGAAAACAAGTATATATTAGAACAAGATTAGGGTCTAGGGTTAAAAGATTAGGGTTTATGGTTAAAACTTTAGGGTTTAAGGTCTTATATATAATGATGTGTACCACCTATCCCATTCTTGAACACCTAATCTCACTAGTAAGTGTATAATGTGTATTGGGTTTTCAAGAAAATTTCGGCAACATTTCCCCATTGTTCTCCAAGTACATATGTACTTAGAGAACAAACGGGGAAATGTTGCTAAAATTTTCTTGAAAACCCAATACACATTATATACTTACATCCTAAGTGGGATTAAGTGTTCAAGAACAGTCCCAAACTGGGGACTATCCAAGATTTACTCGTTATGAGTAAATCTTGGACAGGTTTCTAGGCCAACATAAGATAACACCACATAACACACAATTTTCTTATAAAAACACTTGTGGACAGCCATAACAACATATCAATGCTTTCTAAATTAATCAATGTATTATTTTATAACACAAATCGTGGTGGGTATAACATAGCAAAAAACTCAACATGTCACAACAGAAACATGTCCTTAACCTAATATACATATACACTACGAAAAATATGGTCTTTAACTACAAAAAAAATTTGTAGCGAAAACCCTAAAATTTGTAGCTAAAAGCTTTGGCTACATTTATCCTTACATTTAGAATATGAAGCTAATACCCGTGTAGCTAATTGTTTAGGCTACATTTTTCAAAGTTGTAGTTAGTTATTCCTCTATCTACAAATTCATATGTAACCCTAATTGTAGGTAAAAAATATCCTTACACATAAAAATGTAGTTTCCATTGTAGCTAAATATATGACTACAATTCAATTTGTAGCTATGATATGTAGGGAGAGATGACATTGGTTACAATTTGTATATATCGTTCATGTATAGTAAAAATTAGCACTTACTACACATGTAATTATAGCCAGTGTGTAGTGAAAGACACCATGTACTACACATAGATATGTAGCAAGAGACATTATGTATCGAGTCATTTGCTTGCCAATATAGAGGGGTTTTCAAAAAAAAAGATGAATGTTAATCAAGATTGAGATATGCTTACAATGTCAACAGTGATACTTTTATTTATATTTGAACAATGAGTACACATGGGGAGGACATTAACCTAGCCCCTATTTTACAATATGCATGGAAAAAAGATACATATTTACAATATCTTCTTCTGACCGCCTCTATCCATTGTAGACTCTATATGCCACATGATCATGTACATATTCTTATGTCTCGATTTTTCTTTTGTAAATTATGAAAATATGTATAGGTACATCAGCTAACTGCCCAAATAAGTGAGATTGTCCCTTGAACTTCTCTTTGTACCTATCTTCATGTTTTCTTTTCTCCAACTCAATTTCAACATAGAGATAAGCATCTTCTCCATTTCAACTTCTAGGGAGTAGGGCGATGAAGGCATGTTTGAAAAGTTGCAATGCCTGTAAAACACAAGAGACTCAATTAGAAACTTGAAGAGCTGAGATGCATGTTTGAAGAACATATGAGGAAGGCATGTCTAAATTATAAGTTTGTGTATGCACCTGCTTACTTACATGTATGTTTGTACATGTAGTTAAACTCCAAGACTGAATTTTAACAAGTAACAATAAATGACGGAGGCTAGTGAATATATGTTTACCTAATGCCTTTGAATGTCCCTGAGATATGCTTTTCAAAGCCGAGGTGGAGCTCCACCAGAAGACCAAAGTGGGTATATATTATGCCTATAGACGGAGGAGATGCTTAATTGTAGTACCTATTGGGAAAAGAACATCGTCTAATTAGAAAGGTCAAAAACATCAGGGATGGGTTGCTCCAAAACACAGCAGTAACATATGCCATGAATACTATGAGGTTGGACATGTAGCATCTAACATACCCACTGCCTAGGCCCAAGATCACGAGCCTTTTAATGAAAATTCTCTTTGTCATCTGTCAGAACCACCAATGGTAGCAACAAAATTAGCCATCCACCAATTTTTTTGACAAAACTAATTGGAAATTTTCACAATAAATGGAAAAGCTATACTATTATATATACAACCCATTTATAATTTCTTACAACCATAAAGTGCCTTATCAGCATAAAGCAACTACTTTTGTGAATGGTGCATATACAAATACAACTGGTACCGTTCCCGAGTTTAGCTTGAAAGAAACAATGGAGAGATTAGATATAGAAAATTGGTTAATATTCAAGCCCAAGTTTGGCAAGTCAAACAATGGACCTCATGTATAATACACCATCGATCCACTAGATCAGGAGGTTTTTACCATTGAAAAAACAAAAGAAACAAATGTAGGCCATAACAATGAACAAGAAGTATGGAACCATGATTGTATAATTGCAATCACAAACTATTGGAAGAAGTATCTATCCATTACCTGAAGAGGCATCGTGTAACAGTGCCCATAAACTTAGCCAGGAAACTTAAATAGCAAAAAAGAAGAGGCAAACTTCTGTTCCAAGAAAAAGAGCATAAAGAAATGCTTAGTACACAGTCGAGATCCATTTCAAAATAATCAGCAGATATTATACTAGGAATCCATGATCTGAAACATCAAAGTTCACTAAAATATGGTCTCAATCCCAACAACAACCCCCTTCATTCATGAAGAGCATAGAAAAGAATAATGTACTCTCTTCAATGAAGAGACTGTGCAATCAACCATTGCTACGTTGAAGAGGACCTAAAAAGCAATGAATAGGCAGTGTTTCAATAATGATAATGTAAAAACTCTAGCCAACAAAGCTGAATGTGGGTGCCACATCCTACTGGAGGATGTTGATAAAGCTTACACTGATGTTGTGAGTTTGAACAAAAGATTAGCCAATCTTGGAGCCTTATTGAGAGATCATGATGATGTCATTCTGTTGATAGCCGCAATGAAATTAAAAGACAGCTAGGAGGTATTCATAATGATGTTTTATACAACCCTCAATCACTCATTCAATAGAACTACAAATTTATGAATAAAAAAAATGGTACCACGAATTTAACTTGGACCTCTGATCAAAGTGAGTGAAGTGACCATTATGGTCAATCGTGGATGCCTGATTTTGATTTCTCTTGGTAGTGGTATTGGATTCTTCAGCTATTAAGTATGGTCCTTTTATGCTAAAACTTCATTTCCTTTATTGAATATGTAACTAAACTTCAATCTGTAAACAACATCAGTAATTATTGAGTCAAAAGAACAACTCCAACACAAACTAGATTCACAAACATTGGAAAGATGAAGAACTAAAAGTCTTGTACTATTTGATATCATCTCTACCAAATCGTATCCAACCATTTCCTACCATAGAAAGATCTGACTACCATAGAAATACTCCTCAAATTTGTGGACAATATCCCAAATGCTAGAGCCATTTACATATTGAAGAGGCTGATTTCGGCAATCATTACACAATGCTACCTGTAGAGGGAAAACAATGTTCAGAGATATCGAATGAAAGTTGTAATACATTACTAGATTCTCTAAGCAATTCCCGATATGTATGGGAATATATGCTCACTGTCATCATGTAAATTGGACTAAAAAATTCTTACAGAGTCAAGACATGCCTCTTGGCAAATTAATTTAAACATGCAAATCTTAGAAAAGGTCAGATTGTGTTCAATAACAATAATAAATTCGACACAACTATGACATCATTGCCATATATGACACATGAAATTGACTATCAAAGTAGTAATAAGACAATATCAAATGTATAAGTTGAATATGAATTTGACAGCTAACTACAACCAGTTAGCAGTAACTAGATGAAAGACTCTCAATGCATTGGTAGTTTTCAGTTTTCCAACAAAATAGAATCGTTAGGCTAAGCTATTGAATTAGATATTTAGCTAGCAGCAAAAATAACTAGAAATAGTTCACTCAAATTGGGATTAGACACAGAACATAATGACTTTGATGGTTCTTGTAACAATGCTTCTGATAATCAGTCATAACAATATTGAGTAGTGGATACTTACATATTGGTAGCTTTGGAGTTGGCACAAGTAATTTCATCTCAAGGTATGTCAAAGGGATCACCATTCCCTCAGTTGGGTGGAGCATTCTTGCAGTCAGTCAAAAAGGACTGCAACAAAACAACTGCAATGTTCATATAGAAACAACAATAACAAGCATTATCAGTCAAGAAATGGATAGGTGGATTTATGATAAAACAAATGGCAGACTTGAAACAAGATAATAGCAATTATAAAAAAGTACCCAGCCAAGATCATACATAGAAAACAATGGTATAAGATGTATATAAAGAAAAAAAAAAGTATTTATTACAAAATGTAAGAATGGTATTAATTCCATATAGTTCAACCTGAAGAAAAAGTTGTAACCTTTACTATAATCTCCAAGTGCCTTCCATTGTAAGCCTAATACAAAACATATCTTTCTTCTCTCCTCTAAGGTTCCATACTCTATTCTTCTTTATGGGCACCCCATGCTTCCCTTTCTTGCTTTTGATGGGTAGTGAATTCTCCTAGGATCACTTCAACAATCCTTGCACTTTAATTTATTTAGTAATATGTAAGGAAGTAAGAAAAATAAAATAATTGCACTTTAATTTATTCAATTTAACATCAATGTATTAAGTATGTAGATAATTTTCATGCATTCAACCCCATAATTTTCAGATGGATACGAACTTATTATATCTCTCTATTTATCAAAACTATAAAAAGACTGTATGATGACCAATAAAACTCAAAACAATCCAGTGAGAGTATCGATAGATATATGGATGATTCTTTTCCATGATTAATTTTGGAGATGAGAATATAAGAAAGAATCATGGGCGAATAACAACTCTTCAAAAAATCACTTAGCTAAATAGAGTGCTCGAACATTAATTATGTCGATTCATTTCATGAATAGCTCTAGAGTAGTAAAGGACAAGGAATAAGAACACTCCAGGTCATCAGAGAATATCAAAAAGTCAGTTGCATCCATCAAAACCATCAACATGCCATCTTGGTCACAAGGAAAATAAATCTTAGACCAATCTATATGAGAGAAAATTGTTGAGTGACCTCATTGACAACACTAGTAATTTCTGGAATGGGAACCTACTGGATCAAGCTGTGAATAATGAGGATCTGAAGGAAATTCTAAAATTATACCAATCCAAGAAACAGAAGGAAGAAGCTAGGAAGGAACTTGATGTGTTTTTGGGAGATGATAGCGCTTCCTTTGTTACATGGTTGTGGGATCACCTTACTTCAAACTTAGACCTATATGCGCAACATAGAGAATCATCTACAAGTGATGGAATTAAGGATTCAGGGAAACACATGTCTCAGACAGAGGGCACAATTGCAAACTCTCCAGATTCTGATTATGAACAGGACACTAATGGTACATACAGAAGTAGGCATAACAGGGAGTGGAAAGGTTTGGTTAAGGATGAGGCTAAACCTCTACTTTTCTGAAGTGTTCTTGTCGATAAAGTCAACTCCACTGAGAAACCATCTCATCAACGTAATGTGCGACATCTACCCTTACCAAGGCCTCAGATTCTAAGAAAGAGAAGCTGACATGATGAAGAACCAATCAAAAGGAGAGTAGCTCCACGTTCAACGCTCAGTGCCTCTTGAAGACTCCTTCAATTTACTGTAAGAGATGTGGTGCGGACTTCTCAGAATGCATCTTCAAGGCCTAAACCTTCTTTAAATCATCTGCGCTCTGTTGTGTCAGCTTCTAGGCCAGATTTATCCATGGAGGAGCAACCTCCCAGGGAAAGATCTGGTTCTATTTTACTTGGTGGCATGGCTACTGCAGTGAAAGCTGCAGCAGAAGCGGCTGAAGATGCAGTTAAGATTAGAAGCTCAGGAAATGTTTTTGACAGGTTAGTTTCTGGTAGTGGCAGATCTCAGATTTCAGGACGGTCTTTAGATTTTGAAGATCAAATGCTAGAAGATGGAGATTATGAAGATTTTACCCGCGACTCCAAATATATGGATTATGAACATATGAACGAGTATAGAGGGGAGTTGGAAAGTGAGTTGCAAGTGGCAGTACGTGATGCTGCCATGGTATCTGATTTTGATTCGGAAAGTGATGACTTGGAGGATTATGGCACTTCATGTAGTGATGTAGCTGTATCTCAAGTAGCCTCTTCTGCTCACAAGGCTAATGATCCATTGACTTTCCAGTATAGTGTTGCCAAGGATATAAATGAAGCAGCAAGAATATCAAAGGTGAAAGTTCAAGATCCACCTTTAGTTGCCACTTCAAATGCTTCTAGGAAGATAGTGAATATTTCTGTTAATGTAAATACATGGAAGCCTGAAAATTTCAATGAATCGAGGGAGGTAATGCCTGAGCATCCTTCGGCACCAACTAGGAGTGGAGAGGCTGCAGGTAGACTCCCTATCCAGTTCAAAGACACCGAACCTACTCCTTCTGGAAACAAGAAAGATGTGTTCCAGCAACTAGATATTTTAAAGGATGCTCAGAAGCCCCTCCCATCTTTACCGGGATCATATTCCAGTAGCCAACCTTATGATGATGCAGATTCCAGAATCATTTTTGTGAGATACGTCCACTTTGCTTCCACGAAAGACACACTTTACCTCCATTTCAATAAATTTGGAGAAGTTTTAAAAGTTATTATTGTGACTGATGCAACTACAGGGCAGCCGAAAGGATCTGCATACGTAGAGTTCTTGAGGAAAGAATCTGCTGAGTTGGCACTGTCATTAAATGAGACATCATTTATGTCAAGAATTTCCGAGCACGACTACTGCTCAAGGCTGGAGCAAGAAGTATGCAGTGGAAGCGTGACACTACTACTACATCCAATCTAAGTCCAAAGTGTTTGCCAAGTTCTAGGCCCCCAGGAAACATTGTGTCTCCCTCTAGTAGAAACCTTACATACGTTCGGCTAGAGTCTAAAACTAAAAGTAATGCAACCAATCCATAAATCCTTGATGAGTACGAGATGAGCTCCATTTAAGTTGTATCCAGACATGTCTCTGCTAACTGCAGTAGAATAGAGTAACCGATGAACGTGGTACAAGGAGCACTTTCATATATTGGGAACATGTTATATTTCTGTTTGTGACATCCTTCCAGGTGGTTCTTTTAAGAAAAAATTGGCCTCTCACTGCTAAGGTAAATTTTGTGAATAGGTGAGGAAGAGGATCCCATTCATGTCTGAACAGAGGAATGCAATGTAGTTTCTGGTTCACATGTATCTTAGTATTTTGCAAATGCTTTTATAACTTTCTTTTCCCTCTTTAGAAGGGGATGCAATGTGGATTCTGATTTCTATTCTTAACTAAGGTTTTTTAAAATTATAGCTGATTAATTATATATAAAAAAAAGAATAGGATGATGAACTTTATTGGTTACTTATATCTAAAGGATGCTACTCTATGAAGTCAGTCTATTGGGTGGAGGTCTCAGGCCATAATACCAATAGGCGTAATGCTAATATTCCTATGAATGCTCAACTCTGGGCAAATATGTGGAAGTTAGAACTGCCCACTCCCCCCCTAAGATCAGAAATTTTCACTGGTGTTGCTTTTTAGGTCAGAAAGTGGCTGAATTGTCATGGAGGAGTTGATTATCATGTGACTTGCATAAGTGGTACCACCTTTGATAGACAACATGGAAGCTCAAGATATCACATTTGCATAGATATTGAAGGCACCAAGTGCTTGAGACATAAGAGGAACATAGGAATTTTACCTACTGAAGTAGCACTAACTGAGAGACTTTTGGAGAGGAGGAAGCTCAACTCATTAGATGTGTGGGGAATTCTATTCTTCAGTGAAGAAAATTAGAAAAGAGAAAAGATCATTTTCTTTGTTTGCATGACATGAATTGCTATTCTAACACACTTTCCACTGAATCAGTAAGCATGGTGTATATTGAAATTGAATGTGTCAAGGATGCATGAGGACTGAGGGAATGTAAACAACCTACATCAAGGTGATACTTGGAAGATTCTTCCTTACATATAGAGAACAAAAAGAGGCAGGAAAAACTTCAATGGCCTTCTTCAGAATAGCTTTATCACACTGAAAACAGAACCCCAAAAATATGAACAGCCTTCTCCAGAGAACCATGAAGCTTAAAGCATGAATATCTGATTGTGCAACAAGGAAGATGCAGTAATTTCAGAGCAATAAAGATAGTAACATCATGTGTAAAACCAAGTACTTCCAGAATTAGGTAGCTAGGAACCACTAGGTTGCAAAATCTATATCAGAAAATCAGTAGATAACAACAAGAAGGTCTTCATAATGGACATCTTCTAGATTTTACCCTGATCAAGGCTAAACAAAAATGACACACACACACAAAGGTTGATCACTTTGAATCCTCGAACAACAAGTAACCATGTAATTTGGCTTTAGGATCCAAAATTAAGATGCAGCAACCAAAATTAGAATCCAACCTAGACCACTATCCCATATCTGTAGATACATACTAGTGATAGGAAGATCATACTAGAGCATGATTATAGAATATCTAGTAGTTCATGCACTCATATTTGTTAGTACTGTTTCATCAACCATCCCCATGCTTCACTCTCCGCAGCTGCTGGTCAACAAATATCATTTTGACTTCAAAATTAATTGAGCTAGGTGAGAATTAAATGTTCTTGATTCATGCAAAGCCGTTCTATGTTATATCCATCCTACCATATAAACCCAAACCACCATCCACTTAAACTAATTCCAAAGAATGTGGTCTAGACATAGAATAAATATTTATATAAAAATTATTATAAACATGAATGAGGATGAGTGGATGGTAGTAATTTATGAACGGTACACTTCAAACCACAATAATTACCCTTCAGACCACAATAATTATAGTATGGGAGAATAAATAGAGTAGGATAAAAGGGAATACCTGACTTTCTAGTCACTAGATGCATTTTGACTTGTTAAATCAAGGGAAGAGGGGAAAGTCTGCTCCCTTTTCTTTTTTGGTTCTACAGCTCATTTCTTAATAACTTCCTGAGAGACACTATGTAAAAGATGACCTAGTGATAAAAATCAACTAGGTCAAGAGAAAGAAAGAAATAAATAAAGGTAACTATACAATTAGGAAAAAGAAAAGAAAATGTATGACAATGTTTGGTAACCAAAACATTTCAAATATCCAGTAAACATGTCTCTCAAAATCTAGCAGCAAATAAAGTCTAGATAATTAGAAACATTTGTTGCATGGTACTTCAAATCAGTAGGCTAGAAACATCAAATATTCAGTAAACTTCCCTCTTGAATTCGAGAGAGTAACAATGTACTGCACTCTTAGAGTGTCTTTTGATCCATATGTTAAAGAGAATAATATAAACTAATACACATTTCTTTTTAACCATGGGAGAAAAAATCTTGTATGTCTAGATTAATTTCGATGAACTTGTTTCTAATAGCAGCATGCCATAATTTTTGAGTAGAGCCAATTAAAACATTTGTGTATGATGTCTTCATTAGATATTTTGCATAGAAAAAAGATAAAATAGGAAGGAATACCCAAATATTTGATATTCATATGTGGGAATCCTATCATGCCAAATATTACATGTGTATTTGAAGCATGTATATGTATGGCATTTGAAGTTACATTGTATTGAGGAAATTTAAGATAGAATGTAGTATATTAGACAAACTCATAAAGAAGACAAATGAAGCTGACCTTTTTCACATCGTTGTAGATGATTCACTTAACTCTATATAGAGACTCAAATTGGTAGTTGCTAACTCTATTTCGATGCTCAGATTGTTATTTTTTTCATACGGAAGAAATATTTAAAGAGTTTTGTAGAACAATTTTTTGACAAATAACCTAAAAAATGCAAAGACAAAAACAAAACCAAGAAAACATCAGTTTGAGGTGAAATTTTGATTGGTGATACTAGAAAAAATGGATAAAAATAGTAAGAATGATGGTTGTACCTTCTTCAAACACCCGTTGACTCAATCACTATGCCAAAATGGCCATACCACCATTTCCTAATATGTGACAGGTGGACATATTAGACTATTTCATAATTTAAAAAAAATAAAGTAAAAATAGGAAATCATATTCATTTATAATGCTATGTTGCGTTCTTTTTATTTGCATGATTCAACAGATTTTCCAGAGATAATGCTACTGTTCATAGACCGACCAACCAACTGGCTAGTTGGAATATGTTTATTCTTTTGTGTAGCTACAGCTTTTAGGTATCCATAGCCTAAGACACCTTAGCCTTCAAGTCCTCTAAAGACTCTAAAAGGTGCACGACTCAATTTGGTCCATCTATGATAGCATACCACTAACCTTTAAGGATATGTTGCTTTCTATCTAAACTAGGGGATATAACCTATCGCATGGCAATGTTATCTTCTTGTTACTAGAAGCATATGCAAGAGTAGTAGTCAAAATCACAATTGGAATCAACTATGAACATTTGCATCACTCATATGAAATGCACTAATGCCATAGGGACCAGTCATCACACCGATATGTATTGGATTAGGCATGTTTCTTCTTAGAGGACAACAATACAACCATCAAGTATATACATAGCCACCATAACCATATTCCTAATTTCTGTCACATGTGGTAATTTGGAAGTTGACATACCTGCACCAAAACATTTAAAAGACCCATCACCCAATAGATTAATTGCTTGCATTTTCCCCATGGCTCGTAGCTCATAAGAAGCAGTCTGATTCGCTAAAGGTATTATAGAAAAACTAGGACCATTGCCACATAGATCATATAGTTCTACACTATGCTTTGTAGTATACAAATTAAGATTCCATAGTTTCAAAGTCACCTGCGCACTTACCAAGTACTTGGGGATCATGGACCAAAAAGTTGTTCTTTACATAGAAAATTATATTAAAAGGGGATGCAAGTTTACTTGAAATACATCTGCCACCAACTGTTGTGATGAACGTGACACTTATTTGTCCCTAGTAATTTATCTTCCTATTGGAAGCCACACATATTACTATTATTTTTTAAGTATACATATACATATTCAATTTACAAGTACAATCATGGTTGTTAAGTCAATCGTGTTGATTTATCTTGTACCAAGGGGATCAAAATAATCAGATTCAGAATTGATTTCCTAAATACCTAACATCTACATCGATTGTATCAGAAGAAATGGTTCCTAAAGACATGGAGAATGGAAGCTCAATGGCGTACAAAGGCAGTTAACTAAAGTGGTATACATGCTTATTCCTGACATTTCTAAGATATGAGTCCTGATGAAAAATGATGAGGATGGACACATTTTTTATTAAGTCAGCATGGAGGTTGTAAAGATTGAGATACTAGGCAATTGACTTAAATGGTGTACATGCTTAATCACGCTCACGTGAGGCATCCTCATAGTTTTTTTTACTCATATTGTTTGTGGAAACTATATAATTATCATTCCATGTAAACTCATCATTAGCAACCTGTATGATAATGTACAATGCATACTGATGCTGGGTTGCTCATGATTAAACATGGTATTATAGGATACGTAGAAGTACATAATACTTTACAAATCAATATGTGAATTCAGGCAATACAATTGTACTAAGGTTTGAATCCCACATATTAAACAAAAAACTAACTCAGTTAAACTAATAAATCTACTAGTCTTGGTAGTTATATTCGTCAGTCCAAGGCCTTTGATCTAGCATTTAATATATGGGTATGTTCAGGCTCTTAAACACAGTTCTTCTGTCATCAAGTAGCCAGAATAAGTCAAGATGAACTCAAACAAGGCTTGACATTTGACAGTATGAGAAGTAAAATGATCTAACACAGTTCAATCACTTTGAGAAAACAAGACAAACATCAAAAATATCACTTAGAATTCAAACATAACGTACTTTATGAGGAAACAATATACCATTGGTGTATTGAATATATTCAATAATTATACAGATCATACTGATTTAAAAGATATTAATTGCTAGAGAAACACATGAATCCATAAAATTAGCATGACCAATTAATGAGCTTATTAAGGATGAGCATTCTGTAGTATATGTAGAGACGACTGGAACAATTGGTCTATGACAGACTGACAAGTCAAAGAACGCATTGACAAAGATCTAAGGATTCTGTTGTTGCAAACAAAGATAAGTCATTATCACCTTATTGGAGCCTGTCTTTGTATATTCACAAAATCTGATAATGAAGTTTCAGTTCAGAATACTATTACAACTGCGGACCAAAAAAATGAACATGGTGAGAGTGGCATGATTGATGATGATAAGTTGCTGACATAGGTAAAGAAGTATACTCGTGAGTGATGACTTGATGATGCTTTTCATGTGAATTATACTGATGAAAGACCAGTTCCTTTCTCAATTCCCCTTTGAAACAAGAAGCCTAATGTATTAACACTTCATTGTAACCAAGTGTCAAGCTGCTGAGATCAATAAAACTAATGAGAATACAAAAGGTTTAGCCCATCATTCAAATATCCTGGTCACCGTGTTGAATCCAACAAATATCCTGTAGCGAGGTATCATTGAGGTCAGAAAAATTAGCTAAATAAGGGATGGGAATTTTACTCGTTGTTGTGAGTGAGAGAAGAGGAGGAACAAATTGGTGAGATTTGATCCCTATCCTTGAGCAGTTGTGCTTTAACCTACCCCTCTCCTCATTTCTGTTCCCAGTAGGTCATCCTTCCATCTCCTCTTCGATGGCCTGGAGGTGATACATTAACAAAAAGAGGAGGTAGGAGATGCGGGGTACAGAGAAGACGATGAGAGTGCAATCGAATTAGGGGATAGGGTTATGAGGATCAGGGACTCGGGATATGATGAGAGGAGTGGAAGAGAGCCTGTCCGTGGGTGGGTTTTTTTTGTGGGGGGTAGGAGTGCTAGCGGAGTGGACGAGGGCTTGGAGGAGTAGAAACACGATGGAGATTCGTGTGTGAATCGGGGAAGGAGACAGATGTGCCAATAGGGACTGGAGTAGGTGCGCGGCAAAGTTAAATTTTCATACTATTTGATTATTTCAGATGGGGGGAGTCCAGAAGAGCAATTGTATTTACATTTATTTTGTTTACAATTTTATATTTGTAACTGAAAGTGGTTTTAACTATAAATATGATATTTGTAGCTAGACTAATTGCAGCCAAATCTAATATTTTTTGTAGTGATATTTGTAACAAAACTCATTAGGAAGACCATTCACATTGTTTCCTGCAAGCACATCATGATCTCGCCATACCTCATCCAGGCTCGTCATCATATGTGTGATACATAAGCTTAATACAACATTATTTAAAAGATATGATGTTCATGTGACATCAACTTAGGGTTACAACAACATAGAGAGATAAAGTCATCTATCATTATAATAATCATACAAGAGGCTATGTACCACCATCTCTTACTTGCATTAGGGTTAGGTTAAGAATTATGAGCTGAATTAGCATTGCCAATCTGCCCTTTAAAAAGCTCTAATATTTGTATTCATTCGAGGGAAAAGGTAAGACTATAGTATGATGGGGTAAGCATTTATACTATCAATTCCTAGGGTTTACTTTTTTATCGTAACAATATTCATTAGAGTTATATACAACCATATTAGGGCATAACCCCATCCTTTTTTATCAAATCTAAAGAACCAAATACATTAACCTCCTAATCATGGGATTACATCTATATTGGTATGTGGGTTCATCCAAGACTATATCCTAACTAGGGTTTAGGGTGGTCTCGGGTTTGGATAGGAATAAGGGTACCAAACCCTAATTCCATTGCAACATGATTTGATATGGTATAAACCCGAATTATTAGAAATGTTAGATTATATAAAAATAGACAGATTTAATGATATACACAATATATTAAACAAATCTAGGGTTTATATGTATTAACCACTCTACATTCATGTATTAACTACACTTTTAGAACTAGAGGCATAATTAGACTCTGGAATGTATAGGATCGGATGATTAGATATACTGACGACAGTGGTGGTGGCAGCAGTGGCAGAGAAGGTGGCAGTGGCAGCGGCAGGAGCGACAAGAGCAAGAGTAGGAGCAAGCGGGAGAAGGATCAGGATCAGGAGCGACGGGAGCAGGAGCAGGAGCGGTGGGAGTAGGAGCAGGACCGGCGAGAGTAGGAGAAGGACTGGTGGGAGCAGGAGCAGGACTGGCGGGAGTAGGAGTAGGAGCAGGTGGCAACGGTGTGCGCGGAAGCAGGCGGCGGCGGTGTGCGCGGCAGCAGGCGGTGGTGGCAGGAGCGGTAGGCGGCAGGAGCAGTTGCGGCGGTAGCGGCAAGTACAGAGAGCGGCAGCAGGAATCACAAATCTCCAAACCTAAGCTCTCGGCAATGAAATAGAGAAAGGGGAAGAGTCCGCTTTGCATGGGTGCTATTAAGTTAACAATAGGCGTCAGTTATTAAAAACAACTGATGCATTTAACTATAGGCGTCAGTTGTCGTAGAAAACTGATGCCAAAGGGGGGTGAAAATTTTTGTGGGTACAGCGCGTGAAAACACATCAACGTCGGTTATTGCAAGAAAACCGACGATAAAAATGGGCCCAATTTCTATCTCACAAAAAACCTTTAGTCGTCAGTTGATTTGTTAACTATTGACCCCGTATGTTAAATTTTGGAGGTAATTTTTTTCGCTAGAAAATTTAGATTTAGCGGTCAATTTTAGGCGTTGGTTGCTTATTGAGGAACTAAATCTAAATAAAAAGTGATACATGTGTCTGGCCGCTCTTCACAGATAGATGTCAGTTTGTGTATTCAACCGACGTTGTATGGTTTAGGTGTCGGTTTCTTGTATACAACTGACACCTGTAAATGTGACGTTATAAGCCATTTCTGTAATAGTGCTAATGCCCCAACAACTTTCATGGATATGATGAACCAGATTTTCAAACCGTTTTTGGATCAGTTCGTAGTAGTTTTCATAGATGACATTCTGATTTATTCCAGAGATGATGAGTAGCATGAGCAACATCTTAGGATAGCATTACAGTTGTTGAGACAACACCAGTTATATGCTAAGTTCAGTAAGTGCGAGTTCTCATTAGCTGAGGTGTCTTTTCTTGGACATGTCATCTCAGGTGATGGAGTAAGTGTTGACCCTAAGAAAGTCAAGTATGTTCTACAGTGGGAGCAGCCTAAGACTCCTACTGAGATCAGGAGCTTCTTAGGATTGGCAGGTTACTATAGGAGGTTCATCTAGAACTTCAGTGTTGTAGTGTCACCTCTGACACGCTTAATGAGAAAGAATGCATCGTTTGTCTGGTCAGACAAATGTGAGAAGAGTTTTCAGATCTTGAAGAAGAGGTTGACTATAGGACCAGTGTTGATCCTGCCCAAGGCAGGTAAAGGCTACACAATGTTTTGTGATGCTTCCAGGAGAGCCTTCGGTAAAGGGAGCAGCTCAAAATGGCACCAATGACTTCGTCCTTGCGGTCCAAACAAAAATCCGCAGCCAATAGCTTCGATTCAGCACCTAGCTCAGCCCCCTCTTCAACCTATACGTGAAGCAGGTCTGAACCGAGGTTGAAGACAACCCTGTGGATGCGTTTTCAGTTGATTTCAGACATCTTGAACCACTGTGAGTAGAATCTCACTCCCCAAAGCAAGTATTAACTCCATGAAACGGACAATTTTAGTTCGATCTGTGTTTATTCGCGGGTAAAGCGCTTACCCAAGTTTCGTGCAGTGTCGACGTCGCCAGATTTCTAATTTGCATGAATTTCTTAATTATGTTTGCAAGACAATAATTACTTGATATGTTTGATTTGGATTACTGGAACTACATGATTGATTAAAACTTTTCTCAGTTTAAAAGTTGGAATCAGTAGCATACGACTATTAGTTGTACGGTTTCGGTAGAAACCCAGGATGTACATTTTTAGTAATTTAATAGATGTATGATTTTAAAGAAATGACGATGACATGAAACTGTCAATGAAAACCTAGTTGCACACTCCCTATTATATTTAATGTGTGTGGTTTAGTCTTAACACAAATTGGCACATTTCTAAAGGACATCATTAGAAATTTTCTGTTACTATTAATAATTCGTGCCATGATAAGTAATTAACTCTTAATTGAGTTATGTGATGCACAACCCAGGATTAGGGTTGATGTGCATGCTTTTTGAGAAATTACATATAATTTACAGATGTTACTGATGATTTTTCATATATCAAGTAATTAACTTTTATCAGTGTATTAAGAGGTTCAATTGCATAAATGTAGTGTATAAATGTCAAATGGACATGTAATCTATTTATTTAAGAATTTTAGTCTGCCTGCATTTACAGTATGTTGATTTCTCAGTAAATTACAACGTTTGAGTATATTGCACTGCCAAGTTAGAAATGATATACATGTTGTATTTATAAGTCTCAGATAAATAGACTCGGTACGATAGAGATACCAAAGTCAAGAATAAGTAAGAGAGAGATACAATGTAGCAAGAGCTTTTCTATAGTAATAAAATAATAGACATAAGTTCCCTAAACATGGTAAATTCCCTATGAATGTCTGCACTGTAGGGAACGATCCACCCTGGCAGCGACCAGTATACAGGGATCGGAATGCACCCACAAGCGTGCGGGGAGACGAAGCCCTTAAGGAAGTCTCCTAAGAGAAGATAGGTTACCCAACATGAACCAGAGATCCCAGTGGTAACCCAGAGGTACCCACAGAGTGTACCAAGATGAGGCCCACAGAGCATCTCATACCCTCTACCTGTGTACTCAGCCTAGAGGAGAGGTCCAGTTAAAGGCCAACTGTTTAGCCACCTTAGTCAGACGTGATGATATGAGTCAAGCAGACCCGGATTCAGTTCTAGGCTTAGCTTCCTGGGTTTTAAGCTAAGTCTTATACGACGAGATCATAGTTCACTACAAGTCTTCATATGTAGAGTACACTGCATATGATCAGGGCATAAGATAAAATATGTTCATATAGATTGATAGAGTTTCTTATAAGTTAAAGAGTTAAGAAAGATTTGAGTTAGTTTCACAACAGTTGTCCTTTAAATGAAATTTTAGTATTCTCTATTATTTAATCGTATCTATAGCTTTGCAGCAGTTGTTATCTTAATGAAATGTTGACATATCATGTTGTTTAAATTATATTGTTTAGATCTACTCAGTATAGTATTATCTTGTATTTTATTCCAATTAATAAACATAAAATGAGTTATCTTTGATGGTTGGGTGAAATTCTATTCACTGAGCCAGTAGCTCACCAACCTACTGAAACATTTTTTTAGGTCAACGTCAGTACGAGGAAGTTGAAGGATCGTATCACCCAAGTTCATAGAAGGTAGTTCGTAGTTAGATAGAGGTCTCTTAGTCCTTTCCCCTCGGTCCTTGGGCATGTGGTGTGGTAGAGAGAGAATGTAATATAATATGTAGTTTAGTTTTAAGTTATCTGTTATGCTTTATATTCTGCATGAAAAATGTAATATGATGTGTAAATCTTCTTTATCTACCTAGAAATGTAAATAGTAGTTGCTTCCACAGTCTAGTAAGATTTCAGTTTATTCCAAGTCATAAGATTTACCTTTAGGTTAATTTTAAGTGATTAAGAAAAGAAAAGGTTAGGGGTGATCTTTGTATTACGTTAAATCCTCTTGTTATGCCATAATCTCATGATTAGTGATAAATCGTGGGATGCAGGTTTGACATATAGTATGACTTAATATTAGATGTGGAGTCGAGTCCGATATTATATTACCAATTACCCTAGAGAGAGAATTATTGAAGAGAAAATACCTAGAGTCTATGCTAAAAATATAGTAAGATGAATCACCCTTCTATTGAGACATTTAGCCCCAACTATTTGTAATCGTACTTAAATGTTTTCATAAGGGACTTGTGAGGCCAACATCAGGCTCCATGTTGGTTCAATGGCTAGCCTTTGGAATTGAGGATCAAAAATATATTAAATACACACCTTAGATGGCCCTAGAAGAAACACATAAAGTTAGTAATTATTGTTTGAAACTATGTGTTAGATGGCTGGAATATGGATAATTGCCACATAATGGTAGCTTAGGTAACGCTAGAGCAGACAGGATGGTCAGGATCATTTAAATCACTAACCAGCGAGTAAGAAGGATGTTATCATCGTCTCCTACCCCGCCCGCAGACATCACAGTACAGCATGGAGCTCATTATCTGGTCATATGCATACTTGGGGCCTTGAATGCTCGTGCTTCCTCCGGTGGCATTTTCGGGAAAGCGAGACAACCACAACAAGCCCTAAATTGAGGCCTATGGTATCTCAAACCTACGTGGCCGTACTTGCCTCACACCTCACCGCCGACCCTTGCTACTTGCTAGCTCTTCTGGCCGCGGGTGCATCCAAAGGCGAGTATCGACCCTTTCTCTAGTGATTGTTGCCCCTAATTTCCCTCGTACACCTCAGTATCTCCACCCAGGAGTTGCAGATGTCTCTGGTGGGTATCAAGGCAATTCAGATCCAGAGCTGAATCATAATCACAAAGACAATGGATAGTCTTGTATGCTGCGTATTGGAGAAGTGTTTGTTTAATTGTCTCTGTGATTGAATGCAATGGAAGCAGGAAGTGGGTGAATGAGCCCACACGACATCATTCTCACTGCTGACAGAAATATATATAGAATGTCTGTTGTTACAAGACTCAGTAACGGGTAAAAAGATTATCAAACGAACGACTCAAACCGCTTAAGAGCAAAGAACATATCCCGCCATGACTGAATGCAATGGAAGCGGGAATTGGGTGAATGAGCCCACACGACATCATTCTCACTACTGACAGAAATATATATAGAATGTCTGTTGTTACAAGACTCAGTAACGGGTAAACGAATTATCAAACGAACGACTCAACCCACTTAAGAGCAAAGAACATATCCCGCTCATACATTACATTCACAGAGACAATTAAACAAACACTTCTCTAATACGCAACATACAAGACTATCCATTATCTTTGTGATTATGATTCAGCTCTGGATCTGAATTGCCTTGATACTCCCCCGCAAGCTGTGTCGTAGTGGAACGTAGGCCAAGCTTGAATATTAAGTTCTTGAAGATTGTTTTGGTGACAACTTTGGTGAAAACGTCAGCCAGTTGATCCTTCGAAGAAACGAACTGAGTAGTAATGTAACCCAGCGCCACTTTCTCTCTTACAAAGTGGTAATCAAGCTCTATATGTTTTGTGCGAGCATGAAAGATGGGATTGACAGTCAGGTATAAAGAACTCAAATTGTCACAATAAAGAATGGAAGGATGAGATTGAGACACACCCAGGTCTCGGAGAAGCGAGGAGAGCCAAGTTAGTTCAGCAGTTGCATGTGCAAGAGCATGATACTCGGCTTCGGCGCTAGAGCGAGCTACAATGGATTGCTTTTTAGAGCTCCAAGAGATACACGTAGAACCAAGAAAAGTACAATAGCCACTGGTGGAGCGTCTCGTGAAGGGGCACCCAACCCAATCAGCATCAGAGAAAGCAGAGATACGAAGATCAGATTCAACAAACAGTTGTATACCACTCGTAATAGAACCTTTGACATAGTGAAGAATATGTTTGACCAGAGAAAGATGAGAGGTAGTAGGATGATGCATAAATTGACATGCCAAATTCATAGCAAAAGTGAGATCAGGTCTGGTGATGGTAAGATATTGCAATGATCCAATGATACGACGATAATATGTAGCATCCACAGATGTTTCTGATGTGTGTTTGGAATTTAGACGTTGAAAGTCAGGTGAAACTGGGGTAGAGACGTGCTGACAATCAACCATGTCATACCGTTCTAGGATCTCACGAGCATACTTGGACTGATGTAGAAGAATTCCACGAGCATTGAACTCAACCTCCAGACCTAAGAAGTAGTGCAGCTTACCGAGATCACGTAAAGCAAACACAACTTCTAAGTCATGAATACACTTGTCCAAAAACCAGCTATTGTTACTAGTGATGATAATGTCATCAACGTATAATAGGAGGAAGACAGTGATATTCTCATGTCGATAGATAAAAAGAGAGGGGTCAGTTTGACTGGCAAGAAATCCATATTCAGTAAGAAAATTACTAATTTTTGTATACCACACCATGGGAGCTTGCTTTAAACCATACAATGCCTTTTGTAGTTTACAAACATACTGCTTCTTATCTCCATTGCTGAAGCCAGGCGGTTGTTCCATATATACATCAGTCTCCAAGGTTCCATTTAGAAAGGCATTACACACATCGATTTGTTTGATGAACCATCGTTTTGATAGAGCTATAGTAAGAACAGCCTTGATGGTTGGAGACTTGACCACAGGACTGAAAGTCTTAAGATAATCCACTCCTTCCTCTTGAGTAAAGCCACGAGCAACCAGTCGAGCTTTCAACCGATCCAGAGTTCCAATCTGCCTTTAATTTTGTCTTAAAGACCCATTTACAGCTTATAATGTTGGTATGATTAGGACGTTGAACTAAGGTCCATGTTTGATTTTTACATAAAGCAGATAATTCATCCTGCATTTCTTGCAGCCATCCAGGATGTTTTAGGGAAGCTCTGATATTCCTTGGTAAAGATGGTACAAGACTGGTAGACAAAGCATATTTTGGATTAGGCTTAACAATCCCTACTTTAGACACATCTAGGTTTAACAAAACAATCTTCAAACATCTGTCGGAACAGAATAAGAATAAGTCGAAGCTATGGATTGATCTCTTGTTGTTGTATCATGTATGACCGATAAATCATGAACAGAGGGTATATCTCCATTGGTTAAAGATTTGTGACATAAAGGCGTTGTGCTATCAGTAATCATATTTGTCATTTGCTCAGTAACAGAAGGAGATACATTCTCATCGGAACATGTATGCAAAAACTCATGATAGAAAGAACTCACTCCTTCCTTGTATGTTGAAGGAATTGTGTCTTTAAAAGGAAAAATAGATTCATTAAAGACAACATGCTTAGATACAAAAATACGATTTGAAGAGACATGTAAGCATTTGTATCCTTTATATTGCTGACTGTAACCAATGAAGACACATGGTAATGAGCGAGGCTCAAGTTTATCTCGTGTTATATCCCTCAGGTATGGATAGCATAGAGAGCCAAACACTCGTAAACAATCATAAGCAGGTGATTTGTTGTGTAGAACATTGACATGACATTTAAATTGCAGAGTAGGTGAAGGCAGCCTGTTGATCAGAAAATTAGCAGTAGCAAAAGCATCTATCCAGAAATGTTTAGGCATATGGGAGTCAAACAACAAAGCAAGACCAAGTTCTACAATATGTCTATGCTTCCTTTCTATAGCTCCATTCTGCGCATGATCATGTGGACATGATATATGATGCACAATTCCCTGATCAGTTAGAAACTTCTGCATTTTAGTGTTTACAAATTCACCTCCTCCATCAGATTGAAGAGTCTGAATGACAAGATTGAACTGAGTCTTGACCATTGTATGAAAGGATACAAATTCAGCAAAGAAATCAGATTTATTCCTTAAGGGTATCAACCAGTAGTATCGGCTATAATCATCCATCAGTAAAGCATAGTACTGAAAACCTTGTCTGGATACAATAGGAGCTTTGCCCCAGAGATCACAATGTATTACAGAGAATGGTCGAAGTGACCTTATGTGCTTATGCACTACAGGAAGTTTCCTACTCTTACTCAGTTCACAACTATTACAAACATCTTTATATCGATTTGTACTATCTATACTTTTATTTTGTATCAGAAACTGTAGTACTTTGTGGTTAGGATGCCCGAGTCTTTTGTGCCAGGTCACAGCTTCAACTTTCATGAACCGATTTGAGAAAAACACTTGATGTCCTCCATCTTCGAGAAGATACAGACCTCCCTTACACTTTCCTTGTGCCAGAATCAGACAACTGAAAGACATGAAACCATTCAGATGAACTAACTTGGCTCAGTATCGTGATTTGTTGTCACAACAAATCACCTGCTCTGCTGAATTAACTTGGCTCTGATTCAACTTGCAGATGTCTTTCAGTTGTCACAACAAATCACCTTCTTATGATTGTTTACGAGTGTTTGGCTCTCTATGCTATCCATACCTGAGGGATATAGCACGAGATAAACTTGAGCATCGCTCATTACCATGCGTCTTCATTGGTTACAGTCAGCAATATAAAGGATACAAATGCTTACATGTTTCTTCAAATCGTATTTTTGTATCTAAGCATGTTGTCTTTAATGAATCTGTTTTTCCTTTTAAAGACACAATTCCTTCAACATACAAGGAAGGAGTGAGTTCTTTCTATCATGAGTTTTTGCATACATGTTCCAATGAGAATGTATCTCCTTCTGTTACTGAGCAAATGACAAATCCGATTACGGATAGCACAGTGCCTTTATGTCACAAATCTTTAACCAATGGAGATATACCCTCTGTTCATGATTTATCAGTCATACACGATACAACAGCAAGAGATAAATCCATAGCTTTGACTTAATCTTATTCTGTTCCGACAGATGTTCATTCTGAAAATGGAGGTTCATGTTTACTATCTGATACATCTGCCCCAAAGCAATATGGTGACATGTTATCTGACAAAGTGACAGAACCGATCAATATTCATTCTATAATTACCAGAGCCAAAGCAGGGATTGTTAAGCCTAATCCATAATATGCTTTGTGTACCAGTCTTGTACCATCTTTACCAAGGAATATCGGAGCTGCCCTAAAACATCCTGGATGGCTGCAGGCAATGCAGGATGAATTATATGCTTTATGTAAAAATCAAACATGGACCTTAGTTCAACGTCCTAATCATACCAACATTATAAGCTGTAAATGGGTCTTTAAGACAAAATTAAAGGCAGATGGAACTCAGGATCGGTTGAAAGCTTGACTGGTTGCTCGTGGCTTTACTCAAGAGGAAGGAGTGGATTATCTTGAGACTTTCAGTCCGGTGGTCAAGTCTCCAACCATCAAGGCTGTTCTTACTATAGCTCTATCAAAACGATGGGTCATCAAACAAATCGATGTGTGTAATGCCTTTCTAAATGGAACCTTGGAGACTGATGTATATATGGAACAACCGCCTCGCTTCAGCAATGGAGATAAGAAGCAGTATGTTTGTAAACTGTAGAAGGTGTTGTATGGTTTAAAGCAAGCTCCCAGGGCGTGGTATACAAAAATCAGTAATTTTCTTACTGAATATGGATTTCTTGCCAGTCAAACTGACCCCTCTCTTTTTATCTATCGACATGAGAATATCACTGTCTTCCTCCTGTTATACGTTGATTACATTATCATCACTAGTAACAATAGCTGGTTTTTGGACAAGTGTATTCATGACTTAAAAGCTGTGTTTGCTTTACGTGATCTCGGTAAGCTGCACTACTTCTTAGGTCTGGAGGTTGAGTTCAATGCTCGTGGCATTCTTCTACATCAGTCCAAGTATGCTCGTGAGATCCTGGAACGGTATGACATGGTTGATTGTCAGCACGTCTCTACCCCAGTTTCACCTGACTTTCAACGTCTAAATTCCAAACACACATCAGAAACATCTGTGGATGCTACATATTATCGTCGTATCGTTGGATCATTGCAATATCTTACCATCACCAGACCTGATCTCACTTTTGCTGTGAATTTGGCATGTCAATTTATGCATCATCCTACTACCTCTCATCTTTCTCTGATGTTGATTGGGCTGGGTGCCCCTTCACGAGACGCTCCACCAGTGGTTATTGTACTTTTCTTGGTTCGACATGTATCTCTTGGAGCTCTAAAAAGCAATCCACTGTAGCTCGCTCTAGCACCGAAGCCGAGTATCGTGCTCTTGCACATGCAACTGCTGAACTAACTTGGTGTGTCTCAATCTCATCCTTCCATTCTTTATTGTGACAATTTGAGTGCTTTATACCTGACTGTCAATCCCATCTTTTACGCCCGCACAAAACATATAGAGCTTGATTACCACTTTGTAAGAGAGAAAGTGGCGCTGGGTTACATTACTACTCAGTTCGTTTCTTCGAAGGATCAACTGGCTGACGTTTTCACCAAAGCTGTCACCAAAACAATCTTCAAGAACTTAATATTCAAGCTTGGCCTACGTTCCACTACGACACAGCTTGCGGGGGAGTATCAAGGGAATTCAGATCCAGAGCTGAATCATAATCACAAAGACAATGGATAGTCTTGTATGCTGCGTATTGGAGAAGTGTTTGTTTAATTGTCTATGTGAATGTAATGTATGAGCGGGATATGTTCTTTGCTCTTAAGCGGGTTGAGTCGTTCGTTTGATAATCCGTTTACCCGTTACTGAGTCTTGTAACAACAGACATTCTGTATATATTTCTGTCAGCAGTGAGAATGATGTCGTGTGGGCTCATTCACCCAATTCCCGCTTCCATTGCATTCAATCAGTGGGAAGCGAGTTGCAGTGCCGCGATGGTTGCTTGCAGATCAATCAAAGTTAAAGGCACCATCCCTGATCTCTAAATGTTCAGTCACTGTCCTCGACTTGCAATGTGTTAGCCCCGACGCCTGGGTCGATGAAAGTCCATATTCCTTCTTGTATGAACATCATCTCCAGGTTGTTTGAAGGGGCTCTGAACCCTCGGTTACCAGCTTCTAGCTCAGCGTAGTGTCACGAAATGGATTCGAACTCGTCATTGTTTGCATCGTTTGTTTTCCTGCTCGTCATGCATGTTCTACCTGCGTCGATTCCGACCAACCGTCATGAGGCTAGGAACTAGTCCTTGAACCGGCGCGTGGCGTTTCCCAACCGCTCGCAAATTCGTGGCAATGCATGGTTATGAGCGACCAAATGATTCGGTTCTAATTGACGCTCCCCAATTGCTTTCCGTCGCAGTTTGCTTGACACCGGGATGTTTCGAACCATAGTTGTGGTTCTGCTCGTGCGTCGTGATCCTGTTAGGCCGAGATGGCCAGTCATACCGGTGTCGATTCACTGCCAACCGTCGTGGGACCGGATCTGATTCTGGAACCAGCGGTGACGCTCCCTCCCCCTTGCAGGTTCATGGTGATGGATAAATGAATGGATGGTTCGGTTTGGATTGGCGATCGCATGCTTTGCTGTAATTTGACAACGGAAGTACTCTGAACACAGACCATGGTTTTGCCTGGCGTTGAGTCCAGGCCAACTAGGGTATTGATAACCCAACCGTGTATGCAACTGAGGTTTAGATTCAATCAATGGTAATTCTGACTTGCATTCTAAAATTTCCAGTAGCCATCTACAACCATGGCCTTCTCAGTTCTCCTGATCGAGAACACGGCAATGATCGGGATGTTCCAAGAGCCCGAAGGAGACTGCTCACCTATGCAGGTGATGTTTCTAACAAAGAATCACCTCTAAAGAGACATTCAACCCTCATGGGTTACTCAAGCAACGAGTGTGAGGGAAGGGCACTTTGGCTTTCTCATTTTGAATCGCAGTGTGCGACTGAGTGTGAATCTATTTGAGAAATCAGAGACAAGAAGCGCTGCTAGCAATTGTTTTACTCATTAAGTTTAATCTAGTATTACAGTAGTGTGTATGGATGTGTTTTTGAAAATCAAAAAGTATAATTACTGTTTTGGAAATTTCTTGACAGTCTGACTTAAGTAAAAATGTATCTATGTATTTGAACGTTAGAATAAAATAAATTAGTGCCTTCGATATCAGTAGGCCTTTCAGATATTTAGTATAGTTACAGGGCCTAATTCTGAGTTGCATGAAGAATACTTAGTGGGTTCAACTATTGTATAAGATATAATATTTACTCTAAGTACCATCTTATGACTAGGTGGTGGTATTAATCATGGTTCAGATCTAGGTGACCATTTAAATGACTTAAGAAGGACTGGAGGTATGTATTCTGCTCTATTTTTAACTGGGCATTTATATGAATAAATTTTCCAATAATGAGGCAATTCTTAGAAATACTTATTCTTTTGTTCCACTTGAGACATATTCTATTCTTCTGAGATTATTATTTACAAGTTGAATTTAGTCAATGACCCCACATGTTATTTTGCTTGTATTATGACACAGTTGTATGATGAATAATGTATCTTGCCACTATATTATGCATGGTACATAATTTGAATAGCTACCCGGGGTGTGCTACGTCTACCCTTATATATATATGTGTGCTAATTCTGCCTATGGTTGTGCTACTTCTACCCAAATTTTATATATAGGCCAATGACTCAGTAGTGCCTTGGCCCTACGATATCTAATTTATTCTAATATATCTACATGTAAATAAATGTTGTATTATGATGATTGATGGTGACAAGGTTCGTTGTTTATTGGTTTATTTATACTGCCTCATTATTCTAGAAATTCCTTCTCTTGTTAGTTCTCATTGAAACTTACCTAGCTTTAATGGTCCCCTTTTCTTATCGGAACATATTACTTTTGTAACAATTAATGCCTAGTTAATTTTCTAACTTACATGCTCAACTTTTGCTAATACATATCTTGTTTTTTCATTTTTCTGGGTGTTCCCTACACCCAAGTGTAGGTGCCTTATCGGGCATAGGCTCAAGAGGATCGTGAGCTCATTGGTGATCATGAGGACAACTTGAGATAGCCTTGTTACCCTCTGTATATGGGCTTATGTATATATAAATATAATATTTTTATTTTATGTACCACCCTTAGGGTGAGAAAGTTATGTACATGGAAATGTTTTTGTAACTCTATAAATAGTTATGTTTTCCACTGCTTAAATGTTTCATGGCTCATGTTTATGTTGAGGTGTTCCAAGTGGAGTCCATTGGGATACAATCTCATGGCCCTTAAGAAAGTTCTTAAATTATTGGTTTAAGTATTCTCCACCTCAATCGGAATGAAGTGCCTTAATACTTTTACCAAGTTGGTTCTGTACTTCATTCATAAACTCCTTGAACTTTTTTAGAGTTTCTAACTTATGTTTCATCAAATAAATATAGCCATACCGATTGAAGTCATCAGTGAAGGTAATGAAGTATCGATACCCACCTCTAGTTGTTGTTCTAAAAGGTCCACGCACATCAGTATGTATGAGTCCTAATAGATCACCCGCCCTCTCATTATTACCAGTGAAAGGGGTCTTAGCCATCTTGACTGACAAACAAGATTCACATGTCACCATTGATTCTAGATCAAAAGAGTCTAGATAACCATCCTTATGGAGTCTAGATATGTGTTTCTCATTTATGTTCCCTAGACAAAGATTCCAAAGGTATGTTTTGTTTCAGTTGTTGAGTTTCAGTCCTTTGGTATTTACATTATAAATATTTGTCATCAGATTTAACAAATAAAGACCACATGCATTAGGGCACTGCCATATAAGATCCCATCTTTTAAAATAGAACATCGACCATTTTTAATATGGAATTCAAATGCATCCTTGTCCATAAAAGATACAAAAATGATATTTTTATTTATAATAGGTACATAATAGCAATTCTTTAACTCTATTACAAGCCCTATGAGCAGAGATATAATATAGGTTCGTCACAACTCTTGTGCTATTAGCAACTTGTAGTTCCACCTCGCCTTTTCCCAAAGGCCTTTTCCCTTTCAGCTCCTGAAGTGGAGATCACCATCCCCATCTTCTTCTTCTTCCTAAAAGCCTTCAAGTACAAAGGATGAGTTCCTCTTTTACTTTTCTTTCTCCTTATCTTGACTGTTGAGGATTTGGATTTAGGCTCGACCTCAGAACTCTTCTTGGACTTGCTTTGATCCTTGGACTCAGCTCCACTGATCATCATCATAGGCTTGTCCTTCTTCAATTTTGCTTCAAAATTAATTAACATGGCAAGCAAGTCTGACATGTGGTCAACCACATTATTCACACAATGACATGAAATAAAGTGTTATATGATTCTGGCATTGATTTTAGAATCATATTTGTGGCCAACTCTTGGATCAAGGTGAATTCCAGTTCTTCAAGATGATACACATGTTCAATCATATTGAGCACATATTCTTCTATTGAGGTTCCCTTTGTTAGTTTAGACTCAAGCATCAACTTTATGATACCATCACGTTCTTGCTTTGTAAGGTCAAATCTCACTTTCTTAAGATGTGTTACCATCTAAAGAACACTCATGTCCTCGCACTACTCATACAACTCATAGTTCATGCAGCTGAGCATAAGGTATTTTATCTCTAAGGAATCATTGGCATGCTTCTAGTAAGCATCCACTTGTACCCTAGGTGCATCAGGAGCAGGTATTTCTGGCACTGGTTTGTCAAGGACACAGAGCTTGCACTCTTCATTGAGAAACCTTCTCAAAGTCCAAAACTAGTCGTGGGAATTTTCCCGTCAAGTTTGTCCTTCTTAAGGACTGATTGCAACATGGATTTGTTCGTCATTTGATTGTACAAGAGAAAATTTGCATTTGTCAAAAACTTTTGATTTGATTTGAAAATTTAACGATATTAATTAGGTCTTTAATTATTATCACTCTCACTATTTTAATTCAAATTTATTGCCCACACATATCAATTTAGAATATTGTAGTGTATAATATTCTTGTGGGCCAGATCCAAGATAATTCAACTATGGCCCAATCAACGCTACAAAACACAGTCAATTACCAAGGTAGGCAACTTTTGTCAATTACATCATATGCAATTCTGGATAGATGATATTTGCAACTCCTTTCCATACTCATATAAATGCTTCTAGTCTTAGACGCTCTAAGAATCACCAGTTTAAGCCTGACGCAATAGCTAACACGATAGATATCCACCCTATAAAGGCAGAACCTACATATCTACCAGCACACTTCCATGAGATAGATGACACACCATGTGAAGGCCTCACCTATGCTTAGTCGATCAAGCTTTTCATTGGGTTGATGTTGCAAAGAATCTAAGACTTAATATAATTTTTATTTAAGGGAGATTGTATTTATACATACATATACTTTATCCAATCACCACATATATAGTATGTATTGTATACATGCTATATCCTACAATGAAAATATGCAAAAAAAAGTGATGGTTATGGCCAGCCTAATGTAATTCCTTGGAGACACAAGGAGTTACCACATCCTAGGTCTACATCACATGCATAAACATGTTGTTGATGAAGATCCATGCTTGCCAATCTGGGTTGATCAGTTCAACCCTTGAACCGATCGACTTACCTCTTGGTCGGTTGTTTGGTCATCATATCGGTCGTCTAGTTCTTCTGTCCACCATCTACTGGCTCCTCCAGTTGATTGGTTGGGTCCACCAGGTGGTCGGTTTGGCTCGTCCATCTGGTTCTCCTCAGTCCTCCAACTAGTTGTTTCATCTCCAAAACGGTCGGTTGGCATCGTCAGAACGTCCTTCGTCTTTGTCATAATAGGAAACTAAACTATCCTACTTTTACATAATTATTAAGAAAGCTCGAGTTACATTTGAGGTGAGCAAGGGTAGGAAAGAATACTGCTTTTACATTGGGAAGATAATATAGAGGCTCGGTACGTAGACCGAGATAAAAGGATCAAACAACCACACAACCATGCATAAATAATAGGGGTTATTGGCCATAGCCATGCTACACATCCACCATCAAAATCGGTTTTAGGGAGATGCGTGTAAATTGCATATATATATATATATATATATATATATATATATATATATATATATGGGATTATCATGGTATTTGACTGGACAAATGTTATTCGCAACACATGCAATCATAGAATGACAAAACCAAAATCCGATCATATCGATTATCCCATAATATAATATATTGATGTTGGCTCTGATACCACTGTTGCATAATATGGAAACCGAATAGGCAGCAGAAAAAAAAAATTATCTACCATATTCCCATAGACTAGCAGATTGCATCAATAACTATAACATCGAAAGGATGGTTTTAGGGTTATACCTTGTCCTAGAGCAAGTCCAACATCATCTCCTCATTGTTGTATATGTGCAACTGTTGACTAGTTGCTTTTAGACAGTGTCTGTATAGCTCCTGGCCTTCACCATAGACACCCGACTGTACAGCTTCTTCTGGGACTCCTATGATCTCACCGCAGACTACAAGTTGACATTGTCCTCCTAGTAACAGCTAAAGTACTCCTGCCTCTAGAGAATTCCACACAGACCACCTAGATCTCCTTTTGTCTTGCTAGAATAGATAGGAACGAGTTGTCTCTCCCGTTGGTGTACTAGTCATCAACTTTCTCTCTCACAATAATGATCCACGATTGTTCTCTCCCTTAATATCCCTCCCTTTGAGGGTAGGACTTTCTTGGGCTCTCTATTAGTTACCAAAACCAGAGAGGAGAATAATTGTTTGAGCAACTGATTCTCAATTGTCTGTGTTGTGTTCTGGGAAGCCCCCTAGTACCCCTCCATTTATAGTGGAGGCTAGGGTCACAATTCCCAATCTATGTGGGAGTGGAAGGGACTGGAAGATCATACATTTTCACAACCTACGACTAGTGAAATGACCATCTAGAAACCCATATGGTTGTCTAGAATGTGAGACGGTCGTGTCACACTACAAGACATTCATTTTGCAGTTTCCCAATCACAAATGAATTTGGTAATTTTGAATCCAATTAATGCACAACATGGCATCATCACTAGTTCCTTGTTGCAATCGAATTTCACCCAAACTAAGTGATCTCACACATGTGAGACGGGTGTCTCGCTCACCCAGGAAGTTGTGTAGACACCCGACTAAGTCGATCAGTTCAACATAGTGAACCGGTCGGTTCACACCTCAGTTTGGGAAGAACTTAGTCAATTCAATTTTTGATCAGCCTGACGATCCAAACGACCATCTCAACATTTGATCCGACCGTCTAGCACCCCAGGCGGCCATCTCACAGGGTGAGATGATCGTATGGTAGTGTATCTAGTTGATATGTTGCGTGAATTAAATACCTAAATACTTTAGTAATAAATTCAATCATCATTCAAGATTAAACTCCTCTTCTAGGTCAAGACGTATGTGTGTGACCCTATAGGTCCCATATCACATTTGCAGTGAATGTCCATAACTAACTTATGACATCACAAGAAAAGAGTGGTGCCTTGTTGCACATCAGTACTACCCAAGTGAATGGAAAGTTGGGGAACAACTTTGACCTACAATTTGTACTTGGTGTTATAGTGTTTGTATAATTCCTTTGTCAATGATATCCAAATTGAACTCGAGGTACAGAGTAGTCACCCTTTTCAACATTCAATCTTGTTTCTTGAACTAGAGAAAACTGTTTGAGATATATATAAGCTCAATATCACATATTGACTCACATGTGCACGAAGATGCATTTCACAATCTCACTAATCAAGACACCTTGGATATCATACTACCTTAGGAGGGGCAAATCCCTTCTCTATCGCTCACAATCAGTCCCCATGAGTCACAGTCACCCAATCATCACTGTTATAACAACCCTTGTTTCAGGATTGTGTTTGATGATGTTAAAGCATATCAAACTACATGTGATGTGTGTAGTGATTTTAGGTCTAGGAACCACAAACACCACCATCACTATGAGACTTGACTATGACTACAATGGTAATGGTTTCCATGTCTCAGTCTCTTAGTAGGTCTGTCCAATACTCTGTTCTCTAATATATATATGTGACCTTAGTTTGATATAGCCACATCATGACTAATGAGACTCTATCATCAACCAACTCACATTCTGATCTTATGTATCATTGTTGTCTATGAACCTTCCACAATAACAGCTGATCAGGGACATAATGAGAATATATATGTACTCTTAACATTCATATGATCTCATTTCCCAAAGTCACGTACTTGAAGACATATGTCATTGAGTAATATAATTCTCTAGACAAATAAAGTGTTACATCATTATCTCATAACTAAATTAAACAGAATAAATTGGAATCTTGCCTTTATTTATTAATCAAATCAATTACAATTTATGCCATTACAATCATCATATGATTGGCTCTCTGGGTATACTTACCAACACTCCACCCTCCATGGCATTATACCAACTGCTAGTTTGGCCAGAAAGAGTGTATTTGAATAATCTAAGTCAGATGGCATCCTCTGAAATGCCTAGAATCTTATGTAAGGAACATAAAATAGAGAAATGTTGAAGATGGTCCTGGAAAATTTCTCCTTTGTTTTTAGAAAAGGGATTGGCTTGAAGCATGTAGATCCAATGGGTGAGGATCTCGAATTAAAGGGTTGTGATGTCGGGGTGTTGTGCATATCTAGTTTTGGGGACTGAGAAGTGTTTTAATTGTTTTTGTCTTTCAATTTCCCATTAAGCGGCTTCTAAGGCCTCTTGTTTGGCCATGTATGCTGCATGCAAAGAGGCTTCTTGAGATGTACGCTCGTCCATCATGGCCTCCCTTTGATCAATGAGTACTTGCTCAATCCTATGAGTTACTTCCTCCTCATCCATCCTAAAATGATTTTGTCAATTTCAACGATGGAACATCCTTTCAACTTCTGGGTCAAAAGATGGTGACACAAAACCAGCGTGTTGCGAGCGTCACATGCACATTTATATTTGAAAAAATATAGGCGGTTGTAGAAAAAAGGATTTTTGGAATTGAAACTCAGTAGAAGGAGGAGTAGCACTTCCAAAATGGTACTCGGAATGCAAAAAAAAGAAAAAAAATGTTCAAAATTTCTTGGAGTTTAAAAAAATGATTTTGTTGTCCCAGACAATGGCACCGAAATTGATATGTGTCATTTAACACACTAATTCACTAGGTAATTATCCAAGAGTTTAACCTTTTTTACGTTAAAACTACCAATTAAGGTTTCTTATTAGTATATAAGGGTTGATCCCGCAGGACAACATTTTAAAGATTAGTTTTGAACCCAAATTAAATTGAACACTATTTTTGAAAGGTTTTCTTTATTTGAATAGGAAAGGAAATATTGTTTGTTTGATGGTTGATTACACTATATCAATGAAGTAAAATTGCAATGAAATAAAAGTTATGCTAAGAACAAAAGACAGTGAGTTGGGGTTAGAGCAATAAGAGAAGAATTATCTAAGAGGAAGAAGTAAATTGCAAGTAAGAAAAGAGTGGTTGAAAAAACAAGTGGTTGAAGAAACAAGATTGAATAAAGGTTATGGGTTTTACCACCATAGACATGTGAAACTAGATCGATAAATCTATATGATAAAACATGATAGAAGAAGGTATGTAAAAACATACGCAAATACATCTACAAAAGACGAACTCCCTGTGAACCCATTGGTCTTGGCATTCACAGATCCTAGCCCTATCATCCCAATAAGAATCCTTTTGAGGTCTCATACAGATCCTTATGCATTGGTTGGTTGTTCTGAGCCTTGGCTTCTACATCACATCCACCAAGACTAACGATCGAGAAATGAGAGATCAAGTTGTTTAAATTGGGCGATTATCCAAACCAAATACCATCTAAAAATGAAATGATATAAAGAATACATTGCAACATGGCTATGAAAATACTCTCCATGCATCGATATGAAAAGTACTCATGATCCATAATAGCTAAAAGAAGAACAAAAGAAGAAAGGAAGCAAGTCATAGACTAGAAGAAGAAGAATCCCCAAAGGGACCTTAGCTAGTGAGGATTAAATGGATATCCCCCTTAGTTCCTTATTCCTAAAGAATATCATGAAAATTAGAACAAGAATTGGAGATCTTGAGAACAAAAATAACTTTATTGAAGAACTAGAAGATTACACATGCAAGAATGAAGCAACAAATTCTCAAAGTAAATTTTCAAGTAAAAAAAGTCAGATCTCCTTTCTCGTGGAGTCCCCCCTCCTTTTATTGGGAAGGAGGGGGAGAAAACCCTGAAAGGAGAAGAGGAGAAGGAAAGATGGTTGAAGTGTCCAACCCACGTGCTGCCAACTGACTGGTTCACAACCCAAACTGATCGGTTGGAACTGAAGGGGCAAGGGTATTTGTGCAGCGAGTCCAAAATCCTAAAATTAGGGTGGTGGCACCTTTTGGATGAACCTTGGCCTTGAAGTAACCTTGAACTGACTATTCTAAAGCATGAGACGGTCAGTTGGCATCTAACTTAAGGGAGAAACCCTAATGTAAAGTGGTGGTTCTTTCACCAAGTTTTGTGTAATATAAAATGGTCATTTGAAGGCATGAAACTCTTGGTTGGGATCTAAGACGAGAAGACAGGAGAAGAAGGGTAAAAATCCTTAAAGTACAATGGTTTCTTGTGTCTTTATTCTGACTTGATCCTAAAGCAATTAAAGACAACCGTTGGGTCATAGTGAAATGCCTGATTGGGAGATCGAGTCGAGCATCTTGGGAATTTGGAATGGACATTTGAAGCTCTGGAGTGTGACATCTTGAATGCTTAAAATGACCATTTCACTACATGATCTGATCAGTTCGTATGCTGGGATGGTTCATATCTTGTCATGAGGTAAAAATCTACAAACTGTAAAAGAAAGAGATAAGAATTCGCATCATTGTTTAAAAAGTGGGTACATTGCAATTAATTATAGAAAATTAGCAAAAGGGAGATAAATTCTAATAAAAAGGATGAACGATATATTTAAAATGAGATGAATATACATTCATCATTGACCAGGAAATTCATTCATCTACCCTGATGGATCACCTACACCTAAGCCCAGTGACTGGTTAGAGCCCTCGACCAACAAAGACATGTTGACTCAAGGTCAATTAGGTCAATGTTGACTCACGTCTAAATTGACTAAACCCATGTTTTGATGATGACTAACCATTCCACATATTGGTGTCTAATGTCTCTACTTGAGTGATTTCAGATTAGGTATAGATACACTCCAAATGCCCTAACTTGCACATATCAAATTGGAGAAAAGGCAAGTCAAAATCAATTCAAGTGCACGTTTTTGTAATATGATGTAAATCCATTAGAATCATGTTGTTAATCACTTTAATGATTGTATACTTGTAATTAAGCTTAGAAAAAATTAGGAGCACTTAGATCGAATATTTAAGCACTCAAAAGCCATTTTCCAAAATTCACATCAGGTTATTCATCAGTCGAGTTCTGTGAGTTTCAAACTCGACCGATCCTGATTGGATCTTGAAAATGACTTTTGATCGGTCGAGTTTACACTTCACATAACTTGACCAATGGAGTAGCTGACCAATTCGATTTTCATTGGTCGGTCGAGTTTCCCCAGGACAAACTCGACCGATGGTCTGAATATCGGCTTTGTGTTTTACTCTATCGGTCGAGTTACCCTTATAGAAACTCGACCGATTGCACTGTACAGAATAGTGCAGAAAATTGCTTCTAGCCGTTGTGGAGTTGCAACAAGTGAAAATATATCTTTTGCAAGCCGCAAAATGGCTAGTTTTAATTCTTAAGTGTTCCCAAAGGCTAAGAGGCATCCCCAGCTATAAATAGGACCCCTTGGGCTTCATTCCAAGGTGGAGCATTCAATGCAAACTCTATGTGAGGTTCCTATTCTATAGTTGAGTGCTTCCTACAACCTCCTCTATCTCTCTAAGCTTAATCACTTGCTACATCCATTAGAGTGAGTAGGAGATTTGTATGAGAGCTCGTCCTACATGTATATCTTGTGAGGCTCTCACTTCCACCACCTCCCCATCTCTCATTTCAATCAAGAAGATGAAGGTTCTCTCTCTTGCTAAGACAGGTGAAGAAGAACAAGGGATGGCGTCCCTTAGTGAAGATCAAGGCTGAAGACTTGGATCTAGAGTGGGTAAGCCTTTGGTGAAGGCAAAAGACTCCTTGCTCAAGTGGGTAAGTCCTTGGTGGAAGTTTCTCCGAGTGATGGTGAAGTCAAAGGTGGAAGATCCAAGAAGAGTGGGTAATCCCTACAAGGCTGAAGACTTGTGCAAGAGTAGGTAAGTCCTTGGAAGAAGGCAGAAGACTCCTTGCAAAGTGGGTAAGTCCTTGGTAAGTTTGAAGACTCTTTGTATTGGATAGGTAAGTCTTTTGGTGGTCATGTATTGTATCTCTTATAATGAATATAATGAAGATGCAAGGTTAAGAAATCCTAGAGGTTGACCTCTCTAGGTAGTGGACTGACTCACTTCTAGTTTGAAGTGTGGAACCACTCTAAATAGCTTGTCCTGTTGGTGTATGTTCAATCTCTCTCCCTTGCTATGCATGTTTTAGCTGCACACACATTTCCTATTTTGCAACCTTATCTTGTGATATATCTTGAAGGTCTAATGAATTTTGTTTAAGTGTATTCAGCTCTATTCATCCCCCTTCTAGAGCATCCAATCACCCATCTAGGATACAACAATTAGTATTAGAGTGGGCTTCTCCAAGCATACTTCAACAAGTAGGAGAAGATGGGTGACTACCAAGGAGGGAGATACTTGATCAACCTACCAATATTTGATGGGAGAAATTTCCTCTATTGGAGAAGAAGGCTTCAATTCTACATCCAAGGATCAAGTATTGAGATGTGGCAAATGGTGAACAGCCCATACATGGTACCAAAGACAAAGATTGAAGAATGGGATGAAGCTACCTTGAAGAAAGCAACCTTGAATGCTAGAGCCATGCACATCCTCTATGCCTCCATGACCCCCACCGAGTTCAACCAGATTTTTTCATGTGAAACAACCTATGAGGTATGGAGAAAACTATGCATCACTTATGAGGGGACAAATCAAGTGAAGGAAAGCAAAGTCTACATGCTTAAAGGGCTACTTGAGAACTTTAAGACGGGAAAGGAGGAGAAGATAGCCAACATGTACTCAAGGCTCAACACCATTGTGAATGGTCTTGATGTTCAAGGGCATACTATGTCTAGTGGAGAGATCAACTCAAAGATCCTTAGAACTCTTCCCAAGAGGTGGGAACCCAAGGTGACTTCCATTGAAGAAGCATGGTCTCTTAAGGATATTTCTATTGAAGAGCTCATTGGAAATCTACAAGCACATGATGCCACACTTGACAAGAGGGAGGAAGTAGAAAGACAAGAAGAGAAAGAACTCAAGAGAATGAAGAAGGCTGAAATGAAGGTTCAAATCAAGGATATTGATGGTCAAGCCTCTCCATCCTCTCATGTTGAAGAAGATGCCATGTACTCCAAGGGTAGATTCTACAAAGGCAAGAATTCCTTCTCCATCTGGTGCCTCAAGTGTGGAAAGATGGGTCACTTCAAGATAGATTGCCCACAAGTTATAAAGACCCATCATCACAAGAAAAGAGAAGATAAGTGCCACTTAAACTCAAGTGACTCCTCCAACTCAAGCTCAAGTGAAGATTCAAGTGGAGGATCTAGCTCAAGCTCTAGTGATGAAGGAGAATTCTTCTCTCACGGCATCAACAAGTAAGGACTCAAGTGAGGTAAATCTAAACTCTTTAGATAAAGAATCTTTGATTGCTATTATTCATGATACTTGTACCTCTCTTAAGTCTTATAAAAATAAAAAGAAAAAGCTTGCTCGAATTGTTGATAGTTTTCATGTAGAACTAGATGATCTTGAACATGCTATTTCTTGCTTGCTTGATGACAAAAATTCTTGTCTTAGCCAAGTAGACTCTCTTAAACTTGAAAATGCTAGTTTGCTTGATAAGATTAGATTTCTAGAAGCTCAACCTCTCATGCCTAGTTCTAATGAATAGCACAATTTAATTGTTGATTCTCTCATGCATGATATTGATGTTCTTAAATCTAAAAACAAGGACAAAGATGTTCTTAAATCTGAAAACAAGGACATGATTGGGGACCATTTCATCTTTCATTTTGTAGGTACTTGCAAATGGATTGACTTGAGCTATTGAATTGAAAATTGACTTGTCAATCCACATCAAAGAAGAAAGGTGAGATGTGTAGAGGGTGACAACAAGTGGAAAAAGAAATGGTAAGAGCAAAGGTAAAGGTTTTCTTGCTTATAACCAATACTAACTTGTTTTTGTCAAGTTAGTGTGCACTGTGTATATGGTTTTTGAGTCAAAAGTGGTATTTTGTGTTTCTCTTCACACTCTTACTCAAAAACTATTTCTAATGCTTTCATAGTGCATTACTAACTGGCTTACACATGTTTGGATATGGTTTGTATTTTTAGCATGCCTCTAAATATATTTTTATGAAATATATGTGCCTTTTGACAGTAGCTTTGTCGGTCGAGTTTGTCCTATTTGAAACTCGACTGATAGGCACCAATGGGTGTTGCCAGCAGATGTCATCTGTCGATTTGCCAATACACAGAACTCGACCGATAACATTGCGTACAGAATACACAGTTGGCTTATTGGATGAGAATTTCCCTCTCAACTAGATTTTCTCAACCAAATAGACTTATTCTTTTGGCACTCCTTTGGTACCTTTACCTATGCATATTGCCATGCTCTGAATTTCCTATCTTGCATACAACTCTATCTCTCCAATTGTTCTATTTTGGCATATCTATATCTTGCAATTACTTGTTTTGAGTTGTTTTGAAGGCTTTGATGATGATCTCTTTGGATCTCTTGGTTGTGTCTAAAATTGCTTTTGTTGTACTCTAACTTGCTACATATATCTAGGTGTGTGTCTTGTTTTGAAACAACCTTGAGGTTCTTAGTGGTAATCATCTTTTGGTAAGGATGCATATTTATATGTGAGTAATATCCTTTCATGCTTCTAAAATTTCTTATCTCTTTGTTTGGATATATCTCTACATCTACTCATAGCTTGTTTTATCTTGTGTACCTTTTGGTATCTCTTGCTATGATCTAGATCCTACTAGTAGTCCTAACTTATGATATCATCATCTACTAGTAGTTCACATACATGTAGTTCTAACCTTGTTTATAATTGGTACCTTTGCTCATCTAGTGGTATTCTACTATATGCTATACTTGTATCTTGTCTCATACATGCTCAAGTTTGTTCCTTGAATTGCATATCTACTATCTTTAGTTGCTTTTATAACTTTGTGATGCAGGGTATATAGATCTACATTATATGTAGAAATTGGAGTATTTTTTTTATTTTATGCAAATTTTGCTCCAGTTTCAATTTTTGCTGCAAGAGTAGTGTTTTTTATGCAGAAACGACCTTCCAAGCAAGACTCATCGCTTTGCCATGAGCCCTGATACTTTTTGGGCAAATTTTGTCATCTTGAGGGCCAAAATTGCAATTAATTATTTTTCTGCAACACTTTATCTTACTTTTTGGGTTGTTCAAGTATATGCTTTAACTTGCTTTTCTTTCTATGCTTGGACAAGACCCTATCTGTGCTCTTCTACACTCCTTATATAACTTTTTGTTATCCCCTTTCCTTTAACAAGTGGTGTTTCTTATTTCTTCATACCCCCTCTTTTTGAAATGACAAAGGGGGAGAAAGGTATGTCTTCTTTTGACAAAAGAGGAAGAAAGTATGTCTTACATGAAGAGGAGAAGTATGTCCATGTAAAGGGGAGAATGTAAATGGGAGAAGACATATATGAGTAGAAGACATAGTATTCTATAAATGTTATGAAAGATAACCATGTAGGAGAAATAGCATCAATTGAGGGGGAGTATGAGAACTCCACTAGCATCAATTGAGGGGGAGCATATGAGCTCAGTCCTATTGAAACCCCTAGGTTTCTCCAAAAGTATGGTTTTACTTAAAAGCTTTCAATATATTTATGGAATGGTTTGTCATCTTCAAAAATGGGGAGAATGTTGACTCAAGGTCAATTATGTCAATGTTGAATCACGTCTAAATTGACTAAGCCCGTGTTTTAATGATGACTAACCATTCCACATATTGGTGTCTAATGTCTCTACTTGAGTTAGTTTAGATTAGGCATAGACCCATTACATATGCCCTATCTTGTGCATATCAAATTGGAGAAAAGACAAGTCAAAATCAATACAAGTGCACATTTTTATAATATGATGTAAATCCATTAGAATCATGTTATAAATCACTTGTAATGATTGTATGACTTTTAATTAAGCTTAGAAAAAATTAGGAGCACTTAGATCGAATGTTTAACCACTCAAAAGCCATTTTCCAAAATTCACATCAGGTTGTACATCGGTCGAGTTCTGTGAGTTGCAAACTCAACCGATCCTGATTGGATCTTGAAAATGACTTTTAATCGGTCGAGTTTACACTTCACATAACTCGAATGATGGAGTAGCTGACCAATTCGATTTTCATTGGTCAGTCGAGTTTCCCCAGGACAAACTCGACCGATGGTCTGAATATCGGCTTTGTCTTTTACTCTATCGGTCGAGTTACCCTTATGGAAACTCGACCGATTGCACTGTACGGAAAAGTGCAGAAAAGTACTTCTAGCCGTTGTGGAGTTGCAACAAGTGAAAATATATCCATTGCAAGCCACAAAACAGCTAGTTTTCATTCTTAAGTGTTCCCAAAGGCTAAGAGGCATCCCAATCTATAAATACGACCCCTTGGGCATCATTCCAAGGTGGAGCATTCAATGCAAACTCTATGTGAGGTTCCTATTCTATAGTTGAGTGCTTCCTACAACCTCCTCTCTCTCTCGAACCTCCTCTCACTTGCTACATCCATTAGATTGAGTAGGAGATTTGTAAGAGAGCTCGTCCTACATATATATCTTGTGATGCTCTCACTTCCACCACCTCCCCATCTCTCATTTCAATCATGAAGATGAAGGTTCTCTCTCTTGGCTAAGAGAGGTGAAGAAGAACAAGGGAAGGCGTCCCTTGGTGAAGATCAAGGCTGAAGACTTGGAGATAGAGTGGGTAAGCCCTTGGTGAAGGAAGAAGACTCCTTGCTCAAGTGGGTAAGACCTTGGTGGAAGGTTCTCCGAGTGAAGGTGAAGTCAAAGGCAGAAGATCTAAGAAGAGTGGGTAATCCCTGCAAGGCTGAAGACTTGTACAAGAGTAGGTAAGTCCTTGGAAGAAGGCGGAAGACTCCTTGCAAAGTGGGTAAGTCCTTGGTAAGGTTGAAAATTCTTTGTATTGGATAGGTAAGTCCTTTGGTGGTCATGTATTGTATCCCTTATAATGAATATAATTAAGATGCAAGGTTAAGAAATCCTAGAGGTTGACCTCTCTAGGTAGTGGATTGACTCACTTCTAGTTTGGGGTGTGGAACCACTCTAAATAGCTTGTCCTCTTAGTGTATGTTCAGTCTCTCTCTCCCTTGCTATGTATGTTTTAGTTGCACACAAATTTCCTATTTAGCACCATATCTTGTGATATATCTTGAAGGTCTAATGATTTTTTTTAAGTGCATTCAAGTCTATTCACCCCCCCTCTAGAGCATCCAATCACCCATCTAAGATCCAACAATTGGTATCAGAGTGGTATTCTCCAAGCATACTTCAACAAGTAGGAGAAGATGGGTGACTACCAAGGAGGGAGATACTTGATCAGCCTTCCAATCTTTGATGGGAGAAATTTCCTCAATTGGAGAAGAAGGCTTCAATTCTACATCCAAGGATCAAGTCTTGAGATGTGGCAAATAGTGATTAGCCCATACATGCTACCAAAGACAAAGATTGAAGAAGGGGATGAAGCTACCTTGAAGAAAGCAAACCTTGAATGCTAGATCCATGCACATCCTCTATGCCTCCATGAACCCCACCGAGTTCAACCAGATTTCTTCATGTAAAATAGCCTATGAGGTATGGAGAAAGCTATGTATCACTTATGAGGGGACATATCAAGTGAAGGAAAGCAAAGTCTATATGCTTAAAGGGCTAATTGAGAACTTTAAGATGGGAAAGGAGGAGAAAATAGCCAACATGTACTCAAGGCTCAACACCATTGTGAATGGTTTTGATGTTCTAGGATATCCTATGTCTAGTGGAGAGATCAACTCAAAGATACTTAGAACTCTTCCCAAGAGGTGGGAACCCAAGGTGACTTCCATTGAAGAAGCAATGTCTCTTAAGGATATTCCTATTGAAGAGCTCATTGGAAATCTACAAGGACATGAAGCCACACTTGACAAGAGAGAGGAAATAGAAAGACAAGAAGAGAAAGAACTCAAGAGAATGAAGAAAGCTGAAATGAAGTCTCAAATCAAGGCTATTTTTGGTCAAGCCTCTCTATCCTCTATAGTTGAAGAATATGCCATGTACTCCAAGGGTAGATTCTACAAAGCCAAGAATTCCTCCTCCATCTGGTGCCTCAAGTGTGGAAAGAAGGGTTACTTCAAGATAGATTGCCCACAAGTTATAAAGACCCATCATCACAAGAAAAGAGAAGATAAGTGCCACTCAAACTCAAGTGACTCCTCCAACTCAAGCTCAAGTGAAGATTCAAGTGGAAGATCTAGCTCAAGCTCTAGTGATGAAGGAGAATGTCATTTTTCTCTCATGGCATCTATAAGTAAGGACTGAAGTGAGGTAAATCTAAACTCTTTAGATAAAGAATCTTTGATTGCTATTATTCATGATACTTGTACCTCTCTTAAGTCTTATAAAAGGAAAAAGAAAAATCTTTCTAGAATTGTTGATAATTTGCATGTAGAACTAGATGATCTTGAACATGCTAATTCTTGCTTGCTTGATAACAAAAATGCTCGTCTTAGCCAAGTAGACTCTATTAAACCTGAAAATGCTAGTTTGCTTGTTAAGATTAGATTTCTAGATGCTCAACTTCTCATGCCTAGTTCTAATGAAGAGCAAAATTTAATTGTTGATTCTCTAATGCATGATATTGATGTTCTTAAATCTAAAAACTAGGAAAAAGATTTTTCTTTGAAAGGATTAGAATCTAAAAATGGTGTTTATCTTTCTGAGATTGATTTGCTTGAAACAGAAAATGCCTCCTTGCTTGCTAAAATCAATGTGCATGAATCTTGTTCTAGTTCTACTAGTAGAGAGAATGATGTTGTTGCTCTTCATATTGATAGATATTCTCATTTAACTAAATCTCTTTGCTTAGAAAATGATCTTTTGCATGCTAGAGATAATATCAATCATTTGTCTTCTACTATTACTTCTCTTATGCTTGATAATGATGGTTTGAGATCTTCTTTGCAAAGATTCTTAGTTGGTAAAAAGAATCTTAATGACATCCTACACCATACTACTAAACAAATTGGTAGACATGGTTTAGGGTATGATAGTAGTCAAAGGAACAACAAAGGTAAAGGACCTCCAATATTCCATGGAAAATCCTCTAGTTCCAAGACTATGGGCACATGCAACTATTACAGTGATTTTGGTAATTATTCTACTTGTTGTCCTTTTAGGAAAGCACCCAAGAGCAATAGGACTTGGGTTGCTAAGCTAACCCCTCCAGACCCAAAAACATGATTGGGGACCATTTCATCTTTCTTCTTGTAGGTATTTGCAAATGGATTGACTTGAGCTATTGAATTGCAAATTTACTTGTCAATCCACATGAAATAAGAAAGGTGAGATGTGTAGAGGGTGACAACAAGTGGAAAAAGAAATGGTAAGAACAAAGGTAAATGTTTTCCTGCTTATAAACAATCCTAACTTGTTTTTGTCAAGTTAGTGTGCAATATGTATGTGGTTTTTGAGTCAAAAGTGGTATTTTGTGTTTCTCTTCACACTCTTGCTCAAAACCTGTTTCTAATGCTTTCATGTGCATTACTAACTTGCTTACACATGTTTGGATATGGTTTGTATTTTTAGCATGCCTCTAAATATGTTTTTATGAAATATATGTGCCTTATGATAGCAGCTTTGTCGGTCGAGTTTGTCCTGTTTGAAACTCGATCGATAGGCACCAATGGGTGTTGCCAACATCTGTCATCCATCGATTTGTCAATACACATAACTCAACCGATAACACTGTGCACAAAATATACATTTGGCTTATTGGATGAGAAGTTCCCTATCAACTAGATTTTCTCAACCAAATAACCTTATCCTTTGGTACTCCTTTTGTACCTTTACATATGCATATTGCCATGCTCTGAATTTCCTATCTTGCATACAACTCTATCTCTGTAATTGTTCTATATTGGCATATCTATATCTTGCAATTACTTGCTTTGAGTTGTTTTGCAGGCTTTGATAATGATCTCTTTGGATCTCTTGTTTGTGTCTAAAATTGCTTCCATTGTACTCTAACTTTCTACATCTATCTAGGCGTATATCTTGTTTTGATACAACCTTGAGGTTCTTAGTGGTAATCATATTTTGGTAATGATGCATATTTATATGTGAGTTATATCCTTTCATGCTTCTAAAATTGATTATCTCTTTGTTTGGATATATCTCTACATCTACTCATAGCTTGCTTTATTTTGTGTATCTTTTGGTATCTCTTGCTATTATCTTGATCCTACTAGAATAATGAGTAATTCATAGTGGGGACTGATACACAAAAAAGGACTTTGGCATTATAATAGTGGTTTTTGCAAACTTCAAATCCAAATGACCAACTTCATTTTGTTTTTTCCTGGCAGACTTACCAACTAAACCCAAAATCCCCTTGTTAGTATGGCTTTTTCTCCTCTCTACGCATGGATAAGATGTAAGCAATTTAGAGAACTAGGTACTATGGCCTTATATCATATATTGTCTAATTTATATAGCAGTTATCTTTCCTGAAACTAAACTAGAAATAAACTTGATTTTTACTACTCATTTTGGAAGGTTCATAGCACTAACTTAAGAGGTGGAGTTCAATAGACAAACCTCATTGAATTGATTGATTCACAGGCTAATCCATCTTAATTGTTTTCATTAAACAAGATAGGTGTGTGTTTCTTAAGCTGTCCACTTGTTCACAAGTGCACTAAATGGATTCTCCCTAGTTTCTTCTGAATGATAGCAACCATATAGGTGGTCTAAACAATCTTTAGATTCAGACTCTACAGCCTTTTCAAGAAATTAAAATAGATAATTTCATTATCTTTTCTGGGAAGTTGCTTGAAACTATAATGTCCAAATTTCAATGGTAATTATATGGTGCTCATCTTAGTAGCCTCGCATATACCATGCTTACTCTGTATAGTTTGTTCCAGTTTTGTGTGGCTTTTCCACAAATGCTTGTTTAGTTCATTTTTCTATAAGTGTTAGTGGAAGGTGCTTTTTTCTGGGTTCTTGTAACTTGTAGTGATTTTAACAAATTTCATTGTAGATGCTCGAGCATGTAAGATTGAGTTTCCTTGGAGTCAGTAGGTGTACCTAAGCATATTGTATAAATTCTAAGTGTTGCATCTTACATTTATCTTGCTTAATTTTGATGAGATCTAGGGTGTATGACTCCTATAACAGCTGGTATTTGGTGGTGTGTAGATTGCGGTCTAACATATAGGCAGGCTCCCTTCATTCTTAAATTGTAGTTTTAGGATTGTCATCTAGTTTACAATTTGACCGACAAAACTTTTGTAGGTATATCTTATATCGATCTTTTTTACTTTTTTTTGATGCTCCCCTTTTCCATGTAGAAGCAATAGTAGGCATTTCTCGGCTGGGAAGGTGGGTGGGGTGAGATATTTTTGGCTTTTTAAGTATATTAGTTTCTAACATAAATATGAGTTGATACATCGGAAATTAACTAGAGTGGCCATTTTATAGGATCTGTCGAAAATACTTTTTACCAATGTTAATGGCTACTCTATAAGTTCACCTATAGTTGTCTATCATTTATTTTGGTGGCTTTTTGTGTGGGATGAAGATGGGATTCATTATAAAGGCCCTAAACATCAAGTGAAATGTGGACCAACATATATGTTTGTGACTTGGTATTGAAATAGCTATATCTTGGAAGACATATTGAATTAACAATATATGTAGTTGGATAATAAAAACATTGGTATTTACCTAACATTTCCCCAAAAGATAAGTAGTATATCATACATGGTTAAATGAAATATGAAAACTTATGACTTCTGCTGACCTTTGTGCAAAAAGCAACTACTGGGAGTAAACACACCTTAGTCGCTATACTTTGACTACTCTACATATGGCTTGTTTGGGTGGGTGCAGTCAGATGGAGAAATACAAATTTTGTTTTTCATTTTTTATAAAATTCACATATTCTAGCCTGACTACTGAGAACAAAACTAACCCTTAGTCGAGATTCCTGAAGGGAAGAAAATAGTTTGCTCTATGAAAATACCTGATTTAGACTTTAGTTTGGGGTGCGGGTGGTAAAGGAAAGAGGCACCAACCTGAGCTTGTGACAGGTTATTGAGACACTAGTTGATTTGTTATTGTTATGAGGATTATACAGTATGTAAATTATATTTCTTTTGTTTTAAATTGTGTGTTGTGATCTCTCTAGAGTTGTATAGTGGAAGTTCTTTTGGTGTTTTATATTTGAAATGTTTGTTTATTTAATATTATTGCTAATCAGGACATGGTTTGAACTCTTTCTAGTTAATTTGACGAGTGGTAATTTTGTTTCATATCTGATGGTACTACAATATATGTCTTATGAATTTTACTTTGTACTTGTAGTGCATGCTTAATAGTTTTAGATCGCATGTGAATAACATGCTAGTGTATTCTGGTTGAGGTTTTCTAGGTTTTTGCAATTTATTTAATTTTGTGTATTTTAGATGAAGTTAGCCAGTTTTGTCCCTATCTAAAAATGCTTCCCCACTAGGGAAGACTTTAGGAAAGGACAATATTGAGGAAGAAATTAAATCCATAACTTCTATATAAAAGGTATACGGTATAAATTTTCTTTACATCTACTTTTTAACCAACTTCAAGATGCATTTCCTTCTTTATTTGTGAACAATCATGCTCTGTTTTAATTTTAGGGATGCTAATTTTCACATACTCATCACCATGTAGCAGTTGTTGATCTCTGATATGAGACATAACTGCATTGCAAAAAATTGAAATATATGATCTTCGATAAAGTTCAAGCAATTAAAGTCCAACCAGGTGTCTTGTTTACAACTACAGAGATCATCAACATGTCTAATAGTTTAGAAGGTCCAAAATTATTTCATTTTTGGCTCAAGTACCTCCCATCCTCCTATTGCTTGCTAGCCTCCAGATTCACGCTATGGATCACCAGGAACTAACTGTAAGGCTCCAAACAATAGCTCCAAGAGTAGAGCCAAAAACTGTTGGTGATCCCCTATTAAGATGTTATGAAGCTAAATTTTGATGATGACCTTAATGGCAAGTCAGTTGCATTAGCTGCTGTCCTTAAATTCATTGAAGGTAAAATCAATGTTTGTCTTTTTTTAATCTTGAATACAATGTCTGTGTGGACTTCCAACTTGTTCATCTTCTACAACCTTTAGTTGACAATCTCCTTCATTGAATAGTTGTGTCATGCAGATCATGAGAACTTGGTCATCTAAAATGAACTGCCCACAATCCTCTTCCCCTTCTTGGATTGGAGGAATCATCTGAGTTGATTTTGATGATGCCCGATTTAGGTGTGTTACAACTTATTGTCTTTGTTCTTCCAATTGTTCCCACTGTAGGTCTGCTCCTCATGTTGCCTAAAATATGTTCCTAGCTGATCTTGGTATATATCATTTCCATGGCTATACTATTAGGTTAGTTTCTGTTGAATATATGTTTGTCCATGTAGGTACCAATTTCAATGGCCAAGAAAATGGTGGCATCATGAAGTCAGTAATTGAAAATTGTCATCCATATGTAGGATTCTACATTTTCAGATGCAAGACAAGGGGTTGGAATTATAATTTGTTTGGTTGTTCAAGGTTTAGTTTTGCTATTTTGTACCCCTATTACCATTGGCAAGGGGAGTCTTTTATTTTTGCTTTGAACTCTAGGTACCAACTGGCTTTCTTTTTGGAAGAGATTCAAGCTTCATGGAATATTAAGTAACATATTGTATGCTCTTTGCTCGTGGTGAAATATGGTGTGGTTCCACTCTATGTCATACGTCACTGTATGCGTGTGTGGCTTTTCCTAGGTTATTCACTATGTCTCCCAACAAGATGCCTGCTCTAGGTTATCCATCCTTGTGGTGACACTTTGCAGTGCCAACAAAACAACACAATAAAATGGTATTCTTATCAATTTTAGTTGGCAGTGTGTGGACATGGAAAGTCCATGAAGTAGATATATGAACTCATGTTGATTTGATTTCATGTATCTTGAACTTTAGATAATAATGTCATGGTTACATACAGGTGGGAGTGTTGCTTGAAAATAGTTAAGAAAGCATCCTAATGGTCATCCTACCTCCATTTGATTCTCAAGAGGTACCTCTACATGAACAATACCGTATTGGATTTTCTAGTCTCACCAATATTATAGTTCCTACTTTTTCGGTGCTTAGTCAATGTTGATAAGTTTTCTTTAATCATTTTAAGGAGCTCTGAAGTTGGCATGCAGAAAGTAGACAGTTATATCAAGGAAGAGATAGATCTAACGATGTAAAAGTTATTGTACTGAATAGAAAAATATTGCATGAAAGTATCTCATTGGTGTTGTATTCAATGTATGGGGCAAGGTAAAATGTCCTCCCCATGTACTTGTCCTTTGATTATAAATCAAGCTTATTCATACTTTTGAAAAAGTGAGTTCAACTACAATTGGCATTCATTTAGAAATCCTAGTAATGAATTGAAAACTAAATGATTAAAAGACATGCAAATGTCATCATAAAAAACTAGCATGTCATTAGAGGCACTTTTTATACACCATTATACTCAATAAGATCAGTTTCATAAAACAACATAATACACAACAGTGGCCTTTGTATAAAAGCCAATTGATGTGATAGTGGCATTTTAATAAAAGCCACATGATGTTTTAGTGGCATTTATTTGGCATTTTTTGAAAGCCATTAAAGGAAAATATTTAGTGGTGTTTACAACTTGCACCACTCTCTCTCTAGTGGCATTGGTACTAGAGGAATTTTTTAAGTGTCAACAAATGCCACTAAACACTTTTAGTGGCATTTTTTAAATGCCACTAATGAGTATGTTTGTTGTAGTGAGATACACTACATGCTTCACTTTGCCTGCCTTGGGGATATTGAGGATCTTGAAGGCCTCCTCCAACTTCATCAACCAAAGATCTTCATCCGTTGCCTCATTCTCCATAGCCCCAACATGCCTCATTCTCTCAGAGGTCTTCCCAGAACCCAGAGATTAACCACTGGGAATAGCTACCCTTGTCTATAGTACATGCATTCTGTTTGCCATGTGCATCATTGTTTCCATGAACTTCCCAAACAAAGACCAAAAGGAAGGGTTTTCCATCATGTCTGGGTCAAATTGGGAACTTTAGACACCCGATCTTCTCTCGCATGATCCCTTGCACCACCTCCAGGTGTAGCAACACTTCTCTCTATAGTGTGTTCTTTGTGTTGTCTAGACATCTTTTCTACTCTTCTTCTTCTTCTCCATAAGTAGAAGTCACAATAAGACATACTAGAGGATACTAGAACCGACACACACCCTAGTCCTAGGTCCATGTAGACTCGACGAACCTAAAGCTTTGATACCAACCAAACTATAACGCCCCAACGTGCCAAAAATGCGATTACTCAAAGCCAAATGCGGAAATATAACTAATAAAGTGGATTACCAAAAATCACATCAAATTAAAACCAATTTAACAAAAGCACCATAAGCCAAAAACTTATCACATATAAGTCCACAAACATGTCACATGCATTATATATCATATCACAAGGTGATTACATCAGTGTACACCATCATTCCTATCATCAACCTGTTATATGAGATATCTGTTCCACATATATGTGTATACACATGCCATATCTTACATACATGGCTCACAAGCCCAAAAACCTTGTATTGATAACGCATCCACAAAAAACATTGAGAACAACCCCAAAGACCTAAGTGTATAGGGACGACATCTAGGACTCTATCACCAAAAGACTAGCAGCACATCCAACCTTATCAACTACTTCTCTTGCTACTTCTCTTCCTCAACTGCACGATCTATACCTCTTCGTGCATGACCACCTAAAAGATGTGGAAACCAATGGGGTGAGACCAAATGTCCCAGAGAGAGATATAACTCTCTTCTAATGTCTATTAAAGCACAAATAACTAAGTAGGTAGATAAAATATTTAGCAGGTTGAGAAGATTCAACTAAATGATATGTATCTAACAAATAAAGCAAATTAAGAAAAACTAAGAAGTTACCATTGAGTAGTAGAGAAATTAATATTCTAAGAAGAAATATGAAGGGCATATATAACCGTTGACTTCTCTTACTACCTTATAGTTTAAGAAATCAGTACCAAGATATGGCAAAGGACTCAACCAATGTTATTCACATTTGACCCTAAGAAAAATACACTACACGGACATGTTATATCTTTTATTATTGACTTGGGATTTGAGTCATACCACCCAAATCCAACCGAGCAATGCTAAGTTGAAATTGGTGCTATACAAGATCAATGGAAGAGCCAAAATCCACGACCTCCCCAACACCTCTTTATCAGTACAAGAGAAAACACTATAGAGACATATCTGTCAACTACAATAATGACATATAGTCAAGCTGAAGGATTGGCTCACGCATGGCCATCCATAAATATAATAACACCTAGCCCACCTTAGTACATGTACATCATTAGAAGAATAGGCTCACACATGGCCATTCTAGAAAGAAGGATTGGATCACTTATGGCCATCCATATCAAAAGGAGAATAAATAATACATGATCCTCTCACACAACCTATAATTGTGGATGCAAGGAGATACTCGACTTACACTCCTGCATATTCAAAAATATACGCTCTGAGTTTCCCATAGGAATGACTAGTTTCACCATCCAGCACTAAGACTGACACTGGAATGTATCTATGGCACATGGCACCAACATGATTAGAGTTTCACTTTATTAATTAATCCAATTGGGTATCTTTTAGCATCAATTAAGTTACAACATACCAAACCAAAACAAACTCTACAAAGATAAGAGAATAGTGCAAATTTAGAAGATATAAAACATATAACTTGTGAACTAGTTGCATCAGCACCACATGATACTTGTAGCACTGCCATTAACAAGGCCATCACCAATATCACTTCACTATGGGATATCAATCCCCCAATCATATCGCTAGAGGATATCACCTCACAATAGGCATCAAACCTTAACCAGGTCATAGGACCCACCACATCAATGTGATCACATCATATATCATCAAATCTTATATCCATCACCATGTATCACATAATTATCACTACAACATACACAAGCTATGGCATTCATTTCGCCTGCATGGTTTGGGGATCATAAACACTAGAGAGAGAAATCATTATAATATGAAAATCAATCCAAGTATGATAAGATACACATCACATGACCCAAAACTATGGTTAGGGTTTCACACCTATACCCGATTAAGGTTTCATAGCTTTGTTCAATCACCAAATCCTAGATAATCCATCTCCCACATATTTGGAGTGCATTAGCCATGTGTTCATGTATGAATCAACCCACCATCACATGTGTGTCTTGACCACTCATCTAGGTTGGTCACAACCGAGACACAACAATATTGTCACGACCGAAACACAATAGGGTCACGATCGCAACATATCACAAAAGCATGTGTTTCGACCCAGCAAAATCATGGTGTCATGATCAAAATAGACATGGTCGGGGCCATCCATCAACATTGCGATCAGCACCAAAACCTGACGTCTCGACCACTCTCAACAAAGTGTCTCAACTGCAACACAAGTAGGTCTCGACCGCCCATCCCAACAGGTGCCACGACCAACACAAGACATGAATCTCGACCAAAACTAAATGCAACATCTTGACCATCACCATGAAGCAACATATCGACCATCAAACCAGAACAAGGGTGTTGACCAAGACAAAACCATGTGTCTTGACCCAAACACAAAACCAAGGGTTACGGCCCAAAACCAAGCAAAGGGGTTACAACCACCAAGGTCAATCCACCTTAGCAACACTTAACCATCATCAAATAGTGATGAACTTTGATCAAAATAGAAGTAAATCACATCCAAAATAGGAGATGATCATAAAAAAAAACCACCATCAACTAGGAGGAAAACTCCTCATAAAACGGTCACTAAAATCTCTAAAACATGCACCATGAGAATCAACATGGAAAATATTATGTAGAAGAGATAATCTCACGTTCAAAATATCCAAAATAGAACCTAAACTCCATGTGACACCAAGGTACAAAAAACTCATGCATGTGCTCAAACCAAGACCAAAAGATAGGAGAAAACTATCCGTCTCACCATCATCACAAAAATGGGTACCATGAAACTAGGATTTCAAGTTCTAAACAAACCAAGCATGATAACCGCTATCATTCAAGATCTAGAACATGGCTTAATATACTAACATATTAGGGCAATGTTTTAGAGGAAGAAATGGCAACATGCATGTAAAGAAAACTACAATAATAGAGAGGATAGAGTGTTATATAACCCGCCTTAAGGAAGATAAACTCCAAGGATCACAAGCTCCAAGCACACGATCATCAAGGATGATGAAGCTCCACTAAAGGCTCCCGTTTTGGCCACAAGATCACCTCAAGGAGAGGAAGACACCAAGGTCAAAGATAGCTCAAGAAAAGAGCTCAAGAAACACTAGACCAAACCAAAAGATGAAGAGAGAAAGAGAGAAGAAACTTCATCTCACTTGGGTACCACGTTGTTAAAACATGGCCTACGACCCTTGTGATGAGGGGTTTCTCTAAAAAATGACCACCATGGACGATCCATGGTATATGGCCAAGGAAAGAGAAGAAGATGGGGTAGAAGATCAAAGGAAAACGTCACCAAAGAAAGGCACGCATTTACTAAGGTTGAAGATGACCAAAATTCACCACATGCAAGGGGTCTAGGTCACCAAAGGTCCAAGGATCAACTCTCCTTGCTCCACCAAGCTCCAAGGACGAGAAAAAGAGAGGAAAGAAGAAGGAAGGCTGAAAGATTCACTTGCATGGAGAGATAAAGGGTTATATACCAAAGGACAAGAGAAGTAGGGTGAGGGGTGTTGTGTCAGCACCTAAAGACACCAAAGGGACACTCTACCACCCAAGAAACACAAGCGCAACCACATAAACCTTGCATGCATGAGTTGGTGATACAATAAATGTTGGGTCTCAACCATTTAGGTCCCCAACACTTTGGTCTCAGTGAAGATACACAAAGTGGGACGAAACAAAAGAAACATATACATCCTGGTGCAGACAAAAGGACACCAAGACACCAAGGTCAAAAAACATCTCCAAAGAGCAACTGTCTTGACCCAAAACATCCCAAGACCATCATGGTCGAGATAAAACATCCTATAACATACTAGAAATTGGACTCCAAAAATATGATATGTTCAATTTCTCTTTCTGGAAGTCTAATTACAAACTATCCATTCAATCAACTCCTCTTTGATTATTTTGTTTAATTATCATATACCTTGATAATATTTCACCTCTACCCAAATTTTTTATTCCTGAAAAAATTGTTTTCTCCACTTGGATAAATGTTTGTACTTGGTCCCTCACTGAAACTTCATATATTGAACAACATATATTATTTGTGTTCATGTCCATTACGTTGTGGAAACTGAAGATTATGGTCTTAGTAATATTTATACCTTGCAATTTTGAATTTATCCTGATTTGAAATTATTGACTTTTGGATCAAACGAAAACAAATTATTTCAGGATACCAACGTTGATTCATCAAAATTATATACAGCACTATTTTTGAACTTTTATAATTTTATAATTTATTTTAAAATATAATTAGATGTGTAGCCAGAATTCTAAATTTTTTAGATATGCCATTTAAGAGCTAAATTTTATATAAGAATAATAAACAAGACCACTATTAGTTCTTTTTGTCTCAAAGGCAACAAATCACACACATCTTTTTGCCACCGGCTCCTCTAGCTAACAAAAAATGATGGCACTACTTGAAACTTCTCACAAGTGGAACAAAAGTCAAATATCCCATACCCACTCCATCCACCTAACCCTTCCCCATCCCTCTACCCCAACCACCTATTACACCCTAGGTCCCTTGACTAATGCATATCAACAACTACAAATCCATACCTCTTCTTGGCAACCGTCACAGTTTTGATGAAGCCAGCAGCCCTTGCATTCCATAAACCTTTGGAGTTGGAAGAGACCGTCTATGCAAGGCTTGGAGAAGTGAAGATCATGTAAAAAAAGATCTGCATTGTGAATGTCGGTCAACAAAGTGATCGTAGAAGCCGTCTCAACGTCGAGATTTGTAAGTACCATAGTACATACCCAACAGATTGGATTTCTGTGTAGTAAATAAGATTTAGTAGGAAGCAGATCCTCCGACAAGAATAGAAATATTATACATGATCTTGATTACCTCTTAGACCCTCATGATCAATGAATGCGTAAATACCTCCACCTTTCATCAGATTTCATCAACATAATCGTATTAGTAGAGAAGTTTCATTTTAGGTACGTAGTTTGCCGACCACTGTTGATCATACATGAGCAAAGTCACTGGTCTGCTGGTTAGTTGTTTGTTCTATTTCTAAGTAACGACCTGACTAATACTTATTAATAGGCTAGTGATTCATAAGTAACATTAATGATTACAGGATTACGTGCTTTAAGGATAAGTTAGTCTAGCTCAGCACTCTCTAATTTCTGAAATCCGTTAGTAATAATATGATAGATTAGCATACCAGAATCGCAACGAAAATATATAAGAGTACGAATTGTCCAACTGATGCATCATCTGCATATGCCAGATGTTAGTATACCCCTGCGTATAAGCTAGCAAATCCAGTGACCAGGTCGACCTACCTCGTTACCGTATGTGGAACCTAACTTATGCGCATACTGTGAATGAGTAGTACACGATATAAATTTCTAAACTGTATAAATAAATAAAAACTGATCACTTGATCCAAATAATGCTATAAGGAGTAAATACCCACATACAGTCTAGATTAGGCTATAATTACATACTATAATCGTATTAATATAATACACAATATTATATAACATTGCTCTCTTCATCAAATTCATTTTTTTCCTTGCTACATCATACATGGACATGACTATAATACATAATAATTAGGTGACTAGTTCATGGGTAACGTGAATAAAGCTACTAGCATACGTACCAGAAATTGGTATGCACTAACCCATGCACAATTAACGTTAGTAGTGTGTGTCCTCAATGAGAAATTAACAATAAATTAACCACTACACCACGCATGCATATAATGTACACAGTGTTCGCTGATTTGAACATGCCATCTTATTTTAGAGCTATATAAAGTAGGTAATCTTAATAATGCCTATAAGATACTCTCACTCATTCGTTCACTCAACCTTGGACAATGAAATTGGATGCAACTAATAACGTAAATGGACTAATATATTACAAATGCTTAGACTAATTCATATTAATTAATAGTAATATCTTGTTAAGAGTAGCTATACGTATATATATTGAAGAGTTATAATCACAAAGGATTAATAGTGGAGAGGACTTACAATCATGTTGTATCTTTATCAATAAAGAAAAAATTGCATCTTTTCAAGTATCGAAATATCACTAAATTCGTTCTTATACTTATGTATGTACTTGAGATCTTAGTATTTGTATTGAAGAATGATTTATACACTGCAAAAGTATCTCAACATCTATATTGATGACTTAGTCATGTGGTTGTAATAAAATGTGATACAATGACATGGTGAGGGTATGCTCGCATATGGATTCATTGATAATCCTTATGCTATCTGGAGTAAGAAAAATAGATGTGTAGCACTCCTAAATAGAAAGCTCTAGTCACCTAAAACATCTTAATAATCTATCAAATTGAACACACATGATTCCAAGACAATAGTGACAAATACTTCTCTACATTTGTAGATCACTCTTTGATGAATTCATGGGGATCAATACTTGGATTTCTTGCATTTTGGCTATTATTGAGTTGAAGGTACGAAATTGCTATTTTTTTTAAAAGATTATTTTCCTCTTGAATACATGCATGATTAGATAGGCTGGTCGGCCTAATATTGCTTTTCAAACTTTAACCTTCCTCTTTGAATGGCCACCAACATTTATTCCTAAAAAATAGTAGCACATTGTTTAAACATCAAAAAGGACAGGACGGTGCCCACTGATTTAAGAGGAATTATGCTTCAACAACTTTGTATAGAGAAAGGACATGAGGTCCCTCATTATACTGGGAAACATAGTTGGTGTGTTGTCACTCTCCATGGAGAGAGCATATGGGTTTCCCAACAAAATAGACTTTGACATGTGCTATCTATAATGAATTTGACATTTTAGTCTTGAATATCAAAATGGAATCTTGTTTATATTGAAAGCCCTTGTTTGCAATTTGATACCTGCCTATATGTTGAATTTCTTGTATATTCTTTTTTGAAAACTCCTAGTAGTTAGTTTCATATGTGCATACTTTTCAAATAATTGGTTATGTACCGGTCCTTGTGACTGACCCATCTTTTCTTCTGTGGCCCATGTGTGGTCTTATTCCCCACGGAAATTCATGGACAGATCATGTAGTTAAAGACAAGTTGGAAGAGATAATATGAGACATGCATGAGTGCCCTCTGTTGGAGACAAGATTCGACTAAGTGTTGGAATTCATTTACTGGTTCTGATGTATATAAATTTAAGCTTCTGATGTAATGTAAGAAGTAAAGAATGTTACAGTTTCCTCTGAATAAAATTATGTTGAAATTTGGTCTGGTAAAGATCAGGTTTTTACACATCCCAAGGAAGGTGTCTCGGTTGAGACACTCACAAAACACACCACATGGTCGAGACATAGGTCAAGACACTCCAACCAAGCACACATGGTCAAGACACTCAAAATCCTAGAAACCCTAATCACTTCTAGGGTTGCCACCACTCATCCAAAGCTAAACCAAAGCACCCCAAAGCATCACACACTCTCTCTCTCATGAAGCCAAGAAAGAGAAGGTACACATAAGATGTGGCAAGTTGCAAGATAACCCTCTCAAATGGGAAAATTGCAATTTGACCCAAAATAAGCACATAGAGCACAAACATCATCCAAACAAGCTCAAACTAGAAATTTAAACTCTCCACAAGCTCTAAAAGAAACTCAAAGGATTAGAGCAAGGTTTTAAGTACTTAATCAAGATAAGAAAATAGGGTTAACCCAAAACACAAGTCATGGGTCTTACAAAAGGCTTGGACCTAAATCAGATAAATGTATCTTTGTTGGATACCCTATGTAAACAAAGGTGACTACTTATATATTCCTTCTGACAACAAAGTGTTTGTTTCTAGAACTTCTATATTCCTAGAAAATTATTTTATATTCAGAGGAACCAATGGGAGGAAAATAGATCTTGAAGAAGTTCAAAACTAACAAGATAACACTAAACCAATGGAGTTAGATAAGGAGCAAGATGAACCAGAAATTGTTGTGGAACTTCAAGTCCCTATTGTAGCACATGATCCTCATAGTTCTAGTAGCACATATCTTGAGACAAAGAGATATGCATTTCTTGTGACTTAATAAGAAGATGTATTGATCGTTGAAGATGATAAACCAACAACCTACAATGAGGCTATTGAGGGACCAAATTCTGAGAAATGGCTTAAGGTTGTGACAAATAAAAGTCTAAGAAATGGGTTGAAGCCATTAGATCTAAGATGGACTATATGTATACCAACAAAGAATGGACTTTGGCGGGTCTACTTGAAAGGGTAAATCCCATAAGGGTGAATGGGTCTTCAAGAAGAAGACTGACATGGTGGGTAATGTACAAACCTACAGAGGCAGATTAGTTGCATAAGGTTTCAAACAAGTTTAAGGTGATGAGTATGATGAAAATTTTCACCAGTTGCCATGGTTAAATCCTTCAAGATCATGCTTGCGATCACAGCTTAACATGATTATAAGGTTTGGCATATGCATGTTAAAATTTCTTTCCTTAATTGCAATCTTCTAGAGGATGTACATGACACGACTTGAAGGTTTTATCGCTCCAAATGAAGTCAACAAAGTATGTAAGCTATAAAGATCAATTTATGGGTTAAAGCAAGAATCTTAGAGTTTGAATATTTATTTAGATGAGACAGTCATATAGTTTGTATTTACTCAAAATGAAGATGAACCTTGTATTTACAAGAAGGTTAATGAGAGCATAATTTTATTTCTCATATTCTATGTGGATGGCATACTATTGATGGGAAATGACATACCTACTCTACAATTAGTTAAAACATGGTTGCACAATCCCTTCTTAATGAAGGAATTAGGTGAAGCATCCTATATTTTAGGAATCAAGATCTATAAAGATAGATCCAAAAGGATTCTTGACCTAAGACAATGTGAATACATTGACAAAGTGCTAAATAGGTTTATCATGTATAATCCTAAGAGATGAAGCTTACTCATGCCCCATAAAATAAGTCTCCCTAGAACTCAATGTCCTAGTTCGTTGGAAGAGTAGGCACACATGAGTAAGGTTACAATTCCTCGACAATTGAATCTATCATGTATGCAATGATATGTAAGTGCCTTGATGTCTCGTATGCTTTGAGCATGATGAGTAGGTATTGGTTGGATCTAGGTGATGGTCACTGGATAGAAAACTTCCATGAAAGAGATCGTGGGTGAATTACAATAGTGACTGAGTATATTGCTCTCTAGTGCAATAAGGGAAGAAATATAGATCAAGAGGTTCATTAGTGAACTTGGGGTGGTTCCAACCATTGAAGACACAATATATCTTGATTGTGACAACAAAGGAGCTATTGCACAAGCTAAGAAAACCAAATTACATCAGTACTCCAAGCACATACTCAGGAGTTACCACCTCATACATGAGATTTTATAGTGAGGTGATATAAAGCTTTTTAGAAAACCAATTAAAAGCTACATTTTTTATCCTTTAAGTAAGCACTTTCATAGTAGAAACATGATGGACATGTTAGATCTATTGGACTTAGGTTCATGAGTGATGATCTCAAGTGCAAGTGGGAGACTGTTGATTATATTCCTTGAGAGCCATCATGTGATGATTGTAAAAGGGATATTTGTACTAAGTTTTTTTGGTAATAAAAGGAAATTCCACTTATTATGTTTGTTTAGTATTGATGTAATTAATAAACTTAACATTGTCCTAAGAATGTTATAAATCAATGACATGTGGTTTGGGTTGAGGACTTAAACATGAGATCATATGTATAATAAGAGTTTTCATTCATGTTATTTTTACAGTCATTTATTATTGTGGATGGAATAGGACAACAATAATACAAATGACTAGCATGTATGGTGATTGATGACTATATCTCTTTAGTCATGATATTGGATATCCACTAGATGCATGGTTACTTATTAAAGAAAAAGTTGTATTGGACAGACCCACCTTGAGATTGACACATGCAAGTCATATCATGACATGTCAGAGTCATATCACAATGCGGCAGTGGTGATTGTGATCCTTGGACCTGAAGTCACTATAGTAACACATGTTGTCCTATGTACTTTGACATTATCCCAACATGCTCCTAAATATGAGTTTCTAAAAAGGTAATGATTGATACATTGGGACACATGGGGCATATTATGGGTGATCTAGATGGAATTTGCCTCTCCCTTGGAGTGATATTCAAGGCCACTTGATAAGTGAGATTATGAAATACATGTTCATGAGATGCTCATGTGAGTCAATATATTATATTGAGCTGACATTATCTTGAATACCCTGCTCTAGTTCAGGGGACATAGACTGAATGACTAAGATGAAGAAATTCCATGTCTTGAGTTCAATCTAGATATCTGAGACATAGGGTTTATATGGTCATGGTAACATTGTTCTCGTTAAAGATGGTAGTTGTTCTCCTATTCATTCCTATTACTTGGTTGGAAATGATGTGTACCTAGACACCAATCTTTACCTTTGTTATGTACTGAACAATACCACCAACGTAATTACAAACCTATCAAGTCAAACAAATAAGGATGGATAAGGAAATTGAAATTCACAATCAAATATATGATTGAAATGGTTTAGAATCATAAATAGGTTGAATCACTCTAAAATTGGGCGATCAGAAGATTTGATCATTTGATCAGATGATATTGTCAATAGATCAATTGATTGTTAGTTGATCGATTGAATTTTCCATTGGACTTCTGAGATCGGGTGATCTGCTTCTGAGTTCAGGCGATCACATTAAAATAGGGAAAGTGTCAGATTTCAAATCTAGATCTAAACCATCATGATTGGGCAATGTGTTTCTGAGACCGAACGATCGAGGACTAAGATCAGGTCGGCGATCTCAAATATAATCTGAGTTTTCAACATTAACCATTTTTCACATTGCAATAATGAAAGGGATTGGAATTATGTATTTCAAATTGCATGAATCTATCACAAAGGGGCACGTCTCAAAGATTGATATACAACGCTTGAGACAATTTTTGAGACAAGTTGGTTGTCCAACTTCCATCTTGGATAGAGGAAGTAACCCAAAGGACTACTAACCAAGATAGGAGAAGAAACAGAGTTCAAGGATGACTAGCACGTTGACAACTCTTATTCCTCTTCAACTTGGTGACTAAGGCAGTACACCACATTTTCCCGACCATATTATTATCATTGTATGAACAGAACAATGTAATCTCTTTACTCTCCAGTGACCATATTATTATCACAGATTAAGCATTTATAAAATCGGGCAGAGGTTCTTTTATATTAATCAGGCATGATTAATCATTGTATGAACAAAACAATGTAATCTCTTTACTTAAGGGAAATGATGCATCTACCCATGGTAGAGTAATAAACCATCTATATACTTAATAAGGAATGTAAAGAAACAATAATAACATCTATCAACTAAGATGTATAACTGAATTGTGCATCAAACAATGTTTTTCGTAATCAATCCTTAAGCAAATATGCTGCGTGGCTGAACATATTTTACAACCACACTTATGCCCTGAGGAGATAAAGTATACCATGTTCATCTCCAACCGACCACAAACTTCTCACAAGTCGGTACCATACTAGGTCAATGGGAGAGCTAGTTTCCAGGACCTCAGCTGTCTCGGTCAATATGAGACCACAAAAGATTTAGCAGGATATCTCGTGTCATCTATTGGAAGGACATCTTGTGTCGCTACAATGGAGCTTGCCAGGGTACTAGGCATCCTCGCTCAGAGTATTGCGTCAACATGTACTCTCTTAGGGGAACATATACTAACAACCATCCCCAATTATGAAATTATTGAGTTATGGTCATACAACCACCATATTCTGAGCCACGGGCTAGTTCACCGTGGTCTATTGAGACATTCACTTTGAGTTTGTCAGGGGATTGACTCACACATGGCCGTCCAAGCTTACACCCCCCACATATTCAAAAATATGCATTTCAAGTTATGCCGCGGGGAACCCGTTTCACAATTCAGCAAATTCTGACCCTGATGGATCTATGGTCATGGCAAAATTTCATGGTTTCTAATGATATATTACGTGTATTACATCATTCTTTTAGCATCAAACAAGTTATCATTATTAATCACAACAATTGCTACAAAGAAAGGTGTAATACATCTATCACATACTTTTTGAATCTTTAAAACACATTTAGATAATTAGCACTTGGGATCTCAGTCCCTTAAAACATTACTGGGAATCCTCATCCCTTCACATCATTATCATCATGATTATTTGATATGGGTATTCAAACCCTTAGATCACCACACATCATTGTTACCTCTGAAATAGGTAACCATTACCTCTAGGTCCTCAGACCAAGGTATTCATTTCACTTGTTGTACAAGTATTTCACATAGTCCACATGGGTTTATTAAGTATATTGTCACCTCTAACTAGGCAACAACTATACACATGGCTCACAAGGCCCATTAAACATCATGTCACCGCTCACTAGGTAACAACTATACACATGGCTCACAAGGCCATTAAACATCTTGTCACCTCTCACTAGGCAACAACTATACACATGGCTCACAAGTCCATTAAACATCTAGTCACCTCTCACGAGGTAACAACTATACACATGGCTCGCAAGGCCATTAAACATCTTATCACCTCTCACTAGGTAACAACTATGCACATGGCTCACAAGGCCATTACTAGGGTTAGGTTTTCCCTTTATAGCTGAATAGGGTTTCAAGTTCATAATATTAATCCAAACCCTAATTCATTGCTCCACACATCTAGGAGCATACATTGATATCATAAGTATTCAATCATACTTATTTATTCTCATCATTTATCATTAAATGATTATCAACACAGAGTATGAGTTTCTCTCTCATCCTTACTAGGATATTGATTACATCATACTTTTGGTTCAATCCTCCTCTTGAGGAATATTGGTTCATCATTAACAATTCATATCATATTTTATATTGCAATTATCATAGTCTGCAACATATGTCACTCAATCAATCATGTATGATTAAAGTGTCCCTTCCATATCGGGTATCAAGATGTGTGTATGTTAACATATTACGCTTTTAAGATACATTCTTATTTCTTGTGGTGTATCTGTATCGGGCATGTGGTATAACCACTTCACTATGTCATGTTTCAGGGTGTATCCCCTAATCATCATATCATGGACCCATATCAAATTGACTATCACTTAGTTCTTATCATTTCAAGATAAATTTGTATTGGATATAAGCTAAGTGCTTGACCCCATATCGGGTATAAGCTATGTGCTTGATACCATATCGTTCACAAGGTGTGCACTATATCGGGCATAAAGCATATGCCTCATCATGTATCATTTGAGTGGTATATTTATAAGGTACAACATTGGTTTCCTTTCAAGATTATCATATCGGGTATCCATGTCAAGTAACATATCGGGTTACCATGTTAGGTAGACCCTTAAACTCATAACCCCTTCATTCCTTCAAGGATCAACCTTATCATATAATTATTTTGACAAACTAGGTGTCTTATTAAATCCTTATACCACAATCCACTACACAAAGGGTAGGGTGTATTGGGCTTCAATCCCTCATCTAAGGTTTTCCATCAAATTGGGTAAATTATGCCATATCGTGCATGAAGTATGATTTGAACCTCATATCATTCACAAGATAGGAGTAGGTGGTATTCCTATCAATCAAGAGATATCATTCATATCATCCATGTTGTATCACTCTCCACTTGTATCGGCTTACCCATCACCTAGGGATATCCAACCCTATATTGTTCAGTGTTCACTATCTCTCTATCATGCAAGAGTTGTAGTATTAGACTTGTATCATGTATAAGGGTAAGCGGGTATCTCCCATATCATGCAAAGTCATAGCTCAAATCATGTATGATCTATCCTCGATCCCCGAATTGGGTTAACCCTACCTTGGGTTTCATATCGGGTTGAGGTATTTCAACCATATCAGGTTACACTTTGTACTTAAATCCATATCTCATATCATGCATAAGTGTTTACTCAATTATTCATATCGTGCACCAGATGTGTGCTTCAAGGTATCATGTACTAGAGGCATATTTCATAATAATATCATGGAAATAGCACTTGCTATCCTCACCCATATCGAGTTACCCAAATTAGGGTTTCATATCGACTTACAAGTATAGCCTTGTTCTTATATCATGCATGGAGTTTATACTTGACTTCCTATCGTGCAATAGGTATATGGTTAACAACATATCGTGTTCCAAGGTATGAACTTCATTCCATATCATGCAAGGAGATATAATCTCATAAGCATATCATGCAAGTAATGTTTACACATATCCATATCGGGTTAGAGGTACTAGTGTGTATGCTTGAACCCAATATCACTTTATAAAGTGATACCATCTTCTTCAAGCTCTAGAACTTCGTTCTAACTGTTATAGTCCATGGAAACATGTCTAAAAAACTACTAGAACTCATAATTTCATAAACTATTCAAAATGATCTCAGAATTAAAAGTAGATCATTAAGTATAGCAAGTTAGGTGACAAATATTAATATGATTGAGTTCAAGTTATATAACCCGCCTTATGAGCACTTGAAAGCTCCAAGCTCAAAAGCTTCACGTCCTAAGGTTGAAGATGAACTTCTCCAAGGTCCAAGGCTCATTCAAAACTCCTCCATAGACAAGAAATCACCATAGTTAAGCACTTGGTGAAGAAGGAAGGAAAGGAATATTCATAACCTGATATCCTACTTCAACCATGGTTGAAGATGACCAAAGCCTTACGTAAAGCTTGGTGCTTGAGCTCTTCTTGCTCCTTGAGCTACTTTTCACAATACCTAAGGGGATTTGCATGATATATCTAATGGATATGGTTGTGAGGATCGTAAATTTCAGAAGTTGGTGAAAGGTGAAGTATATATACTTAGTTTCATGAGATAAAGTATATAAGAGGTGTCTTCACCTCAATCTACTGGATGACACATGGCCATGCATGGTTGACACATGGACATGCATGTGTACATCTATATCTTGCCATGCAAGAGTCATAATGATAATCTAGAGACAATATCTCAGCCATTCTTTGTCTTCTTGGATAAGTTTCCTCATCTTTATCTCATCAACAAAGCAACCTGATACACTTTATGCAAGGGGATTTGCAACCCATCCTGGACCACCTCCTTGAGGTGATCTTCCCGTCATGGCCTTTTACAAGGCTCAAAAAACTAATAGGAGGCCTCTACCATGGCTCCTTGGTCGATATGACTCCTATGTCAAGCCTACAACCTGATACAACACTTATAAGGCTTCACCTTCAACTCTTTCCTTGGTCTTTCCATCACCAAGAGTATCATCAATCTAATGTGATTCAAACATAGTGTCTCATTATTTCACTTTCCTCTAAAATATACATAGGGGGAGTAGGAACATTCTAGAGATGCTAATTGTACATTTCAACCACATATATTGGGTAAATGACAAATTGTACCAAAATTGGTGTACAAAGTGCTAACATTGTTCAAAGTAGTTATACCTTGGGATTTAGGCTTTCCACAAGCCATCACTGAGCATCATATTCTCTCTTTTGATATTTAAACACTTAGGACATATTCCACATGTGACATTTTGCAATGTAACCCCTCATCTTGGGTAAATTTCACTTTTCACTCAGAATTTCAAATAATGCACAAATAGTTTGCAATTAAGCTCAAACTTGACAATAAACTTCACGAGGCCTTAATTACTTTTCAAAGGATTAGAATTAGTTTGTAAGTAACTTACTTAAGAAAACTTTTAGGGTTAATCCATAACCCAAGTCAGGGGTATTACAATTATAAACCCCTAACAAGGATTTTGTCCCCAAAATCCCAGATGAAGGAAGACAATTGTCATTCATGCATCATATCCTCAAGTTTCCACATAAAATCTTGATGTCATGGAGATGCCATAGGACTTTGACCAGCACAAAGTCCTTCCATAAAAGATCATCATAAGATCTATTACACATGATACATATTCAGCTGTTCTTATCCATTACTGACTGTGAAGTCAACTCTGTGTCAAGTAACACTTTCTAAGTCAGAGAAATACTATGAATAATTCATGTGTCAAACCTTATTGAATCACATCTTTTATGTGGCAAGATTCTAGGGAGTCTTCTATACTCCTCACTCATTTTAGCATTTCACTTTCAAGGAGAGGTCAAAATTATGTTTTGTCACCCACTTGGGACTATAGGTCCTATCATACAACTTTAGTGCCACTTTAATCTGTTATCACAACACAAAACTTTCTTATAACTTGTAACAACTATCTTCCTAATTATTCATTCTATTGTCATAAGGAAAAGTCACTTATTAAAGAAGAACTTATCTCATAGATACCTCTAGATGTTATGAATAGACTGCCTCAACAGAACTAGATAGGGATACATTAAGGAATTATTTTTAGCTTTGATAAGCATCTTCTCAAAATGGTTCTACAATTATTCCTTTAATTAATACATCTTTATCAAGATTATGTTTATACAGAGCATAAACCCCTAACATATGATTTCCCTACTACAGTTATCTCAAGGTTGACCCATTCTAGGTAACCAAACATTATTGATCTTATCAGGAGTCATATTCTCTCTCTCCCATTCCTTCTGGCACATCTTGGATACTAGAATTCCTTACCTTGGTATCCTTCACATGTGTGGAAAACACATCATATCCTCATCATATCCATTTCACTATTGTTAATAGAAAAGTCAAACATACAAAAAGGATCTTCCTTTTATCCTGGGACATAATATATTACACATATCTTTATTTTGGAACCAAAGTCCAGGACAAACTAATATTTTTCTAAGTATCCATCAATAGATTACTTCTAACTCATGCATATCAAGTGTCCTCAGACTCACTTGATTGCCATGTCCCTAAAAGGAAAGAACACAAAGGTACATATTCCTTTCATCACCCTATCATTACCTAGGGTTGTTCATCAAAGAGGAGACATCATCATCTCCTAAGACTATTACATGAAGTTTCACTCTTCATGAGTTAATTACACTTGTTGCATCTCAGGTTCCTTGCCATATGCATAGGAATTATTTGGATGATTACATATCATCATCCCTTTCTTTATTACTGGCTAACATGTTTATGAACATTTCATGATTTCATCACATTTCCCATTTCCACATTATGGAAAAGATCTTTTCTATTCACACAGACTTTATCAAACATGGATTATCTCCCTTATTCTCTTTCTCTTATCATGAGGATTATACTTTTTGCTTCCTCATACACACATATTGATCTAAGATCATCTCAGATTTCATTTATTGCACTTAGGATGTGATAAAAATATCCATACCATATTTCCAATTTCGTTATACTCACTAGATTGTCTCAAAATGACTACTTGATCAGAGTAATAAAAAAGATAACAATCTAAGAGTTCCATACTCACCTTATCTTCAATAGTTGAATACCTGGCCAGGGTATAAAAGTACTAAGATTAGGTGGTATGCACTTTGTTTACTGTCATATTCCTTACTTTTCATATCATCAAGAATATAGAACTTAGTATCCCTAGATTTTTCTCCAGGAATCACCTTTACACCTCGTCCTCTTTCACACAAATAAAAGAAATTGTAAAGCTTTTAAAAGATTACTGAGCAAAATGTAAGTCCTCATCTTCCTTGTGTCCTCATAGGACTAGTCAAAGGAAGCTCAATAACAACTACTTTCTTATATTTAACAAATAGAATCATGAAATGACACTATTTCATCTGATCAGTCTCAATTCACGATTTGTTTACTGCCTCAGGATGATTCTTTTCATAGAATCTTGTCATTTCCTGATTCCAACGTTGTGCTCTATTGTTCGGTGCAGATGGAACTACTCGGGACGTCTGTCTGCGTCCTCGTATGTGACTACTAGACCATTGCCTTTGAGAGTCTTGCTGACTCTGCCTTGGCAGTTGGGTCATTTCCTCCTTCCTTTTTGGACAAGAGGATCTAATATACCCAATCTATTTACACTCATAACACATCTTATAAGCATTCCCCGACCTCGTCGGACTTATAACTGATGTAGAGGCCAAACCAAGAATTCTAATAGGTGGGTCATCAAGTCTTTTACCCTTTTTGCGTAGCCACTGCCCTGGTGCACTAGACATTGGTTGCACTGGTGGTACCAAAAAAATTTCCTTTTTAGATCTACTAGGCCTCTATTCCTGAGTTTGGATAGGTCTTTTCTTAATTCATACCTCATTATCCTCTTCAGGATAGTCTTTTATGATATGTCCAGGCTTCCTACACCTATAGCAAACCCTGATTTTGGGTTGTAACCTATTTCTTTTGACATTTTCCATTGCTCCAACATATTGATGTTGATTAGGAATCCTGCTAGTGCCCAAAATTTCATCATTGGGGGCTGGTAATCTGGGTTGTGTTACAAATACCCAATCCACAATACGCAACATTGCTGTCCTAACCTGCCCAACAATGGTATCAAAAGAAGGATCCCTTATCATAACTGAATCATCTTGGGTATTCTCAGGCAATCGATCTTCTCTCGCCTGGTCCCTTGCACCTTCTTCTGGTGCAACAACATTGCTTTCAGCAATGTGTTCCGTATGTTCTCTAGACATCTTTAAGTTTTACTCTATCTTCTGCACAAGTAGAAGTCACTATAAGATATACTGGAGGATACTAGAACAAACTCAACACCTTAGTCCTATGTCGATGTAGACTCAGCGAACCTTAAGCTCTGATACCAAACTTGTAACAACCATCATCAAACCGACAACCAAATCATTACTAATTATGCGGAATTACCATAAACAGCGGATTAACAAAAATCACTAAAATTTAAAACCATTTTGCAAGGAAATCCTCATCTAGAAAATTCTAACTAAAAGATCCAAAACTCATACGTATCATGATTTACATTGTACAACACTGTTTCATCTCATCTCGAGGATGACATATAACAGTTACTCTATCAACACATGTACTGTAGCAACATTAAAACCTCGAGTCTTACAAGACAAAATCTCAGATTGTTCATAAAACCATTATGAACCGAATCCAAGGACCTGAGAGTATAGAGACGACACATAGGACTTCTATCTATAAGACACGACAGACAATACACTCATCCATAGATGTTATTGTTGTCCCAGCTGATGTTCCTTTTCTATAGAAAGGTCTCCACCACCCCGTGCACGTCCACCTAAAAATTGTGGATCTCATAGGGTGAGACAATTGTCCCAGTGATAGATATAACTCTTTGATGACCATATTATTATCACAGATTAAGCATTTATAAAACCGAGTAGAGGTTCATTTATATTAATCAGGCATGATTAATCATTGTATGAACATAACAATGTAATCTCTTTACTTAAGGGAAATGATGCATCTACCCATCGTAGAGTAATAAACCATCTATCTACTTTACAAGGAATGTAAATAAATAATAATAACATCTATCAACTAAGATGTATAACTGAATAGTGCATCAAACAATGTTTTTTGTAATCGATCCTTAAGAAAATATGCTACGCTGCTAAACATATTTTACAATCACACTTATTCCCTGAGGAGATGAAGTATACCCCGTTCATTTCTGACCGACCACAAACTTCTCACAAGCCGGTACCATACTAGGTCAATGGGAGAGCCGGTTGCCATGACCTCAGCTTTCTCGGTCAGTACAAGACCATACAGGATTCAGCAAGACATCTCATGTCATCTGCTGGCAGGACATCTTGTATCGCTACAATGGAGCTTTCCAGGGCACTAGGCATCTTCACTCAGAGTACTGCATCATCATGTACTCTCTTAGGGGAACATCGACTAACAACCATCCCCAGTTATGAAATTATCGAGTTATGGTCACACATCCACCATATTCTGAGCCACGAGCCAGTTCACCATGCTCTATTGATACATTCAATTTGAGTTCGTAAGGGGGTCGGCTCACACATGTCCGTCCAAGCTTACGCCCCCACATATTCAAAAATATGCATTTCAGGTTATGCCGTGGGGAACCCGTTTCTCCATTCAGCAAATTCTGATGCTGATGGATCTATGTTCAGGGCAACATTTCATGGTTTCTAATGATATAGTACGTGTATTACATCATTCTTTTAGCATCAAACAAGTTATCATTATTAATCACAATCATTGCTACAAAGAAAGGTGTAGTACATCTATCACGTACTTTTCAAATCTTTAAAACACATTTAGATACTTAGCACTTGGGATCTCAGTCCCTTATCACATTACTGGGAATCCTCATCCCTTCACATCATTATCATCATGATTACTGGATCTGGGTATTCAAACCCTTAAATTACCACACATCATTGTTCCCTCTGTAACAAGTAACCATTACCTCTAGGTCCTCAGACCAAGGTATTCATTTCACTTGTTGTACAAGTATTTCACATAGTTTAATTAAGTATCTTGTCACCTCTCACTAGGCAACAACTATACACATGGATATGAAAATTACCACCTCTAGAGTATTCCTACTCCCTCTTAGTATCATGTAGAGGAGAGATAAATAAGGAGACACCATGTTTCATTCCATTATGAGTGATGGTTATCTTGGTGATGAAATGACCAAGAAAAGGGTTGAATATGAAAGCTTAACTTGAGTTGTATCAAGTTGAAAAGCTTATATATGAGTGCCTATCCACCAAGGAGCCATAGGAGGAGCCTCATATCATTTTTTGAACTCTTGTAAAAGTCCATATCGTGCAAAGCACCTCAAGGAGGTGAGTTGTATTGGGTTACAACTTCCTTAGCAAAGTTGTGATGAGTTGTGAATAAAGTGGTGATTTTGTTGATATATCTTATTCAAAGAGATAAGTAATGGACGAATCCTTATCCCTAAATCACCCTCAAATGTTTTTCATGTCAAGATAAATGATTATGCATGCATGTGCACATGTCATACATGCATGGACACGTGGCACCTACTAGCTCAAATTGATGACACCTCATTTTCACCTTTCTTCATGAGCAACACGTATATATACCCCTAGTTTCACCCCTTGGTGCAATTTTTCGACCCTTACCACCCTCCTTGTTATAACCTCTTTTTATAAAGCATGTAATGAGATTTGTGAATCTACTTTAAAAGATAAATAAGACCAATGTTTAATTTCATGGTTTAATTTGAATGAATTTCGTGAATAATAGCCTTGCATGCTCTTTTGATGGGCCTTGTTGGCCATTAAGCCCAATTGAAAGAAAAAGAAATGAAAAAGAAATTCAATGGGATAATGGAAATATAATAAAATGGATAAATGATGATTAAAAGGCTAAAATATATTTTTCCAAAATAGAATTTTGAGTTATAAAGGTTCCTTGGGGTTCAAGGAACTCAGGAAAATTATATAATAGCAAAGGAAATAAAGAATATGTGGAAAATATGAATAAAAAGGTGTTTTCTTGAAACTAAAGAAAAAGGGACCGTTTAATTGAGATAATGATCCCAATTTTTTCATAGTGAGAGATAAACGTATTAGCGATTTTCCTTTAAAATTTGAGGCAAAAAGGATTTAAGAATTGGGAGTTATCAATTTTTCAAGATTATCCTTATAATGGGATTTTCCCTTGCAATTTGTGAAATCTTTCCTTTTTTTGGTTGAGCGCGGATAATAGGGGCCATTGGACCGTGATCCAACTGACCCGGCTCATCGTCCAGAGTCCCAAAGGGACATGAACTGTAGCACGACCACAGGGAATTTTTTTCCCATCATTTTCTCGCGATCTATTGAATGTGCAATCTTGGAAACTCTCCCATTGGGTTCAGGAGGGGACCCCGAACCATCACAACCCTAGTTTTTGATAGTTGGAAGCTTCTAGGCTAAACTCCCAATTGGGATGAAGCAAGCTTTGGCGGCGGGATAAGAAACCCTAGAGGGGACCCTCCACGTCCTATAAATAGGCCACCGCTCGAGTCCTTGTTCCCTAGTGATCTCGAGCGGCCACCTATTACACCTCAGAGCCATCTCCCATCCTCGATTGCCCTTGCTCAGGTGAGGTTGCCGCCATGGCGCCGCCATGTTCTAAAGAACAAAAGAAGGAGGAATATGACGTACAACCATCATTCGAACAGGGAGCATCATGATCCAGGCAAGGATCTAACGGCGTTAGAAGCGACCGGTTAAGTGGATACGCTCGCGACTCTGAGCGTTTGATCGAGATCCAGCGATTGAGGGCGAGTAGCGGGGCGTGCCACTTAGTTAGTGGGGGCATTTGATGCAAAGCGTCAGATTCAAAGGCGGTCCATAGGCGCAATGATCCGACGATTTAGAAAAATCTGGTAAATCTCTCTCTCTGCCAAATAATCTAGAAAATAGATTTTCCTTACAAAATTAATAGAAAACACCAGGATTGTCTAATGAAGAAACTTTATATATGAAAGTTGGGTAGGAAAATTAGAGGAATATGATAAAAATGATTTAAGATCCTGATTCTAGTTCCTTTTGCAAAAGTACTTTAATTTTCTAGTAAAATGCATTTCAAGTTAATTAGAAACCCTAATGGTACATAAAGGATGATTCTTTGTAACTTAATAGGTTAATTTGATGATTATCAACCTGTTAATTGATAACATGGAGTTTTCATCCGTTTTGAGTACAAAGATGGTTAATTTAGGGTTTATGTCTATAAATGAAAGATAAGGTACATGGAAACCCTAATTTAGGGAAAAGGAAAAAGAAACCCATGTTATTTTAAGGAAGTAAATTGCTAAATAATGATCCTATACTGTTGGGAATTATTAAAAGGAGAGAATTTAAAGGTTTTAAGTAATTTTGATATTAGGGTTCATGACAACCAAGAATGGAGGCGAAACCCTAGTTTCCAAGAAACCCTAAAATTAGGATAGAAACCCTAAGGGATATGATGAAATTAAATACATATTAATAAAAGTAAACTTGTACTTTTATTTCAGGGTTTCTGTGCAATTGCTTGATTGATTGTATTTTCTCTCTCTCCAAATTAATTCGGTATCTGAAATTGCAATAAGAGGTATGTGGTTATGCTTATGACTATACCGATTAGTTTTTCCGAGGATTTTATCGACGTTTCCCTCAATGCTTGAAATAACTGTTGGATGTTTTAATTCATGCAACTATAAAGTGGCTATGACTATCACTATGAGTATACATGTATAACTAGCTAGATCTGAGTCCACCATGTGGCTATGCAAACTCTAAGGATAACCTAGAGCAAGGTCTAGGGTATCATGAGTTAGAAACTGGGCTACCTACGTGTAGTGCCATCAGACTCTTTAGCATACCATGAGTTAAGGAGTGGTCTACCTATGGGTAGTTCCATGTGACTCAACCCTAGAAACTGGTTCACTTGATAGGTGGATCATGAGGGGTTTAATGGGGATGACACAGAGGATAGGGTATCCTTGGATCACAGAGTTATACTTAAAACGTAAATTGTTTGTTAAATAATAATTGAATGCAATACATTGTTATAGATAATTGCATGATTAGTGAATCCCCCACATACCAGCTTTGGCTGACCGACGTTTTGTTTGTCAGCGTTTTTGGTACAAAAAAAAAGGACAAATAGTAAATTAGCATATCATGAAATACACGAATTAAAGTCCAAGGAGGATCAGTTAGTTAGATAGAAGTTTAGAATTCCAAAATTTTCAAAGGTATGCAAAAAAAATTATTTATTACAACTTTTCAGTTTAGTCTAGTAGAATTTAATAATTGTTATCAATTAATTGCTGAACCTTGATCCGGAAATTGGATAACGGCACCGACCTCTCGGTCTCCCTTAATTGGGGATTATCGGAAGGCGGGGTCGTTACATTTGGTATCAGAGCCAAGGTTCTCCACTTAATTATTAATAATTATTAAATTTTACAAACTCTATAGAACCCAAGGGAGTTATTAGAGGATTTTCCGAAAGACTGAGGTGTCTAGAAAAGGATCACTTCTGGGGGCTGGCAAAATTTTCCTCCGCATCGCTAGTCAGAATACGAGGACTCCCGGAATGTGTGATTGCCTGGGCGATGTCCTAGGATTTGAATTGAAATAAGATACCTTTAGGACTTCCTCATCTTATTCATCCCTCCTCATCACAAATTCTATTAAGGACTTTAAGAGTTAGGGTTTTCTCTCTCTTCCTCACCCTCATGTGGTATGGGCAAGTAAGTTAAGGATTAAGGAATCCTCCATCAAATTAATGAAAGATACATAATGGGATGTCACTGACATAAGTATAATTAGTTTAATGATAAACTAAAAGTCTGTTTGTTATGCTTATGTAGATGGCTCATACAAAGGTTGTGGCAATCCCTTTCTCCACTAGCGGAGGTGGGCCACCCCGTAAAGAGAATGGGTCTTCTGAGAAGAGGAAGCATAATCATGGGGGAGAGACCTCTAAGAAGAGAAAGAGGCCTGAAGAAGCTGTGCACGAGGCTCCCAACCCTGAACCAATGCCCGACATTAACCTAGAGCAAGGGGAAAGACCAGAATATGAGGAGTACAAAGTGCATGAAGAGGAATCCCGAATGGAGGAGGACCAGCCTGGTGGTCAAGAACCGGCCATGGTGGTTGTGACATCCTTGGATTTTCTAAAACTTAATCTGATGTGTGACATCCAAGATCAGATCCTAATGTAATATATTGAAATGTTGTCCATCGGTCACCTACAAGACTAGACATTTGTTCATATTCTAACATGTATATCTTCTTCGTGAAACATACAATAATTATGTAACATTGGGCATAGCGTTGTCACCACTTAATAATACCCCATACCATTTTGGTGCCAATAATTCACTTACTTGATCGACCAACAAATTAATCCAAAAAGGTACATACTTAAGGATCATATTATTAATATCAACGACTTCCAATTTGTACATGTAATTTGCATAATATGGCTAATTAGGGCTAATAACCCTAATTAAAATGCAATAAATGCACACATGCTCAATAAATGATGAAATTCACAGAGTAAGCTCATATCAGTATATTGAACCTCAGTTTTAATTATGAGATCATCATGATGAACAAAATCTATGTTATATGAAGATGAATCTTAATACACGATTTTAAACCCTAATCTCGGTTAATGGTGTAACCTAGGGTTAATTAATGTGCACAAAAATGCTATGGAAGATAATGTTCAAATAATGAATCATAATCTGGAATATGATATCAGTGAGATAATCATAAGACTAGAATACAAGTAATAATGCACATATCCTAATAAACTAAGTGAAACCCTAATGAATGTAATTAGGGTTAAGTGAGATGTAAGATGATGAGAACCTGATGGTGATATGTGGTCTTGTCTTAATCAGGGTTGACAAGGATATAGATGACTTGAGGAACATTTGGTTTAGTATATCTGTGATCAAGGTACGCCATTACCTCTTACTTGGCTTATTATACAATACGCTTGTGTTATATGTGTAGTAAAATACTTGGCATATGATATTGGATGAAATGATTGTTCTTGTATGATATGTTGCATGATTTTCCATGATTACTGCTATGAACACATCAAACATAATATATCTATTCCATTATATGAAAGCACTAACTCTTTGGTAGTGTGCTTGGAAGTGACCTAACTCTTTGGTAATGGTCACATTGTACATATGACCTAACTCTTTGGTAGTGGTCTGACCTAACTCTTTGGTAGTGGTCACCTTGTACAAATGATCTAACTCTTTGGTAGTGATCATAAAGGCCTTGGTATATAATGGAAAATAAGCTTAAAATATGTGTTCTCTTTTGTTAATGAATATCCTTGTGAAAGTATATGCTTTTCTTATATTCTTCTGTTACTGCCAAGTATATTAGTTTTATCTTATTGCCAAGATATGATGAGAGGTATATAAAAGACACGTAGGCGTACTCAGTACAATATTCTTGAATATTGTGCAGACGTGTACCGCATGTAATCTTTTGTTTAGGTTGTGGTTATGCTCTTGAAGATCTAGGATAGTTGAGAGTTGTATGGCGAGTTGATGTACATGTGGACCTGTTGTCTTAAGATCATGTAGTTTAGTGGTAGTACATGTATATGTTAAAGTTTGTTGTTCAATATGTAATATCAAATGTTGTAACAATTCATGTTGTAATTATATGTTGAATGGTGAACATGTGTGTATGGTTTTATTATTGTTCATGTCCATGTGCTACTGATTGTTTTCCTTCTAATTCCATTGATTTTCTTCTTCTTAGCCTTGTGTGGGATGTTCAAATTGGGATTCTCGCTGAGGTGAGGGTTTCAATTTGGACGTCACACATCGGATTAAGATTTAGAAAATCCGGGGATGTCACAGTGGTTCACACAACAGATGCAGTTTGGATGGAGCAGCAAAAGAAACTGACTGAGGCTATTCGTGCTCTGGCCCTTAGGGACATAGCTAGGGCTGAGAATGGTGAGCCACTTCCAGTCCGTCCTCGACTGGGAGACACCATCCTAGACTTTGTCAAGCTGAACGTCGAGAAGTTCTGGGGAGAAGACAAGTCTGAAGTAGTCGACAAGGCCAAAGCTTGGCTGCTTGCAGTCGAGAATGGGTTCCGTATGCTCGAGGTGCAGCCGAATAAGAAGGTTCTGTTTGCTACTCACCTTTTGGAAGGTGAAACCAAGATATGGTGGGAGAACCATATCACAGGAAGAGACCTAAGTGAGGAACCAATGGCATGGACTGACTTCAAGACCATCTTCACCGCCAGATTCCTCCCCGTCTCAGCAAAGATGGAGAAAGAAAGAGAGTTCACTAGCATGACTCAGGGAAGCTCTTTAGTTGTAGACTTTGGTCGTAGGTTTTGCCTCCTGGAACGTTTTGGACACATGTTGGATGAAGAGAGGAGAGTGGACCACTTCGTGGAACATCTTCACCCTACCATCAAGCCCCATGTGATGGCAAGTAAACCCAAGACCTTTGCCGAGGCTTACAACACTTCTTTAGACATGGAGAGGACCGTGATGCCGGCCCAGGTTCCACCCAAGGGGTATTTGGGTTTCACTAAAGGAACTCAAGGCCCGAGAAACCACCACAAGAAGGGTCCAGGACATCATCAAGCTAAAGGAAAACATGGAGGAAAAGGGAAACCCCGTCAAGAGAACAACTGACCTCCTTGTCGCACATGCGGAAAGGGGCACGTTGGTGAATGCCGCTACAAGAAGAAGACGTGCTTTCTATGCCACCAAGAGGGACATCTGCAATCTGTCTGTCCTATGCCAGAACTCAGGGGACCAGGACATGTGGCAGCTCCACCAGTTGCAGCCCCACCTATAGTTGTAGTCCCACCTGCTGGAGAGAGAAGACAAGCTCGGGTGTTTGCCATTGACAATGAGGAGGCTCAAGTTCATGCTAATCGGTTGATCGAGGGTAATAACCCTTAGAGTTTTCTTTTATGTTTTAAAGTTAAGCATGTAATGGTGTAATGCATGGTGAACGATAATGTAGGCATGCTTGAAGTTATGGGACATAATGTGAAAGCTTTGTTTCACTCTAGATCTACAAATACTTTCACTTCGAGAAATCTTGCAACTGTGCTATGTTTAGATATCAAGGATTTAGGGTATGCCTTAGATGTTACAACCCCGAGTGGTCGAATCTTTACTTCCCTTTTGAAAACCCCGGTGGTATCTGTGAAATATCGAGATCGTGATTTTCCTACAGACTTTATCCTTCTTGACATGAATGATTTTGACGTAATCATTGGCATGGATTGGCTTTATACGTATAGGGCCAATATCGACTGTAGAGAGAAGAAAGTGATCATCAAGAGACCAGGTCAACCACATTTTGTCATTAGGGGTAGGAAAGATGCCACTACCAGCCCATATGTGTCAGCCGTGAAAGCAGAGCGGATGACGAGTAAAGGGTGTCGAGCTTTCCTAGTAGTAGTCACCGAGACAGAACCCAAGGTGCAACCCTTATAAGAGATAGAGGTAGTTAGGGGCTATGCAGATATTTTCCCAGAAGATCTACCTGGGATTCCTCCCGATAGAGAGGTAGATTTCTCCATAGAGCTAGCCCCTGGTACAAACCCTATTTCCCGAGCACCTTATAGGATGGCCCCTGCTGAGTTGCTTGAGCTAAAGAAGCAATTGCAGGAATTGTTGGATAAGGGTTTCATCTGCCCTAGCACATCACCATGGGGAGCGCCGGTTTTTTTTGTAAAGAAAAAGGATGGTTCGCTCTGAATGTGCATAGACTACCGGATGATTAACCAGGCTTCCATTAAGAACAAATACCCTTTACCCCGGATAGATGACTTGTTTGACCAGTTGAAGTCAGCTCGAGTCTTTTCCAAGATCGACTTGAGATCGGGTTACCACCAGTTGAGGGTCAAGAGTGAGGACATCCCGAAAACAACTTTTAGAACTCGGTATGGCCACTATGAGTTCGCGGTTATGCCTTTTGGGTTGTCCAATGCACCTAGTGTGTTCATGAACCTTATGAACAATGTGTTTCAACCCTTCCTTGACTCATTTGTCATAGTGTTCATAGATGACATACTGGTTTATTTGGATGACGTAGATCAACATTGAGACCACCTAAGTAAAGTCCTTGATATCTTAAAAAGCTGAAGTTCTACGGGAAGTTCTCTAAATGTGAGTTTTGGATAGACCGAGTCATGTTCCTTGGACACATCGTCTCAGGAGGAACGATCACCATATATCCAACTAAAGTGTTGGCGGTTCGAGATTGGCCAGCACTGAAGAACCCCTCTGAGATACGAAGCTTCTTAGGGTTGGAAGGATATTATCGGCGCTTCATCGCGGATTTCTCAAAGACCACCTTGCCTCTGACCATGTTGACTCGAAAAGATGTTAAGTTCATGTGGTCCGATGTTTGTGAAGCTCGTTTCCAGGAGCTGAAAGAGAAGCTGACCACTGCATCAGTTTTGACTCTACCATCAGGCAATGAGGGTTTCATGATTTTCACCGATGCATCAAAGATGGGACTTGGTTGTGTGTTGGAACAAAATCGACATGTTGTTGCATATGCCTCCCGACAGCTCAAGCCCAACGAGGTGAATTACCCGACACATGACCTGGAGTTAGCTGCTATCATTCATGCATTAAAGATTTGGCGACATTATCTATATGATGCTACTTTTGAGATCTTTACAGACCATAAGAGCCTAAACTATCTACTGATGCAAAAAGACTTGAACCTACGACAACGACGATGGATGGAGTACATGAAGGATTATGACTTCACCATTGCCTATCATCCAGGAAAGGCAAACGTCATAGCTCATGCTCTAAGTCAAAAACAGCTCAGGTGTGCAGCTGTTCTGTCCAGTCAGTGGAAGAGCTTAGAAGAATTGGTGGAATGGTCACCTCAACCATTAGATGATCGAGTTCGATTGGCCAATATCCAGATACAGTCTGAGTTATTGAGTGAGATTGTCACATCACAGTTGGCCAATGGAGGACTCGACAAGATGAAAGGCTTGATGCAGAAGCCTCAGACTCGTCTTTCTTTGGGAATAGACGGAGGAATACATTTTGAGAATCGCATATGGGTTCCTGAAGATTCACCTTTGAAGGAACGTATCCTACAAGTGGCTCATGGTTCCAAGTACACGGTACACCCAGGAACTACTAAGATGTTTAAGGACATGCAGGGGTTTTTCTGGTGGCCAGGGATGAAGAGAGACATTGCAGCTTATGTAGCCAGTTGTCTTACGTGCCAAATGGTGGAGGCTGAACACCAATGACCCGGCGGACTTTTACAGTCTATAGAGATTCCAGAGTGGAAATGGTAGCAGATCACCATGGATTTTGTGGTAGGTCTACCCCGGACAAAGAGAGGTCATGATGCGATATGGGTTGTGGTGGATCGCCTTACCAAGTCAGCACACTTCCTTGCCCTAAAGACCACTGCCAAGGTGTCAGAGTTAGCTGAGCTGTATATCAGAGAGATAGTGTGCTTGCATGGCGTACCCGGTTCCATCATCTCGGACAGAGACCCAAAGTTTACTTCCAAGTTGTGGAAGCAAGTTCAAGAGGAACTAGGTATAAGGTTGAAGTTCAGTACAACTTATCACCCCCAGACAGATGGTCAGTCAGAAAGGACAATTTAGACCTTAGAGGATCTGCTGTGAGCTTGTGTGCTCGATTGGGGTGGATCATGGGAGTAGTACTTACCTTTAGCTAAGTTTGCTTACAACAACAGTTACCAAGCCAGTATCGAGATGCCTCCATATGAAGCTCTATATGGGAGACCATGTCGCTCACCACTTCATTGGGATGATGTTGGTGAAAGGACCTTATTGAGGTCAGATGAACTCCAAGTGTATGTTGATAAAGTCGCTTTGATCAGGAAAAGGCTAAAGAGAGCCCGGGACCGACAAAAGTCGTATACTGATGCAAAGTGGACTGATGTGCATTTCGCTGTGGGAGAACATGTTTTTCTGAAAATCTGACCGCTCCGAGCTATAGCTAAGAATAGGGGAAAGTTGAGTCCCCGATACGTGTGTCTGTTTGAAGTGTTAGAACGGATTGGTGAAGCTGCATATCGTTTGGCATTACCCCCTCAATACAATATGATGCATGATGTGTTTCACGTGTCCAATCTGAAGCGATATGTGCAATATTCAAGCCATGTTCTATGCATTGAACCTATTGAGCTACAAGGAAAGCTGTCTTATCCTGAGTTTCCTTTGCAGATTCTAGATACCAAGGTAAAAGAGCTCAAAAATAATATAGAGATGGTAAAGGTTCTTTCGAAGCACCATGGAGAGGATGAGGCCACATGGGAGCTGAAGACGGATATGGAAAAAGCATATCCTGATTTGTTTGCTTGATTGTTGAATTTTGAGGGCAAAATTCCTATAAGGAGGGGAGGATGTTATAACCTCTTTTTCTAAAGCATGTAATGAGATTTGTGAATCTCCTTTAAAAGATAAATAAGACCAATGTTTGATTTCATGGTTTAATTTGAATGAATTTTGTGAATAATAGCCTTGAATGCTCTTTTGATGGGCCTTTTTGGCCATTAAGCGCAATTGAAAGAAAAAGAAATAAAAAAGAAATTCAATGGGATAATGGAAATATAAGAAAATGGATAAATGATGATTAAAAGGCTAAAAGATATTTTTCCAAAATAGAATTTCAAGTTATAAAGGTTCCTTGGGGTTCAAGGAACTCAGGAAAAGTATAGATTAGCAAAGGAAATAAAGAATATGTGGAAAATATGAATAAAAAGGTGTTTTCTTGCAACTAAAGAAAAAGGGAACGTTTAATTGAGATAATGATCCCAATTTTTTCATAGTGAGAGATAAAAGTATGAACGACTTTCCTTTAAAATTTGAGGCAAAAAGGATTTAAGAATTGGGAGTTATCGATTATTCAAGATTATCCTAATAATGGGATTTTCCCTTGCAATTTGGGAAATCTTTCCTTTTTTGGTTGAGCGTCGATAATAGGGGTCGTCGGATCTTGATCCAACTGACCCGTATCATCGTCCAGAGTCCCAGAGGGACACGAACTGTAGCACAACCACAGGGAATTTTTTTCCCATCGTTTTCTCATGATCTATTGAATGTGCAATCTTGGAAACTTTCCCATTGGGTTCAGGAGGGGACCCCGAATCATCGCAACCCTAGTTTTGTGATCATTGGAAGCTTCTAGGCTAAATGCCCAATTGGGATGAAGTAAGCTATGGTAGCGGGATCAGAAACCCTAGAGGGGACCCTCCACGTCCTATAAACATGCCACCACTCGAGTCCTTGTTCCCTAGCGATCTCGAGCGGCCACCTATTACACCTCAGAGCCATCTCCCTTCCTCGATTGCCCTTGCTCAGGCGAGGTTTCCGCCGCGGTGCCGCCACATTCTAAAGAACAAAAGAAGGAGGAATATTATGTATAGTCTTCGTTCGATCAGGGAGCATCATGATCCAGGCAAGGATCTAATGGCGTTAGAAGCAGTCGATTAAGTGGAGACGCTCGCGACTCTGAGCATTTTATCGAGATCCAGCGACTGAGGGTGAGCAGCGGGGTGCACCACTTAGTTAGTGGGGGCATTTGACGCAGAGCGTCAGATTCAAAGGCGGCCCGTAGGCGCACCAATCTGACGATCTAGAAAAATCTGGTAAATCTCTCTCTCTGCCAAATAATCAAGAAAATAGCTTTTCCTTACAAAATTAATAGAAAATGCCAGGATTGTCTAATGAAGAAACTTTATATATGAAAGTTGGGTAGGAAAATTCGAGGAATATGATAAAAATGATTTAAGAACCTGATTCTAGTTCTTTTTACAAAAGTACTTTAATTTTCTAGTAAAATGCATTTCAAGTTAATTAGAAACCCTAATGGTACATAAAGGATGATTCTTTGTAACTTAATAGGTCAATTTGATGATTATCAACCTGTTAATTGATAACATGGAGTTTTCATCCGTTTTGAGTACAAAGATGGTTAATTTAGGGTTTATTTCTATAAATGAAAGATAAGGTACATGGAAACCCTAATTTAGGCAAAAGCAAAAAGAAACCCATGTTATTTTAAGGAAGTAAATTGCTAAATAATGTTCCTAAAACTGTTAGGAATTATTAAAAGGAGAGAATTTAAAGGTTTTAAGTAATTTTGATATTAGGGTTCATGACAACCAAGAATGGAGGCAAAACCCTAGTTTCCAAGAAACCCTAAAATTAGGATAGAAACCCTAAGGGATATGATGAAATTAAATAAATATTAATAAAAGTAAACTTGTAATTTTATTTCAGGGTTTCTGTGCAATTGCTTGATTGATTGGATTTTCTCTCTCTCCAAATTAATTCATTATCTGAAACTACAATAAGAGGTATGTGGTTACGCTTATGACTATACCGATTAGTTTTTCCAAGGATTTTATCGACGTTTCCCTCAATGCTTGAAATAACTATTGGATGTTTTAATTCATGCAACTATAAAGTGACTATGACTATCACTATGAGTATACATGTATAACTAGCTAGATCCGAGTCCACCCTGTGGCTATGCAAAGGCTAAGGATATCCTAGAGTAAGGTCTAGGGTATCATGAGTTAGAAACTGGGCTACCTACGTGTAATGCCATGAGACTCTTTAGCATACCATGAGTTAAGGAGTGGTCTACCTATGGGTAGTTCCATGTGACTCAACCCCAGAAACTGGTTCACTTGATAGGTGGATCATGAGGGGTTTAATGGGGACGACACAGAGGATAGGGTATCCTTGGATCGCGTAGTTATACTTAAAACGTAAATTGTTTGTTAAATGATAATTGAATGCAATACATTGTTATAGATAATTGCATGATTAGTGAATCCCCACATTCCAGCTTTGGTTGACCGACGTTTTGTTTATCGGCGTTTTAGGTACAAAACAAAAAGGACAAACAGTAAATTGTCATATCATGAAATACATGAATTAAAGTCCAAGGAGGATCAGTTAGTTAGATCGAAGTTTAGAATTCCAAAATTTTCAAAGGTATGCAAAATTTTTTATTTATTATAGCTTTTCAGTTTAGTCTAGTAGAATTTAATAATTGTTATCAATTAATTGTTGAACCTTGATCTGGAAATTGGATAACGGCACTGACCTCTCGGTCTCTCTTAATTAGGGATTACCGGAAGGCGGGGTCATTACACTCCTACCCTAAGTTATCATGCATAGAGATCTTGTATCGTGTAGGAGTGTTGTGGTATCGTGCATGGGCCCTTGGGTATCGCCCATGGAAAGATCATATCGCCCAAGTAGGGTGATATCGGCCAAGAAGGGTGATATCGACCATGAGAGTGAGATATCGGCCATGAGAGTGAGATAACGACCACAAGAAAAGTTGTATCAGCCAAGAGGAAGTCCATATCGCCCAAGAGTGGTAGGGTGTCCGCCAAGGTGCTCAAGAGCTCAAATATTAACCCTAAGTTGAGGCCATGATCATCTTCAACATTGGATTGAAGCATGATTTTAGGGTTTTGATCTTCCTTTCTTTTCTTCTTCACCAATTGCTTATCCATGGTGATTCCTTGTATATGAAGGAGTTTTAAACGAGCCTTGGACCATTGATAAGTCATATTCAACCTTAGGAACGTGCATCTTTGGATCCTGGAGCTTTGAAGTTGTTCTTAAGGTGGGTTATATAACTTGAACTCAACCATGTTATTATTCTTCACCTAAATTGCTATAATTAATGAAATACTTTGAAATCTCGTGAAATAGTTGATGAAATTATGAGTTCTAGTAGTTGCTTAGGTTTTTTGCCATGAACTAAAATAGTTAGGATGAAGGTCTAGAGCTTGAAGAAGATGATATCACTTTGTAAAAGTGATATCAGGTTCAAGTATATATATATATATATATATATATATATATATATATATATATATATATATATATATATATATACAAGTAGCTCTAACCCGAAATGGGTAAGAGTTGCACTATATGTCTTGCACAAGATGTTGCATGAGATGCATGCACAATATGCTTGCATGATAGGGAGTCTAGTATGAACTTCATGCACAATACAAGGATTAATTGTATATTTGTAAGTTGACAAGAAACCCTAATTTGGGTAACCCGATATAAGTGAAGAGTAACAAGTGCTATTGCATGATATGATCATTTAATACATCATTGGTACATAGTATCATGAAGCATACACAACCTTGAACAACATGGTTGCACGACACATGACCTTGCATGACATGGTTGCACGATACATGACCTTGCACGATACACAACCCTATATTATATGGTAGCCCAACATGGTGATGAGTTGATACCTCTTAAACATCATGAGTGACACATATATGTGCCATGTGCCCATCACAACCAACTCTAACCCCACATGGGTGTTGTAACCTAATGTTTGATTGTATATCCTGATATGGCTTGGTGCCCTACACTCCTATTGACTTGTATATTGGGTTAAGCCCGATATGGCAAACCCTAACCCATCACTACCAACCGTAGATGGTGAGCCACCCGATATGGTGATTGAATGCAACTTTAGCCCGACATGGTGATGGCTTAGTACCTCATGCATGATATGAGTAATACATACAAACACCTTTAGCCCAGTATGATTGGTGTTCATATACTTCTAACCTGATATGGTGGTGTCTAAACGCCTACAACCTGTATTGATGAACGCATGAACACCTCTAACCTGAGACACCTTGTAAAGGTGAGGGCAAGACACTTTTAGGAGTAATGAGTGTAACACCAAGTAATGGTGTGTCTAATACCTTAATAGGTGAAACACCTAGAGTGGTTGATAATGGACAACCTTATATCCACAATGCGTTAACCCAAGATGAGTCCATATCATTGATGATGATTGGATAATAAATATGCGACTTATGACCAATACATTACATGATAAATGTGATGAGTTAGTGCATAAAGTATTAGGATGGAAAATACCCTAATACAAGATAAGTTGATGAACTTAAGTAAGTTAAAAGTGATGAGAGAAGTGATACATCAAGACATGATAGATATCACATCCATCACCTCAAGGTTGATACACCTTGATGTACCCTAAATCCAATATACTTGGATGAGTAACACATGAAGTGTGTTATGAAAATTGTTACATTAAGATGTAATGAGTTTAATACACTTTGATAAGTGTAGGCCAACATACCTTGAGAAAGGGTTAAGCCAAGTTAATAAAGTATGATGCAATCATACTCTGGTAAGGATGAGAGAGGAACTCATACCTTGTGTTGATGATTCATTTAATGATCAATGATGAGAATAAATAAGTATGATTGAATATTGATGATATCAATGTATGTTCTTAGATGTATGGAGCAATGAACTAGGGTGTGGATTGATATTATGAACATGAAACCCTAATCGGCTAAGGAGAAACCCTAACCCTAATGATGGGAAGGTTGTAATTCTCTTATTGCATAAGCCTTGTGTGGCATGTTAAATACTTGTATAAAAAGTATAACGATCAATGGCCTTGTGAGCCATGTGAATAATATGTTGCCTAGTCAGAGGTGACAAGATACTTAATGGGCCTTGTGAGCCATGTGAGATGCTTGTGTAACAAGTATCCTGTATACCTTGGTCTAAGGACCTAGAGGTAATAGTTACCTGATGAGTGGTAACAGTGTTCAGTGATGATCTAAGGGTTTGAATACCTAGATCCAGTAATCATGATAATGATGTGAAGGGATGAGAATTCCCAGTAATGTGATAAGGGATTGAGATCCCAGGTATCATGTGTTTTAAAGATTTGAAAAGTACTTGATAGATGTATTACACCTTTCTTTGTAGCATTTGTCATAATAATTCATGTTTGAAAACTTGACTGATGCTTAAAGAATATGAGAAAGCACTTAATTAATCAAGTGGAATCATATCATGTAGAGCCCTAGACATAGATACATCAGCGTAAGGATTTGCTGAATGGTGAAACGGGTTGCTCTGCGGCATAACCCGAAGACCTCATATTTTTTAATATGCGGGGTGACAGGCAAAAATATCTATACGCCCTAATGTGGGCTTGACGTGAGATAAACATGAGATCTCTCAATCCTTCATTATATGTGTTGGGATGGATGTATCATGAATCTCCCGATAATGAAGGTCGGGATGGATGTTAGATAAACATGAGATCTTTCTTTCCCGAAGAGAGTGCAGTTGACGTTGTAGCTCTATATAACAAAGTTTCCAATATACCCTAGAAAGCTATTTAGCAGTGACATGAGATGTCCTGCATGTGGTCTCATACTGACCAAGACATGGGAGGTCATAGCAGTCGGCTCTGTTAGATGACCTTGTATGGAACTGGCTTTGGGTTTCGCAACCTAAGGTTGGAGATGGGCGGTATACCTCATCTCCTCAGGGCATAAGTGTGATTGTAAAATGTAATCAGCCGTATCGCATGTTTGCTTAAGGATTGAATATGGAAATCATTGGATGATGTTACATTTATTTTATGCATCTTTAATGGATAGATGTTATTTATGTTTCATTATATTCCTTGCAAAGAAGATAGTTGATTGATAACTCTTCCATGGGTAGATGAAATATTCTCCTTAAGAAAGGAGATTACTTCATTCTGTTCATACAATGAATTATCCTGCTTATTAATATAAAAAGAACCTCTGCTCAGTTTATAAATGCTTAAGCTATGATAATAATATGGTTGGCGGAGAGTTATATCTCTCGCTAGGACAAATGTCTCACCATGTGGGATCCACATTTTTTTAGGTGGACATGCATGAGGTGGAGAAGAATCTTTTTGCAGAAGATGAACAATAGTTGTGGCAGCAGTGACAGCTCAGGTTGAGTGTACTGTTTGTCATGTCTTATAGATAGAAGTCCTATGTGTCATCTCTGCACTCTCAGGTCCTTGGAGTTGGTTCATACTGGTTTCATCAATAATCTGAGATTTTGTCTTGAATGCCTCGAGGTTTTATGTTGCTCCAGTATGTGTTTTGATAGAGCAACTGTTATATGTTATCCTCGAGAAGAGATGGAATAGTGTATGTACAATGTGAATAATGATGTATATAAAGTTTTGGTTCTTCCTTAAAGAGTTTTCCTAGAAATGGATCTCTTTGCAAAATGGTTTTAATTTTTAGTGATTTTTGTTAATCTGTTGTTTATGTTTATTCCTCTTAATTAATGACGATTTGTTTGTCAGTTTGGAGACTGTCGTCACAAGTTTTGGTATCAGAGCTGAAGGTTCACTGAGTCTATAGAGACATAGGACTAAGGTGTTGAGTCTGTGTTAGTGTCCTCCAGTATACCCTATAGTGACTTCTGCTTGTGCAGAAGAAAGGGTGAAGTTTAAAAATGACTGGAGAACATGAGGTACACATTGTTGAGGGCAATGTTGTTGCACCAGAAAAGGGTGCAAGGGATTAGGCAAGAAAAGAATGAGTGCCTGAGAATTCCCATCATGACCCGATCAGGATAGAGAATCCTATGTTTATGCTCTTGTTGGGCATGTTAGGACAAAAATGATACATATAGTAGACTGGATACTGGCATTACAACCTAGGTTACCAGTCCTCAATACGGATACTTTGGGCTTTGAAAGGGTTCCTGAATGACATAGTCTTGTTGGAACAGTGGAAAATGTGGGAAGGATTAACATATGGAGAGAAAGTAGACTCTGCCATAAGTTTAGACAGATTGCATATCTGTGATGGAAGTGCCCAAGAAGGGGCAATAAGCCAAGAATTAAGGAAAGCTCTCTACAATTCTAGAGACATTTGCTTAGTTGTTCTAAAAAGACAAAGTTTTTGGTGCCACCAGTGCAATAAATGCCTAGTGCACCAGGGCAGTAATCACTATGTAAAGACAAAAGTCCTAACTTTCCACCAGTAAGAACTCATGGCTCAGCTTATACATTGGTAATAAGACCGATAAGACCATGGTACAAGGACAAGACATGTTATAGATATGGACATGTTGAGCATACTAAACTATTTTCTTTGAAAACAAGGGAGGAAATCACTCAACAACTGAGGCAGACTCGGTAGGCTTATGAAAGTTATAGCCCAATAGTGTAAAAAGGCAAGAGCAACAACATGAAATAACTAGACTCTATGTGTTGAGTCAACCTGAAGCGGTAAATGACCGCGAGGGGTAACAGTCAGATAGAGCTTTTTCATTTTGATATGCCTTATCTTGATGCTATCTAATAATCCTAAAAAGGATTGTTGTTATGGACTTCCCTATTGATTGTCCTATGGGGACATAGGGAAGAAATGATGAGAACTAGAATTTATATTCTGTTCAGTATTCTTCTAAATCCTTTATAATTTCTCCTATCTGTGTGAAAGAGGATGAGATATACAAGTGATGCCTGGAGAAAATCCAAGAATGTTAAATCCTGTGTTTATAATGATATGAAAAGTAAGGAACATGATATTAAATAAAGTGCATACTACCTAATCTCAACACTTGTATACCCTGGCCAGGTATATAATTATTGGAGATAGGGCAAGTATGGAACTCTTAGATTATTATGTTTCTGATTACTCTGATCAAGTAGTCATTCTGAGACTATCTAGTGAGTATAATGAAATTGGAAAAATGGTATGGACATTTGTATCACATACTAAGTGCATTAAATGTAATCTAAGATGATCTCAGATCAATCTGTGTGTATGAGGAAGTAAAAAGTATAATCCTCATGATAAAGAGAATGAGGACAAGGGAGATGATCCCTGTCTGATAAAGCTTGTGTGAATAGTAAAGATCTTTTCCCATTATGTGGAAATGGGAAATGTGATAAAATCACAAAATGTTCATAAACATGTTAGACAATAAAAAAGAAACGAGTAATGACATGTAATCATCCTTATAATTCCTATGCTGATGGCAAGGAACCTAGGATGAAAAAAGAGTAAATGACTCATGAACAGTTGAAAGTTCATGCTATAATTATAGGAGATGATAATCCCTTCTCTTTGATAAATAACCATGGGTGATGATGGGGTGATAAGAAGAATATGTTTCTTTGTGTTCTCTCCTTTTAGAGACATGGCAATCAAGTGAGTACTATGACACTTGATGTGCATGGATTAGAAATAATCCATTGATTGAGACTTGGAAAAGTATCAGTTCATCTTGGACTTTGGTTCCAAGATAAAGATATGTGTAACAAGTAATGTTCCAAGATGAAAGAGAGATCCTTTTATATATGTGGCTTTGGTAATGAAAACATATAGATGGAAATGATGAGGATGTGATGTGTTTTTGATACATGTGATAGATACCAAAGTAAGGAATTCTGGTATCTAAGAAATATCAGGTGGTATGGGAAAGTAAAAGCATAACTCCTAATCAGATGATTTATGTTGGTTACCTGGGATGGCCAACTGTGAAATCAGTCTAGTTACATAAAATAGTATGGACATCATATGTTAGGGGTTTATGCTCTGCATAAACATAACATCGATAAGAATGTACTAATTGAAGGAACAATTGTAAAATCATTGTGGGAAAAGCTTATCAAGCTTAAAATAATTCCTTAGAATACCCATATCTAGATCTGTTAGGAATAAAATCTAAAGATACCTCTAAGATAAGTTCTTAATTGATAAGTAACCTCCCCTTATGATAACAGAATGTACACTTAATGAGATAGTTGGTACAAGCGGTACGAAAGTTTGGTGTTGTGTCAACAGATTAGATGGCACAACAGATTTATGATAAGACTTGTAGTCACAAGTGGATGACAGGACGTAACTCTGGTATTTCCTTGAAAGTGAAATGCTAAACTGAATGAGGAATATGGAAGACTCCCCAGAATCAATAATCATGTCACATAAAGTTATAAGTTGAGAAAGGTGACAAATTAGTGAGGTTTGACACCTAAATTAAATGAGGTATGTATAATGCTTCTCTGACTAAGAAAAGTATTACCTGACATAGAGTTGACTCTATAGTCAATAATGAAAAGGATAGTGGAGTATGTGTCTTGTGTGACAGGTTCTATGATAACCCTATGTGGAAGAACTTTGTGTCGATCAAAGTTATATGGTATCTCCATAACATTAAGATGTTATGTGGAGACTTGATGATATGATGAATGAATAATATCTGTCTCCCTTTACCTGGGATTTCGGGGACGAAATCCTTGTTAGGGGTTTATAACTTGTAACGACCCTGACCTGGGTTATGAGGTAACCCTATTTGTTTTGGCTAATAAAGTTTCTTATAACTTTAATATAATCCTCTAAGGTGTTTTGTTATCATGTATAACACTTATGTTTCAAGTTTGGTCCCGATTGAATGTTGTTTGAGCAATTTTCCTTTGTTTTGGACCAAAGTGCAATTTACCCAAGTTGAAGGGTTATATTGCAAAATGTCACATTCTGAACATGACTCATGTGTTTTAGCATCATTATAGAGAGAATGATGCAAGTTGGTGGCTTGTGTAAAGCCCAAATTCCAAGTTTGAACTTGTTTGAACAATGCTGGTACCTTGTGCACCAATTTTCGTACAAATTGTAATTTACCCAAAATGCGGGGTTGATATGAAAATTACCACCTCTAGAGTATTCCTACTCCCTCTTAGTATCATGTAGAGGAGAGATAAATAAGGAGACACCATGTTTCATTCCATTATGAGTGATGGTTATCTTGGTGATGAAATGACCAAGAAAAGGGTTGAATATGAAAGCTTAACTTGAGTTGTATCAAGTTGAAAAGCTTATATATGAGTGCCTATCCACCAAGGATCCATAGGAGGAGCCTCATATCATTTTTTGAACTCTTGTAAAAGTCCATATCGTGCAAAGCACCTCAAGGAGGTGAGTTGTATTGGGTTACAACTTCCTTAGCAAAGTTGTGATGAGTTGTGAATAAAGTGGTGATTTTGTTGATATATCTTATTCAAAGAGATAAGTAATGGACGAATCCTTATCCCTAGATCACCCTCAACTGTTTTTAATGTCAAGATAAATGATTATTCATGCATGTACACGTGTCATCCATGCATGAACACGTGGCACCTACTAGCTCAAATTGATGACACCTTATTTTCACCTTTCTTCATGAGCAACAAGTATATATACCCCTAGTTTCACCCCTTGGTGCAATGTTTCGATCCTTACCACCCTCCTACCCTAAGGTATCATGCATAGAGATCATGTATCGTGCAGGAGTGATGTTGTATCGTGCATGGGCCCTTGGGTATCACCCATGGCAAGATCATATCGCCCAAGTAGGGTGATATCGGCCAAGAAGGGTGATATCGGCCAGGAGAGTGAGATAACGGCCACAAGCAAAGTTGTATCGGCCAAGAGGAAGTCCATATCGCCAAAGATTGGTAGGGTCTTGGACAAGGTGCTCAGGAGCTCAAATATTAACCCTAAGGTGAGGCCATGATCATCTTCAACCTTGGATTGAAGCATGATTTTAGGGTTTTGATCTTCCTTTCTTTTCTTCTTCACCAATTGCTTATCCATGGTGATTCCTTGTATATGAAGGAGTTGTAAACGAGCCTGGGACCTTTAATAAGTCATCTTAAACCTTAGGAATGTGGAGATTTGGATCTTGGAGCTTTGAAGTTGTTCTTAAGGTGGGTTATATAACTTGAACTCAACCATGTTATTATTATTCACCTAAATTGCTATAATTAGTGAAATACTTTTAATTCTGAAATTTCCTGAAATAGTTGATGAAATTATGAGTTCTAGTAGTTTCTTAGACTTTTTTCCATGAACTACAACAGTTAGAACGAAGGTCTATAGCTTGAAGAAGATGGTATCACTTTATAAAAGTGATATCAGGTTCAAGTATATATATATATATATATATATATATATATATATATATATATATATATATATATATATATATATATATGTATATATGTATATATATACAAGTAGCTCTTATCTGATATGGGCAAGAGTTACACTATATGTCTTGCACAAGCTGTTGCATGAGATGCTTGCACAAGATACTTGCATGATAGGGAGTCTAGTATGAACTTCATGCACGATACAAGGATTAATTGTATACTTGTAAGTTGACAAGAAACCCTAATTTGGGTAACCCGATATAAGTGAAGATTAACAAGTGCTATTGCATGATATGATCATTTAATACATCATTGGTACTTAGTATCATGAAGCATACGAAACCTTACACAACATGGTTGCATGAGACATGACCTTGCACGATAGGGTGGCACGATACACAACCCTAGATGATATGGTAGCCTGACATGGTGATGAGTTGATACCTCTTAAACATCATGGGCGACACATATATGTGCCATGTGCCCATCACAACCAACTCTAACCCCACATGTGTGTTGTAACCTAACGTTTGATTGTATATCCCAATATGGCTTGGTGCCCTACTCTCCTATTGACTTGTATATTGGGTTAAGCCCGATATGGCAAACCCTAACCCATCACGGACAACCCTAGATGGTGAGCCACCCAATAGGGTGATTGACTGCATCTCTAGCCCGACATGGTGATGTCTTAGTACCTCATGCATGATATGAGTAATACATACAAACACCTTTAGCCCGATATGATTGGTGTTCATATACTTCTAACCTGATATGGTGGTGTCTAAACACCTACAACCTGATATGATGAACACATGAACACCTCTAACCTGAGACACCTTGTAAAGGTGAGGGAAAGACACTTTTAGGAGTAATGAGTGTAACACCAAGTAATGGTGTGGCTAATACCTTGATAGGTGAAACACCTAGAGTGGTTGATAATGGACAACCTTATATCCACAATGCCTTAACCCGAGATGAGTCCATATCATTGATGATGATTGGATAATTCAAAAATGTGACTTATGACCAATACATTACATGATAAATGTGATGAGTTAGTGCATAAAGTATTAGGATGGAAAATACCCTAATACAAGATAAGTTGATGAACTTAAGTAAGTTAAAAGTGATGAGAGAAGTGATACATCAAGACATGATAGATATCACATCCATCACCTCAAGGTTGATACACCTTGATGTACCCTAAATCCAATATACTTGGATGAGTAACACATGAAGTGTCTTATGAAAATTGTTACATTAAGATGTAATGAGTTTAATACACTTTGATAAGTGTAGGCTAACATACCATGAGAAAGGGTTAATCCAAGTTAATAAAGTATGATGTAATCATACTCTGGTAAGGATGAGAGAGGAACTCATACCTTGTGTTTATGATTCATTTAATGATAAATGATGAGAATAAATAAGTATGTTTGGATACTTATGATATCAATGTATGTTCCTAGATGTATGGAGCAATGAACTAGGGTTTGGATTGATAATATGAACATGAAACCCTAATCGGCTAAGGAGAAACCCTAACCCTAATGATGGGAAGGTTGTAATTCTCTTATTGCATAAGCCTTGTAAGGCATGTTAAATACTTGTATAAAAAGTATGACGATCAATGGCCTTGTGAGCCATGTGAATAATATGTTGCCTAGTGATAGGTGACAAGATGTGTAATGGCCTTGTGAGCCATGTGATAATAAGTTACCTAGTGAGAGGTGACAAGATACTTAATGGGCCTTGAGAGCCATGTGAGATGCTTGTGTAACAAGTATCATGTATACCTTGGTATGAGGACCTAGAGGTAATAGTTACCTGATAAGTGGTAACAATGTTTAGTGATGATCTAAGGGTTTGAATACCTAGATCCAGTAATCATGATAATGATTTGAAGGGATGATAATTCCCAATAATGTGATAAGGGATTGAGATCCCAGGTATCATGTGTTTTAAAGATTTGAAAAGTACTTGATAGATGTATCACACATTTCTTTGTAGCATATGTTATAATAATTCATGTTTGAAAACTTAACTGATGCTAAAAGAGTACGGGAAAGCACTTAATTAATCAAGTGGAATCTTATCATTAGAGCCCTGGCCATAGATCCATCAGCGTCAGGATTTTCTGAATGGTGAAACAGGTTGCTCTGTGGCATAACCTGTATGCGGGGGTGATGGGCGAAAATATCCATATGCCCTAATGTGGGATTGACGTTAGATAAACACGAGATCTCTCAATCCTTCATTATATGTGATGGGATGGATGTATCATGAATCTCCTGATAATGAAGACCATGATGGATGTTAGATAAACATGAGATCTTTCTCTCCCGAAGAGAGTGCAACTGATGTTGTAGCTCTATATAGAGAAGTTTCTAGTATACCCTGGAAAGCTATTTAGCAGTGACACGAGATGTCCTGCATGTGGTCTCGTACTGACCGAGACGTGGGAGGTCATAGCAGTCGGCTCTGTTAGATGACCTTGTATGGCATCGGCTTTGGGTTTGACAACCGAAGGTTGGAGATGAGCGGTATACCTCATCTCCTCATGGCATAAGTGTGATTGTAAAATGTAATTAGCCGTATAGCATGTTTGCTTAAAGATTGAATATAGAAATCAATGGTTGATGTTACATTTATTTTATGCATCCTTAGTGGATAGATGTTATTTATGTTTCTTTATATTCCTTGCAAAGAAGATAGATGATTGATAAGTCTTCCATGGGTAGATGCAATATTCTCCTTAAGAAAGGAGATTACTTCATTCTGTTCATTCAGTGAATTATCCTGCATGTTAATATAAAAAGAATCTCTTCTCAGTTTTTAAATGCTTAAGATATGATAATAATACGGTCGGCGGAGAGTTATATATCTCACTAGGAAAAATGCCTCACCCTGTGGGATCGACATTTTTTTTAGGTGGACATGCATGAGGTGGCAAAGAATCTTTCTACAGAGGATGAACAACAGCTGAGACAGTAGTGACAGCTCAGGTTGAGTATACTGTCTATCGTGTCTTATACATAGAAGTCCTATGTGTCGTATCTGTACTCTCAGGTCCTTGGAGTTGGTTCGTACTGGTTTCATTATTAATCTGAGATTTTGGCTTGAATGCCTCGACGTTTTATGTTGCTCCAGTATGTGTTTTGATAGAGAAATTGTTATATGTTATCCTCGAGAAGAGATGGTAAAATGTATGTACAATGTGAATAATGATGTATATAAAGTTTTGGTTCTGCCTTAGAGAGTTTTCCTAGAAATGGATCTCTTTGCAAAATGGTTTTAGTTTTAAGTGATTTTTGTTAATCCGTTGTTTATGTCAAATCTGCTTAATTAATGACGATTTGTTTGTCAGTTTGGCAATTGTCATCACACACAAGTGTGCACTATATCGGGCATAGAGCATATGCCTCATCATGTATCATTTGAGTGGTATATTTACAGGATACCATATCAGTTTCCTTTCAATATTATCATATCGGGTATCCATGTCGGGTAACATATCGGGTTACCATGTTAGGTAGACCCTTAAACTCATGACCCCTTCATTCCTTCAAGGATCAACCTTATAATATAGTTACTTTGACAAACTAGGTGTATTATTAAATCCTCATACCACAATCCATTACACAAAGTGTAGGGTGTATCGAGTTTCAATCCATCATCTAAGGTTTTCCATCAAATTGGGTAAATTATGCCATATTGTGCATGAAGTATGAGTTGAACCTCATATCGTTCACAAGATAGGAGTAGGTGGTTGTAATGACCCGGATTGGTTATTAGGTAACCATGTTTGTTTTGGCTAAGTAAGTTGCTTATAAATTTAATAGAATCCTCTATGATGTTTTGTTATCATGTGACACACTTATGTTCCAAGTTTGGTCTGGATTGAATGTTGTTTGAGCAATGTTCCTTTGTTTTGGACCAAAGTGCAATTTACACAAGGTGAGGGGCTATATTGCAAATTGTCACATGTTGAACATGCCTTAAGTGTTTTAGATCATAAGAGAGAGAATGATGCTAAGTGGTGGCTTGTGGAAAGCCTAAATTCCAAGTTTGAACATGTTTGAATAATGCTAGTACCTTGTGCACCAATTTTGGTACAAATTGTAATTTAGCCAAAATGTGGAGTTGAAATGCAAATTACCACCTCTAGTGTCTCCCTACTTCCTTTATTTATCATTTAGAGGTTATATAAAGAAGGAGACACCATGTTTGAATCAATTATGAGTGATGGTAATCTTGGTGATGAAATGACCAAGAAAAGGGTTGAATATGAAACCTTAACTTGAGTTGTATCAAGTTGAAATGCTTATATATGAGTGTCTATCAGCCAAGGAGCCATAGGATGAGTCCCATATCGTTTTGTGGATTCTTGTAAAAGCCCATGACATGCAAAGCACCTCAAGGAGGTGAAGTGTATCGGTTTACAACTTCCTTAGAAAAGTTGTATCGGGTTGTGAATAAAGTGGTGATTTAGTTGATATATTTTATTCAAAGGGATAAGTAATGGACAAAATTTCATCCCTAGATTATCCTCAAGTGTTTTGCATATCAAGATAAATGTTAATGCATGCATGTACATGTGTCAACTATACATGGATACGTGGCACCTAGTAGCTCAAATTGATGACACCTCATTTTCACACTTCTTCATGAACAACAAGTATAAATACCCCTACTTTCACCCCTTAGTGAAATTTTTCGAATCATACCACCCTCCTTCCCTAAGGTATCTTGCATAGGATCCTTGTATCGTGCAGGAGTGAAGTGGTATTGTGACAGAGTGAACTTTTGAGGCCTTCAAATATCTAGTGACATAGTTGAGTTAATCTTGTTTGGTTTGTATTAAAAATGTCAAACACTTGATAAAGTTTGAAGAGTTCTTGCCATTAGTTTTATGGTTAATATCCCAATTTTATGAATTTTTTTAAGGATTTAATTAACTAATAAGATTGTTGAATCTTGGCACCAAACTTGAGAAGAATGTAGCTTGAGTTGTAGTAGAGCTATGATTAAAGTTTCATGAAGTTTTGAGGTTCCTAGAAAAGTTTATTTAAGTTTGAAGGTCATTTAAGTAAGGTGCTTAGTGAGGTGTATTAGATCAACGTTCATATACTTTAAACTAAGTGGGAGATCAGTGATATATCTCATGGCCCGGTAGTGGGCTAGTCCCATGAATCATCCTGTAGAAGGACATAATCTAGACAGTTGAAGATGGATCGGAGGGTAAACCCAATGTATTCAACCTTCAGTTATCGTGGGGACTAAAACGTGGGGCAACTGTAACCCACTCGCGATGCCAGAACAGCAAAGTCAGGGGCAGAAGAAGGAAACTGAGTGGGCAGTTGCAGTCCTCTCATCGGGAGATACTTTATGACCTTGTACACAAGGATGGTTGGGTGAGAAACGAGAGAGACCCAAACCATCTCTCAGCGACCTCCACCCGATGTAACAGAGTTGGGTCAAGATGGGATATGGAGATAGAGAGGTGATCGGAGGAAGACAAGTAGGTGGATAGGAAGGCCGATGACAAGTGAGGCCTGAGGAGGTGATTGCAGGCACTTTTGTGTCTTGAGATGGTAGTTCTGTAGTTCGGTGGACTCCAGTTTTCAAAGAAGGAAGACAAGATCAGAGGAAGTGTTTAGCTACTTGGATTCGAGTTCTGACACCTTCGTCAAGTTCTCAGAGACCTTGGGAATCATATCGCAGTCGTAGAGTAAAGGACTATGGAGGAAAGGCCTTGCACCTCTTTTCTCCCATTGTTCAGCAGTAGTGTTGACGACCACACGGAGGAGGGAGGATGAACCACCAGTGGCGAGCCTGAAAGACCGCCGACACTACAGGTGGTCCTTTGAAGCTTTTGGGTGCATTAGGTCGACATGAGGAGGATCTGAGCCCAGCAATTTGCTCATAAGAATGGCCAGTACGGCAGCTGGCGCCAGCGAGCCCACCCGGGGTGTGGCTTGTGTGTTTCAGAGTCACGGATCCTTGCTGCCTCAAGCCTCACACATGCTGCGATCCTTGTGGAAGGATCAGAAGTCGGCGAGGAGGAGTTTATTGCCACCGATCTCACACCAGAGCAGAGCCCAGCGGAGGAGGCTCTATTACGAAGTCCCACTTGGGACTCAGACGCAAGAAGAAGTGAGAAAGGGAGAAGAGAGGACCGGGTCCAAGGCATGAACTGAACGACCCAAGTGCATAGCAACACGCCCCCAGAAGCCATGTGTCGACACACAATTGGCTGTAAAAAGGTAAATCAGTGTTTAACCAACCAGAAATATATAGATCTTAGATAATTCCTAGTAATTAGATCCGTTGTCAAAAAAATACAAACAAGGTACCGAAATTCTCTGGAAAAATGAGTAGAACACAATTAAAGAAAAATATCAGGCTTTTAATGCACGAATATTAGTGATATCTTGTTAGTCATGAAATGCTTAATTGATGATAATAAATATCAAACATTGGCCTAAAATTTTGGAAAAATGTCAGTAAGTCCATAATCATGTTTATAACCCAATTGAAGTCATAAATAATGATGTTGATATATGAAATCATGTAAATTACCTAATGTGGCTAATTAGGGCTAATAACCCTAATTAATATGCATAAATACATTTATGATCAATAAATGGTGAAATTTACAGAGTAAGCTCATATCGGTATATGAAACCTCAATTTTAATTATGAAATCATAATGATGCATAGAATCCCTGTTATATTAAGATGAACCTTGAAACATGTGATGAAACCCTAATTTGAGTAATACATATAACTTAGGGTTAATATGTATAATTAATGATATGGGCAACCTGATATTCAGATTATGTATCCTAATCTGGAACATAACATCAGTAACATAAATCCCACATAAGGATGAAGATAAGACAAGTCATAATGTATATATCCTAATGAATTAAGTGAAACCCTAATATGAACACGTTTAGGGTTAAGATGAGACGTATGAGGATGAGAACCTGATGATAGTATATGATCTTGTCTTGATCAGGTTTAACAAAAGATATAGTTGACATGAGGGATATCTGATGATTAGGTTTGTTCTTGATCAAGGTATGCCATTACCTCTTACTTGGCTTATTATACAATATGATTGTGTTATATGAGTAGTAAAATACTTGGCATATGGATTGGATGAAATGATTGCTCTTGTATGATATGTTTCCTGATTTTCTGTACTTATGGCTATGAACACATGAAACATAATATATTTGTTCCATTATATGAAAGCACTATATCTCTTTGGTAAGCATAGTGCTAGTGAGTGATCTATCTCTTTGGTAAGCAGATCACATGTACAATGATCTATCTCTTTGGTAAGCAGATCATGAGGCCTGGATGCATCTATCCCATTGGTAGGCAGATGCACAAGCATATAATGGAAAATGAGCTTAAAATATGTGTTCTCTTTTGTTAATGAATATCTTTGTGCAAGTATATGCTTTTCTTATATTTGTTTAACATTGCCAAGTATTAGTTTTATCTTATTGTGAAGATATGATGAGGGGTATATAAAAGACATGTAGGCGTACTCAGTACAATATTCTTGAATATTGTGCTGACGTGTACCGCATGTAATCTTTTGTTTAGGTTGTGGCTTATGTTCTTGAAGATCCATGCTAGTGAGAGTTGTATGGCGAGCTGATGTACAGGTGGACCTATTGTCTTAAGATCCTGTAGTTTAGATGTAGTACATGTATATGTATAATTTTACTGTTCAATATGTAATATCAAATTTTGTAACAATTCATGTTGTAATTATATGTTGAATGGTGAACATGTGTGTATGGTTTTATTATTGTTCATGTACATGTGCTACTGATTGTTTCCTTCTGACTTCCTCTGATTTTCTTCTTCTTAGCCTTGTGTGGGATGTTTAAATTGGGATTCTCACTGAGGTGAGGGTTTCAATTTGGATGTCGCACATCAGATTAAGTTTTAGAAAATCCGGGGACGTCACAGGTGGTATCAGAGCATGAACAATAGCAAAACCTGACATTTGCTCATTATGCAACTCAAAACTAAAGAACCTTGAACTTATAATCCTTAGGGTTAGATTAGTCGTATTTTAAAGACTAGATCTGACCTAGCCTCTAGGTTAGCACCTAGATGTCCGAGAACTAGGTCTAGACTGGTGCTTGTTGAGTAGAAAGTCCTTAGATGTCGTTCTTTCCTTGTAGTGCAGCGGTATGGGACGTTGCACTATTTGAAAATGGTGTGCATCAAGGGAAGAGAAACCCTAGACATATGGAGCTCGTTGTCTAGAGTAGCTACAATAGTCTACACCATGTTCTCACCCCTTTCCTTAGTTTTCATGACACTGTACTCTCTACTATGTGTGGGACACTCGTTTTCAGGATTTGGTTTTAGATTCCAACCGGATCGATCTGTGATAGTTTTCTCTGACGCTTGTTTTATCGGAGAAAAACTATATAATATTTTATTATGTATATGTATTACAAAAATGTGTCCCCACACATGTACGAGTAGGAGGTGGTCATGTAACCTAAGTGAAAGTGAATGACATCAGTCTAGAAGAGAGTGTAGTTCTAGATTAGATGTCTAGAGCCTTGTTTGGAATATATGATAGATGGAATAGATGAAATAAGTTTTGATGATATGATGTAAGTATTACATAGATGACATAAGATGGTTATGATGATCTATGTTTGTCTTTGAGGACCTAAGTTCGGTTTTGAGGTTTTGAGATGAGTTTTGATGATGCAAGTAAATAGGCTTTTATGAGATAAGATATGTTAAGTTAAGACAAGGTTGTGAGTCAGCAAGAGCCTCAATCTCTTTTATAAAGGAGGACCTCTAGTGTTAGGACCAGTTTTGGGGTTAGCTCAAGAGAGAGCGAGACCTACAGGGAGAAGGTTAGAGAACCTAAACTCCAAGATATGAGAATTATGAGATATGTGATATGTCCTAAACTAGAATACTCCTGAGTGATTGAGTTGAGTTGCTCTATGCATGATTCCTATAGATCTGTTGAACCCTAGATGTCTGTGGGAAGACCAAACCCTAGAGTCAGAGAGAGGCTGGTTATATGAACATGTGAACATGATTATGAGTGCCTGCCATCTGGGTGAGGGAGAGAGCCCAAGACCCTGGAGGAGGTAGCTATGTTAGTTTCTGTGAAGCCTCATGCTCGGGTTGGTGGTTTTCCACATAGGAATCTAGTGGTGTATATAAGAGAGCTTTTGGTAAGATGTTTCATGGTTAGAGACCTATGAAGAGTATGTCATAACATGTTTTGGTTCGTGCTTATGTGGCTAGAGCTTGTTAATCTATGAGCTAGTTCCAATGAGGTTATCTAAGAACCCTAGACCAGGAGAGGGAAGATAAAGTATGTACATATGAGATACTCATAGGGTTGAGTTAGATCAGAGAGATTGAGTACGACACTACCCTCATGAGATGGGCTAGGAGAACCTCAATTGGATTAGATGATGTTTTGATATATGTTTAATAAGCCACTCACATAAGTTTGTTTAGCAAAACCATGATATAATATAAGTAAATCCGATCGTAATATGTGATCCAGTCTTGAGATATGATAGTGGATATGAAATGATGGAAAGTAGAGATGGTTTAATAGATATCAATGCATAAATGGTTAACCATATAATGAATATTTATGATAATGTGATATTGTTGGCTAATCTTGTGATGAAATTGCTAGTAAATGTTGCAATTTATTATGGGCAATGAAATAAGATCATATGAATGAAACATGTTACATGAGGTGTTAATCTTAGTGCTTAATAAAGATGAAAAATATAGTTTGACAGTTAGCATAACATAATGTTTATGACACCTTGATACGATCAAGATAGATAAAGTGGGTTAACTATACTTAACTCCCTCCTAAAAGGCATCTGTTAATGAAGAACATGTTCTAACAATTATCTCAATAAAATGTTGATGACACCTTGATATAATGGGATAACTTTAGTTAAATCCGTTAGAACATGGTAATATGATGTAGGAACCCTAATGCATGGGTAAATATAAGGATGCAACCCTAACATATTAGATATGTCATGACGTAATCGGATTTTCTAAACCTATGTTTCACTCTTTTATGAAGGTGTGTTTCACCATAGATGTTTTAAAACTCCTAATAGTGGTTTAGATATGATTATGGAACTTTGTTTTTGGATATGTTGCACATAGAGTGGTGTCCTACATATGGATGAAATTCCTTGAAGTAAGAGAATGGCTTAATTTCGAGGATGAAATTTCTTTTAAGGTGTGTAGGATGTGACAGAGTGAACTTTTGAGGCCTTCAAATATCTAGTGACATAGTTGAGTTAATCTTGTTTGGTTTGTATTAAAAATGTCAAACACTTGATAAAGTTTGAAGAGTTCTTGCCATTAGTTTTATGGTTAATATCCCAATTTTATGCATTTTTTAAGGTATTTCATTAACTAATAAGATAGTTGAATCTTGGCACCAAACTTGAGAAGAATGTAGCTTGAGTTGTAGTAGAGCTATGATTAAAGTTTCATGAAGTTTTGAGGTTCCTAGAAACATTTATTTAAGTTTTAAGGTCATTTAAATAAGGTGCTTAGTGAGATGTATTAGATCAATGTTCATATACTTTAAACTAAGTGGGAGATCAGTGATACATCTCATGGCCCGGTAGTGGGCTAGTCCCATGGATCGTCCTGTAGAAGGACATAATCTAGACAGTTGAAGATGGATCGGAGGGTAACCCCAATGTATTCAACCTTCAGTTATCATGGGGACTATAACGTGTGGCAACCGTAACCCACTCGCGATGCCAGAATAGCAAAGTCGTGGGCAGAAGAAGGAAACTGAGTGGGCAGTTGCAGTCCTCTCATCGGGAGACACTCTATGACCTTGTACACAAGGATGGTTGGGTGAGAAACCAGAGAGACCCAAACCATCTCCCAGTGACCTCCACCCAATGTAACAGAGTTGGGTCGAGATGGGATATGGAGATAGAGAGGTGATCGGAGGAAGACAAGTAGGTGGGAAGGAAGGAAGATGACAAGTGAGGCCTGAGGAGGTGATTGCAGACACTTTCGTGTCTTGAGATGGTAGTTCTGTAGTTCGGTGGACTCCAGTTTTCAAAGAAGGAAGACAATATCAGAGGAAGTGTTTAGCTACTTGGATTCGAGTTCTGACACCTTCGTCAAGTTCTCATAGACCTTGGGAATCATATCACAGTCGTAGAGTAAAGGACTATGGAGGAAAAGCCTTGCACCTCTTTTCTCCCGTTGTTCAGTAGTAGTGACGACGACCACACGGAGGAGGGAGGATGAACCACCAGTGGCGATCCTGAAAGACCGACGACACTATAGGTGGTCCTTTGAAGCTTCTGGGCGCATTAGGTCGACATGAGGAGGATCTGAGCCCAGCAATTTGCTCATCAGAATGGCCAGTACGGCAGTTGGCTCCAGCGAGCCCACCTGGGGTGTGGCTTGTGTGTTTCAGAGTCACGGATCCTTGCTGCTTCAAGCCTCACACATGTTGCGATCGTTGTGGAAGCATCAGAAGTCGGCGAGGAGGAGTTTATTGCCACCGATCTCACACCGGAGCAGAGCCCAGCGGTGGCGGCTCTATTACGGAGTCCCGCTTGGGACTCGGACGTGAGAGGAAGAGAGAAAGGGAGAAGAGTGGATCGGGTCCAAGGCATGAACCGGACAGCCCAAGTGCATAGCAACACGCCCCCAGAAGCCATGTGTCGACACACAATTGGCTGTAAAAAGGTAAATCAATGTTTAACCAACCAGAAATATATAGATCTTAGATAATTCCTAGTAATTAGATCCGTTGTCAGAAAAATACAAACAAGGTACCGAAATTCTCAAAAAAATGAGTAGAACACAATTAAAGCAAAATATCAGGCTTTTAATGCATGAATATTAGTGATATCTTGTTAGTCGTGAAATGCTTAATTGATGATAATAAATATCAAACGTTGGCCTAAAATTATGCAAAAATGTCAGTAAGTCCATAATCATGTTTATAACCCAATTGAAGTCATAAATAATGATGTTGATATACAAAATCATGTAAATTACCTAATGTGGCTAATTAGGGCTAATAACCCTTATTAATATGCATAAATACATTTATGATCAATAAATGGTGAAAATTAAAGAGTAAGCTCATATCGGTATATGAAACCTCAGTTTTAATTATGAAATCATAATGATGCATAGAATCCTTGTTATATTAAGATGAACCTTGAAACATGTGATGAAACCCTAATTTGAGTAATACATGTAACTTAGGGTTAATATGTATAAATAATGATATGGAACCTGATATTCAGATTATGTATCCTAATCTGGAACATAACATCAATAACATAAATCCCACATAAGGATGAAGATAAGACAAATCATAATGTATATATCCTAATGAATTAAGTGAAACCCTAATATGAACACGTTTAGGGTTAACATGAGACATATGAGGATGAGAACCTGATGATAGTATACGGTCTTGTGTTGATCAGGTTTAACCAAAGATATAATTGACATGAGGGATATCTGATGATTAGGTTTGTTCTTGATCAAGGTACGCCATTACCTCTTACTTGGCTTATTATACAATATGATTGTGTTATATGAGTTGTAAAATACTTGGCATATGGATTGGATGAAATGATTGCTCTTGTATGATATGTTGCCTGATTTTCCGTACTTATGTCTATGAACACATGAAACATAATATATTTGTTCCTTTATATGAAAGCACTATATCTCTTTGGTAACCATAGTGCTAGTGAGTGATCTATCTCTTTGGTAAGCAGATCACATGTACAATGATCTATCTCTTTGGTAAGCAGATCATGAGGCCTGGATGCATCTATCCCATTGGTAGGCAGATGCACAAGCATATAATGGAAAATGAGCTTAAAATATGTGTTCTCTTTTGTTAATGAATATCTTTGTGCAAGTATATGCTTTTCTTATATTTGTTTAACACTGCCAAGTATTAGTTTTATCTTATTGCCAAGATTAGATGAGAGGTATATAAAAGACACGTAGGCTTACTCAGTACAATATTCTTGAATATAGTGCTGACGTGTACCGCATGTAATCTTTTGTTTAGGTTGTAGCTTATGTTTTTGAAGATCCAGGATAGTGAGATTTGTATGGCGAGCTGATGTACAGGTGGACCTGTTCTTTTAAGATCCTATAGTTTAGGTGTAGTACATGTATATGTATAGTTTGTTGTTCAATATGTAATATCAAATGTTGTAACAATTCATGTTGTAATTATATGTTGAATGGTGAACATGTCTGTATGGTTTTATTATTGTTCATGTACATGTACTACTGATTGTTTCCTTCTGACTTCCTCTGATTTTCTTCTTCTTAGCCTTGTGTGGGATGTTTAAATTGGGATTCTCACTGAGGTGAGGGTTTCAATTTGGATGTCACACATCAGATTAAGTTTTAGAAAATCCAGGGACATCACAGGTATCGTGCATAGGGCCTTAGGTATCGTCCATAGCAAGATCATATCGGCCAAGTAAGGTGATATCGGCCTAGTGAGGTGATATCGGCCATGGTGAAGTGTTTTAATCACAAGAGAGGGGGATATCGGCCAAGAGTGGTGTCATATCGTGCAAGAGTAGTAGGGTATCGTGCAAAGGTCATAAGGATCAAGAAGGATCTCATACTTAACCCTAAGGTGAGGCCATGATCATCTTCAACCTTGGATTGAAGCATGATTTTAGGGTTATGATCTTCTTTTCTTTTCTTCTTCACCAATTGCTTATGCATGGTGATTCCTTGTATATGAAGGAGTTTTGAACGAGCCTTGGACTTTTATAAGTCATTTTCAACCTTAGGAACGTGGAGCTTTGGAGCTTTGAAGTTGTTCTTAAGGCGGGTTACATAACTTGAACTCAACAATGTTATTATTCATCACCTAAATTGTTGTACTTAATGAACTACTTTTAATTCCGAAATTTTCTGAAATAGTTGATGACATTATGAGTTCTAGTAGTTTCTTAGACCTGTTCCCATGAGCTATAACAGTTATAACAAAGGTCTAAAGCTTGAAGAAGATGGTATCACCTTATAAAGTGATATCGGGTTCAAGCACACAAGCATGAACCTCTAACCCGATATGGTGATGCACCTACTTCACTAAAATGATATGGATATGATTTTATACTTTCTTGCACGATATGGTGGTGTAGGATACACCTCTTGCACGATATGAGGTCAAGAAAACACCTCAAAAATGATATTGGGTTAAGCAAACACACACCTCTAAAGTGATATGGTAAGCAAGTGCACACCTATTTGCCCGATATGGTGTGAACCACACACACACCTCTAAAGTGATATGGTAAGAAAGCACACACCTCTTTTCCTGATATGGTGTGAAGAACACACACACCTCTCTGGCCGATATGGTGTGGAGCAAGCACACACCTCTTTGCCCGATATGGTGTGAAGCGCACACACACCTCTAAAGTGATATGGTAAGCAAGCACACACCTCTCTGCCCGATATGGTGTGAAGCACACACACACACCTCTTTGCCCGATATGGTGTGAAGCACACACACACCTCTAAAGTGATATGGTAAGCAAGCACACACCTTTTGCCTGATATGGTGTGAAGCACACACACCTCTCTACCCGATATAGTGTGGAGAAAGCACACACCTCCTTGCCCGATATGATGTGAAGCACACACACACCTCTCTGCCTGATATGGTGTGGAGAAAGCACACACCTCTCTGCCCGATATGGTGTGGAGCAAGCACACACCTCTTGCCCGATATGGTGGAAGCACCTCAATCCAATACACTTGATTGAGTGATACATGTAATATGTTATGTCAAATGATACTTTAAGACATGAAGGGTATAATGCATTTTGATAGATATGGGCCTTGTGAGCCATGTGGTTAGTTGTTACCTAGTGAGAGGTAACAAGATGTTTAATGGGCCTTGTGAGCCATGTGGTTAGTTGTTTCCTACTGAAAGGTAACAAGATGTTTAATGGGACCTGTGAGCCATGAGAATAGTTGTTACCTAGTGAGAGGTAACAAGATGTTTAATGGGCCTTGTGATCCATGTGGTTAGTTGTTGCCTAGTGAAAGGTAACAATATGTTTAATGGGCCTTGTGAGCCATGAGAATAGTTGTTGCCTAGTGAGAGGTAGCAAGATGTTTATAAAAGTCTCATGTAAGAAATGATAATGTTCAAAATAAACTAGGAAATGGAAACTTAGTAACATAATAATAATAATAAATGGATACAATAATAATAATGAAATCTTGATCATACATGCTTTATGCTTATAGCCAAATAAGGGCTATAGTGTTTTGAATATGCTTAAATGAGATAAGAGGTATAATTGTATTATATAAAGGATGTGAATAAGTATGATGGCTTGGCTAAGGTAATGCTTAGTAAAGGTGATGGGGTATTCAGTGATGAGATGCACATGATTGGCATAGTCTAATACCTGGAATAGATGCACATGATTGGCCATAATCCAATACCTGGAATAATTGCACAGGATTAGTCATAACCCAATACCTGGAATAATTGCACAGGATTCGTCATAACCCAATACATGGAATAATTGCACAGGATTGGTCATAACCCAATACCTGGAATAATTGCACAAGATTGGTCATAACCCAATACTTGGAATAATGTCACATGATTGGTCATAACCCAATACCTGATATAATTGCACATGATTTGTCATAACACAATACCTGGAATAATTTCATAGGAATGGTCATAACCCAATACCTAGAATAATGTCACAGGATTGGTCATAACCCAATACCTGGAATAATTGCACAAGATTGGTAATAACCCAATGCCTGGAATAATGTCACAGGATTGGTCATAACTTAATGCCTGGAACAATTGCACAAGATTGGTCATAACCCAATACCTGGAATATTTGCATAGGATTGGTAATAACCCAATGCCTAGAATAACTGCATAGGATTGGCATAGTTCAATACCTAGAATAGTTGTACATGATTGGCATAGTCCAAAGCCTGGAATAGTTGCACAGGATTGTTAATAACCCAATACCTGGAATAGTTGCACAGGATTGGCATAGTCAAATACATGGACAGAATATGATGATGTATACTTACATGACTGGTACAATTCAATATCTGGCTAACAAATTGGCTAAGGTCAACAAATATAAATGAGAATGATTCATGGATGACATACCATGATAATGAGTATCACCGGATAAGCTTGAGATGTTGATATAGTATGATGAGTAAATGATATATATGTTCTTCATATTCCTTATAAAGTGAATAGATGATTTACTGCTCTATCATAGATAGTTGCAATACTTTAAAAGATGAGAATGTTCTAAATTGCTTATCCTTTTCTCAGTTTAAAACTATTTAACTGTGATAATAACATTGTTGGCAGATAGTTATATCTCTCGATGGTACAATTGTCTCACCCCGTGGGATCCACATTTTTTTTGGTGGATGTGCATGAGGGGGATTGAGACCGTACTTGTAAGGAACATGTCCTCCATTTTGGGCTTATCCAGTTTGCTTTGCCTAAACCTTCTGTTTAGTTGCTTGCTAATCACCTCTAGTGGTGATTAAGGTTGCTTGTACTTTGTTGAGAGCTGGAGGTACCAATTGCAAATAACACAAGTCTAGGGTTGATGAGCAAGTATGTCACCTTGAGAGGTGTTTTTCTCTCTCCTTGCTTCCTCTAGAGTGGAGAGGAATCGTTGGGCTCGTTGCTTAAGTTGCCTTGGGCTTGGTTGAGCCTTGTTGGGCCTTGTTTTGCCTTGTTTGGGCCTTGCCTTGCCTTGATGGAACTTTTATCGGGCAAGGGTGTGTTTGGGAGCCTTGTGTCAGCCACAGTTGGGTCGCCAATGAGGCTGTGTCGGGCGAGAGAGTGTATCTCCGATGAGGTTCTGTCATCCTTTGACCATCCTTTACCTTTGGCTTCGTTTGTGTCACCACCCTTGTGGACATGTGGTGCATGATGCTTGCATATGGCAACTGCTTTAGACATGTGTATGGGGCGAGTTAAGGAGGTGGCATTTCCCATGGACAACTGTCCCTAGGTGGGCAACACCTTGCCTTGTTTTCTTCTTCACCCTCTTCTATATATGCCTCTCCTTTCTCTTTCTTAGGATCACTTTAGTTGGTGTTGCTTCCTTTCCTTCCTTGGTGGGCGACACATATCCTTTGCTAGTTGATGGCCGATCCTCCTCCTACTCCTTGGAGTCTTCTTATTCCTCTAGTGGTGGTAGAGCCCTAGGGTGCCTTGTTCTTCTTCTTATGGTAAGCATCTCCCCTCTTTCCTTAGCACCTTCTTCTTCTTCTCTTTCTTGCTTGCTCTTCGGCCATGGTGGTTACAAGTTTTATTTCTCTTCTTGAGGTGGCCGAAGCTGGTGCTTGAGCTTGAGATATTGGAGCTTGCTTAAGGTGGGTTACATAACTCCTAACCCTAGCTATACTACTTCCTTTTCTTGTTTCATGTTATGTTTCATCTTGATCGGCCATGTATCTTGTGGATATATGTTCATGTTGTTGGTGTGTTCTTGACCTTGGTGGTCGAACCATATGTATAGAGTTCTTGGGAAAAACTCCTTTCTCTCATTTTGGTCTTGAGAAGTGAGTTCGGCTCTAGTGGTATAGGCAACACTCCTCTCACTTGGTTGTTGAGAGGTGAGTCTATACTCTAGTTTTTTGAACAACACTCTTCTCTCACCATGGATTAGAGAGGTGAGCCTTGGTTGGATGTTGACCTAGTTGAGGTTGGGAGCTTAGCCGATATGGAAATGATCTATCATGTTGCCCGAGATATGTGATGGAGGTTGTGCAAAACCCCTCTCTCTTGATTGTTGAGAGGTGAGCCAACTCTCTTGATCTGTTAGGGTTTTGTGATGGTGATCTTGAGGTTAGTGATGACCGAGCCGAGATGAACCTTCGTGCCTTGCATGATACACCTTTGTGGTGATGTTGTCTAATACCCCTCACCTTGGGTTTAGCTTTGGCCGATATGGTCATGTTGAGTATGCTTGGCTTTGTGCCCGATATGACCATCTTGATCTTGTTGGTGACCTTGGGCGATATGCCTTGACCGAGATGACCCTTTCTCCTAGTAGGTGTTATCCCCTTGGCCGATATGGTGATTAGTTGTTGTCTCTGTAGGTGCCTGTGTTTGGTGCCTTGGGTGACACAAGTTGGGTTGGTCTTTAGCTGCCCAATATGTGTTGAGTGGTGAAACCCTAGTGCTTGCCTTCATGGTGGTCAATATGGTGTGTCTGATCTTGTTGGATGGTAGGCTTCCTTGTGGTGCCCTTGTATCATTTGGTGATGTGTACATGGTGGGTGTTATAGCGTTGTCTTGGGTGCCACGATCTTGGTTGTTGCAGTGGTGAGATGGTTGCCCGATGCAACCCTGACCCTAGTTAGCCGATAGGGTCTTAGCCCACAACTAGTTGCCTGATGCACACATAGCTCAGCTGCACGATACACCTCCTGACCCCAACTGCACGATGCATTCATGTTACCTTGGTTGCGCGACATCCCATAGGCCTTGTTGACTGATACGCTCTTGTGTTTGAGTTGGCCGATAGATGTGACTAAGTGCCTTGGCCGACATGCCTTTAGTGAGGGTTGTTACCCTGCCCGATACCAGCTATGGGAAGGGGCACGCTAACCATCACACCTTTTAGCGAGGGTAACCAGTACCTTTAGTGAGGGTTATGCTTAACCTGGAAACCCTAGCTAGTGATGTGTTGTCTTGTAATCGCACCTATGCTGTTGATATTATATGGATGATGGGTTGTGAACCAGTGCTATGCTTGATGCTTAAAGATAATGCTAGATCAGATAACAAGATACTTGTTTATGTTATAAGATAAATGGCATAAGTGGATGCTTATGATTCGATAACCAGAATGTAATTGATACAGCTGTATGCCTCATATGATTATAATCATGTTATGCACATCTACAACCCTAATGACATAATAATCGGTAAGATCTATGTCTGGTGATTTTAAGTTATCTCTCTTGATGTGCATACTAACTTTGTAGGTGTATCAGGTGAATTCAAAGCCAGGTAAGAGCTATGAGGTATATATAACATTGCATGATGATAATTCTTGTTGATGGGATAACATGCATCACCAGTATGATGAGATAGGTCTGAGGACCTGATGAGGGCTGAGTGTCTAGGGAAGTGTTATCCTCTTGATGATGAGATGAGGGATTGTTATCCTAGGTGATGATGTAAAATGATGATGCCTTGAGAGGAAGTGTCTTTCTGTGATGAGGGATTGAGATCCCATGATAATGTGATAATGACAACATTAATGTAACTCAATGTCATTTATGTTTTACAACTTGGTTGCCTCAACAATCCACTTAAAATATACTAATTAATTACAGTGGAACATATCATGTAGTTTTCCCTGGCCATAGATCCATCATCGTCAGTAGCTGGTGATGGTGAAATAGGTTTTCCTGTGGGTTAACCTGGAAGCGCATATTGTTGAATATGTATGGTTTCTCCTAGCCAAAAATGAAGAGGATTAGAGTGCAACTTTGGTTGTAGACTCCAGAGTGCAGTTTCAGGACCGTGGCTCAATATGTTAGAGCATGGTGAACAGGACCATGGCTCAGGATGTGTGATAAGAAGAGCATGATTGTGTTCATGGCTCAGAGCACAGTGATCATGCCCATGGCTCGATTTCACTAGCGCCGATACATGTACCGAGGTGTGCTAGGCAGAGGGTAGCCTGACCCTATGGCTGAGGCTGCTTAAGAATGAGACTGCGGTCCTGCTTATTTTGCACTCATGCATTTACCACGAGGTGGTGAGGTTGTGGAGTCCGGCTCTTCCATTGACCTTTTATGGCACCGGCTTGGGTTTCGCAACCGAAGGTTGGAATTGAGCGATACGGCTCACTTCCTCAGGGCATAATATTATGTAATCTAGCCGAATAGTACTTATTGCTTAACGCAAAACACATAATATTGGTTGAGGCCTTGCTTGTGTAGTTTATCTTGTTATACCTTGCAGTTACTTATATGTTCCTTATGTTATGTGGTATGATCTTATAAATCTTATCTTTTCAATCATGTTCCATAAAGAAAATCAGGTTATATGCATCCCAGATATCCTAGTAAGTTTAATAATACAGTAAGACCTGCTCAATATGCTGCTCATATAATCTTCTTATACTAGTTATCTGTTTTACCTACTTTAGCCTTCTTTGGAGTTTTATAGTTTCGGCAAGGAGTTATGTTTCTCACTGGGACTGTGTGTCTCACCCCATTAGTTTACAACCTTTTTAGGTGGTCACACTACACGTCATGGTGGTCACGAGGTTGCGGCCGAGCATCAAGAGGAAGAGCAGTAGAAGGCAAGATATGGACATGTTATTGTTTTGGTGGTTTTGTAGTAGAGTCCTAGAGTTATCCCTATACTCTCAGGTCCTCAAAGGTGTTTTAATGATGTTTTATGATGTTTACCTGATGTAGCTTTGTATATCTTGTTGCTGGCCTGATGTGGCCCATTATGTATAAACAAGTGATGAACTCATGTGCTGGAAGGACAGATGTTTTCCCTAAGCTGTGGACATATATCAGGCTTATAATAGTTGTATAACATTTTTCCTTACAGGATCTGGATGTAATAGATTCTTTGTTTATTTTCTTTCCACGATCAGTTTTAATTAACCCGTGTTTTTAGTAATATATCGTTCCGCACGTTTTCACGTTCACTACTACATAAATGGCTTATAACGTCACTTTTAAATGCATTGGTTGTATAAATACACTGGCACCTAAAACCTAAAGCGTCGGTTTAATAAAAAAACCAACATCTATCTGTGAAGGGCGAATAAACACTGGTATCACTTTTATTCAGTGTCGGTTCCATAATAATAAACCGACACCTAAAATTAACCGCCAAATCCAAAAATTTCCAGTGAAAAAAATTACCTCCAAAATTTAACATATGGCGTCGGTTATTAACTATTAAACCGATGACGAAAGGTTATTCATGAGACAGAAATTGGGCACATTTTGGTCATTGGTTTTACTACAATAACCGACGCTTATGGGTTTTCCCGCATTGTTCTCGGGAAATTTTTCACACCCTTTAAGCGTCGGTTTTCGAAAGAAACCGATGACTATGGTCATTAATCGAGAACAATTTTTTTAATCGACATATGTAGATAGTCGTCGGTTTTTTTGTAGTAAAAACTGACGACTATCATTGAGAATAGGTGTCGGTGTGTTTGTAGAACTGACACATTTAGTTTTATGTGTCAGTTTTATTTAAGAACTGACACCTATTGTTAACTTAATAGCACCCGCGCAAGCCCGACTCTTCCCCTTTCTCTGTTTCATTCAATCTCACGCAGGGTTTGGTCCGGCAAATTTCACCTCTGGTTGCCGCCTCCGCCACCGTTTCTTTCTCCTCTGATCGCCGCCTCCACCGCCGTTCCTTGCTCTGGGCCCCCAGCCGCCGCCATTCATTGCCATCTGCCCCTAGCTCGCTGCTCCGGCAGCCTGCTCTCCTGCTCCAGCTCTGGCGCCGCTCTCCGTCTCCAGCTCTGGTGCCACTCTCCTGCTCTAGCTTTGGCTGCCTGCTCTCCTACTCCAGCGACCTTCTCTCATGCCCCATCTCGCTGCTCCGCCGCTCTCCTGGTCAACAGGTAGCCCTCTTCATCTTCCACCATGCCCCTCTTCTTCTTCCTTCTCCCTCATTACCAACAGCAAGCACGACTGTGGCTGTGTACGCCGACCACAACCGTGCTGGGCAGCACGGCCATGGTTGGCCAACACAGCCATGACCGTACTTGTTGTTGGTAAGGAGGGAGAAGGAAGAAAAGAGGGTATTTTGTTCAATTATTTTTTTATCTATTACTTTGTATTTGTTTATCTACTGATTATATTTATTTGTCTAATGCTTTGAGTTTATATATTTAGATGTTTCTTTTATAAATCAACCTAGGATATGAACAAATCTTTTGCTTGCATATATTTGTGCTTCTAATCCTAATGCTTGACCTAATTCAGTAAATTTTGATGCATGTTGAAATAAGATTTAAACTTGTCCATTCTAGAATCCTAATTTGATTTGATTATACCCTAACATTGATGAAACCCTAACATCAATTGTGTTGAAACCCTAACATGTACATATCTATCATTATGTTTGTTGGCCTAGAAACCCATCCAAGATTTACTAATTAGGAGTAAATCTTGGATAGTCCCCGGTTTGGGACTGTTCTTGAACACCTAATCTCACTTAGGACAAGATGCCAATCTCAACATACCATGTAAAGAAATTGTTGTGCCCAATGGGAATGGATGCCAAGAAGATACACGCATGCCCGAATGATTGTGTATTATTTCAAAAGGACTATGTGGATTTGAAAGATTATCCAAAATGTGGTGCGTCACGGTATAAATTGAGGACTTCGGGGGGAGTCCAAAACTGGTTCTCCTGCCAAGGTGATGTGGTATCTACCTATAATATCACGGTTTCAACGCTTGTTTGCCAATCTGATAGATGCGAAGAATTTGAGGTGGCATGCAGATGTTAAGAAAAAGAATGATGGGATCCTACGACATGCGTCTGATTCCCCACAGTGGAAGAAGATTGATCTATTGTACCCTGAATTTGGTGAAGAAGTTAGGAATCTAAGACTTGGGCTTTGTATAGATGGGATGAATCCGTACGGGACATTGAGCAGCCAACATAGCACTTGGCCAGTCATGCTTGTTATATACAATCTTCCTCGCTAGCTGTGTTTGAAAAATAAGTATGTAATGCTATCGTTGTTGATATCGGGCCCTAAACAACCTGGAAATGATATCGATGTTTATCTTGAACCTCTGATTGATGACTTAAAGAAACTCTGGGGTGAAGGTGTGATGACCTATGATGCTTCATGAAGAGAGACATTTCGTTTGCATGCTATGTTGTCTTGCACTATTAATGACTTTCCAGCATATGGGAATTTGTCTGGATATAGTGTCAAAGGAGATAAAGTGTGTCCTATATGTGAAGAGAACACTGATTCAACAAGACTAAAACATGGCAGTAAGACTGTATATCTCGATCATCAAAGGTTTCTTACAAAATTCCATCTGTATCGTAGGAAGCGCAAAGCATTCAATGGATTGAATGAGGAACGGAGTGCACCTAAACCTATACCAGGGGAGGTTGTTTATGAAAGAGTAAAAGACTTTGTCAATGAATTTGGTAAGAGATCACAATGTACAATGGCCACACGGAGTGACAAATCTTTATTCAAGAAGAAGTCAAAATTTTGGGATCTTCCTTATTGGAGTTCTTTCATAGTCAGGCATTGTATCGATGTCATGCACGTTGAGAAAAATTTCTATGATAGTGTCATTGGTACTTTGTTGAATATACCAGGTAAGACTAAAGATGGGATAAAATCCAGACTGGACCTACGTGAAATGGGAATAAGGTCAGAATTAACAGAATTACGGGAAATGGGAAATCGGAGAACATACTTACCTCCCACTTGTTACACATTGTCTAGAAAGGAGAAGAAAGCTTTTTTTTTAATGTTTGGTAAATGTTAAGGTGCTACAAGGTTACTCATCCAACATCTGTAGATTGGTATCAATGAAAGATCTGAAGTTGATAGGTCTTAAATCTCATGATTGTCACACTCTAATGCAACAAATATTGCCTGTGGCAATTCGATCTATATTGCTGAAGCATGTAAGGTTTGCAATCACCAGACTTTGTTTCTTTTTCAACAGTCTATGCAACAAAGTTATTGACCCTGATACTCTCGATAATTTGCAAAGAGAAGTGGTTGTTACCCTATGTCATCTTGAGATGTATTTTCCTCTGTCATTCTTTGATATCATGGTACATCTTATTGTCCACTTGACTAGGGAAGTGAAAATGTTGGGACCAGTTTTCTTGCATTGGATGTATCCCTTTGAACGATACATCAGTGTTTTAAAAGTGATGTTCAAAACCGTTATCGGCCTGAAGGGAGTATTATTGAGGGTTATGTGGCGAGAGAGGTTATGGATTTTTGCAATGACTTTCTCAGTGGTAATGACTCTCTTGGTAATGACAAGAATATTGAGGAGAAATTTGGCAAAGGAATTTTGGGATCACGAGTGAAAGTAATCAGCCGTGAGCAGTTCGAAAAAGGTCACTTGTATATTTTACACAACATGGACGAAGTGAGTGTTTATATCGAGGAACATACCAATTTCATCAAGAGACAATATCCTCGAGCCAATACAATGTGGCTTGCTAGAGAGCATAACAAGACATTTATTAAGTGGTTTGAAGATAAAGTCTTACATCAACTATCTCAAACATCAGATGATATTACTGAAACTATCAAATGCCTCACCTTTAAACCAAAATTGAATGTTATGTCTTATGAAGGGTATGACATTAATGGATTCACATATTACATAAAGTGCCAAGATGATAAGAGTGTCATCCAAAATAGTGGGGTAACCCTTCAAGCGTCGAATATGTTTTTTGCAAGTGCAAAGGATAAGAGTCCACGTGAAGCTAAAATGTCATATTATGGTGTCATTGAAGACATATGGGAGTTTGACTACATAGATTTCAGAATTCCGCTCTTTAAATGTAATTGGGTTGATAACACCAAAGGAGTTATAGTGGATGAATTGGCTTTCACTTTAGTGAACTTTAAAAAGATTGGCGAGAAGGGTGAACCAATCATATTGGCATCACAAGCGAAACAAGTATTTTATATCGATGATCCTGCAAATGATAAATGGTCAGTTGTTCTTCATGGTAAAAGACAGTTCATTGAAGATCCTATAGATGAAGAAGAGTACTATGATAAGTATGATGACTCTAGTCCATTGTCAGTTGGGTTGCCAACACCAGCAAATATTGAAGCTAATGATGACTTGTATGTGCGCGGAGATCACAATGAAGGATTGTTAATTGATAAAAATTCGCAATATTAGAGGCATGTTTATATTTTTTTATATGTTTTATTTTTCTGAATGTGAACTTTACAATGTGAATTACTTTACAATGTGAATGTGAACTTTACAATGTGAATTTTACAATATGAATTACTTTACAATGTGAATTACTTTACAATGTGAATGTGAACTTTACAATGTGAATTACTTTACAATGTGAATGTGAACTTTCAGATGGCTGAGCATTCTCCTGATGATCATGTTGATGATTATCGTGAGGATGAGGACATCAATGCACTGCCTCACAATGTAAGTTTTAAAAATATATCATATATTTATATCTACATGTCCATTTATAGTTATATCATGTAAGTGTGTTTATTTTATCAAATTTTAGGTTGATGATGCACATGTACCCTCTGAAGCACTTGAGGCACTTGATGAGCAGTACAAAAAAGTTGACAAGAGAGGGGCATCACTATGATGAAGAAGTTAATAGAGCAAAGGGGCAATGGACCCAAACTTGTTGTGGATTTTGATAATGTAGGAAATGCAATTGGAGTGAATCGCAATTCATATGTTTCATATCTTGGGTATGTTACCTGTAGCCAGTACGGTTGTAAGATAGATTCTTGGCATAAAGTTCCTAAGGGGAAGAAAGACATAATATGGAAGGATTTATGCGTGAGTTATTGTTAATTTGCAATTCTATTTTGTAGATTACTAATTTTTTGGATACTAGTTAATAGCAATTCTATTTTGCAGAGTATATTTGAATTGGATGAAAAGCTGCATCGTAAATGTGTGATGCAACGCTGTGGGAGTGTCTTAAGGAACTATAGGACAAATCTCACCCGATAATACATAAAAGAAGGTGACAAGAGGAAGAAGACAGCCACTGAATAGTGGAACTTCCTGGACTAAGAAGAATGGGATGCATTTTTTGCTTCAAGACAAACTGATGAATTCAAGGTATTAGGCATCACTCCCAATTTAATTAATATACATTGTATTCACCTATTCAATATTAACATTTAGTGTTACTAATTAAATCATTAATGTGCATACTAACTAGGCCCTCAGTGAGGCGCAAAAAGCAAGGCGTGCACTGAATGTGCATGACCACACAATGGGTCCAAAGGGGTATGCAGGCATTCGCCTAAGACTACAGGCTGAGTCTACTGCTCAGTCTGCTGCTACTCAGGAGTCCTCTACTATCGGTACCATACCTCAGCCTCGCCATGATGTCTGGATAGCTGGGAGGCAAAATAAGAAGGGAGAAATAAGGAAGCCCGCAACTGCTGAGGCAGCTGCAAAAATGATAAAATACAACTCTTAGAGCAATTGTTCGAATATTGATTATTTATGGTGTTTACTTAATTACAAATTTTTATTTTGGTAATTAGCAGGAGTTGCACAAGCTGAGGAAATAAGGAAAGTTCATCCCTGAGGGCATAAGGGATGAATTGACAGTTGCTCTGGGTAACCCAGAGCATCCTAGACGTGTTAGGGCTGCAGGCGCTGGTGTGGGCATCAAAGCATTCTTTGGGCCATCCCAGTGCAAACATGTACCAAAAGTTGGAATTTCATAAGAAGAGGTAACCTATTCTTTCTTTATAATGTTACTGTAAAAGAGAAATCAATAATCAGAAGCTAACGTTTCTTTTATCCATGTATAGGTAGATAAGATAGTTGATAGGAAACTCGAAGAAGCAATGAGCAAGTGGCAGGCATCTCTGACTACCACTCAGTAGACAGTACCTATGGCATCCCGCTCTACTCCTACTACAGAGGTTGGGAGTAATCCTGTAGACCCACCACCTAGCACATCCGTTGTAAGTATTTTTATGACATAGTAACTAGTCTTTTCAAGATGATATGTTTTCAAGATGATATATATATAACATTCTTTACACAAATATTTGTAGGGGTTGAAGCCATGCCATTTAAAAAGTAAAGAATTTATCGTTGCAGAGGCATCGGCTTACCCATCCCTACCAAGGGAAATGTTTCATGGGTCTCCATTACCAGCTGGTTGGGTTCATGTGAGCCCGGTACGTAAATTCCCCAATTGGATGGATCTTCCATTGACATATGCCCACCCAGATTGTGAAACGCTTGGTGAGGCAGAAGGTGGAGTGATATTGTAGCCAAAAGAGGATGTCCTCTATACTGAAACTGTATGGTAAATTTACATTACGTTAAATTGTTAGTGTGTGTATATGATGTCAATTGATCTGAAATTATATATATATACAAGTTAAAAAGAAGACACCCAGAGCATCTAGGCCTCCACCTCCACCTCCTACATTACCAAGTTGGGTTCCACAGAACCTACCTATCCCGTTAGGTACTAATTGTAGGGGTATGGCAATATGGTTAGGAAAACATGATATAAATTTCCCTATAACTGTTTCTATAGATGCGGATGTTGCAGGTCAATCATACGAAAGCAAACTATTTATACAAGATATTTTGGAGTTGTTTCAATATGATTGGCTGAATATATATGTGATAGAGCTATGGATAAGGTGATATCTTCTTTATACATCCATATACCTTGTGTAGGATCTGGTGATCTAGTTTCTTATTTATTAATGCATACGTAATACATGTTTTGCAGCTACTTAGACAAGATATGTGCAGATTTTTCATTCGAACATGTAGGATTTTTTATTCCATCTTTGATTAGTCTAGTAGCTAAAGACCCTCTGTCATTTCAACAATACTGCTATGATTCTTTTACAAATTTTGGTCAAAATAAGAAGATGGTGATAATAGCTCCATTCAATGTGGAGTAAGTTTACTTTTCTTATAATTTGGACTTAAGAAAATTACATTTTTATTGTGGATTTTGAGTTATTAATTTTTAACTTTTTTACCTCTAGTGGTATGCATTGGGAGTTACTAGTTATTGTCCTTGAGACGTTCACTGTCTATTATCTAGATCCTAAGGGGACTAAATTGAATTCAAAATATGGACACAAAATGAAAATGGCATTATTCCGGTGAGAAATATTTCTTTTTCATATCCGTTAACATATGTTATTATATTACTATTTAATTATGCAATGTACTGTGTTACATTAACATGTAGGGGTTTAGATGAGTTCAAAAAGGATGGAGGAAAAGTCCCCAGGAAAAAGAACTAGCCAATAATTTGGAAAAACGTGGAAGTAAGTTACAGATTGCAATGTATATATTATTTATGTGAACAGTGCTTAATTAGTTGTATTTTTTAATATTTTGTATGTTTAAATTTATAGTGTGCTACACAAGACAACAGATGGGCGTGTGCATACTATGTGATGCGATTTATGCACATGATTACCAAATATGCCACAACGGGTATCGATACCATTCCTGAGGTATTATATATAGTCTCATTAGATAATATGAAATATATCAATCTTATTTATATATTATTAATTATATATACATCATTCTCTTTGCAGGTGTTTAAAACTAACCAAACTACAGAAAAGGCCTTACCAGATGTACATGCTCCCTATACGACAGAAGAATTAAATGATGTAAGAGAAGAATGGGCAACAGCCATACAAGTATTGGGGGTTTTAACATATAATTGGGATTTTGATAGCAAATAATGACTAAGGAATGATATTTTGTAGATGAATTTTTGAATTATAATATGTGTAAATGTTTCTACATGTCTGAATGTTTCTACATGTGTCTGAATGTTTATACATGTATGAATGTGAAAATGAATGAAATTGATGGCTGCTATTTGAATGTTTCTACATGTGTGAATGTGAAAATGAATGGAACTGCAAATTCCTACATAAATGTTTCTACATGTGTGAAAATTGAATGGAACTGCATGTTGCTAAATGTGTGAAAATTAATGTTGTTAATTTTGCAGGTTTGTGGCATGTTGTTGGTTGATATCAATGGATGTTGTAAAACCTACAGTTCAATACTGAACTGCAAGTCCTCATCCTGCGACCAGCCACAACAGGCATGTAGACTGATAAGAAAAAAAAATGAAATAGGCGTTAGTTATTTGTTTAAAACCAATGACAAATTATTATAGCATCGGATAAATAATTATAATCGACGCCTAATGCATGTGATGTGGCATCGGTTGTCAATAATAAACCGACGCGGATGGTTATGGCATCGGTTGCCCTACTAGTAACTGACGTCGATTTCCCTAATGAGGCCAGACACCATCGCTGTGTTGGCCACAACGGCCGTGTTGACCACCTCGGTCGTGGAAGCAGACCAGACACCACGGTCGTGCTGGCCAGTACGGCCGTGGTAGTGGGCCAGACAACACAACCGTGCTGGCCTGCACGGCCGTCTGTGGCAATGGGTGAGATGGCGTCGGTTATTACTAATAAACTAACGCTGATAATGCCCCATATGGCACCCTTTCTGTGGCGCGAAGGTTTATGGCATTAGTTTCAAAGCTAATGATTGACACCTATAGCCCCCTACTGGCGCATTTTCGGTGGCGCACGAAGGGTTGTGGTGTCGGTTTGAGAACCGAGGCCTAACAGTTGGCCTTTTAGCGGCGCCCACATAGGTGTCACATTTAAACCGACACTAAAGGCCTTAAAAACTGACACTAAAGGCCGGTTATGTACTAGTGGTGTCACCTTGTTGTCTATGTGATGGCGGGGTGTCACAATTGGTTTGGTATCAGAGCTTTAGGTTCGCTAAGTCTACATGGATCTAGGATTAGGTTTGTGTCTGTTCTTGTGAGTTTTCCATATCTTCTTACAATAATCTTCTACCCTAAGTGGAAGAAAAAGCTTAAAGATGTCTGGAAACCATGAAGAACATGCTGTCGAGAGTAGCGATGCTGCATCAGTTGATGGAGAAAGAGTGCAGGCACATGAAGATCGGGTTCCTGAGGTCCCCCAACTTGACCCAACCATTCTCAAAAACCCTGCCTACTAGCACCTTATGGGATAGTTGATGGCTATGATGAATCACATAGTGGAAATATTTCCAGTACCTCCGCCAAGAGCATAGGCTCCCAATGGTGAATCATCAGGCATTGGGAAGACCTTTGAGTGGCTTCGCTGAGTCAGAGCTTCAGATTATGCTGAAACGGCTGATCCAGTGAATGTAGATATGTGGCTGACAAGTCTAGAGAAGGCCTTTCGGATCCTCGACATCTCCGAAGCAGACAAAGTCAAGCATGATGTCTACCTTCTGAAAGGTAGTGTTGGCCACTGGTGGGCCATTGAGGAGGAGAAGTGACCCGGTGAGGTGATCAGTTGGGAGGTTTTCTGGCGAGAGTTCATCAGTAGATACTTCTCGAAGATGTATCTGGACGAGAAGATCAACCAATTTGAGTGTATGCACCAAGGATCGTTGAGCATCACTAAGTATGAAGCCAAGTTTATGGATATGCTGAGGTTTTGTCCTCACATGGAGATGAGAGACGACGAGCGAATATGATGGTTTGAGAAGGGTTTGAGCATAGAGTTGACAACACCTATGGCTACTTTGGAGAATCAGGAACAGTTTGCCACGTTCATGGAATCCGTCCACAGGATTGAACGGTCAGTCAGGGAGAAGAGAGAATCCATGACTAAGAAGAGGCCTACTCAGTTTTTAGGGCAAAGGTCTAGTGGCTTTAAGAAGCTAAGGTTTTCAACACCTTTTGGCTTAAGAGGTTCCAGTGCACCGTCACAGTGGTCCCTGATTAAGGGAAGAGGATATGGTTCTTCACCATCAAAGGCACATAGTACAACTTCAGTGGCAGTGACAGGGCTGTTTAGGCCACAACAACGAGACCAGTCATGTCATCTTTGTGGTCAGATCGGGCATTGGAGGTCAAATTGCCCAAGGAAAGATGTTGATGTGACACAACAGTCGAGGTAGAATCAGCAAGGGTCATATAGATAGCAGCCTAGTGGTAGCATAGGGCGAGGACACGGTCAAGCGTCGCAAGCGAGATCATCTGCCCACGGAAGAAGAGGACGTGGATAGCAAGCAATGACTCGATTCTATGCTATGAGTCAGTCGGAGGTAATAGTCAACCCGTGAGTTGTGGCAGGTCAAATGGAGATATTTAATTCTGATTTGTCTTCTTCTTGCTTTATATCTATTTTGGTTGACATGGGTGCTACACACTCTTTCATCGCATGAACTATGCTTGAAAACTGTCTCTTACCTATTAGTTGTAAGAGAGATAGCATGTTGCTAGAAACCCCTCTTGATGGTTCCTCGATGCTTCGAGAGGAGTGCCCATCTTGTGTTCTATCTTTTTTAAGAAACAATATATAAGTGGATCTTATACCACTTGAGATGCATGGATTCGATGTGATCCTTGGGATGGATACCTTGGAAAAGTATAAGGTTGTGTTAGACTGTGGTTCTAAGCAGGCAGTGTTTGATGATGGTGGAGAGAAGTGGATCTTCCAAGGTGATAGGAAGATTCTTCCGACGTGCTTAGTGTCAGCGATGCTGGCAGAGAAATTGCTGCGACAAGGATGTAAGGCATTCTTAGCTCACATTTTTGATACCAAGGCGAAGGGCCCTAGCCTTTTTGAGGTGCTTGTTGTCTGAGAGTTTGTGGACATGTTTCTAGATGAGTTCCCCGGTGTTCCCCCACCTCGAGAGATTGATTTTGAAATCAATCTAGTGCCAGGAACACAACCAGTTGCTCAGACACTGTATAGGATGGCTCTAGCCGAGATGGCAGAACTAAAGAAGCAGTTACAAGAGTTGTTAGACAAAGGTTTCATCAAACCGAGCACATCGTCATGGGGTGCTCCAGTCCTATTTGTAAAGAAGAAGGACAGGTCGATGTAGTTGTGTATAGATTTCCGGTAGTTGAATAAAGTCACGATCAAGAATAAGTACCCATTGCTGAGGATAGATGATCTATTTGATCAGTTGTGTGGTGCTACAGTGTTCTCAAAGATAGATCTATGGTCTGGATATCATCAGTTGAGGATTAAGGATGAGGAAATACCAAAGTCAGCGTTTAGGACGAGGTATGCTCACTTTGAGTTTATGGTTATGCCATTTGGGATAACCAATGTGCTTTCTCCTTTCATGGATCTGATAAATCGGGTGTTTCATCCATTTCTAGATCAGTTTGTTGTAGTTTTTATAGATGACATCTTGATCTATAGTCAGGATACTCAGGAGAATGAACAACATCTTTGACAAGCGTTGACTCTTCTTCACCAACATCAGATGTATTCCATGTTTAGTAAGTGTGTGTTCTGGTTGAAAGAAGTGACTTTCTTGGGTCATGTGATATCTGTAGAAGGACCCTAAGAAGTTGGAGTCAATTATAGATTGGGAGCAACTGAAGACGCCAATAGAAGTTCGTAGTTTTCTGGGTTTAGCAGGCTACTGCCAAAAGTTTATAAGAGACTTCAGTATAATCGCATTACCGTTAACAAAGTTGACCAGGAAGGGTGTACCCTTTGTTTGGGATGATCATTGTCAGCAAGCTTTTCAAAGCTTGAAGGAAAAGCTAACTAGTGCTCCGGTGTTGGTGCTGCCAGAGCCTGGGAAGGGATATGTTGTTTTCTGTGATGCTTCCAAGAAAGGCTTAGGATGTGTGCTAATGTAGGAGGATCATGTGGTTTCTTTTTCTTTGTGACAGCTTAATAAACATGAGGAGAACTATCTAACACATGATCTGGAGCTGGCAGCGGTGATCCATGTGTTAAATATTTGGAGACACTACCTTTATGGGGAAGTTTGTCAGATCTTTACAGATCATAAGAACTTGAAGTACATCTTCTCACAGAGTGATCTGAATATGCGACAACGTTGCTGGATGGAGCTGACCAATGATTATGACTGTACCATTGAGTATCATCCTGGTAAGGCAAACGTGGTAGCTTATGCACTTAGCAGAAAGTCTCCTTCTTCTCGCTCTATGAAGAAGGCATAGTTGAGTTCCTTGGTATGACATAGCCGGATATACTTGTCTCTTTGCAGTAGATGAATGTACAGATGGAAGTCTCCTTGTTGGCAAGATTGTTGGAACAGATACAAGTAAAGCCTATGTTGAGACAGCAGATTAAAGACACACAGTAGGAAGATGCTTCAGTTCAGTTGATAAGATCAAAGTTTGGCAGCAAAAAGCGTGATGGGATCCATGAGTCTGAGGATGGACTAGTTTGCTGTCATGATAGGATGGTGGTCCCCAATGTTGATGGTTTGAGGAGGTTAGTGCTCAAGGAAGAACACACATCGATGTATGTCATGCATCCAGGTGTCACCAAGATGTATCATAATCTGAAGGACCTATATTGGTGGCCTGGCTTGAAGAGAGATGTAGCTGAGTTTGTGGCTAGGTGTGTCAGCAAGTTAGGGTTGAGCATCATAAGCCGGCAGGTACGTTGCAACCCATGTCGATACCACAGTGGAATTGGGATCATATAACCATGGATTTCTTAGTTGGTCTACGAAGGACAACTAAGAATCATGATTCCATTTGGGTGTTAGTGGATAGATTGAAAAAGTCTAATCATTTTGTACATGTGAAGACAACGTATATAGTAGAGAAGCTTTCTCAAGTGTATGTGGATGACATATAGCATTTTCATGGTGTACCCACAACAATAGTCTCTAACAGAGGACCCCAGTTCACGAGTCATTTTTGGGAACAGTTACATAAAGCGTTGGGAACACAGTTGAGGTTCAGTACCACTTTCTACCCACAGACAAATGGACAATCTGAAAGGACTATTCAGACTTTAGTGGATCTTCTCTGAGCATGTGTTTTGCAATTCTTAGGCAGTTGGCACATGCATCTCAGTTTGATAGAGTTCGCCTACAACAATAGTTACCAGCAGAGCATCGACATGGCTCCTTATGAGGCTCTATATGGCAGTAAGTGTAGATCTCTTCTATGTTGGTATGAGTTTGGTGAGTATCAGTTTTTGGGTCCTGAGTTAGTGCAGTAGACAACAGAGAAGATCAGAGTGATACAATAAAAGTTGAAAGCAGCATAGGATAGACAGAAGTTGTACGCAGATAATCACCGACGACCTATAGAGTTCCATGTGGGAGACAAAGTGTATCTCATGGTCTCACCATGGAAAGGCATGTTGAGGTTTGGCTGGAAAGGCAAATTGGCACCCAGGTTTATGGGGCCATACCTGGTAATAGCACGTGTTGGCAAGGTAGCTTATAAGTTAGAGTTGCTGCCAGAGTTGCACAGGTTACATCCAGTGTTCCATGTCATTATGTTAAAGAAAAGTCATCCAGATACAGGGACAGTATTACAACCAGTTGAGGTTGAGCTCGATGAAGATGTGACCTACAAGGAAGGTCCAGTAATGATCCTTGACAGAAGAGTAAAGAGGCTGAAGAGGAAGGATCTGGTTCTTATGAAAGTTCTTTGGCATCATCGTGGCATTGAGGAAGCCACGTGGGAGCTTGAGGAAGAGATGATGAGGAAGTATCCCTCACTTTTCTCTTCAGATTTCAAGGACAAAATCCCTTTGTAGGGGTTTATGGCTTGTAAGGACCATGTCCTCCATTTTTGGCTTATCCTATTTGCTTTGCCTAAACCTTGTGTTTAGTTGCTTGCTAATCACCTCTAGTGGTGATTAAGGTTGCTTGTGATTAGTTGAGAGTTGGAGGTGCCACTTGCAAATAACCCAAGTCTAGGGTTGATGAGCACGTTTTTCACCTTGAGATGTGTTTTTCTCTCTCCTTGCTTCCTCTAGAGTTGAGAGGAAGGGTTGGGCTCTTTGCTTGAGTTTCCTTGGGCTTGGTTGAGCCTTGTTGGGCCTTGTTTTTCCTTGTTTGGGCCTTACCTTGCCGTAATGGACTATGTATCAGGCAAGGGTGTGTTTGGGAGCCTTTTGTCGGCCATGAGGATGTGTCAGGAAAGAGAGTGTATCACCCATGAGGTTGTGTCATCCTTTGACCATCCTTGACCTTTGGCTTTGTTTGTGTCACCACCCTTATGGACACTTGGTGCATGATGCTTGCATGCGTCAATTGCCTTGGACATGTGTATGGGGTGAGTTAAGGAGGTGGCATTGCCCATGGACAAGTGTCCCTAGGTGGGTGAAACCTTGCCTTGTTTTCTTCTTCACCCTATTCTATAGATGCCTCTCCTTTCTCTTGCTTAGGATCCCTTTAGTTGGTGTTGCTTCCTTTCCTTCCTTGGTGGGCGACACATCTCCTTTGCTAGTTGGTGGTCGATCCTCCTCCTTCTCCTTGGAGTCTTCTTCTCCCTCTAGTGGTGGCCGAGCCCTAGGGTGCCTTGTTCTTCTTCTTGTGGTAAGCATCTCCCCTCTTTCCTTAACACCTTCTTCTTCTTCTCTTTATTGCTTGCTCTTTGGCCATGGTGGTTACAAGTATTGTTTCTCTTCTTGAGGTGGTTGAAGGTGGTGCTTGAGCTTGGGAGCTTGGTGCTAGGAGCTTCGAGCTTGCTTAAGGAGGGTTACATAACTCCTAACCCTAGCTATACTACTTCCTCTTCTTGTTGCATGTTATGTTTCACCTTGATCAACCATGTATCTTATGGATATATGTTCATGTTGTTGGTGTGTTCTTGACCTTGGTGGTCGAACCATATGTATAGAGTTCTTGGGCAAAACTACTTTCTCTCCTTTTGGTCTTGAGAAGTGAGTTTGGCTCTAGTGGTATAGGCAACACTCCTCTCACTTGGTTGTTGAGAGGTGAGTCTATACTCTAGTTGCTTGGGAACACTCTTTTCTCACCATGGATTAGAGAGGTGAGCCTTGGTTGGATGTTGACCTAGTAGAGGTTGGGAGCTTAGTCGATATGGAAATCATTTATCATGTTTCCCGAGATATGTGATGGAGGTTGTGCAAAACCCCTCTCTCTTGATTGTTGAGAGGTGAGCCAACTCTCTTGATCTGTTAGGGTTTTGTGATGGTGATCTTGAGGTTAGTGATGACCAAGCTGAGATGAACCTTTGTGCCTTGCACGATACACCTTTGTGGTGATGTTGCCTGATACCCCTCAGTTTGGGTTTAGCTTTGGCCGATATGGTCATGTTGAGTTTGGTTGGCTTTGTGCCCGATATGACCATCTTGATCTTGTTGGTGACCTTGGGTGATATGCCTCGACCAAGATGACCCTTTCTCCTAGTAGGTGTTATCACTACTACAGAAACGGCCTTTGGCATCGGTCGTTTAACCCCATTTGGCGTCGGTTTCCGACCGACGCCTATGTGGGCGCTGCTAAAGGTCGAACACTTCAGCGTCGGTTTTTTAACCGACGCCTATTTAATCTATAGGCGTCGGTCGTTTACTAGATAACTGACGTCCAAAGGGTTCGCGCCACAGAAAACAACGTCATCTAGGGCACTTTCTGCGTCGGTTATTTACTAAACAACCGACGCCTATATGGAATATAGCATCGGTCTTTTAGTAGATAACCGACGCATAAAGTGCCCTAGATGACGCCATTTTCTGTGGCGCGAACACTTTTGGCGTTGGTTATATACCAAAAGACTGACGCCTATACTTCAAGACAACACGGCCGTGCTTCCCTGCACGGCCGTGTTTAGTACTATAGGCGTTGGTTTTATATGCATAACCGACGCCTTTTCCACCACGGCTATGCTATCCTGCACGGTCGGGTTGTTTGTACTATTAGGCGTCGGTTTTGATCAAATAACCGACGTTGTAGGTCTTTGCTGACGGTTTTCGATAAATAACCGACGCCTATTTCTATTTTTTTTTCATATCAGTTTGCAGGCCTGCTGTGGCTGGTCAGCAGGATGAGAACCTGCAGTTCAGTTTTCTGAACTGCAGGTTTACGACATCCATTGATATCAGCCTACAAACAGGCCGCAAACCTGCAAAAGTCACAACAAAATTTCACACAAGTACATACATTCAGACATCAATTCAATTCTCACATTCACACATATAGAAACATTCAAATACATGTATTAACATTCAGAAATATTCATTTACAAAGTATCATTCATTATCGCTATCAACATCCCAATTATATCTTACAGTTGCCACTGCTTGTATGGCTTTTGCCCATTCTTCTCTTACTTCATTTAATGCTTCCATCGTATATGGAGCATGTATATTTTTTAAGCGTTTACCTGTAGTGTTGTCAGTTTTAAACACCTGCAAAGAGAATGATGTATATATATAAGTAATAATATAAAAATAAGATAAGATTGATATATTGCATACTAACTAATGAGAGTATATATAATACCTCATGTATGGTATCGATGTCCAATGCGGCATATTTGATAATCATCTGCATAAATCGCATCACATAGTATGCGCATGCCCAGCCATTGTCTTGTGTAGCACACTATAAATTGAAACATACAAAATAATACAACTAAGCACAATTCACATCAATAATATATATATTTGAGTCGGGAACTTACTTGTACGTTCTGCCAATTTATTGGCTGGTTCTTTTTCCTTGGGACCGTTCCTCCAGCCTTTTTGAATGCATCTAAACCCCTACATGTTAATATAACACAATAAATTGTATAAGTAAATAGTAATGTAATAAAAGATGTTAACGGATATAAAAATGAAATATTTCTCACCAGAATAATGGCATTCTCATTACGTGTCCAATTTTAGTGTTCAATGTACTCCCCGCAGGATCTAGATAATAAACAGTGAATGTCCCAGGGACAATAACTAGTAACTCCCAATGTCTACCGCTAGAAGTAAGAAGTTAACAATTAATAACTCAAAATGAAAAATAAAAATGGAATTTTCTTAGTCCAAATTATAAATAAAGTAAACTTACTTGACATTGAATGGAGCTATTATTATCGTCTTCTTTTGCTGACCAAAAATTGTAAAAGCATCTATACAGTATTGTTGAACATTATCAGGGTCTTTAGCTACCAAACTAATCAATGATGGAATCAAAAATCCCACATGATCAAATGCAAATTGTTTGCAATGATCTTCGACTAGGTAGCTGCAAAACATATAGGCGTATGCATTAATATATAAGAAACCAGATCACCGGATCTTACACAAGGTATATGGATGTATAAACAAGATCTCACCTTATCCATGTCTCTATCATTGATGTATTCAGCCAATCATACATAAACAGCTCAATAATATCTTGTATAAATAAAGAGCTATCGTATGATTGACCTGCATAATCTGCATCTAAAGAAATAATTATAGGGCAATGCACATTATGTGCTCGTAGCCAACATGCCATTCCCCTACAAGCAGGACCTAACGGGTATGTTAGGTCAGTTGGAACCCAATCGGGTAATGCGGGAAGTGGAAGTGGAGGCCTAGGTGCTCCTGGTGTCTTCTTTTTAACCTGTACATATAATTTCAGATCAGTTGACATCATATATACACATTAACAGTCTAAATCAATGTAAATTTATCTTACAATTTCAGTCGTGTAGACGACATCTGCTTTGGGCCACAATATCACCCCACCTTCTGCCTCACCAAGTGTATCAATATCTGGGTGGGCATATGGCAACGCAACTTCCCTCCAATCGGGTAACACACGTAATGGGCCCACACGAACATAGCCCTGTGACATTGGAGTCCCGTGAAACCTTTCCCCAGGAAGGGACGGGTAAGCTTGCGCCTCTGCAACAACGTAGTCTTGCATTCTTAAGCGGCATGGATTCAATGCCTACAAATTTACGTAAAGAATATTATACATATATACATATCATCTTGAAAACATAACAACTTGAAAAGACTAACTAAATGCCATAAACAATACTTACAACAGACGTGCTAGGCGATGGGTCTCCAGGATTACTCGCAGTTTGTGCATCAGGAGAAGAGTGGGTCGCCATAGGCGTATTGGAAGCCTGAGATGTCTGCCACCGCAGCAATTCTTCCTTGACCTTCTCAGCAACTACATCGTTGATCTTCTTAGCAACTAAATCCTCAACTCTCTTATTCTCCTATACATGGATAAAAGAAACATTAGCTTCTTATTAATGAATTTCCTTTTGCAGTAACATTCTAAAAAAAGAATAGGTTACCTCTTCTTGAGAAAGTCCCGCTCTGGGTTTGCGCTGGGATGGCCCAAAGAATGCTTTGATGCCAACACCAGCGCCGGCACCTCTAACACGTCCAAGATGCTCTGGGTTACCTAGAGCAACTGTCAATTCATCCCTTGTGCCCTGAGGGATGAACGTGCCTTGTTTCCTCTGCTCGTGCAGCTCCCGCTAATCACCATAAACAGAAATTGGTAAGTTAACACCACAAATAATCAATATTCAAACGATTTCTCTAAGAGTTGTATTTTACCATTTTTGCAGCCGCCTCAGCAGTTACAGGCTTCTTTATTTCACCCTTCTTGTTTTGCCTGCCAGCTATCCAGATATCATGGAGAGGCATGGGTGTGGCAGACTCCTGAGTTGGAGCAGACTCCTGAGTAGCCGCAGACTCCGCCTGTAGTCTTTGGCGAACGCTTGCATAGCCTTTTGGACCCATAGTGTGGTCATGCACATTTAGTGCACGCCTTGCCTTTTGTGCGTCACTGAGGGCCTAGTTAGTATGCACATTAATGATTTGGTTAGTAGCACTAAATGCTAATCTTGAATAGGTGAATACAATGTATATTAATTAAATTAGGAGTGACGCCTAATACCTTGAATTCTTCAGATTTTCTTGAAGCAACAAAATTGTCCCAATCTTCTTTGTCCAAGAAGTTCCATTGTTCAAGGGCTGACTTCTTCTTCTTATCACCCTCTTTTATGTATTCTCTGTTCAGATTTGTCCTATAATTCCTAAGCATCTTTCCAGCGCGTTGCATCACATTTTTATGATGCAACTTCTCATCCAATGCAAACAGATTCTGTAAAATAGAAATGTTATTAACTAGTATCCAAAATAGAATTGCAAATAATAGAATTTGTAATCTACAAAATAGAATTGCAAATAATAATAACTCACGCATAAATCCTTCCATATCAAGTCTTTTTTCCCTTGAGGAACTTTATGCCAATTGTCATACTTAACACCACAATGGCTCCGAGTGGTACACCCAAGATAGTTCACAAAATTATTGCGGTTCACTCCAATTGGATTTCCTCCATTATCAAACTCCACCACCAATTTGGATCCACTACCACTTAGCGCTAATAACTTCTTCAACAGAGTGATGCCCCTTTTCTTGTTAAGTGTCTGGTGTTGCGCATCAAGTTGCTCCAGTGCTTCAGTGGGTACAGGTGCATCAACCTAAAATTTGACAAAAATAAAACACACTAACTTAGCCCAATATAGAAATATAGGATATATGACATAACTAGAAGATAATGAATTTTATAGAAATACAGGATATGTTTTTAGAACTTACATTAGTATCCTCGCCATGCTCGTCATGGACAGCATGCTCATCATGGACTTCATGCTCATCATGGACATCATGCTCATCATGGTCAGCCATCTGAAAATGTCTTTAAAAAGGCAAACATTTAGCATTTCTATTAACTAGAAAAAGGCAAACATTTAGCATTTGTATTAACTAGAAAAAGGCAAACATTTAGCATTTGTATTAACTAGAAAAAGGCAAACATTTAGCATTTGTATAAACATACATGTCTCTAAAATTGTGATCTTTTATCAATTTACAATCCTTCATTGTGATCTCCGCGCACATATAAGTCATCATTAGCTTCAATATTTTGTGGAGTTGGCAACCCAACTGAGAATGGACTGGAGTCATTATACTTATCATAGTACTCTTCTTCATCTATAGGATCTTCAATGAACTGTCTTTTACCATGAAGAACAACCGACCATTTATCATTTGCAGGATCATCAATATAGAATATTTGTTTCGCCTGTGATGCCAATATGAATGGTTCATCCTTCTCGCCAATCTTTTCAAAGTTCACCAAAGTGAAACCCAATTCATCCACTATAACTCCTTTGGTGTTATCAACCCAATTACATTTAAAGAGCGGAATTTTGAAATCTATGTAGTCAAACTCCCAAATGTCCTCAATGACACCGTAATATGACATTTTAGCTTCACGTGGACTCTTATCCTTTGCACTTGCAAAGTACATAGTCGACGCTTGAAGAGTGACCCCACTATTTTGGACGACACTCTTATCATCTTGGCGCTTTGTGTAATATGTGAATCCATTAATGTCAAACCCTTCATAAGACATAACATTCGGTTTTGGTTTAAAGGCGAGGCATTTGATAGTTTCTGTAATATCATTTGGTGTTTGAGATAGTTGATGTAAGACTTTATCTTCAAACCACTTAGTAAAAGTCTTATTATGCTCTCTAGCAAGCCACATTGAACTTGCTCGAGGATGTTGTCTCTTTATGAAATTGGTATGTTCCTCGATATAAACACTCACTTCGTCCATATTGTGTAAAATATACAAGTGAGCTTGTTCCAACTGCTCACGGCTGATTACTTTCACCCGTGATCCCAAAATTCCTTTGCCCTCCTCAATTTTCTTGTCATTATCAGGAGTGTCAATACCACTGAGAAAGTCATTGCAAAAATCCATAACCTCTCTCGCCACATAACCTTCAATAATACTCCCTTCAGGCCGATAACGGTTTCGAACATCACCTTTAAAAACGCTCATGTATCGTTCAAAGGGATACATCCAATGCAAGAAAAATGGTCCCAACATTTTCACTTCCCTAGTCAAGTGGACAACCAGATGTACCATGATATCAAAGAACAAACGAGGGAAATACATCTCAAGCTGACATAGGGTAACAACCACTTCTCTTTGCAAATTATCGAGAGTATCGGGGTCAATAACTTTACTGCATAGACTGTTGAAAAAGAAACAAAGTCTGGTAATTGCAAACCTTACATGCTTCGGCAATATAGATCTAATTGCCACGGGTAATATTTGTTGCATTAGAGTGTGACAATCATGAGATTTAAGACCTATCAACTTCAGATCTTTCATTGATACCAATCTACGGATGTTGGATGAGTAACCATGTGGCACCTTAACATTTACCAAGAATTCACAAAAAGTTTTTTTCTCCTTTCTAGACAACGTGTAACAAGCGGGATGTAAGTATGTTCTTTTACTACCCATTTCACGTAATTATGTTAATTCTGCCCTTATTCCCATTTCACGTAGGTCCAGTCTGGATTTTATCCCATCTTTAGTCTTACCTGGTATATTTAACAGAGTACCAATGATGTTATCACAGACATTTTTTCTCAATGTGCATTACATCGATACAATGCCTGACTGTCAAAGAACTCCAATAAGGAAGATCCCAAAATATTGACTTCTTCTTGAATGAAGAATTGTCACTCCGTGTGGCCATACTACATTGTGATTTCTTACCAAATTCATTGACAATGTCTTTTACTCTTTCATAAACAACATCCCCTGGTATAGGTTTAGGTGCACTCCGTTCATCATTCCATCCATTGAATGCTTTGCGCTTCCTATGATACGGATGGAATTTTGAAAGAAACCTTCGATGACCAAGATATACAGTCTTGCCGCCATGTTTTAGTCTTATTGAATCAGTGTTTTCTTCACATATAGGACACGCTTTAGCTCCTTTGACACTATATCCAGACAAATTCCCATATGCTGGAAAGTCATTAATAGTGCAAAACAACATAGCGTGCAAATGAAATGTCTCTCTTGCTGAAGCATCATAGGTCATCACACCTTCAGCCCAAAGTTTCTTTAAGTCATCAATCAAAGGTTCAAGATAAACATCGATATCATTTCCGGGTTGTTTAGGGCCCGATATCAACAATGACAACATAACGTACTTATTCTTCATACACATCCAGGGAGGAAGATTGTATACAACAAGCATGACTGGCCAAGTGCTATGTTGGCTGCTCAATGTCCCATACGGATTCATCCCATATGTACAAAGCCCAAGTCTTAGATTCCTATCTTCTTCACCAAATTTGGGGTACAATAGATCAATCTTCTTCCACTGTGGGGAATCAGACGCATGTCGCAGGATCCCATCATTATTTTTCTTAACATCTGCATGCCACCTCAAATTCTTCGCATCTTTCGGATTTGCAAACAAGCGTTGAAACTGTGATATTATAGGTAGATACCACAACACCTTGGCAGGAGAACCAGTTTTGGACTCCCCCGAAGTCGTCAATTTATACCGTGATGCACCACATTTTGGACAATCTTTCAAATCTACATAGTCCTTTTGAAATAATACACAATCATTCGTGCATGCGTGTATCTTCTTGGCCTCCATTCCCATTAGGCACAACATTTTCTTTACCTGGTATGTTGAGATTGGAAGCTCGTTTCCTTCAGGAAGCATTTCTTTCAACAAAGTCAACAATGAAGTGAAGCTTTTGTCGCTCCATCTATTGTTAGCTTTCAACTTATACAATCTCAACACAGCGCTAAGCTTCGTAAACTTAGCACAGCCTGTGTATAACGGTATCTCAGCATCATGCACAATGTTTGTAAATATAGGAGGTGGATCGGTGTGCTCTAAGTACAACTATCCAGCATCACATCAACGATGTCTGCTGGAACTGGTTCGTTCACATTTACGTCATCGGAGGCAATTTCTTCTTCCACCCAAGCACTGCTATCGACATCTACTGGTTTCGATTTTGAAATCTCTCCATGCCAGTGCCATTCTGTATAGCCTTGTACAATCCCGTTGCACATGAAATGACTTTTGATTTCCTCACCAGTGTTGACTTTCAAGTTGTTACTGCAATGCCTACATGGACAGTAGAACCTATCTGTAGGTTTTTTCCTATGTTCCTCGGCAAATCTAATAAACTGATCAAGACCAGATATAAACTCTGGGGTGAAACGATTACGAATGGACATCCATGATCTATCCATTCTATGATTAGAGAAAACAAGTATATATTAGGAAACAAGTATATATTAGGAAAAGATTAGGGTATACACTTACAACCTAAGCGTATAATGTGATGTCATTCTTATATATAATAAATGTGTACCACCTATCCCATCCTTGAACACCTAATCTCACTAGTAAGTGTATAATGTGTATTGGGTTTTCAAGAAAATTTCGGCAGCATTTCCCCGCTGTTCTCTAAGTACATATGTACTTAGAGAACAAACGAGGAAATGCTATCAAAATTTTCTCGAAAACCCAATACACATTATATACTTACATCCTAAGTGAGATTAGGTGTTCAAGAACAGTCCCAAACCGGGGACTATCCAAGATTTACTCCTAATGAGTCAATCTTGGATGGGTTTCTAGGCCAACAAACACATTTGATGTCATTCTTATATATAATAAATGTGTACCACCTATCCCATCCTTGAACACCTAATCTCAATAGTAAGTTTATAATGTGTATTTGGTTTTCAAGAAAATTTCGGCAGCATTTCCCTGCTGTTCTCTAAGTACATATGTACTTAGAGAACAAACAGGGAAATGCTACCGAAATTTTCTCGAAAACCCAATACACATTATACACTTACATCCTAAGTGAGATTAGGTGTTCAAGAACAGTCCCAAACCGGGGACTATCCAAGATTTACTCCTAATGAGTAAATCTTGGACGGGTTTCTAGGCCAACAAATACATGTGTTGTCATTCTTATATATAATAAATGTCTATAAAGTACAGGCAACATGGTTAATCCTAATCAACAGAGCATTATTAAATAATAAATCAAGAAATCAATAGTTTCAAACAAAAGGTCTAGGAATCTTTACTAGACATTATATGTATCCCTAATCATCATATTTAACATACTACATTATTATGAACATCCAGATCAGATTAAGATCATACTATGTTATAACCATTGGTTTAATAACCCTATTTCCGCATGTACATGTTTATCAACTTTAAAACCCTATAATTCATGAAATCATTCTAATTCAATTTAATATGTTGGGATCACATAATTATATAATGACATCAGAATATATAGAAGAATCATAATTAACATGATTAACAACATGCTCATCAAACTAGGGTTTTCTTGAATATCATCTAATATTTGTGTACTAGACATTATATTTATCCCTAATCATCATATTTAACATACCATTATTATGAACATCCATATTAGATTAACTCTAATCAAATACATTACATGCATTTTTATCACAACAATTTGATCGATGCATAAAAAAGCAGAGCAGCTAGCAGCGGGAAGACCAACCTTGTCAGAGGGAAGAAGGCAGAGGCTCCGGTGGCTCTGGCTGGAGAAGTAGCTAGCAGCGACGGCGGTGGAGGAGCAGCTAGCAGCTCCGGTGGCTCTGGCGGTGGTTGCGGCGGCGCGACGATGGTAGAAAAGCACCAGGCGGCGCCTAATCTCAGGCGTGGCGGCGGCGCCGGTTCTCAGGCGCTTGGAGCAGCAGGGGCGGGCAGCAGGGGCGGCGGAGAAGGGGGCGCAGAGAAGGAGGAGTGGTGGCGGAGAAGGGGGCGCCGGAGAAGGGGGCGCCGGAGAAGAAATAGTCGGAGAAATGGCGCTGGAGAAGAAATCGCCGGAGAGAAATCGCCGGCAGCAGAGAAGGTAATTGCTCGCAATGAAACAGAAGGAAGGGGAAGAGTCGGGCGATCGCGGGTTATAAGTTCCCAAATAGCGTCGGTTGTTTAAAACAACCGACGCCTAAACATCTTTAGCGTCGGTTGTTTTAAACAACCGACGTCCAATTGGACGATATTTTCATGAAATTGTTTGGCGGGAACCACCTTCAGCGTCGGTTATAAAAGGATAATCGACGCTGAAAGTGACACTTTTCGCGCAAATTTTCATCGCACATAGGCGTCGGTTTATACCTACATAACCGACGCTGAAAATGACACTATTTTTTTTTATCAAAATTTGGATTTCGCGGCCGACTTTCAGCGTCGGTTTGTTATAAACAACCGACGTTGAATACAAAGCGGTACCCGTGTCTGGCTGGTCTTCGAATATAGACGTCGGTTTGCTTAAACAATCGATGCCTAACATATAAGGCGTCGGTTTTCCTTAATAACCGACGCCCAGAAAAGTAACACTGAATGCTATTTCTGTAGTAGTGTATCCCCTTGGCCGATATGGTGCTTAGTTGTTGTCTCTGTAGGTGCCTCTATTTGGTGCCTTGGGTGACACAAGTTGGGTTGGTCTTGAGCTGCCCGATATGTGTTGAGTGGTGATACCCTAGTGCTTGCCTTAGTGGTGGTCGATATGGTGTGTCTGATCTTGTTGGATGGTATGCTTCCTTGTCATGCCCTTGTATCATTTGGTGATGTGTACATGGTGGGTGTTATAGCGTTGGCTTGGGCGCCACGATCTTGGCCATTGTAGTGGTGAGATTGTTGCCCGATGCAAACCTAACCCTAGCTAGACGATAGGGTCTTAGCCCACAATTAGCTTCCTGATGCACACATAGCTCAGCTGCAGGATACACCTCCTGACCCCAACTACATGATACACCTCCTGACCCCAACTGCACGATGCATTCATGTTACCTTGGTTGCGCGACATCCCATAGGCCTTATTGACCAATACGCTCTTGTATTTGAGTTGGCCGATATATGTGGCTAAGTACCTTGGCCGACAGTCTTGTAGTGAGGGTTGTTACCCTGCCTGATACCACCTATGGTAAGGGGCGCGCTAACCATCACACCCTTTAGCGACGGTAACCAGTACCTTTAGTGAGGGTTATGCTTAACCTGGAAACCCTAGCTAGTGATGTGTTGTCTTGTAATCGCACCTATGTTCTTGATATTATATGGATGATGGGTTGTGAACCATTGCTTTTCTTGATGCTTAAAGATAACACTAGATCAGATAACAAGATACTTGTTTATGTTATAAGATAAATGGCATAAGTGGATGCTTATGATTCGATAACCAGAATGTAATTGATATAGTTGTATGCCTCATATGATTATAATCATGACATGCACATTTGCAACCCTAATGACATAATAATCAGTAAGATCTATGTCTGGTGATTTTAAGTTATCTCTCTTGATGTGCATACTAACTTTGCAGGTGTATCAGGTGAATTCATAGCCAGGTAAGAGCTATGAAGTATATATAATGTTGCATGATGATAATTCTTGTTTATGGGATAACATGCATCACCAGTATGATTAGATAGGTCTGAGGACCTAATGAGGGTTGAGTGCCCAGTGAATTGTTAACCTCTTGATGATGAGATGATGGATTGTTATCCCAGGTGATGATGTAAAATGATGATGCCTTGAGAGGCAGTGGCTTTCTATGATGAGGGATTGAGATCCCATGATAATGTGATAATGACAACATTAATGTAACTCAATTCCGTTTATGTTTTACAACTTGGTTGCATCAACAATCCACTTAAAATATACTAATTAATTATAGTGGAACATATCATGTAGTTTTCCCTGGCCATAGATCCATCATCGTCAGTAGCTGGTGATGGTGAAACAGGTTTTCCTGCGGGTTAACCTGGAAGCGCATATTGTTGAATATGTGTGGTTTCTCCTAGACAAAAATGAGGAGGATTAGAGTGCAACTTTGGTTGTAGACTCCAGAGAATGGTTTCAGGCCCGTGACTCAATATGTTAGAGCATGGTGAATAGGCCCATGGATCAGGATGTGTGATAAGAAGATCATGATTATGTTCATGGCTCAGAGCACGGTGATCATGCCTGTGGCTCAGTTTCACTAGTGTCGATACTTGTACCGAGGTGGGCTAGGCAGAGGGTAGCCTGACCCTGTGGCTGAGGCCACTTAAGCATGAGACTGTGGTCCTACTTGTTTTGCACTCATGCACTGACCACGAGGTGGTGCACTCATGCACTGACCACGAGGTGGTGAGGTTGTGGAGTCTGACTACTTGTTTATTGGCACCGGCTTGGGTTTCACAACTGAAGGTTGGAATTTAGCGGTACGGCTCACTTCCTCAGGGCATAATAATAGATAATCCATCTGAATAGTACTTATTACTTAAGGAAAAACATGGAACATTAGTTGAGGCCTTGCTTGTGTAGTTGATCTTGTTATACCTTGCAGTTACTTATATGTTCCTTATGTTATGTGGTAAGATCTTATAAATCTTATCTTATCAATCATGTTCCATAAAGAAAATCAGGTTATATGCCTCCCAGATATCCAGGTAAGTTTAATAATATAGTAAGACCTGCTCAACATGCTGCTCATATAATCTGCTTATACTAGTTATCTATTTTACCTGCTTTAGCCTTCTTTGGAGTTTTATAGTTTCGGCGAGGAGTTATGTTTCTCGCTGGGACTATGTGTCTCACCCCGTTGGTTTAAAACCTTTTTAGGTGGTCACACTAGATGTGGTGGTGGTCGCAAGGTTGCGGCCGAGTAGCAAGAGGAAGAGTAGTATAAGGCAAGAGATGGACATGTTGCTGTTTTGGTGGTTTTGTAGTAGAGTCCTAGGGTTATCCCTATACTCTCAGGTCCTCAGAGGTGTTTTGACGATGTTTTACAATGTTTACCTGATGTAGCTTTGTATATCCTACTGCTGAGCTGATGTGGCCCGTTATGTATAAATAGGTCATGAACTCATGTGCTGGAAGGATAGTTGTTTTCCCTAAGCTGTTGACATATGTCAGGCTTATAATAGTTGTATAACATGTTTCCTTGTAGGATCTGGATGTAATAGTTTCTTTGTTTATCTTCTTTCCACGATCGGTTTTAATTAACCTGTGTTTTCAGTAATATGTTGTTCCGCACATTTTTGCATGTCACCTTGCTATCTCTGTGTTGGAGGGGTGTCACGGTACTGCAGAGAAAGAACAAAAGCAATAGGGACAGCATTGATAGCTCAGGTTGAGTGTATTGTCTGTCGTGTCTTGTAGATAAAAGTCCTATGTGTCGTCTATGTACTCTCAGGTCCTTGGATTTAGTACGTGTTGGTTTTATAAACAATTTGAGATTTTGGCTTGTATACCTCAAGGTTTGATGTTGCTCTATGTATATGTTTTGAGAAATCAAATGTTATATGTTGTCCTCGAGAAGAAATGGTACATTGTATGTACAATATATGATCAATGTGAATATCAGGTTTTGGTTATTCCTTAAAGAGTTTTCCTAGAAATGGATCACTTTGCAAAAATGGTTTTAATTTTTAGTGATTTTTGTTAATCCGTTGCTTATGTTTATTTTGCTTAATTAGTAACGATTTGGTTGTCGGTTTGGTGTCGGTCGTTTCAAAGTTTGGTATCATAGTTTAAGGTTTGTTGAGTCTATAGAGACATAGGACTAAGGTATTGAGTTTGTTCTAGTATCCTCCAGTATATCTTATAGTGACTTCAACTTATGCAGAAGAAGGGATATAAATCAAAGATGTTCGGAGAACACGAGGGACACGTTGTTGATAGCAATGTTGTTGCACCAGTAGGAGGTGCAAGGGATCAGGTAAGAGAAACATCAGTGCCTGAGAACACCCATTTTGATGAGGCCATGATAGAAAATCCAACCTTTCATGCTCTTTTTGGACAATTTATGATCACAGTGATGTATATGGCAGACCAGATGCCAGCACCAGCACCTAGGGCACCAACTCCTAATGCGGGACTTGGGTCTTGTAGGACTTTTGAACGACTACGTCGTGTAGGAGCTATAGAATATGCTGGGACAACTGACCCAACAGATGTTGATCTATGGCTCACTGAGTTAGAAAAGGCTTTTAAGATCCTTAGTATCCCAGATATTGATAAAGTCAAACATGTTTTATACCTCTTGAAGGGTAGTGTTGTCCAGTGGTGGGCCATAGAAGAAGTAAAATGAAATGATGAAGCGGTTGGTTGGGAGGAATTTCGTCAAGAATTCGTTAATAAGTATTTTCCAAGAACATACTTAGATGAAAAGATATCACAGTTTGAGAAGGTTCGGCAGGGAACCATGTCAATAAATGAATATGAGGATAGATTTATGGAACTTTTGCAATTTTTTCCTCAGATGGTTGCTACTAAGTAGGAGAAGATTCAATGTTTTGAGAAAGGATTGAATGCTAAGGTGTCTATCTCGGCAGCTGCATTAGAAAGTAGAGAGAAATTTGTCACATTTGTGGAGTCAATTCGGAGGATAGAAAGGTCTGTGACAAAGAAACATGAGGCAAACCTCAAAAGGAGGTCTACATAGTCACAGGAATAGTGGATTGGTGGTACTAAACAACCAAAGTTTTTGGTAACACCGGTTCAACCACAATATAGTACACCAATGCAGTGGTCATCAAGTGAGGGACGAACTTGCCATAAATGTGGACAAATAGGACATTTTAGGCAGTAGTATCCAAGAAGAAATAATGTGGTGACCCAACAGTCAAGGCATAATCTGCAAAACCCACAAGGACCCCAATTTAGAGAAGAAGAAGGCTGAGGATGAAGACAAGTGTTACATTTTGGTCCATCTACTTCTGGTAGTAGAGAACAAAGGCAGCAGTAGATGACAACTGACTCCATGTATTGGGTCAGATAAGACACTAGATAACTCGTAAAAGGTAACATGTCAAGATAGAATTATTTTTTAATTCTGAATCATCTTTTCTTTTCTACTCTCTGCCTACTAATTATAAGAAAGGTAGTTGTTACTGAGTTTCCCTTAAATAATCCTATGAGGACATGAGGAAGAGATAAGAAGAATGAGAACTTATATTCAGTCCAATATTCCCTTGTATGTTTTAAAATTTTCATGTAGAGAGGGAAGAGATATAAAAGTAACACCAAGAGAAAGTTAGAGATACTAGGTAGTAAAATCAAAAGAGATGATAAGAGTAAGAAACATAATATAAAACAAATTCATACTACCTAATTTCAGTTCTTGAATACCCTGGCCAGGTATTCATCTATTGAAGATAAGGTAAGTATGATACTCTTAGATTTCTTTCTTTCTGATTACTCTGATCAAGTAGTCATTTTGAGACAATCTAAAGAGCATAATGAAGTCAAATATGTGGCATGGATATTTCTACCACATCCTAATTGATATATGGAGAAATCTGAGTTAATCATAGATCAACTTATAAACAAAAGAAGATATCTAGTATAATGAATACCTTGGTCTGAGGACCTTGAGGTAACAATTACCTGATGAGAGGTAACAATGTTCAGTGATGAACTAAGGGTTTGAATACCCAGATCTAGTAATCATGATGATGATAACACTAAGAGGTGGTGACATGTAATCATCTCTATAATTCCTATGTTGAAGGCAAGGAACTTAAGAGGAAACAAAATTGAATGATACATGAACGATTGAGAGTTCATGCAATACTCAAGAAATATGAGAACCCCTTTTCTTTAATAAAAAAACCTGGATAATAATGGGGCAATAAAAAGGACTAGGTTTCCTTGTGTTCTTTCCTTTTGGAAACATGACAATTAGGTAAGTCTTATGACACTTGATGTGCAAGGATTAGAAGTAATCTATAGAAGGATACTTTGAAAAGTATCAGCTTGTCATGGATTTTTAGTTCCAAGACAAAGTATATGTGTTAAGTAATGTCCTGAGATGAAAGAAAGGTCTTATTATATGTTTAGTTTTGGTAATAATAATAGAGAATGGAAATGATGATGATGTGATGTGTTTTTGGAACATATAATGGATACCACGGTAAAGAATCCTAGTATTCAAGAACTTTCAATGATATGAGAATATGAGAACATGATTCCTGACAAGGAGTAATGTTTGGTTACCTAGAAGAGGCAACTCTGAGAATAGACTAGTTATATACTATGGACACCACATGTTAGGGGTTTATGACCCGCATAAACATGACTTCAGCAAGGATGAATGGATTGAAGGAACAATTGTGGAATCATTTTGGGAGAAGATTATCAAGCTAAAAATAATTCCTTAGAATATCTCTATCTAGATTTTTTGAGGTAGCTTATACATCACATCTAGAGATACCTTTGAAATAGTTCTTCTTTAATAAATAGCCTCTCCTTATGAGAATACAAATAAATAGCTAAAGGGATAGTTGATACAAGTCATAAGAGAGTTTAGTGTTGTGTCTGCAGATTTGAGTGGCAAAGCAGATGCATGATAAGACTTGTAATCCCAAGTGGGTGACAGAACACAACTCTGGTTATTACTTGAAAGAGAAATGACAAACTAAGGGGTATGGAAAAACTCCCAAGATCAATTATCTTATTACATAAAGATGTAAGTTGAAAAGGTGACAAATCAGTGAGGTTTGACACCTGAGTTAAATAAGGTATATATAATGATTCTTCGACAAAGAAAAATGTTACCAGACACAGGGTTGACTCTATAGTCAATAATGAAAAGGATAGTGGAGTATGTGTCCAGTATGACAGATTCTATGATAACCTTGTGTAAAAGAATTTTGTGTTGATCAAAGTTCTATGGCATCTCCATGACATTAAGATGTTATGTGGAGACTTGATGAAATGATGAATGAATAATATCTGTCTCCCTTTACCTGGGATTTTGGGGACAAAATCCTTGTTAGGGGTTTATAACTTGTAATGACCCTGACATGGGTTATGAGGTAACACTATTTGTTTTGGCTAAGTAAGTTTCTTAGAAATTTAATATAATCCTCTAAGGTGTTTTGTTATCATGTGACACACTTATGTTCCAAGTTTGGTCCAGATTGAATGTTGTTGGAGTAATGTTCCTTTGTTTTGGACCAAAGTGCAATTTACCCAAGGTGAGGGGCTATATTGAAAATTGTCACATGTTGAACATCCCTTAAGTGTTTTATCATTATAAAAGAGATAATGATGCTAAGTGGTGGCTTGTGGAAAGCCTAAATTCCAAGTTTGAACATGTTTGAATAATGCTAGTACCTTGTGCACCAATTTCGGTACAAATTGTAATTTACCCAAAATATGGGGATTGAAGTGCAAATTACCACCTATAGAGTGTCCCTGCTTCCTTTATGTATCATTTATAATATATAGAAAGAAGGAGACACCATGTTTGAATCAATTATGAGTGATGGTAATCTTGGTGATGAAATGACCAAGAAAAGGGTTGAATATGAAACCTTAACTTGAGTTGTATCAAGTTGAAATGATTATATATGAGTGCCTATCGGCCAAGGAGCCATAGGAGGAGTACCATATCGTTTTGTGGACTCTTGGAAAAAGCCCATGACGTGCAACGCACCTCAAGGAGGTGAAGTGTATCGGTTTACAACTTCCTTAGAAAAGTTGTACCGGGTTGTGAATAAAGTGGTGATTTAGTTGATATATTTTATTCAAAGGGATAAGTAATGGAAAAAAATTCATCCCTAGATTATCCTAAAGTGTTTTGCAAGTCAAGATAAATGTTAATGCATGCATTTACATGTTTCAACCATGCATGGACACGTGGCACCTAGTAGCTCAAATTGATGATACCTCATTTTCACACTTCTTCATGAACAACAAGTATATATACCCCTACTTTCACCTCTTAGTGAAAATTTTCAAATATTACCACCCTCCTTCCCTAAGGTATCGTGCATAGGGTACTTGTATCATGCAGGTGTGAAGTGGTATCGTGCATAGGGCCTTGGGTATCGTCCATAGAAAGATCATATCGGCCAAGTAAGGTGATATCGGCCTAGTGAGGTGATATCGGCCATAGTGAAGTGTTTTGATCACAAGAGAGGGGGATATCGGCCAAGGGTGGTGGCATATCATGCAAGAGTAGTAGGGTATCATCCAAAGGTGCTAAGGAGCAAGAAGGAGATCATACTTAACCCTAAGGTGAGGCCATGATCATCTTCAACCTTGGATTGAAGCATGATTTTAGGGTTATGATCTTCCTTTCTTTTCTTCTTCACCAATTGCTTATCCATGGTGATTCCTTGTATATGAAGGAGTTGTGAACGAGCCTTGGACTTTTGATAAGTCATATTCAACCTTAGGAACATGGAGCTTTGGAGCTTGGAGCTTTTAAGTTGTTCTTAAGGTGGGTTATATAACTTGAACTCAACCATGTTATTATTCATCACCTAAATTGCTATACTTAATGAACTACTTTTAATTCCGAAATTTTCTGAAATAGTTGATGATATTATGAGTTCTAGTAGTTTCTTAGACCTGTTTCCATGAACTATAACAGTTAGAACGAAGTTCTTGAGCTTGAAGAAGATGGTATCACCTTATAAAGTGATATCAGGTTCAAGCACACAAGCAGGCACCTCTAACCCAATATGGTGATGAACCTACTTCACTAAAATGATATGGATATGATTTTATACTTTCTTGCACGATATATTGGTGTAGTATACACCTCTTGCACGATATGAGGTCAAGAAAACACCTCAAAAACAATATTGGGTTAAGAACACACCTCTTTGCCTGATATGGTGTGAAGCACACACACACCTCTTAAGTGATATGGTAAGAAAGTGAACACCTCTTTGCCCGATATGGTGTGAAGCACACACACACCTCTAAAGTGATATGGTAAGGAAACACACACCTCTTTTCCCAATATGGTGTGAAGCACACACACACCTCTCTGCTCGATATGGTGTGGAGCAAGCACACACCTCTTTGCCTGATATGGTGTGAAGTACACACACACCCCTCTAAAGTGATATGGTAAGCAAGCACACACCTCTTTGCCTGATATGGTGTGAAACACACACACACACACACACCTCTCTGGCCAATATGGTATGCAGCACACACACACCTCTAAAGTGATATGGTAAGCAAGCACACACCTCTTTTCCCGATATGGTGTGAAGTACACACACACACCTCTCTTCCCTATATGGTGTGGAGCAAGCACACACCTCTTTGCCCGATATGGTGTGAAGCACACACATACCTATAAAGTGATATGGTAAGCAAGCACACACCTTTTTGCCCGATATGGTGTGAAGCACACACAAACCTCTCTGCCCGATATGGTGTGGAGCAAGCACACACCTCTTTGCCCGATATGATGTGAAGCACACACACCCCTCTCTGCCTGATATGGTGTGGAGAAAGCACACACCTCTTTGCCCGATATGGTGTGAAGCACACACACACCTCTCTGCCCAATATGGTGTGGAGCAAGCACACACCTCTTTGCCCGATATGGTGGAAGCACCTCAATCCAATACACTTGATTGAGTGATACATGTGGTATGTTATGTCAAATGATACTTTAAGACATGAAGGGTATAATGCATTTTGATAGATATGGGCCTTGTGAGCCATGTGGTTAGTTGTTACCTAGTGAGAGGTAACAAGATGTTTAATGGGCCTTGTGAGCCATGTGGTTATTTGTTTCCTAGTGAAAGGTAACAAGATGTTTAATGGGCCTTTGTGAGCCATGAGAATAGTTGTTACCTAGTGAGAGGTAACAAGATGTTTAATGGGCCTTGTGAGCCATGTGGTTAGTTGTTTCCTAGTGAAAGGTAGCAATATGTTTAATGGGCCTTGTGAGCCATGAAAATAGTTGTTGCCTAGTGAGAGGTAACAAGATGTTTATAAAAGTCTCATGTAACAAATGATAATGTTCAAAATAAACTAGGAAATGGAAACTTAGTAACATAATAATAATAATAAATGGATACAATAATAATAATGAAATCTTGATCATACATGCTTTATGCTTATAGCCAAATAAGGGCTATAGTGTTTTGAATATGCTTACATGAGATAAGAGGTATACTTGTATTATATAAAGGATGTGAATAAGTATGATGGATTGGCCAAGGTAATGCCTAGTGAAGGTGATGTGGTATTCAGTGATGAGATGCACATGATTGGCATAGTCCAATACCTGGAATAGATGCACATGATTGGTCATAACCCAATACCTGGAATAATTGCACAGGATTGGTCATAACCCAATACCTGGAATAATTGCACATGATTGGCCATAACCCAATACCTTGAATAATTACACAGGATTGGTCATAACCCAATGCCTGGAATAATGTCACACGATTGGTCATAAACCAATACCTGGAATAATTGCACAGGATTGGTCATAACCCAATACCTGGAATAATTGTACAGGATTGGCCATAACCCAATACATGGAATAATGTCATAGGATTGGTCATAACCCAATACCTGGAATAATTGCATAGGATTGGTAATAACCCAATGCCTTGAATAATGTCACAAGATTGGTCCTTACCCAATGCCTGGAATAATTGCACAGGATTGGTCATAACCCAATACCTGGAATAATTGCACATGATTGGTAATAACCCAATACCTGGAATAATTGCACAAGATTGACATAGTTCAATACCTAGAATAGTTGCACATGATTAGCATAGTCCAATACCACTAGTACAGAAATGGGTTATAATTTCACTACTTGTAGGGTCGGTTTTTCCAAATAACCAACCTTATATGTCTAAAAAAAACGCGGGAACCACTTAAGACTTCTTGGGTCGATTTTTTTAAGAAAACCGACCTTGTAGTGTAACTCTATAGGGTCGGTTTTCCAAATAACCGACCTTATATGTCTATAAAAAATGCAGGCACCACTTAAGACCTCTTGGGTCTCTTTTCTTAAAAAAACCGACATTGTAGTGTAACTCTATAGGGTCGGTTTTCCAAATAACCGACCTTATATGTCTATAAAAAATGCGGGCACCACTTAAGATCTCTTGGGTCACTTTTCTTAAAATAACTGACCTTGTAGGGTATCTCTATAGGGTCCGTTTTCATAAAATAAGCGACAATATAGACAATTGGATTACAAAGGCAATTACAGTTTCCCGCAGAAAAAATTTGCTTGATTTTGGCTTCGCGCCTCGATCTATAGGGTCGGTTTTTCCAAATAACCGACCTTATATGTCTACAAAAAACACGGGTAATTAGACATCTTGAATCCAGTTTGCCTTCACACATGTATAAGCACCTCTAGGGTCGGTTTTTTCCTTATAACCGACCCTAGAAGTCCCTTCGGTCGACAATATTGTCGACCGAGATAAATCTGGGATCCAGTTAAGTTCATGCATGTATAAGCACCTCTAGCTTCGGTTTTTTTCCAAATAACCGACCCTAGAAGTCCCTTCGGTCGACAATATTGTCGACCGAGATAAATCTTGGATTCAGTTAAGTTCACACATGTATAAGCACCTCTAGCATCAGTTTTTTCCAAATAACCGACCCTAGAAGTCCCTTTGATCGACAATATTGTCGACCGAGATAAATCTTGGATCCAGTTAAGTTCACGCATGTATAAGCAGCTCTAGCGTCGATTTTTTCCAAATAACCGACCCTAGAAGTCCCTTCGGTCGACAATATTGTCGACCGAGATGCATTTTGGATCCAGTTAAGTTCACGCATCTATAAGCACCTCTAGCGTCGTTTTTTTTCCAAATAACTGACCCTATAAGTCCCTTCGGTCGACAATATCATCGACCGAGATAAATCTTGGATCCAGTTAAGTTCACACATGTATAAGCACCTCTAGCGTCAGTTTTTTCCAAATAACCGACCCTAGAAGTCCCTTCGGTCGACAATATTGTCGACCGAGATGCATTTTGGATCCAGTTAAGTTCACGCATGTATAAGCACCTCTAGCGTCGGTTTTTTCCAAATAACCGACCCTAGAAGTCTCTTCGGTCGACAATATTGTCGACCGAGATGCATTTTGGATCCAGTTAAGTTCACGCATGTATAAGCACCTCTAGCGTCGGTTTTTTCCAAATAACCGACCCTAGAAGTCCCTTCGGTCGACAATATTGTCGACCAAGATAAATCTTGGATCCAGTTAAGTTCACGCATGTATAAGAACCTCTAACGTCGGTTTTTTCCAAATAACGACCCTAGAAGTCCCTTTGGTCGACAATATTGTCGACCAAGAAGGAGCTAAATTTCACGTGTATAAGCACGTCTAAGGTCAGTTTTTCCTTATAACCGACCCTAGAGCTCCCTCAGTCGATGAATTTTTCGACCGATAAACTCTCGGTCGACAAATTTGTCGACCGAGAAGGAGCCCGATTTCACCTCTAGGGTCGGTTTTTTCTTATAACCGACCCTAAAGGGCTCCTCGGTCGACAATATTGTCGACCGACATGAATTTTGGATCCAGTTTAGAAATTTCTAAAACTTTATAAAGCATTGGGATCTCAATCCCTTATCTCATTGTTGGGAATTCACATCCCTCAATACCACCATCATCACATTTGCTGGATCTGGGTATTCAAACCCTTAGTTCATCACTAAACATGGTTATCACTTATCAGGTAACTATTACCTTCAGGTCATCTGACCAAGGTATTCAGGATATTTGTTACACAAGCATCTCACATGGTTAGTATACTTGATAACAACCATATCAATTTCATATCAACATCATGTAATACAAAGATAACATAACTATTCCCTCATTAGGGTTAGAGTTTCCCATCTTTATCAATTAGGGTTTCACATCACATCATCCCATATTAAGGTTATACAAAACATTATCATATTATAGTTTTACTCAACATCACCCTATATTAGGGTTTCACATAACATTATCCCATATTAGGGTTTCACATAACATTATCCCATATTAGGGTTTCACATGACATCACCCTATATTAGGGTTTCACATAACATCATCCCATATTAGGGTTTTCTAAGCACCTTAGAGCTCCCTCGGTCGACGAATTTGTCGACCGATAACCTCTCGGTCGAAAAATTCGTCGACCGAAAAGAGCCATATTTTACGTGTATAAGCACCTCTAGGGTCATTTTTTTCCTTATAACCGACCCTAAAGTGCTCTTCGGTCGACAATATTGTCGACCGACATGAATTTTGGATCCAATTTAGTTCACACATGTATAAGCACCTTTAGAGCTCTCCTCGATCGACGAATTTGTCGACCGTTAACCTCTCCGTCGACAAATTCATCGACCGAGAAGGAGCCAGATTTCACGTGTATAAGCACCTCTAGGGTCGGTTTTTTCTTATAACCGACCCTAAAGGACTTCTCGGTCGACGAATTTGTCGACCGACATGAATTTTGGATCCAGTTTAGTTCACGCATGTATAAGCACCTCTAGCGTCGGTTTTTTACTTTTAACCGACCCTAGAGCTCCCCTCAGTCGACAAATTTGTCGACCAAAAATGTGTTTGAGTGTTTTTAAATAACCAAACACGGGCACCACTTATCTTTAGCATCAGTTTGTTTCATTTAACTGACGCTATAGGTCGAGTCTCTCCTTTAAAATGGCTGAAACCTAGTCTTTCTCCCCCGTGAAACAAAATTTTCGTTCTCTTTTTCTCTCCCGTGGCGCGGATACCTTTTCTGCTGTGAAGCCCTTGCCACCTCTTCGCGTCGCCAAAGCCCTTGCCTCCTCTCCGCGAAAAGAGCTCTTCGTCGCCACCTCTCCACACTTCCAAAAAGGTCGCTTCCTCTCCGTGAAGGTCGTCTCATCCTCTACGATGGTCGCCGCTGTTTCCAAGTAAGATCGCCACCGTTTCCAAGGAAGGTCACCGCCGTTTCCAAGTAAGGTTCCCGAGTTCGTTTCCGGGTTCGGATCCACCTTTATTAGTCTTGGTAAGTGAGATCTGTCGCTTTTTCTTTGTTTTTCTATCTTCCCCTTTCTTCTTCTTGGTTGAATCCATGATGTTCCGTGGTGGAGCTTGAGATAATGGTTGAAAACATCTTCCACTCTCTTTTTCTTACCTTTTCAACATAGGGTTTGCTTCCTTTTTGGAGAAGGAACCAGCTTGGTGAAGAGGAGTGCCCAAGCTAGGGTTTCTTCCCCATTTTTCTTCAATCTACCTTGCTGTTCAGAGTTTCTACATCATCTCTAAGGTGAGTTATATAACTTCATCCATGATTATTGTTCACTCTTACGTTACATGTACATGATTTTGACTTAAAAATATTGATCCAAGTATAAATATGTACCTTTACCTAGGGTGTGAGCTTGTATGATAGTTTTTTGTATCATCTTAGATGAACCCTACATCTTGTGCATTATTTTTTTGAAGGAAGTGGTAATCATAGACTTTGTTTGCATATGGATAGCTTTTAATCTCTCAAAAGATGTATATTTCTAGGATTTCAAACTAATTTTTTGTCCTTATATTTCAAGCAATCTATCATTTTGTAAATTATGATGTGATTATGAATCATTTTTGTCATGAATGTGTGGTTTTGAATGGTGACGGTTGAGCATCAATGCTCCCCTCTCCCAGAATATATGAATATTCTTTTCTATTTCAGTTTGAACGTTTCAGTGTACCCCTCGGTCGAAAATTTTGTCGACCGAAATATTTGTGATCGACAATTTTTCGACCGAGGGGTACACTGAAATGTTTATTTAAATTTTTAGCGTCGGTTATTCCAAAAAACCGACCATGTAAACTCTCTCGGTCGACGAATTTGTCGACCGATAACCTTTCGGTCGACAAATTCGTCGACCGAGAAGGAGCCAGATTTCACATGTATAAGCACCTTTAAGGTCAGTTTTTCCTTATAACCGACCTTAGAGCTCCCTCAGTCGAGGAATTTGTCGACCGATAACCTCTCAGTCGACAAATTCATCGACCGAGAAGGAGCACTGAAGTGGTTATTCAATCTTTAGTGTCGGTTATTTTAAAAAACCGACGTTGTAAACTACCTCTCGGTCGACAAATTTTTCGAACGAGAAGGAGAAATGAAGTGGTTATTCAATATTTAGCGTCAGTTATTCTAAAAAACCAACATTGTAAACTACCTCTCAGTCGACAAATTCATCGAATGAGAAGGAGAACTGAAGTGGTTATTCAATATTTAGCGTCGGTTATTCTAAAAAAACCGACGCTGGAAACTCTCTCGGTCGAGAAAATTGTCAACCAAAAATGTGTTCGGTCGACAATATTCTCGACCGAGAGTGTTTATAGGGTCGGTTTTTTTTTGAACAACCGACCTTACAGGCTCCTTTTTTCTCGCCTGGGTCAGATTTTTTACAACCTTTTGCGTCGGTGTTTACTCTGTAAGGTCGGTTTTTTCTGGTCAAATAAACTGACGCAATAGAGCAAAGTCTATAGTGACGACCACTTAGGCGTCAGTTAAAAAGTGACACTGCAGGCTTAAAAAACCAACACTACAGACCATTCCTATACTAGTGTACCTAGAATAGTTGCAAAGGATTGGTAATAACCCAATACTTGAAATAGTTGCACAAGATTGGCATAGTCCAATACATGGATAGAATATGATGATGTATACTTACATGACTAGTACAATTCAATATCTGGCTAACAGATTGGCTAAGGTCAACAGATAGAAATGAGAATGATTCATGGATGACATACCATGATAATGAGTATCACAGGATAAGCTTGAGATGTTGATATAGTATGATGGGTAAATGATATATATGTTCTTCATATTCCTTATAAAGTGAATAGATGATTTTCTACTCTATCATAGATAGTTGCAATGATTTAAAAGATGAGAATGTTCTAAACTGCTTATCTTCTGCTCAGTTTAATACTATTTAACTGTGATAATAACATTGTTGGTGGAGAGATATATCTCTCACTGGGACAATTGTCTCACCCCGTGGGATCCACATTTTTTTAGGTGGACGTGCACGAGGGGGATTGAAACTGTACTGTAGAGAAAGAACAACAGCAACAGGGACAGCAGTGACAGCTCAGGTTGAGTGTACTATCTGTTGTGTCTTGTAGATAGAAGTCCTATGTGTCATCTTTGTACTCTCAGGTCCTTGGATTTAGTACGTGTTGGTTTTATGAACAATCTGAGATTTTGGCTTGTATGCCTCGAGGTTTGATGTTGCTTTAAGTATATGTTTTGAGAAAGCAACTATTATATGTTGTCCTCGAGAAGAAATGGTACAATGTATGTACAATATATGATCAATGTGAATATCAAGTTTTAGTTATTACTTAAAGAGTTTTCCTAGAAATGGATCTCTTTGCAAAAATGGTTTTAATTTTTAGTGATTTTTGTTAATCTGCTATTTATGTTTATTCCGCTTAATTAGTAACGATTTGGTTGTCAGTTTGGTGTCGATCATTTCAGTGGTATTCCTAAAATCAAGAGATATCATTCATATCATCCATGTGGTATCACTTGCCACTTGTATCGGCTTACCCATCACCTAGGGTTATCCAACCCTATATTGTTCACGGTTTACTATCTATCTATCGTGCAAGAATTGTAGTCTTAGACTTATATCATGTATAAGGGTAAGTGGGTATCTCCCATATCGTGTAAATGCATAGTTCATATCGTGTATGAGCTATCCTCTATCCCCAAATCGGGTTAACCCTATCTTGGGTTTCATATTGGGTTGAGGTATTTCAACCATATCAGGTTACACTTTGTACTTAAATCCATATCTCATATCGTGCATGTGTTTACTCAATTATTCATATCATGCACCAGATGTGTGCTTCAAGGTATCGTGTACCAGAGGCATATTTCATAATCATATCATGCAAAAAGCACTTTCTATCGTCACCCATATCGAGTTACCCAAATTAAGGTTTCATATCTACTTACAAGTATAGACTTGTTCTTATATCATGCATGGAGTCTATACTTGACTTCCTATCGTGCAATAGGTATATAGTTAACACCATATCATGTTCCAAGGTACGAACTTCATCCCATATCATGCAAGGAGATATAATCTCATAAGCATATTGTGCAAGTAATGTTTACACATACTCGTATCGGGTTAGAGGTACTAGTGTGTATGCTTGAACCCGATATCACTTTATAAAGTGATACCATCTTCTTCAAGCTCTAGAACTTTGTTCTAACTGTTATAGTCCATGGAAATAGGTCTAAACAACTACTAGAACTCATAATTTCATCAACTATTAAAAAAGATCTCAGAATTAAAAGTAGATCATTAAGTATAGCAAGTTAGGTGACAAATAATAATATGATTGAGTTCAAGTTATATAGCCCACCTTATGAACACTTCAAAGCTCCAAGATACAAAGCTTCACGTCCTAAGGTTTAAGATGAACTTCTCCAAGGTCCAAGGCTCATTCACAACTCCTCCATAGACAAGAAATCACCATAGTTAAGCACTTGGTGAAGAAGGAAGGAAAGGAATATTCATAATCCAATATCCTACTTCAACCAAGGTTGAAGATGACCAAAGCCTTACCCAAAGCTTGGTGCTCGAGCTCTTCTTTCTCCTTGAGCTAATTTGCACGATACCTAAGGGGCTTTGGATGATATCTTCAAGGGATATGATTGTGAGGATCATAAACTTTCATAAGTTGGTGAAAGGTGAAGTATATATACTTGGTTTCATGAGATAAAGTACATAAGAGGTGTCTTCACCTCAAGCTACTAGATGACATGTGGCCATGCATGGTTGACATGTGGCCATGCATGCATACATCTATATATTTCCATGCAAGAGTCTTGAGGATAAGCTAGAGACAATATCTCGGCCATCCTTTATCTTCTTGGATAAGTTTCCTCATCTTTATCTCATCAACAAAGCAACCTGATACACTTTGTGCAAGGGGCTTTGCAACCCATCATGGACCACCTCCTTGAGGTTCTATTCCCATCATGGCATTTTCCAAGCCTCAACAAATTGACAGGAGGCCTATACCATGGCTCCTTGGCCGATAGGACTCCTATGTCAAGCCTACAACCTGATACAACACTTATAAGGCTTCACCTTCAACTCTTTCCTTGGTCTTTCCATCACCAAGAGTATCATCACTCCAAGGTGATTCAAACATAGTGTTTCCTTCATTCTCTTTCCTCTAAAAGATACATAGAGGGAGTAGGAACACTCTAGAGATGGTAATTTTACATTTCAACCCCATATATTGGGTAAATTACAAATTGTACCAAAATTGGTGTACAAAGTGCTAGCATTGTTCAAACAAGTTATAACTTGGGCTTTAGGCTTTCCAAAAGCCATCACTTAGCATCATATTCTCTCTTTTGATATTTAAACACTTAGGACATATTCCACATGTGAAATTTTGCAATGTAACCCCTAATCTTGGGTAAACTACACTTTTCACTCAGACTTTCAAATAATGCACAAATAGTTTGCAATTAAGCTCAAACTTGACATTAAACTTCACAAGAGGCCTTAATTACTTTTCAAAGGATTAGAATTAGTTTGTAAGTAACTTACTTAAGAAAAACTCCTAGGGTTAAGCCATAACCCAAGTTAGGGGAATTATAATTATCCCCTCTTATGCTTTTATTCACGACATTTTATAGCATGACAGATCCAATAGCTTCGGAAGAAAGTGAAGAAATTTTGTTATGTTGCGTCCCTTCCCTGAAACTCAAGGATAACTAGTGTAGAAAAAGATTTCATCCCATACCAATGTAAAATATTATATGTAGTGTCGATCAAGATTGTAAAAACATGAATTTATCTTGTAATTTCCTAAATCTTATAATAAGGCCACTAAATTTAATTATTTTATACATGAAAAGCACCACAATTGTCATTTTTGTTACAAATGAATATGAAATGTTTCTTTTGACACAGTGGTTTACTTTTTTTAAGTCAGATATGTTTTTCATGGTTTACATTACTATCATAAGAAATAATACACTATTTTGACATGCACTGGTGTTCCAAAGCTAATTTCAATGAAGCTTTACATATACAACATATCAACGACAAATACCAAAACTACACAATGACATCGTAGTTGCAATAAATGCCCTATATTATCATAAATAGCGCTTCAAATAATCATATGCCCTTTTGTATTGGAACTCTGGGTACAATTTGGAGGCTTCCTCCATATCCCTGTCAATCTTGAAATTTGTAAGGCATCCATCATAAAATACATGGAAATAGTGCCCTAGACCAACTTGTTGAGCAAAATCCAAGCCTATTATATATGGAAATAAAATAAATGCTTTTAGTAACAAAAAATAGTTATCAAATTGTATATCAAAAACAAAAAAGGCTATAGTACACAAATTGTGGTTGGTTTTAGTAAAGAAAACTTCAATTTTGACCTAATGATAAAAAAACCTACATGATTATGCCAAATCAATAGAAAGGACAAGTTTTAGGGGCCTACTTTAACTAGACTAATTCTTTTTGGCGTAGTGCCATATCTTATTCTTGGCTAAGGCGATGTAGCTCCTTGATCCATGACAACTAGACTAATAACTAAGTTGGTGTTTCTTGATTGGGTGTAGATTTTCTTCTGCAAGTTTCCCTTTCCTTTGAAACTTTTTTATCACAAGGAATAATATTTCTTAAATGCAGTAGAGGGTTATAATTGATGGTCCAATATGCTAAATTTTCATTGAATGAAAGAAATCTAGTGTTGTTATAGCAATGTTGCAAGTTCACTATTCTAGGTTTTTGATGTGCCTTCACTACCCTCCTATCATTATGATGGTTACACGAAAATGAAAACCTTAATGTTGAACACACCTCACTTATTAGGATGCTTTGATCTACTATAGGGTCTATGAACCTTGAGGGAACTAAAACCACAAACATGCTTCATGCAATTCTAGCAGCCTTTCGTTGGAAGGTCAATGATGTAGCAAACGAACTTTGTCTGTCTACCAACAAATGAATTGGAATCCGAGATTTTTGGTGGAGCTAGAAAAAGATTAATTTTAAGTTGAGTGACCTAATTCTAATGAAATTTGAGAAGAATCTGTCCGAATATATACACTATAATATCCGAAGGGTGGGCACCCTGTATAGAGAGGTTGTAAACTATAAAGTGGAATTGAATGGTTTTCTATAACTTTCTAGTCTGCCTCACAAAATATATGGAAGAAGTTAGGTTTATATGTTATTCATTTTTTCTCCAAGTCTTGTTATTGTCAAGCGTCACGTGGAAATTTACTTTTTTCACGAAAGAAAAGTCGATAAGACTGTAAATTAGTTAGGTACATAGAATTGTTACTACTCGATAAAAAGAAACAGGGAGTCGTTACCTTTGATAGTGTCAAGAAACTCCTCTCTGGACACACTAATCTTCTTCAACTCCTTTTGTGTGAGTTTCTCCCACATCCTCACAACTTCCAATTGCGAGAGGACATTTTCCGGTGGCCGAACGTAAAGAGATTTGTTAATTGTTCGAGGGTCACTGATGGCGTTAATGGTATATCTGGCGATGTCATCTTCATCCGCAAAAACAGCTACAATACCACACATAGAGGTCTCAGATTTCACAAAAAAAAACACATGAAAATGTAAAATCAAGAGTCTTCATGGTATAATAAAAGGGATCTACTAATTGCATACTTGAACTAAAGATAAAATTCTTTTTATGTGCTACTTTTATGTCCAAATAATACACTTTTTACTTGCAATATATTGAAGATGAAACATCGTGAGACATCATTTAGCAGGATTTTAAATTTTTAGTCGAACTCGCCATTTTAGATAGGAACTTCACATGCGTCAACTTGACTTCAATACATCATTTGAAATGGTAGTTTTATCGAATATGGACAATCTTTTGCTAATTTATTTATGGAAAATGCTTGTTAGATCAGTAGTTTTAGAAATCTGCTAACCGGAATCTATTTTATACCAATACTTTAAAATTAGAATTATCAGGGCCAGCTCTGCTAGGACCTGCAAGTTGGGTTTGCACCACCATGTGTGGCTATCGTTTTGATTGACTGAACCGATATTTATATTAAGGATAATACCTTTGACGGATCCATCCTCGAACAACTGAACAGCGTCCCTTGACGGTGTGAGCCTCCCCGGCTGGCACAGTCCTCCGACAAAGTATCCGGCGAAGCAGCCGGCGGAGACGTATGTGAAGGGGATTCCGGCTTCCTCGATCGCTTTCCTCACCGCCATCTTGTCGTCAAAGGTCACCTTGCCGGGCTCTAAGGCGTCGGCCATCCGGGACGGGTCGATCCCGAACTCCGACGGCACGAACCTCTGAAGTATGAAAAGAAAATCCTAAGCTGAATATATGTATGAAATATATCGCACTTGCACAAGGTCTTAGGGCTCGCTTGGTTTTGATGAGTTGGAACCCATGCAGCTGGAAAACACCATGTTTTTCAACTCATTATGTTTGGTTTCATGCAGATTCGTTTCATCTTTGGAAAACCAACTACCTGTCTTTTTTGGTCCTGTAGAAAAATCTAAAAAACGAACTGCGCCTGATTTTGGCGCAGTTAATTTTCCATGAGCTTGCCGCGCTGCCTGCATAATGAATCTGCACACTGACCCACCACACACACAATCTGTGCTGAGCCAAACGCTAACAAATCAACTGCGTGAGTACCATTCACACAGAACCAAATACAAGAGTTGGGTTTCAGTTTCACAACTTTTATTTTCCTGTTTTGGAAGTCAGCGTATGGGTTCAAGCTACGTACAACCAAACTTGCCCTTACCTTTACGTTGCCGGCTTCTTTAATGGCCCTAACAAGGTTGAGCTGCGCCAGGATGTGGTGGCTACGGAAATGGACGCCGGAGACCGCGGAGATGACGACGTCAGCGCGGCGGACGGCTTTGACGAGCGCATCATGGTCCGAAAGGGACGCCTCCACGAGCGTGGCACCTCTTGCCTTGAACGCCAGCAGCATCTGCAGCTTCTCAATGTCGATTCCGATCTCCGGACGCTGGAGCACCAACGTCGCGTGCCCCTCCGCCAGGCTCGCCTCTACTAGCCGCCTGCCTAGGTACCCCGTCCCACCCACCACCAGGACCCTGACGTTGCTGCTGCTAGTCTTCTCGGGCTCCGGCGCCATTAGTTGCAGATCGGTGTAGATCGGTCAGCTAGCTCCTAGGAATGACTACCTTGCTATGTTGTTGATGATATTTATGGGATAACATGAGAGAAGGTGGCGTGTGTTTGTAAGGGCGACCCCAGTGGATGAACCACTACATTGTACACGGTCATTTAACTACAGCTCCGAGAGAGAGCCGTTTCAGTGTGAGGTTAGGTGAGGTTGTGGGCCTTGTGTGGTTGTAACAGAAAGAAAACCGCCGCTTTCACCGAGGTCTTCGCTTGTAGCAGACATTCAGCATTTCCGGCAAGAGAAAGCATAGTACAGCAGCAAAGCTCGCGTGGCGCCCCAGACACGATTCTGTCAACAATCTCACCTACCCTTGAGTTATTTCTCTCCGTCCCTACACAGGAGCAAACAGCGACAACGGACTTTTTCTTTACCACAAGAGGAGGGTAGTTAATCTGTTTGGACACCAATTCAATTAATAATTAAATCTTTGTCTCATTGGCGGTATCAACTTCCAAAGTCCACACTATATTTCTTTTTTTACTACTCCCCAAGGACAACGGATGCGCCAACAAGTACAAATTGACAAAATGATCATACCAACAAAAGTCAGGCACTTCCACTTAAGGGTATGCTTGGTTACTTGCGATATTTTGCACAACAATACACTTTCCATCCCATTTGTAGTTCCCACGATAAATAACTGCATTTAAAACTCTGACCAGATCTTTCAACAAGTAAAAATTACTTACAACACTTTGGTGTTGTACGAAAAGCATGATATTCTTCCAATTGATCCAATGATGAACATGTAGAAGGAACTCCTCATGTGCACGCAAATTAGACATTGTACAACTAATTAATTCAAACCATGGGTAAAGGCACACCACCTCAAGCCCTAGTATAAAAAATAAATAAAACAAGTAATGAAAACCACCACCCAAATATGCGGGTTTAGGAATCACCATCTAAACCTAGAGAAATGTCTTTATATATGTTTAGTTTGAGGTACCAATTATATTTTCAACTATTTATATTACGCTAGTTTACTGATGAAACGTGCAATTAACATCGAGGTAAAACCATATTGATCCATAAAATCAAAAATAGATATTAAATCCATGGATATTGAAATAACATGTACACACAACAATCGATTTAAAATTAGGACACAACAAGAAGAAATTTCAGGAGTAATGGAATCAAAGCTCATCATTTGAATCAACACTCAGACTAATTTTATTAGCCAAAAACAAACATAGAGGCTGCATACATATGTCTAGACCTTAATATCCATCACCAAGGCCCTAGGTCCAAATTAGAGTCTCACACAACCTAATAATAGTAAACTCACGATTATATTCCACGTATTCTACAAACCCTAAAAGTCATGTTCCAAATCATGTCAATAAGGGTAACAAATCCTAGCAAGATAAATAACCTATAAATAGAACATACTTTAATTTTTTTGATGTCCTACTACGTAATTATTATTGTAACAAGATTAATGAAATGAACTGCATACATAAAAATATATGAGAAAAATGAATATACCCCTACAACACATGTTAACTTCATGATGCATGAAATAGAAAGTTAATGAGATGTATTACAAAAATACAAACATATATTATAATATAAAGAAAATGTGGAAAATAAGATGCATGCTAATGTGATTATTTCTTATTGATAGATGGAATACTCCTCTCTTATATATAGTAAAGTAAGTAAGTACAAGGCAACAAAAGTTAATCATAATCAACCAAGATGAAATGTATGACCCCTGACCTGTGATTTGGGCTAACCCAATTTTCTTTGGCTTGATTAAGTACTTAGAACCTTATTATAATCCTTGGAGATGATTTTAGAGCTTGTGGAGAGCTTAAGTCTCCAGTTTGAACTTGTTTGGATGATTTTTGTGCTTTGTGTGCTTGTTTTTGGGCCAAATTGCAATTTACCCATTTGAGAAGGTTATCTTACAATTTGCCACACCTAGAGTGTACCTTCTATTTCATAGTTTCATGAGAGAATGTGATGCTTTGGGGATCCTTGGTTGGGCCTGGGATGAGGTGATTAGGGTTTCCAAGGTTTTGAGTGTCTCGACCATGTGTGCCTGGTTGGAGTGTCTCGACATATGTCTCGACTATGCAGTGTATTTTGGATGTGTCTCGACCTATGTCTTGACTATGCAGTGTGTTTTGGGTGTGTCTCGATCGAGACACCTCCCTTGGGATGTTTTGTCTCGACCATGATGATCTTGGAGTGGTTTGGGCCGAGATAGTGGCTCTTAGTGTTGTGTTTCGACCATGGTGTCTTGGTGACCCTTTTTGTCTCGACCAGGATGTTATGTTGCTTTTGTTTTAACCTCCTTGAAGTTTTGCGACTGAAACTAGATTGGTAGTGACCCAAATGGTTGAGACCCCACATAGGTTGTATCACCATCTTGTGCATGTAAGGTTTAAGTGGTTGCATGTTGGTTTCTTGGGTGGACAAGTGTCCATTTGGTGCCTTTACGTGTTGACACATCACTCCTCGTGCTACCTCCATCCTCCTTTGGTATATAACCCCTTTTATCTCCATACAAGTGAAACTTTCAACCTTCCTTCTTCCTCCCTCTCTTTTTCTCATCCTTGGATCTTGGTGGAGCAAGGAGAGCTGATCTTGGAGCTCTTGGTTGTCGAGATCCCTTACATGAGGTGACTCTTTCTCATCTTAAACCTTGGTAAGTGTATGCCTTTCTTGTGTGATGTTTTTCTTGGATCTTCTACCCCATCTTGTTCTCTTGTTTCGGCCATAGACCATGGATCATCCATGGTGGTCGTCTTGGAGGGAAACTCCCCATCACAAAGGTCATAAGCCATGTTTTGACAAGGTAGTACCCAAATGAGAGGAAGATTTTTCTCTCTTTCTCTCTTCTTTCCTTAGTTTAGCCTAGGGTCTTCTTACCATCTTTTCTTGAGAAACATTTGACCTTGGTACCTTCATCTTTTTGTGGTGATCGTGTGGCTGAAAGTGGAGCCTTTAGTGGAGCTTCATCATCCTTGGTGATTGTGTGCTTGGAGCTGGTGATCCTTGGAGTTGATCTTCCTTAAGGCAGGTTATATAAAACTCAACTCTCTCTATTATTGTACTTTTATTTACATGCATGTTGTTGCTTCTCTCTCTAAATTATCATCCTCATATGCTAGTAGATGATGACATGCTGTAGAGCTAGAGTTGTGGTGATTATCATGCTTGGTTTGCTTAATACCCAAAACCCTAATGTAAGGTACTCGATTTTGGAGATGGATGTGTAATGGTGGTTTTGTTCCTATCCTTCGACCTTGGTTTTGGTCACATGCATGATGCTTGTGTACCTTGATGTATCTTGGAGTTTAGGTTCTATTTTTTATGGGTTAAGTGTGGTTTTTTATCTCTCTGTCATGAGGTTCTTTCATGGTGGTTTGATGACCCATGTTATAGGGTTTTTTTTTGGTGACCGATTTTGTGAGCAGTTCTCCTCCTTGATGATGGTGGTTTAATTCCTTATTGTTATCTTTTCTTTTAGCTATGGGATTCTTCTATATTTATCTTGTTAAATCCCTATTTTGATAATAATTATTTACCTTGGTGGTAGCATGACCTTAGTGGTCGATACACCATGTTTTCCCTTCGGGTCGAGACACTTTGGTACTTGGTGTTTTAGTCAAGATGTTTCTTCTGGTTTGGGTCAAGACATGTACCCTAGTTTTAGTCAAGACATGTTTTGTTTTGAGGTTGAGAGAACCCTTGTTTTGAGGTCGAGACAACCTTTTTTTTGGTCGAGACATGTTGTTGTTGTGCTCAAGACACATGTTTGTTGCGGTCGAGACACCTTGGGTGAAGGTGGTCGAGACACCTTGCTTCATGGGTGATCGAGACACATATGTGTGTGATGACCAAGACACATACTTAACGATATAATCAATACATGTATATGAGTAATCAAGTAAAAAACCATGTATAGTGTTGTTTGAAGGATCGGTTGGTCAAGCATAATCATGTTTTCTAATCCTAATATGCTCCAAGAAAATGGGAGATGGTGTATCTAGGGTTTGGTGATTGAATATAGCTATAAAATCCTAATCAGCTATGTATGGATCCCTAGCCTTAATTTTGGGCCATGTGATATGTATACTATGGTGAATATGATGTGATAGAATGATGGATATGAGCCTTTATGAGGCATGTTGAGACACATGAGATATGGGAATGATGTGAATGGTTCCGATGACCTGGATGATGCTTAGTGCCTAGTTTGAGGTGTTAATCTCTAGTGGTGTGATTGAGGGATTGATATCCCATGGCAAATGTGATGGTGGTGTTACTTATATGTGCATTTCATATCTACTTTTTACATGCATCCCCACACAAATTCAGTTCATTTTTCCTTCCATTTAGCATCTAATCATACTTAACTTGCCTTATTTTAGATATTTTACTCGTTGCATGATGTTGATTGCAGACACACATTCAAAATGACAAATTGGAGGTAGCCCAACTCAAACCCAACCTCAATGGGACCTACCCTTGATTTGCAGCTGACTCGGAGTTCATTCTTGAAGAAACAACATTGAACATGGTGTGTATTATTTAAGACATGTCGTGTAATTCCCCAGAATGTCTCACTCAATGATAAACACGACGTGCATTATTTAGCACATGGGCATGTAAGATTCCAGCAGCCTCAATGCCTGAAGTGTAGAGCAGACCACACATCATGTCCTTGATAGGACACGACATGTCCTTACAATCTAGAGGCCTACTTTGACTTGATGCCAACGCACACAGACATGTACTTAATCGAACATGCTGTATGCCTTATGCCCAGATCGACTCTAGTGATAGCTACATGATGTGTCTCTAATGGAACACGTTGTGTATTTCTCACACAACAATAGTTAGTCGACAAGTTACACAAAGAGACATGACATGTCCCCTCAAAGACACATCATGTCGTTATCAGTTTCTGCAGAAATAAATAGTAACTTCCCCTCATTTTAAAAGAGTAATACAACCTTTTGGGTGGTTATCACTCGTCATTTTGCAAGAACTTTTCAACCAAGAGAAGTTCCAGGGTAGAGGAAGGCAATTTTGGAGTGGAACAAGATGTTTTCTTGGAAAAGAGCCTCCATTCTACTTCATTTCTTCTCCATTTCTTCTCCAAAGGTGCAACAGAGTTGTTCTCCTCATGCAAGATTCTTGGGAGGGAGGATTGTCTGAGTTGGATCAGCTCCAATGGTGGAATCTTGTCCTCTAGCTAAAGTTTTACTTCCCCTTGGCTACACTTTTGGTTCATTTAGCTTTTTCTTCTCTTAACCATGCAAAGCTCTACAATTCTATAATGTGTTTGTGCATCTCCATTATGGATGAGTAAAACTCTTTTCTTGGATATGGTAGAGTATCTCCCATTCCATTACTCATGTGAACTCAAAATTTATATCTTATGTTATTTAATTTGCTTCTCCATGGATTCCTACAATGATTTGTTACTTTTATGTTCGACTGGCCACCTTTTATACATGTTTTATGGTTTCTTGTACTATTCTAGAGAATATATGAGGAAGTAGGGTGTAGGATTCATGGAAATATGCTCTTGACCATGGGAATGGCTGGTGTATGTTGAGGTCTTTAGATTGAGTTTGAATCCATCATAAACATTGGAGTGTTATTCTATGAAGAGAACCATCTCATGCCACCAGGAGGTGCATGATGATGACAATCTCCTTAAAAATTGACTTCATGTTTTAATTTCGTAGTTATGCATGATGTGATGGTGTGGTAGTGAAATCCCATATCTAAGGTTCTCTAATTTCTGATTTTAACAAAACCCACGCTATTTATTGTTACTTGCCTTTAGCTATTTGTAATCAACTCAACTTTTGTAATTCAACCTAGATTAATGAAAGTTAATGATTATGCGCCTGACTGGCCTAGCTCACTAAGTTTGACACTCGACTACAATTGACCCCGTACACTTGTAGGGGATAAGTGAGTTGAGACCCTTCTTTTAAAACTCCAACAAGTTTTTGGCGCCATTGTCGGGGAGCTACGGTAATATTAGTTAGAGTAGAAGAGTTAACTAGTAATTGAGACTAAGTCATCATTTCCGTATTTCATATTGTGGTACCTATTATCTTTTGTGAATCTCACTCAGTTTTTGTTTTTCATGTTGCACGCGTCATTCAAATTTTATGTGCGCATTTCATATCTACTTTTTGCATACATATATGCACAAATTTGGTTCATTTTGCCTTCCATTTATCCTTTAATTATACTTAACTTGCCATCTTTTAGCTATTTTACTTGTTGCATGATGTTGATTGCAGACACATTCAAAATGCCAAATTGGAGATCACCCAACTCAAATCTGACCTCAATGGGACCTCACCTAAATTTGCAGCTGACGCGGAATTCATTCTTGAAGAAACAACATTGAACATGATGTGTCTTATTTAAGACACGAAGTATAATTCCCTAGAAAGTCTCTCTCAATGATGAACACACCGTGTGTTATTTAGCACATGGGCATGTAAGATTCTTGTAGCCTCAATGCCCACATTGCAGAGCAGACGACATTTCATGTCCTTGTTAAGACATGGCGTGTCCTTACGATCCAGAGGCCTACTACAACTTGCTGCCAACGCACACATGTGTGTACTTAATCGAACACGATGCATTCCTTATTCCTAGATCAAATCCGGTGACAGCTACACGACATGTCTCTAATAGAATATCTCATGTGTTTTTCACACAACAATAATTATTCAACAAGTTACACAAAGAGACATGGCGTGTCCCCTCAAAGACATGTTGTGTCATTATAAATTTCTACAAAAATAAACAACAACTGCCCCTTGTTATAAAAGAGGAATGCAACCTTTTGGGCGATTATCACTCATCATTTTGCATGCACTTTTTTTCCAAGATAAGTTCCTGAGTATAGGAAAGCAATTTTGGGGTGGCAGAAGAGGGTTTCTTGGAAAAGATCCTCCATTCTACTTCATTTCTTATCCATTTCTTCTTGAAAGGTGTAGCAGAGTTGTTCTCCTCATGCACGCTTCTTGGGAGGGAGGATTGTCTGAGTAGGAGCATCTCCAAGGGTGGAATCTCATCCTCTACCCGGAGTTCTACTTCCCCTTGGCTACAATTTTAGTTCCTTTAGCTTTTTCTTCTCTTAACCATGCAAAACTCTGAAAATTCTACAATGTGTTTGTGCATCTCCATTATTGACAAGTAGAACTCTTTTCTTGGGTATGGGAGAGTAGCTCCCATGACATTACTCATGTGAACTCAAAATTTATAACTTATGTTAGTTAATTTTCTTGTCCATGGATGCCTACAACGATTTGTTGCTTGTATGTTCGGCTGTCCACCTTTTATACATGTTTTATGCTTTCTTGAACTATTCGAGTGAAGGTATGAGGAAGTAGGGAGTAGGATTCATGGAAATACGAGAATGGCTGGAGTGTGTTGAGGTTTTTAGATTGTGTTCAAATCTACCATAAACATGGGAGTGTTATGCTATGAAGAGAACCATCTCATACCACAGGGAGGTGCATGATGATGACAAACTCCTTGCAAATTGACTACATGTTTTAATTTTGTAATTATGCATGATGTGATGGTGTGGTAGTAAAATCCCATATCTAGGATTCTCTAATTTATGATTTGAACTAAACTCGAGCTCTTTATTGTTACTTGCCTTTAGCTATTTGTAATCAACTCAACTTTTGTAAGTCGATCTAGATTAATGAAAGTTAAAGATTATGCACATGACTGACCTAGTTCCCTAAGTTCGACACTCGACTACAATTGACCCCGTACACTTGCAGGTGATAAGCGAGCTGAGACCCTTCTTGTAAAACTCCAACAAGTTTTTGGCATCGTTGTCGAGGAGCTACAGTAATGTTAGTTAGAGTAAAAGAGTTAACTAGTAGTTGAGACTAAGTCATCATTTTTGTATTTCATATCATGGTACCTCTTAGCTTTTGTGAATCTCAATCAATTTTTGCTTTTTAGGTTGCATGCATTATTCTAAGAGGGGTCTACAAACATCAATCTTTCTAGACCTAGAAATAAAGTGAACCTTTAGTAGCCGCAGGAGAGCAAGGAGGAGTGAAAACTCTTCAAGTTTGGAGGAATCACGTCCTTCAACAACACAATCTTCACCTTCACCACTGCCTTCACTTGATCCTATTCAAGAATCAGAGATGGAGGACAACTGTCCACTCAAAGATTTCATTGGGCCAACTTCCATCAATATTTGTGGGGCCATAGATCATCATGCAATAGAGGCCAACAACTTCTCCATCAGCCCTACAATCATGCAAATGATCCAACAAAATCACTTTGGGGGAACTCCTATGGAAGATCTAAATCTTCATGTAGCACAGTTTCTACAATATATGAACACCTTTAAGATCAACAATGTTCCAGATGAAGGAGTACATTTACTCCTATTTCCATTCACTCAACGAGATCGAGGAAAGGCGTGGCTCTCTTCATTGCCTAAACGTTCCATCAAGAGCTGAAATGAATTGTAAAATGCTTTGCTAACTAAGTATTGCCCTCCTAACAAGACGGCCTAGCTGAGGAACCAGATCACAAACTTCAAGCAACTAGAAGGAGAGACACTTTATGAAACTTGGGAGAGATTTAAGGATCTACAACGCCTATGTCCTCACCACAGTTTGACCAAATGGTTGCTACTACAAACCTTCTACAACGGGTTATTCTACAACACTTGTATGTCCATTAATGTCGTTGCAAATGGAGCCTTGATGGACAAGTCATATAGTGAAGCTTATGCCATTATTGAAGATATGGCACTCAACCATAGCCAGTGCAGTTCTGAAAGGAACAGTTAGACATTCTCTTCCTCCAACTCAAGTGAGAAGTCCAGCGGGAAACACACTATGGATGTCGTGGACCTGATTGCAGCCAAACTTGATGCCTTGTCAAAAGTTGAAAATATGACCACTCACTCAGTTCAAGTAGTTGAGAAAGTACATGTGGTGTGTGGAACGTCCAACCAAAAATATGCCTCTTATTTTTCACCCCAGCTGAATGTGACTGAACCACCAGAACAAGTCAACACTATATGCAATTTTAATAACAAAAAAGCCTACAATCCTTTTTCTGAGACATATAACCCAAGATGGAGAGACCATCCAAACTTTTCTTATAGGAACAAAAATTTGCAGAACCAGTAGCAAGGTCAAGATCAAGGTCAACAACCTCTACGAAGTCATCATCCAATGAATGCCAACCGTCAATAGCCACCTGGTTACAATAATAAGAACAACAACAAGAACTTCAATCAATTTCAACAAGTGACTCTCCACCATAAAAATCCAGCCTAGAAAGCCTCCTTGAGACTTTTAACACCACAAAAATCTTGTAGAATGACAAGTTCTGGGCACATGGCAATCTTTTAAAGGATGTTATATCACACAATTGTCTTCTAAAGTTGATGGGATTGTTACCCCACACCAAGATGTTGGAAAACCAGATAGCTCAACAAGCTCTAGGCAGATGCCCTTTGGGCTTTGTAATTCCCCGACCACCTTTCAAAGGTGTATGATGGCTATTTTCTCTGATTACATTGAAAAGATAATGGAAATATTCATGGATGACATTAGTGTGTATGGAAATTCCTTTGATGATTGTTTGTTGAATCTAACTAAAGTTTTGTAGAGATGCCAAAAAGTCAACCTTATGCTTAATTGGGAAAAGTGCCATTTTATGGTGCAGACGGGGGCTGTTCTATGCCATGATATTTCAAGCAGTGGTATTGAAGAGGATAAGACTAAAGTGGAAGCTATTGAAAAGATTTCAAATCCAACCAATGTGAAAGAAATTTGCAGATTTATGGGCCATGTAGGTTTCTACAGAAGATTTATAAAGGACTTCACAAAGATTGCAAAGACTTTATTCTCCTTTCTAGAAAAAGATGTCGAGTTCGTGTTCGATGATGATTGTTAAATTGCTTTATAAAAGTTGAAAGATGCCCTAATTTTAGCTCCCATCATATAGCTACCAGATTGGAGTGCTCCTTTTGAAGTCATGTGTGATGCGAGCTACTATGTTATGGGAGCAGTCTTGGGACAAAGAAAAGACAAAAACTCTGTGCCATGCACTATGCAAGTAAGATCCTTAATGATGCACAAATCAACATTGCTACCACTGAGAAGGAGATGCTTGCCATAGTCTATACCTTTGATAAATTAAGACAATATCTAGTGGGTTCCAAGGTTATAGTATATACAAATCATGCTGGGATAAGGTACCTTATGAGCAAGAAAGACGCGAAACCTCACCTCATCTGCTAGATATTGCTATTATAGGAGTATGACTTGGAAATCAAGGATAAGAAAGGGACTGCGAACAATGTATCTAACCATCTCTCACGTCTTTCTACTAGTATTGAAGACAAAGTTCCATTTGACGACAAATTTCCTATTGAGAAGCTCTATGTGGTAAATTCTCTTGCTATGCCATGGTTCGTTGATTCTGTAAATGATCTTGCCACCAGATATCTTCCACCTAATTTCATATACCAGCAAAAGAAAAAGTTCCTTCATGATGTCAAATTCTATTTTTGGGACGATCATCTATTGTTTAAGCAATGCACAGATGGACTTTTTAGGATATGCATTCCCAGTGAAGAGATTGCTAGTGTGATTTTAGATTGTCATTCCTCTCTCTACAGAGGAAACTTTGGAGTGAATAAGACTGCAACCAAGATTCTTCAATCAGGTTTCTATTGGCCAAGTGTATTTCATTATGTGTACGCATTTGTCAAGGCTTGTGACAATTGTCAAAATACCAGGGGAATCTCAAAGAGGGACGAAATGCCATTGAACTCAATCCTAGAAATACAAGTCTTTGACGTTTGGGACATAGATCATATGGGCTCTTTTCCATCCTCATGCAGCTACAAGTTCATCCTAGTAGCTTTCGATTATGTATCAAAATGGGTGGAGGCAATCCCTACTCAAGCACCAGATGCAAAGTTAGTAATGAAGTATTCCAGAAGATTATTTTTCCCAGGTTTGGAGTTCTAAGAGAAATAATATCCAATGGTGGAAGACATTTCAATGAAAGAAACTTAAACAACCTACTTAGCAAGTATGGAGTGAAGCATGAGGTGTCCACACCTTACCATCCTCAAACATTAGGCCAGGTGGAGATATCAAATAGACAACTAAAAGCTATCCTAGAAAAACTGTCTCCAGCTCAAGGAAAGATTGGGCATTGAAGCTAGACAATGCACTATGGGCGTACAAGATAGCTTTTAGAACTCCAATTTGGACAACTCCTTTCAAGCTTGTCTACGACAAATCATGTCACTTACCCATAGAATTGGAGCACAAAGCACTATGGGTGATGAAATTCCTTAACTATGACCTAAAGTAAGTAGGAGAGAACAGATTGGTGCAACTCTAGGAGCTCAAAGAACTCAGAATGGACGCATATGAGAATGCCAAGATCTACAAAGAAAAGATGAAGAGATGGCATGACAAAAGAATCAAGGTCAAAGATTTCAAACAAGGAGACCAAGTTCTATTTTTCAACTCCAGAATCAAGTTCTTTCCAAGAAAATTGAGATCTAAGTGGTCTAGACCATTCTTAGTCTTGAAAGTCTTTCCATATGGGATAGTGGAGCTACAAGGGTAGCAATCAATATTCAAGGTTAATTGATAAAGGTGCAAGTTGTACACACAGGAGAGGAGATTGACAAGGGAGCCTCTTGCTCACTCTAAGATGCTTGATCCACCAGTTGACGAGTCTTACTACGTACTTTAAATGGAGGAATTTGTGGGGGAGTTGACCCCACATTAGAATAGATTTCATTCATCAATATCAGTCAAGAATATTGTTCACTTCCCCAAATAAACTTGTCATGGATGAATGCAACAATGTAGACCCTCATAGATACATATCACCATATTTGTAGGTACAAACCAAAGAAGACAAATTTATGTAGAAATCTAGAAAGACACGATGTGTCTTAATTGTTACACGTCATGTCATCAATCACAGAAGCGACAACTATGCAGATTTTGAAAGATACATAATTTGTACTATATTCCACATGATGTGTAAGATCACAGACAACGCTCGCTAGAATCAAGCACGACATTTTTTTAATCAAACATGGTGTGTCATACCAATCTCTCTTTAAGTTTTTATGAAATAACACACAGTGTGTCCTTATTTGACACGACATGTAGATATCAGGTAAAGGGTGCACAAATTCCAACTGTAATGTCACATGATGTCTCTTTATTTGCACATAGCACATCATTATTAGGTTGAAGATTGTGAATGTATATCTGGAAAATCATAGGGTGTATTTTATATAGAAACACGATGTGTCTTTAGTTCATTAAAATGAAGCTATATTTCTAGGAAATACCATATTGTGTCTTTATTTACACATGGCATGTCGTTAGCAGTGAAGGTGACTCAAACCTTGATTTTTGGAATCTCACACAACGTGTTTTAATTTATACATGTTGTGTGGTTTACAGTAAAATCTCATTTAAAGACAAGAAGGCGACCTCTGTAAAAGAACACATCATGTCCTAAAAACACACGCTGTGTCCAAGGATGAGAAAGGGGGCTTTTAACCCTAATTGCAAGATGCTACTCTCACACTAACTTTCAACCAGCCGTGTGTATCATCCATGTGTGATCCAACATCCACGTGTGTCACCACCACCTCTGGATCAAGTTTTATCACCATCATGCTCCTCTACCAAGGTCCACTCACTGTGCTTCCATGAAGCCGCCATCACCAAGTAGCCTCTGCAGTCGCATCACCAACACCCCAAGAGCAAAGCTCCACAATGCATCCGTCGTCTCCACCCTAAGATATCGTCGTTGTAAGGCAGCACTTCCAAGAAGAAGCAACTGCCATCATCAAGCATACAAGAAGGAGTTGCCACCACCACAAGCACAAGCTAGGCTCATGAACAATGCCTCCATCATCTCTGCTTCTTCTTCTTCTTCTCCACCTACTTCTAAAGGCACACCGAAAGCAACCAAGCACCACCGTGTGAAAATGCCATCGTCTTAAACCTATGGCCACCAAAATGCCCCAAGTATACGCCGTGTTTTCCAAACACACGTCGTGTACTACCCCCTATTCACAAACTCCTTATGCCTAGATACATGCCGTGTCCTTCTTCATACACACTGTGTTCAAGCTTGCTTCAACAACATCTTTAGCAACAATGGCACCCTTGAAGTAAACTTCCAACCGCAAGTGCGATGCAATCTCTTCGTCCACCCCGAACTACGTCTCCTCAACCCATTTCAGGGTGACGACAGAAGAAGGGCCCACCTATCAATTCCTTATCCTGGGTAGGATCTTCCCTACCCATTTTGCATGTAAAGATACTATTAAAGCTCTGAGGTTCAGGAATGAGATCAAGGACAACCTCAAAGACAATGGCCTCAAGTACATCTACTTTTTGGTAACGAAAACTTACCCTCACCTAGTATATGATTTCCTTACTACTCTTAAGGTTGAGGAAGACCTGAAGCACATGCTCGATCCCTATGCCTTCATCAGTTTCCATCTACTGGGTCAGAGTTACAAAATCACCTTCCAAGATTTTTGTGAGCTTTTAGAGTGCAAATACGGGGGTGCTGTAGCCTACCCTCACGCCTTTGAAAGTGATGTATTCTGGTATGAACTCACCGATGAAGGGAGACACAACGCCGCTAAGGCCAGAGCTTCTACCACCAACAAATCCATTTTACTTTACCTCCACTGCCTTCTTAGCACATGCATCTTCTCTAAGAAAGAAACACAAGACATATGTGAGAGACAAGAATTTTTGTTTTTACGGGGTATGGTCAATGAGTTCCAAATCAATGCAGGATACTTCATTCTCACCTAATTCTTGGACATAAAGAATATTAAGAAGAGAGAATCCAGGGACATTGTAAAGAGGTGAGATCACCTCCTATCTAAAATTTAAAGGAAATACAAAACATCCACTTTTTTTTCAAGAAAAATAGACCATGTGGAATGTATGTATAATATTCCAAGTAAATAAGCATGATGCAAATACATATAAAATGTCAATAGCAACTGAAAGAAACTAGTTACTACATTTCTTATGAACTCTTTTTTACTACATGAGTTTCTTTGAAAAAGAAAATAAAATAAAAGAAACTATGGGATCTAGCAACAAGCAACCTAGTCATCCTTGATAGCAAAACTTGAATCTACTATTCCTGAACTTGGTCCTCTTGGCCTTGTTCAGCACCTTGATCTATCCCTGGGTGGTTGGGAAAATAGCCAACAAAAGGGAAAGAAAAATAATGTATGTGTCATAGAAAATGAACAAGAACAAAAGATAATAAAATTATAAGGAAATAGGGCTAAGATTTCATCATAAGATGAAGAAAGTCAAAAGAATGAGGAATAAGTAAATAGAAGCTTACCTTAACAAAAATAGTAAAAAGGTTGCATGCATGATTAATGTTGACTACTTAAACTATGTAGGGTTGAGGCACCTACGTAACCTCAACCAATAGGTGAGGGAAAGTAACACATTCCAATCACTTATACATTTTCTATATTGGGGAGAGTAACACATTCCCCAGGGTGAATTTACACATGCCCTAATTATTGGTGGTTGTACAAAGGTATCACTACTCTAGTTTAATAGTCTAATAAAATCAACAAAATAAGAAATATGGCAAGTATAAGCAACAAATAATTATAGACATTGCAGTGGGGTACAAGACCCAAGAAATAAACATTAAAACTGATTTTGAGGCAATTATAGCTATAGAATTGTCAAAAAGGAAAATTAGGGTTTTATGATAGCCTCATTAGGGAAACGAGGTTAAGTTACATATTTCCCCAACTTAGGGGTAAGGAAAGAACATACCTTTTCTTAAGAGATCCAATTACTCCTTCTTCACTACTTTAATTGATTCTAAAGAATGTTTCCCTATTTTAAATGTTTAAACAAGAATTAGGGTTTACTCATGTATAAAGGAAAGGAAACCCTAACTTTTGGAATTTTCAAATAAAACCTCATTTTTGACCCTAAAACAATCACCATTATTTTAGTTAGTTTTTTTTATTAAGAAAACATATAATTTTGTATATTTTGGAGTTGTACATATTTAGGTGTATTTTTGGTGATTTTTTATCTTTTATTTCATTTTCTAAAAATCACTTTCAACAAAACTCAAAATCATACTTTGGAACTATTTTTATTAGAAAGATGAGATTTTTTTGAGTTCTTAACATATTTTGTTTTCAATTTTGGACATAGGAATAATTAGTTATGATTTTACACAAATCAGCCAATGAGAGCATGCCACATAGGCAAAAGCAATCACAAAGCACCAAAGCAAAGCAAAGAGGGGACCGGTATTGCTGACTTGGCTTAATTAGAGCTGGCCAAGTCAGGAGTCAAAGGTGCGGCCTTGACTTGCCCCAGAGCAAAATAAAACCAAGCGAAAAGACACATCTTCCCCAAGGTGGAAAATGAGGGAAAGAAGAAAAACAAGAGGGCACAACAGGTATTTCAGCCAGGGGATTATCTCCCACAGTAGCTAGCGCCATGGGTGGCACTCGAGCTTGATGTGAGACCCCAAATTTCGGGCAAAACTATAACAAGAGACCAAAACTAAAATAGCGAGCAAGAAAAGAAAAAGGAAAGGAAGTCGAACTCGCCGAGGGTTCCAATTCACCCAGAGACCACGAGGAGAAGGAGAATGCTCCATTGCAAGAACAGGGACAAAACTCAATCATCGAACAACCATGAGAGCACGAGGGAAATTGGGGGTGTGGTTGAGTTGTAAGGGAACCCAACAAGCCTCAGGTAGGGGTATTTATATGTTGGGTTGAGGGTTTAAGTGAAGAGAGTTGAGACCGAACTTACAAGGAGACTACATTTTGGGTTTTCCCAAAATAATCCACAAGACTCCTACAAAGCATGGATCAACATGTGCAGAATCATATTAGGAAACTTTAGGATAAGAAATCATGAAAAAAAGTTGAGTAGAGAGGAAGAAATCAGGATTTTAAAATCATGTTGTGACTGATCCGATTTTCCTATTCAATCGTGAGCTAGACGATGGTGGAGGACCATCGGATCACAGGTCACGATCATCTACTCGCATCCTAGCCTTCCATTGGTGTAAAAAAGAGAAAAATAGTGGAAAAATACCGCGTGACAAGATAAATGCAATCCTAAACCAAATAGGACTAAAGTGTGAATATTTTATTTCCCTTATCTCTCTCCTCGTTTGAAGGGGAAAACATGTTCCATATTTAATGAAAATTGACACTTTTACTATTTTCAGGTGTAGAATTTGAATATGAAATTAGTTTTTTCTTTTGGGAACTTTTAATGGGTTAAATAATTCAAAACTTGTTTTCTCATTCCTCCTTCATTAATGGTGATAAGATTTCCCAAATTTGATGAAACTTCACCCACATGTCCCCTAAGTGCCTTGGATACAAATTTGCCATTATTTTCACATGTTGAGATTATTTGTTCATTTATTTAATATATTGAAGGTTCTACACACTTTCTCTCTCCAAATTTTACCCTTTAAACAAATATTCTCCAAACTGAGTGAAAATTCACCCAAAGGTATATTTTAATGTATAGAACACGAATTTGGCATCCATTGTTACTTTTGGAGTCATTAAAGATTTTATGTTGTATTTTTAAGTTATCTCCTATTACTCTTTCAACTAATACAATTATAATTACCAATTGTTCAAAAGTTGTGAAACTTATCACCCAAGGAAACTTATACTCAAAAGACACGAATTTGGGTTTAGAATTATCTTCTAAGTTCCACTTTTATAATTTTTAGGAAAATTATCCTTTTATTCACTTAGTGGGAAAATAAATTCATTTATTGTGACATTATCCTCTCCTTTATAATTTTATCTCCTTTCCACACAAAAGCCATAGAAAATTCTAGATCAATTTTTATTTTATTCTTATCTTTATTAAGTGGTCATTTTGCAAATTAAACCCAATCAACAAACTTTTACTGAGATATTTGTTCTTTACTCCTTACAAAGTAAAATATTGGGAATAAGTATACACAAAACCTTAATAATTTCCACTAATTCAACTTCTAGGACATAAAGGAAAGAAAATCTCAGAAAAAGGCTGAAACTAATATTATACATAGATTTCAATTTATTACAACACTCTGCCCATGAAAAAGGATTTTGTCCCCGAAATCTTATACAAAAAGAGAAGGGTGTATACGTAACATCTCATCTCTAAGCTCTCAAGTGGTTTCTTCCAAACCATGATACTGCCACAAAACCTTCACCCACTCGATTTCCTTGTTGTTTAACTGTTTAACTAGAGAATAAAGAATCTTCATAGATAAATCTCCATATGTCAGATTCTCTTGAATCTCTAGAGGTTCAACTGAGAGTACATGAGAAGGGTCCTTCACATACTTTCTTAGCACAGAGACATGAAACATATTATGGATCTTATCATAGGTAGGAGGAAGAGCTAAATGGTATGCACAGTCTCCCACCTTATCCAAGATCTCAAATGGTCCAACATAATAGGGACTAAGCTTTCCTTTAATTTTAGACCTTACAATAGAATGTATAGGTTTGATCTTGAAGAAGGAATAGTCACCTACTAAGAAATTCACATTAGACCTTTTCTTATCAGCATAAATCTTCTGTCAATCTTGTGTAGCCTTCATACACTTCTTGATCAACTGAACCTTCTCTATCATCATCTTCATATCATATGACTTCACTAGGGATCGTTCCCCCACATCATCCCAATGTAACGAAGAACGATAAGGTTTTCCATACAAAGTTTTATAAGGTGGCATAGCAGTACGAGATTGGTAGCTATTATTATCAGAAAACTCTTCCAATGGAAGAAACTTATCCCATACAGCAGGCACGAAGAAGATCTTCCAAAATTTGCACAGTTCTTTCAGATTGACCATCGGTTTGAGGATGATAGGCCATACTGAAATGTAAGTCAATACCCATCTCTGCCTGAATCTAACTCCACAACCAAGAGGTGAACTTCGGGTCATGATCGGACACTATCACTTTAGGAACTTCATGCAGACGAATGATCCAATCCACATACAACTGATCCATCTCATCAACCTTGTATGTGGACTTGAAAGGCAAAAAGTGGGTAGATTTAGTAAGTCGATCAATCACAACCCACACAACATCAAAACCCTTCCTAGTTTTAGGGAAACTAGTGAAAAAGTCCATGGCAATCTTCTCCCATTTCCATTCTGGAATCTCAAGAGGGTGCAAAAGACCACCAGGTTATTGATTCTCAATCTTGACTTGTTGACAAGTCAAACACTTCACGACGAACATAGCGATATCCTTCTTCATGTTCTTCCACCAAAACAATTTCTACAGATCTTTGTACATTTTGGTAGTACCAGGATGTATGGTGTACTTAAACCCATGGGCTTCACTCAAAACCTTCTATCGCAAGATCCCAACTTTAGGTATCTACAACCTTTTCTGGAAATGTACAGCTCCATCCACTCCAACTGAAAAGTCAAACTGTGGTTTCTCAGCTAAGGCTTTCATCTCCTCAAGCTCATGACTTCCAAGTTGTGCAACAACAACTTTCAAAATCCAAGAAGGTAAAATGGAAAAACTAGCCATGTGAACACACAACTTCTTAGCATCTTCATCATCAACAGGCCGTCGTTGCCAACAGGAAACAAACTCCAAGTTCATGGCAGAACATACCACACTCTTCTTCTGACTTAAGACATCAATGACTACCTTCACTTTGAAAAACCACTAGAGGGGGGGTGAATAGGGTTTTAAAGTTAATTTGACAATTATTTAACTCAAACAACCAACCACAAAAATATTGGACAAGGGGACAAGGATTTAGAGTGGTTCCAACCTTAGCAAATACTAAGGCAGTCAATCCACTACCCAGTTGCTTACCTAACTGGGATTTTGAAAGAATGAAATTTTATTACCTCGCAAGGACTTTACATAAAATTACAATTCTTTCACCAAACCCTTCGAACAGCCTTCACCTAGAAGTAGTTGCACCAACTTTGAAGCAGCCTTCTTGAAGTAACTTCAAGCTCCCCCTTGAAGTAGCCTTCCTCTTGAAGTAGCTTCCCGTTGCAACAGCCTTCTTGAAGTAGTCCGAAGTCCACCTTCTCCACCGGGAAGAACCTTCTCCAATCCGCAACCTCCAACCCTAGGAGTATCAAGGAGAATACAAAAGATAACAAGGAACAAGAAGGAAAAATAGAAATTACAATACCACTTATAGCTCAAGGCTTGATTTGCCTATATCAAGCATATAGATCTCCTAACCAATGAATATTGGAATGTAGGTTTAGTGGATAGGAGATGCTAGCCTATAGGACACGAAATTTGGAGCAAGGAAAAGAATAGCCAATGCTAGTGTTGCTCAATTGCTCAAAACAGATTGCCAATTGTAAGTGTAAGCTCAAGTATATGCACAAGTGTAAAACAAGTGTATTTAAGTGTCCTAAGGCATGTCCTATTTATAGGAATGTCCTACAAGTGCTTAAGGACGTTCTAGACACGTTCTAGGGGTTTCTAAGTGCTTAACTAGCCGTTAGGTATAAGTTAGTTGCTTTAACAACGACTAGTTAATTAATTCTGCAGTTGCTGTCAGAGTCCATCTCGGTTGAGAAATTGTCGACCGGGACACCTACTCAGTCGAAGTTTTGTCGACCGACAGGCTCTCTGGTTCAAGTATTTGCAACGTTCATCTCCAACTGCCAACTACCTTGTCAGCTGTGTCTAACGGCTACCTAGGTCTTTCTCGGTCGAGAAGTTTGTCGACCGAGAGTGTCTCGGTCGAGAAGTTTGTCGACCGAGATTGACCCTGTTTCAATGTTTCAATTTAAGGCATTAAGTATGTGTATGAGTGTGCATAGGTGACACTATTGGAGGGGATGACCTATCTAAGTGTAGTGATTGGCTAGGGAAGATCTAACGCTTGATTTACATGATATCTAAGTACTTGTACATTATATACTTGTACAAGTTTACAATTGATTACATTTTATGAAATTTACAAGCATTCAAGCATATAGATTCCCTAGTACTTTGTCATCCACCTTATTCCTGCAACACTCAAGTAGCTCGTTAGATCGAAAAGAATGAAATGTTTGTCATCATCAAAACAAAGGGATTTATCATAATGTCCAATTTAGCCAACAATCTCCCCCTTTTTGAAAATGACAAACATTTCCTAAATATAAAATAAGGAAATATAAAACATGTGAGTTTCATACCTGAAATTTACCTTTGTAGCCATCTTTGGTTTTGCAAGTGACTGCTGGCCAAGATATTATCAAACTTATTTTAATTTTATGTTTGTGATTTTATATTATTTCTCCCCCTTTTTCATTTCAAAAAGATATCTAATATAATCATTTAGTATGACTTTGTGTCTTTCTTTTTATGCTTTGCTCCCCCTTTAAGAGATATCCAATTAAATTCAAGGGATTTTATTGTCAAATTTAGCCACAATTTGTTTCTCAATTATTTGCAAAGGATGTTAAGCCTTGAAATGATATGAGTTCCTTCTAAGTTTATGGCATATGTGTATTGATTTATCACCCATTTTACAAGGGATGTTAAGCCCTAAAAATGAAATGAGAATCCTTTAATCTTAGAGTATATAAAAATGTCTCTAACCAAATGCATGGGATGTTAAGCCCTGATTTGTTTAGAGAGTTCCTTTAAGAACAAGATATATCATTTTTATGAAATTTGTAGATTTCTTCATAACCAAGAGTAAAAATACTAAGGTCATAACAAGCTTCAAATGATGTTTACAATGTTTTTGTAATCTTCTTAATCAAATAATCAAATTTGTTTTTATGAGCTCCCCCTTAATCTTATAATTTAAAGCAATTTAAAGCTTCTAAGGTCACAAATGATTTCTAAAATTTGATTTTGACCTTTATCAAAAGTACATTTTGATACTAAGATTAAGTACAATAAAATGATGTAAAAATAAGCATTTTGTCAAGCTTATTTTAATTCGACCTTGATTACGACCATAGCGCCCCTTGGTCAAACTTGATTTCAACCAAGAGGCAATTTTGCAGATTTCCAATTTGAGCACTCATATGTGAAGTGTAATGTATGCATGAAACTTGATTAGATATCAATTTGAAGCATTTTGAGTTATACTCAATATGAAGATGTTCGTCCTTGATAAGCTTTGTTGTAGGTACATAAATATCAAATTCTATTTCTTCTTGTACCCTTATTTTCAAAAAAATATATATCCTTGAAAGCACGATTAATATCTCAAGTCTTTAAAGATACCAATTAAGAAATTTTTGTATTAATATCTTATGTGTTACGACTATTTGTTTTAGAAGAGCAAGCATTGAAGTTCTAAGGAATATATCAACAACAAATCATTTTGCTTGCCTATGTATCATCAAGGATCATTAATGTAATAATCATTATCTTTTTGTGCCATAGAGTTTTATTTTTATGCAACAAGCATCATCTTTATATGTAGAAAATTGAATAATGAAATGGTGAGAGCATATCCATGATGTAATGATAAAACAGTAACAACATGAAATTCAACATATGGTTTCTATGTGAATAAACCAAAGAATAATTAGAATAGACCATGAAGGTAATAATTTGACTTAAATCAACATAATTCATAATTTTCAGTTTTAACTTAAACCATTTAGAGAATAAACCAAATTAATCTCATATAAGTTTTCAAGGATGGTTTCCATAATTTATACTTTGTTTTGCGTGTACAAACAGTCATTAACAACAAATAGATAGCAATTTGATCAAGTGAAAACATATTCAGCAGATTTATTGCAGACTGGAAATCAGTGACCTGCTCGGTCGACAATTTCTCGACCGACTGTTCTCTCGGTCGACAGTTTCTCGACCGACAAGGTTTCTGGAATGTTTTCAGAACTGTTAATTGCTTCCAAGTAAAACAAAATTATGCAAGTTAGAGCTCGATTATGTTGAGATATGACATTTGTATATCAAGAATCAGTTTAGGTCAAATCTCAACTAGTTAAATTTAAGCTTCTAAGTTTTAGGAATCCAAGCTAAATCATCATTCTTTTTCTTATATGGGCATGAAAATGAATAATGTCCAAGACGCATGCAATAATGACAACTAATGGAGTCAACTTCATTTCTCTTTATAGGAATTGTGTACCTAGGTACAAACATAGTCTTAGTCTTGGATGCTTTAGCTCTTTTGGGTTGATTTCTCTTTGGATCATATCCTAATCCTCTTCTTCCATTATAACTAGAGGAAATTTTCAGAATATGTTCAAGCATGTCATTTCCTCTTAACTCATTTATATTTCTTTGTAACTTAGCAATATCATCCATCTTCTTGTTTATATCTTTCTTTGCTTGATCTAAATCAGATACTAGAGAGTTTCTTTCTTTGACAACCTCATCATAATCTAAGTGTGAACATAGAACATGTTGTTTCTGAAGATCATTCACTTGAGTTTGCAAGTTTAACTTTTCTAAGGAAAGAAGATTGCAATTAGCTTCTACAGATTTTAACTTAAGATCATAATCTTCATTTGCCTTTTTGAGATCTTCATTTTCAGATGCAAGAGCAAGAGGTTTATCGTTTAAATAATCATTTACTTTATTTGATTTCTTAAGTTTCTTTTTGCACTCAATATATTTCTCATGAGTGTCTTGAAAACTAGCAATTAGATCTTCTTTTGGTAGATAAAAAAGACTTACCTCTTCTTCTTCATTTGTTGTAGCAATGAGGCATTCTACTTCTTATTTTCCATCATCACTATCATCACTATCATCACTTGAATCATCCCATGCAGATTTATATGCTTTTTCTTTCTTTTTGTGAGATGATTTCTTCCCTTTCTTGAGTTTTGGACAATCACCTTTCATGTGTCCCTTTTTGCCACATTCAAAGCACCTGGAAGAAGAAACACTAGGAGTTTTATTAGTTTTAAAACTTTTATATTGCTTACCATTTACAATGAGAGTTTCTTCTTCACTATCATCTTCACTTGTGTCATGATTGTTGGTTGATGCTTTGAATGCAATATTCTTCTTTTTCCCTTGTTGAAGTTCACGTTCTCTTCTTTCTTCCTCTTCTAACGTTGCCTCATGAGCTTCTAGGTTGCCAATTAGTTGTTCCATTTTTAGTCGGGTGAGGTCATTAGTTTCTTCAATGGCCGTCACCTTGGGCTTGTATTTGGGAGGAAGCGATCTAAGAATCTTTGATACCTGATCTTCCTCAAGAACAACTTTACCTAAAGCATTTAAACCATTTACAATAGAAGAGAATTTTGCATACATTTCACTAATAGATTCATTTGGATCCATACGGAAATGTTCAAACTTTTGTTTAAGCATACTAACTTTGGAATTCTTAACTTGAACCGTCCCTTCATAAGTTATAGAAAGTCTATGCCATATTTCATAGGCTGTTTCACAATTTGATATTCTATTAAATTCTCCTACTGAAATTGAACAATAAAATATACTTACAGCCTTTGCATTCATTTGAGCCGATTTTACCGTATTGGTGTCCCAAGCTGCATATTCCATTTGAGGAAGCTCATAAGGGGTAGACACCATTCTCCATAGATCCCAGTTAATGCCTTGGAAGTAAAATTGCATCCTTCTCTTCCAGTAGGTGTAGTTTGTTCCATCAAACATAGGAGGCCTAGCCACAAGTGTTCCTTCAAGGTTGAGGTTGTTAAGTACCCCGTCACCCATTCTTCAAGACTTGGTTAGGGTTCCTTGAAGCCTGCTCTGATACCAATTGAAAAACCACTAGAGGGGGGGTGAATAGGGTTTTAAATTAATTTAACAATTATTTAACTCAAACAACCAACCACAAAAATATTGGACAAGGGGACAAGGATTTAGAGTGGTTCCAACCTTAGCAAATACTAAGGCAGTCAATCCACTACCCGGTAGCTTACCCAACCGGGATTTTGAAAGAATCAAATTTTATTACCTCGCAAGGACTTTATATAAAATTACAATTCTTTCACCAAACCCTTCGAACAACCTTCACCTAGAAGTAGTTGCACCAACTTTGAAGCAGCCTTCTTGAAGTAACTTCAAGCTCCCCCTTGAAGTAGCCCTCCTCTTGAAGTAGCTTCCCGTTGCAACAACCTTCTTGAAGTAGTCCGAAGTCCACCTTCTCCACCGGGAAGAACCTTCTCCAATCCGTAGCCTCCAACCCTAGGAGTAGCAAGGAGAATACAAAAGATAACAAGGAACAAGAAGGAAAAACAGAAATTACAATACCACTTGTAGCTCAAGGCTTGATTTGCCTATATCAAGCATATAGATCTCCTAACCAATGAATATTGGAATGTAGGTTTAGTGGATAGGAGATGCTAGCCTATAGGACACGAAATTTGGAGCAAGGAAAAGAATAGCCAATGATAGTGTTGCTCAATTGCTCAAAACAGATTGCCAATTGTAAGTGTAAGCTCAAGTATATGCACAAGTGTAAAACAAGCGTGTTTAAGTTTCCTAAGGCATGTCATATTTATAGGAATGTCCTACAAGTGCTTAAGGACGTTCTAGACACGTTTTAGGGGTTGCTAAGTGCTTAACTAGCCGTTAGGTATAAGTTAGTTTCTTTAACAACGACTAGTTAATTAATTCTACAGTTGCTGTCAGAGTCCATATCGGTCGAGAAATTGTCGACCGGGACACCTACTCGGTCGAAGTTTTGTCGACCGACAGGCTCTCTGGATCAAGTATTTGCAACATTCATATCCAACTGCCAACTACCTTGTCAGCTGTGTCTAACGGCCACCTGGGTCTTTCTCGGTCGAGAAGTTTGTCGACCGAGAGTGTCTCGGTCGAGGAGTTTGTCGACCGAGATTGACCCTGTTTCAATGTTTCAATTTAAGGCATTAAGTATGTGTATGAGTGTGCATAGGTGACACTATTGGAGGGGATGACCTATCTAAGTGTAGTGATTGGCTAGGGAAGATCTAACGCTTGATTTACATGATATCTAAGTACTTGTACATTATATACTTGTAAAAGTTTACAATTGATTACATTTTATGAAATTTACAAGCATTCAAGCATATTGATTCCCTAGTACTTTTTCATCCACCTTATTTCTGCAACACTCAAGTAGCTTGTTAGATCAAGAAGAATGAAATGTTTGTCATCATCAAAACAAATGGATTTATCATAATGTCCAATTTAGCCAACACACTTTATCCGGATGATAGGTGATGGTAAATTCATAGTCCTTTAGATACTCCATCCATCTACACTGCCTCAGATTCAGATCCTTCTATGTCAATAGATACCTCAAACTTTTGTGATATGAGAAAACTTTGAACTTCACTCCATATAGATAGTGTCTCCAGATTTTCAAAGCATGCACAATAGCTGCTAGCTCTAAATCATGGGTAGGCCAGTTTTCTTCATTAGGTTTCAATTGGCACAAAACATAGGCAATCCCTCGATCCTCTTGAATCAAGACACACCCTAACACTTGCTTAGAAGCATCAGTGAAAATAATGTAGGGTTCAAGAACAAGAGAATATGTCAAATAACTTTTTAACTTCTAAAAACTATCCTCGCATTCAGGTGTCTAAACAAACTTGACTTATTTTCTTATCAACTTTGTCAGAGGAAGAGCCAACTCGGAAAAACTCTTGATAAACCTCTAATAGTAACATGCTAAACTGAGGAAACTATGGATCTCAGATTGGGTCTTTGGATCTTTCCACTTGGTCACAACTTCTACCTTTGCGGGATCAACAACAATATGTTTGACATAATTCACATGACCTAAGAACATCACTTCCTTGATCCAGAACTCACACTTTGAGAATTTAGCATACAATTGATTCTCTCTCAGTGTGTTCAGAAAAATCCTTAGATGTTCACGATGTTGTTCTTCAGATTCGGAGTAGACCAACACATCGTCGATGAACACCACTACGAACTGATCAAGGTAAGGACGAAACACTCGATTCATCAAGTCCATGAAAGCAGAAGGAGCATTAGTCAAACCGAAAGGCATGACCAAGAACTCGTAATTCCCATAATGTGTTCTAAAAGTTGTCTTCAAGATATCCTCAACCTTCACGCGCATCTTGTACCCACTTCATAGGTCCATCTTTAAAAACACATTGGCTGACTTCAGCTGGTCAAATAGATCGTCGATTCTAGGAAAAGGATATTAGTTCTTTATCTTCACTTGATTAAGCATACAATAATCCATGCACATACATAATGAACCATCCTCCTTTTTCATGAAAAAGACAAGTGCTCTCCAGGGTGAAACACTAGGGCGAATAAAGCCCATGTCGAGAAGCTCCTGAAGCTGCTTTTTAAGCTCAACGAGTTCTCTAGGGGCCAAGCGATAAGGAGGCTTTGACATGGGAGAAGTTCCTGGTGCAAGATCGATGGAGAACTCCACCTCCCTGGTTGGGGGCAAGCCAGACAAATCCTCAGGAAAAACATCAGGGAAGTCCTTCATTACATCAATGTGATTGAGAGTAGGGGGTGTATCCTCAAGGACTATAGAGACTAAGAAAGCTCGACACCCTTGCGAGACAAGCTTTTCGGCTTTGATGGCGGAGAAGACAAACTACCAATCCTTTCACTTCATACCCTTGACACACATTCTTCCCACAATAGGATGTAACAAACTAACTTTTTATACCTCACAAAACAAAAAAAACTTTGTACCTCTTCAACCAATCCATTCCCAGAATGAAATCAAAGGCGGTCATGCCAAGCAAGATGAAATCCAAGGGAAACATTATACCAGAGATACATAGGTCCATGGTTGGAAGTTTAAGATAAGAAGAGAAGATCCTACCACTAGGGGTTTTAACATCTAAAACATGATCCATATATTCTGATTCTATCTCTAACAGGGCAGCAAACTCAGATGATATGAATGTATTCGATGAACCAGAATCGAAGAGAGCCTTAACTAGATGCATATTAAGATGTAAGGTACCTTTGATGACTTCATTATCTCCTTCAACTTCCTCAACATTAAGGGAAAACACCCTTCCATTCCACCAATCAACAGGTGGCTGTCGACCTTGTCGGTTCTGGTTGTTGCTTCTCGGAGGCAAATTTTGTCACTGTTGTGGCTACTGAGCAGGCTTCTGAACTGGAGCTAGTCCTCACCCAAGCTGAGGACAGTTGGGTCGCATGTGTCTAGATTGACCACACTCATGGCAGATAGGTGCATGTCGATCATCTCTACGGTGTTGACCTTTTCCAGTAGGGCACCTTCCTGAAGGGTGAGAATGCAAGCAATAGCTGCACCTATCACGTCCTTGGCTTCCACCAACATTCTTTCTGTTGTTGTTGTTGTTGTTGTTGTTGTTCCTGGAAGACTAGAATCTGAAATAATACTCGATCACCAAATCCTTGTCCACCATTTGTTGAAATTTCAGGGGAAAATGGGGGACAAGGTTTCTACCAGCGTTGTAGCTCAAACCCTTGAGAAACAGGGTTGATCTCCTTTCAGCTCCAAGGTCCACAACATAGCGCTCCAGGAGGTGGAAATATTGCACTTACTCTGAGATGCTCATGCATCCTTGATGCAGGCTGTAGAACTCTACCTCCTTATTCAGAAAGTGGGGCAGATGTACTTCTCATGAAATAGCTTGAGGAACTGCTCCCATGTCATGCTAGTGGTATCACGATTACGATCCATACCCATCCACTAGATACATACCAACCTATCCAACATGTAAGATGCAAAATGAACCTTCTGGTGAGGAGGACATGCCATGCCCTTGAAGGTACGCTCCAAATCCAAAACCCAGTCATCAACTTTATCCACCATGTTTGTCTCACTCTCACCCTTGAAGTATGGTGGTTGCATCTTGTTGAAGTCCACGAGGGTGAACTCCTTTGGTTTGGCTGGAGTAGCCACAACATTGGAAAGTTGCCCCACTAAAGTAGTTGAGAGTAGTTGGCACAAAATGGTTAGCTCTTGCTCATGGGTCCGGAGAGGGGTGCCAACATGGGTAGTAGGGACTGTCCTAGTCTTGGAGGGAGTCACCAGAGTGTCCCGATTGTTGGTGTTACCAGATATGGCCCCAGAAGCAGAGTTGTTCATGTATCAAAATAAATCTCCCTTCCTGAAAGATAAGGGTATGACATAAGATAATAGGAGTAGGTAACAAGGATGTCTAAGGCTAATATTGCCTGTGAGCATACTATTTTAGGTAGTCAGTATTAGCACAGGCTAGGACGATATCATATTGATCTGGGAGTCCCCATAAACCAAGCTAGTGGTGCAGAGGAAAATATTTCCAGCCCCCATACCCTAATCCATTCTTGACACCCTTGCATTCAACTTATGTCCTAGTAGTTTCCCGACAAGCTCTGATACCATGTTGTAAAGAGACGAAATCACCTCCTTACTAAAATTTAAAGGAAAAAAACATCCACTTCTTTTTTCAAGAGAAATAGACCATGTGAAATGTATGTATAATATTCCAACTAAATAAGTATGATTCAGATACATATAAAATGTCAATAGCATCGGAAAGAAACTAGTTATTACATTTCTTATGAACTCTTGTTCACTACATGAGTTTCTTTGAAAAATAAAAGAACATAACAAAAACTATATGATCTAGCAACAAGAAACCTAGTCATCCTTGATAGCAAAATTGGAATCTACTACTCCTGAACTTGGTCCTCTTGGCCTTGTTCAACACCTTCATCTATCCCTGGGTGGTTGGAAAAGCACCCAACAAAAGGGAAAGAAAAATAAGGTATGTGTTAGAAAAAATGAACAAGAAAAAAAGATAAGAAAACTATAATGAAATAGGGCTAAGATTTCATCATAAGATGAAGAAAGTCAAAAGAATTAGGCATAAGTAAATAGATGCTTGCCATAACAAAAACAGTAAAAAGGTTGCATGCATGATTAACATTGACTACCTAAACTATGTACGGTTGAAGCACCTACCTAGCCTCAACCAATAGGTGAGGGATAGTAACACATTCCAATCACCCATAAATTTTCTGTATTGGGGAGAGTAACACATTCCCCAAGGCGAATTTACACATGCCCTAACTATGGGTGGTTGTACAAAAGTACCTCTATAGTTTAATAGTCTAATAAAATCAACATGCTAAGAAATATGGAAAGTATAAGCATCAAGTAATTATAGACATGACAATGGGGTACAAGATCCAATAAATAAACATTAAAAGTGATTTTGAGGAATTATAGCTAAAGAATTGTCAAAAAGGAAAATTAGGATTTTATGATAGCCTTATTAGGGAAACTAGGTTAAGTTACATATTTTCCCAACTTAGGTGTAAGGAAAGCACATACCTTTTCCTAAGAGATCTAATTACTCCTTATTCACTACTTTAATTGATTCCAAAGATTGTTTCCCTATTTTATATGTTTAAACATGAATTAGGGTTTACTCATGTATAAAGGCAAGGAAACCTTAACTTTTATACTTTTCAAAAAAACCTCATTTTTGACCTTAGAACTATCACTGTTGTCTTAGTTAGGTGTTTTTGATTAAGAAAACATATAATTTTGTATATTTTGGAGTTGTACATATTTAGGTGTATTTTTGGTGATTTTTAGTCTTTTATTTCATTTTCTAAAAATCACTTTCTACAGATATTGAAATCATCCTTTCAAACTAATTTTTTTAGAAATATGAGAATTTTTTGAGTTCAAAACATATTTTATTTTTAATTTTGGACTTTGGAATAATTAGTTATGATTTTATGAAAATCAACCAATAAGAACATGCCACGTAGGCAAAAGTGATCGCAAAGCACCAAAGTAAAGCAAAGAGGGGACCTACATCACTGACTTGACCCAATCAGAGATGGCCAAGTTGGGAGTCAAAGGCGTGACCGTGACTCACACCAAACCAAAATTAAACCAGGCAAAAAGACACCTCTGCCCCAAGGTGGAAAATGAGGGAAAGAAGAAAAATGAAAGGGCATAATGGGTATTTCACCCAGGGGATTATATCCCACAACAGCTCATTCCATGGCTGGTGCTCGAGGTTGCTATGAGACCCCAAATTTTGGGTAAAACTATGACAGACAACCAAAACTGAAATCGCGAGCAAGAAAAGAAAAAGGAAAGGAAGGCGAACTCACTGAGGGTTCCAGTTCACCCAGAGACCACGAGGAGAAGGAGAATGCTCAACCACAAGCACAGGGACAAAACTTGATCACCAACAAACAACCACAAGAGCACGAGGGAAATTGGGGGTAAGGTTGAGTTGGAGGGAACCCAACAAGCCTCAGGTAGGGGTATTTATAGGTTGGGTTGAGGGTTTATGTGAAGAGAGTAGACACCGAACTTGCAAGGAGACTATGTTTTGGGTTTTCCCAAAATAATCCACAAAACTCCCACCAAATCATGGATCAACATGTGTGGAGTCGTATTAGGAAACTGTAGGAGAAGAAGTCATGAAAAAAGGTTGAGTAGGGAGGAAGAAATCACAATTTGAAAATTGTGTTGTGACTGATTTGATTTTCCTATTTAATCGTGAGCTTGACGATGGTAAAGGACCGTCAGATTATGGGTCATGATCATCTTCTTGCATGGCCATCCACTGGTGTGAAAAAGAGAAAAATAGAGGAAAAATACCGCATGACAAGATAGATGCAATCCTAAACCAAACAGGACTAAAATCTAGATATTTTCATTTCCCTTTTTCTCTCTCCTCATTTGAAGGGGCAAACATGTTCCAAATTTAATGAAAATTGACACCCTGACTAATTTGGAGGTGTAAAATCTTAATATGAAATTAGTTTTTCCTTTTGGGAACTTTTAATGGGTTAGATAATTTAAAATATATTTTCACTTTCCTCCATTTAGCCTCTAATCATACTTAACTTGCCATCATTAATCTATTTTACTTGTTGCACAATGTAGATTGTAGACACACATTCAAAATGCCAAATTGGAGATAGCCCAACTCAAATACGACCTCAATGGGACCTCCTCTCAATTTGTAGCTGACTCAGAGTGCATTCTTGAAGAAACAACATTGAACATGGTGTGTCTTATTTAAGACATGACGTGTAATTTCCCAGAAAGTCCCACTCAACAATGAACACGCCATGTGTTATTCAACAGACAGGCATGTAAGATTCTAGTAGCCTCAATGCTCAAAGTTCATAGTAGATGACATGTCATGTCCTTGTTAAGACATGACATGTCCTTACAATCTAGAGGCCTACTTCGACTTGCTGCCAATGCACACAGGCATGTACTTAATTGAACATGCCATTGGCCTTATGCCCAAATTGACTCCAGCAACACCTACACATCATGTCTCTAACAACACATGTCGTGTATTTCTTGCGCAGTAGTAGTTAGTCAACAAGTTACACGAAGAGATACGACGTGTCCCCTTAAAGACACATCGTGTCGTTATCAATTTTTGTAGAAATAAACAACATCTGCCCCTTATTTTAAAATAGGAATGCAACCTTTTGGGTGGTTATCACTCTTCATTTTGCAAGAACTATTCATCTAAGAGAATTTCCAGAGAAGAGGAAGGCGATTTTGGGTGGAAGAAGAGGTTTTCTTGGAAAAGAGCCTCCATTCAACTTCATCTCTTCTCCATTTCTTCTCCAAAGGTGCAACAACGCTATTCTCCTCACACAAGCTTCTTGGGAGGGAGGATTGTCTGAGTTGGAGCAGCTCCAAGGGTGGAATCTCATCCTCTAGCCGAATTTCTACTTCCCCTTGGATACACTTTTGGTTCCTTTAGCCTTTTCTTCTCTTAACCATGCAAAATCTAAAAATTCTACAATGTGTTTATGCATCTCCATTATGGATGAGTAGAAATCTTTTCTTGGGTATGGGAGAGTATCCCCCATGCCATTAGTCATGTGAACTCAAAAATTATATCTTATGTTAGTCAATTTGCTTATCTGTGGATGCCTAAAGTGATTTGTTGCGTGTATGTTCGGCTGGCCACCTTTTATACATGTTTTATGCTTTCTTGTACTATTTGGGAGAATATATGAGGAAGTAGGGAGTAGGATTCATGGCAATATTATCTTGACCATGGGAATGGTTGGAGTATGTTTAGTGTTTTAGATTGTGTTCAAATCTAGCATAAACATGAGAGTGTTATGCTATGAAGAGAACCATGTCATGCCACCGGGAGGTGCATGATGATGATAATCTCCTTGCAAATTGACTGCATGTTTTAATTTTCTAGTATTGCATGATGTGATGGCGTGGTAGTGAAATCCCATATCTAGGATTCTCAAATTTTTGATTTGAACTAAACCCAAGATCTTTATTGTTACTTGCCTTTAGCTATTTGTAATCAACTCAACTTTTGTGATTCAACCTAGATTAATGAAAGTTAATGATTTTGTGCCTGACTGACCTAGATCCCTAAGTTCGACACTTGACTACAATTGACCCCATACACTTGTGGGTGATAAGTGAGTTGAGACCTTTCTTTTAAAAATCCAACATTTAGCCATGAATGGCAGCGGTATCACATGATGTCGTGACATGTTTATATTATGAACATTTTATATTTTCTGAAGTTGTACTATGCCCTAAATTTTGTAGGATTTGTCTGTGGTTTGTACGTTTTAACTTTATTGATGCTAAAAGACACCTAATTTACATAACTAATCAAGTGGAACCTAATCATGTAGTTTTCCCTCTGCCATAGATCCATATTCAGCATCAGTGGTTGTTGGATGGTGAAACAGGTTCTCCCTTAGTGAAAGCTTGGAGTTGTATACTATTGATTATACACATTTCACAAGATTGGTTGTGGGCCATACCCTAGAATGAGAATGGTCAAGGTCGTATCTTAGTGATGTGACTCAGTCTGTAGTTATGATATTTCACATGATTGGATGTGGGCCATACCCTGACAGGAGTGAGACTGTGGGTCATAGCTCAGTTTCACTAGAGCTGTGCCTATATATCAATGCGGGATAGGTTTCTTTTGTAGTTAGACTTTATATGTCACTATGGTAGACTCAGACCGACAAGGTGTGTGGGGAGATCATTGGATTCCCACTATTCCAATGATCTTGTATGGAACTGATTCAGACTTAGTAGTGGTCAATTGGAGCATGAGTGGTATACCTCATCTCCTCAGCACATAATAAAGATGTAACACAGCTTTGTAGTGTATTTGTGTAGGACCAAATCGAAAGAATAACATTGGATGAAGGCTTTCCTTGCTTTGTATAGTTCTGTTGATAGAGAATATACATGTTCTTCATATTCCTTCATAAATTGGAAGGTGATCTTCTTCTCAGTTATAGCTACCTGAAACTATTTATATGATAATAAATACCTCACACACATCGTTTAGTTGAATCTACTTATCATGTTGTATCTTTATTACTTTTCCTTATTTATCATGTATCTATGTTTATAATAGCATCAATGGAGATTTATATCTCCCACTAAGATTTGTATCTCACCCCATGGATTTCCACATCTTTTAGGTGGTCATGCACGAGGAGATAGAGATCGTGTAGTTGAGGAAGAGCAGTAGCTAATAAGGTTAGATGTGTTGCTAGTTTTTGGTGGTAGAGTCCTAGAGTCATCCTTGTACACTCAAGTCCTTAGGGGTTTTTCTTCATGTGTTTTGTAGACATGATATCATTACAAGGCTTTTGGCTTGTGACCCATGCATGTGAGATATGGCATGTATACATGTATATATGTGGAACATGTTCCTCATGAAACAGTCTGATGATAGGAATGTTTGAGAATAGTGATGATGAAAGCACCATGGTATATGTTATGTGATAAAAGTGTCCTATTGAGGACTTATCTGTGAAGGTTTTTTAGTTTGTGATGCTTTATGCAATCAATTTTAGTTTCTTACATTTTCTGGTAATCCACATGTTAATGTTGTTTCCACACTTTCATTTTGAGTTATCTCATCTTGTGTGGTGTGAGGCATCACATGAAACATAATAAACTAAATAACAATAACTCTAACACTTCCCATCAGGTTGGAGTATGATTGAAATCCATATCTACTTACAAGACACTATTAGATAATATGATAAATAGAAAATAAATATGTTTATCCCCATATAAAACTTTCACTCCCCCTTAAACACAACTCTCCAACTAGTAAACGATTTGATGATTCCTCCTTTAAAGTTATGTTTAGCAAGCTGGAAATACTTGAGCTTTGCAGAAGATCTTCTGAAGTGTGTGTGGAATGAAGAATATCACCATCAATTTAGAATAGACTATCAAAACACCATGACTACACCATCTTCACTAGAAAGGAATCTTTGATTCGAATAAGCACAATCAACTCATTACAAATGTAGTAGTAGAGGTATCTTCAAACACAGATATGTTGAGGTGACAATGACTATTAAATATGATCCATATGGAGTGTGACCTTGAGGGATTGACAAGAATGAAGGACACAATCAAGGAAACCCAAGTAGATCATTATAATAACCATCTTGGCACTTGTGAAACTATAGATGCAACTTCTAGAAGTCATGAAATAAAATAGCTCAGTGAAGATAAGATCTAGACCAACCACTAACCTTGTAGGTATAGTAGTTTTAGGTTTGATGTTGATGATCTTCTAAAAGTAACCTTCCATTTTATGATATGTAAAAGGAATACCAAAACACCAATACTAAAGGGAATAATAGGCTGGAATAAGAACATCATGCTCTGTCCTAACACGTGTTAATGATATGACTGAAATTCTTCAACTTGCATGGAATTCGTAGCCAATAGGAATAAGGGTAGCACAAATTTCCTATTGGTTATATGTCCATAGAGCCATCATGTGATGATTTCAAAGGGATACTTTGTACTTGATTTGATCAGACAATTCCTCCCATTATATTTATTTAATATTGAGATAATTTTAAACTTAATAATGTCCTAAGAATGTTTTAACTCAATGACATATGGTTTGGGTTGAGGACCTTAACATGTGATCATATGTATAATTAGAGTTCTCATTGAAGTAATATTTGTAGTTGGTTACTGTTGTGGATAGTATAGGACGAAAATAGTGTACAAGACTAGCATGTGTGGTGAGTAATGACTATGTCTATTTAGCCATGATATTGAAGATCAACTTACATGCATGGGTACTTGTTAGATAAAGCCGTACATGATAGAACCCTCTTGTGATTAACAAATACAAGTCATATAATGACATGTCATAATCATATCTCAATGAGGCAGTGATAAGTGTGTTCCTCATACATGAAGTCACTATAGTAACACATGTCATTGTATGTACTTAGACGCTAGCCTAACATGCTTTGAAATACGAGTTGCCAAAAGTTGGTCATTGGGTATACCTGACACGTGGGGCATACGATGAGTAATCTTTATGGGATTTTTTGCTTCTTTGGGGTGATTGATGCACTGAAGAATTATCACTTTTCACAACCTATTTTACTATGCATTTTGTGCATTTATTGCTCAGTTATATATTAATTGTGCATAATTTATCATTATTAGCCTGTGACACTTAATTAAATAAAATATTCATTGTTCTACTATTCCATATTGATTTATCATTACTTGTGGAGCTCATGTTCTTTATTGTTTGATGTTAGGTAAATTGACAAGAATTAGCTTAGCTCGGTGTTGTCGACATGTATGTTGGTGGTATCAACATTTGAAGAAAAGGAACAAGGTGGAGTTGAAAGAACTCAGTGGTATCGAAAGATGAATCGGTACTACTGACAATTCAACAAGAGTGTTCTTAGATGGAATCAATGCTACTAATGGCAAAGTTAGTGGTACCGACTTGGACCGAAAAATTCAACAGAATATGTCAGGGAGAATCTTAGTGCTATCGACATCTATGTCAGTAGTACATACATTTCAAAGAGGACCACATAGTTAAGATAGCCCCGATGCGACCAGCAACCTATCAATATTATCGAATTGTCATGACCAGGCCAGATTAAATATTGCAAATAATCCAATGGTTGTGACTTAATGACATCCTAAGTCATTTCTATGACTAGGGGGTGCATCCAGACCTAGATATCATGTTCTTTTCCATTGCAAGACAACCGAGATCCAGGAGAGAAGAAAGCAGAGGAGAAGACCACATTTTGGATGATTTTTGCACCTCCAGTGGACAGATTTGCACCTGGATGACAGCAAATCACTCTGTTCATCAGAGGGAGTCATCTAGTCCAGCTTCTTTTGGGTTACTTTAGTTTTCTAATGTTTCTCACATTTTTCTTTTCTCTTCAAGGTGTATGATAATTAAAACCATGCAAGGCTAATCCCACTTGTTCCATAGGACCTGAGAGTAGTCCAGTTTGCATTGTACTTGAAGTTATGAATTAATATCTACATTTCTCATAATTTCTGGACATATCTCTACGATTTTTTCAAAAATTATCTATTCTTGATCACCATAGGTGATTTATTAGACCATTAATTGCTTCAATAGAGGGATTAAGGGTTGGACGAGTCATAGATTTACATATCTTAGACCATAGACTAAGGCCTACAACTGTGAAAGGAATAACCCAGAGAATTTATTAAAGCACCTAACTAATTATTAAATCTCTATGAGAGTAGGGTTTTTATTAGATTAGGTAGTGAATTATGTTGTGAGAGAGGGTAATTCATGCTACAAGTCCCTTGGTCTAGGGTTAGGATGAATAACTATTAAATAAGTGATATTAATTGCAATGCGAACTGTGGTGAAGCCATAATCCTATGGAATCCATTTATTCTATGATCAAAACCAGTAATTTTAGTTTTAATACCTTGCATTTATATATTTAGTCACCAATCACTCTTTTCCTTTGGTCTAGCTGGTCATGTCACTATTAATAGTAGTTTCTGGAGTCACATTTTCACTGTGTTTGATATATGGGCCTCTTTGGGCTTATATTACTTCAATACATGCACTTGCATTTTGTACATGTAGTAAACATGCCATCAAGTTTTTAGAACCATTGTTAGGTAAAATGGTGCATCCAATACTATGAGTGTTGTGACCGGCCACTATAGGCCACACTTTTTTTACAATATTTTTAGAGTTGAACTTCAAATATTCATTCAATTATTAGTATCCAATGCTTACATTGAGCTTACTATTTGCAGGTACTAGTGCATGGTGCAGACAAGAAGCACTGACTGCGGAGGGTCAACTCCGTAGAGTGCTTTCTAGGAGGACTTCTTGCATAGGGAAAGAGAGTATTGTGATTATGTGGGAGGACTCATCCCAACCCCACCACCACAACCTACGCATCCAAAATATCCAAAAATGGGTGATGATAATCCAATAGCTGAAGAGTAAACTTTCATGGAGAAGAGAAAGGCTTATTTTACCACAACACAGTTGGGGCCAACCAGAAGGCAGCCCATCAATGTGGGTAGTTACAAGATAGACATTGGTATGGTGGCAATGGTTAAATCACAAGCATTCCATGGCCACAGTATGGAGGACCCAATGGTGCACTGCAATAAATTTGTAGAAAATTGTGACATGGTGAAGATTGACAAGTTGCCAACCACAATAATATATTTGATGTTATTTCCTTCTTCATTGTTAGATAATGCAAAGATGTGGTTTCTTAGCCTTCTACCAGAGTCCATAGAAATGTAGGACCAGATGATTGACATTTTCTTTGAACGTTACTTTCCTCCCAGAAAACAAATGAGTTAGTTGGGATGATTTACAATTTCAAACAACAGGAGGAGGAGTCTTATTCTGAAGCATGGGAGAGATTCTAGAACGTGTTGAGGAAGGTTCTGCATCATGGGATTGATCTCTACACACAAGAAAAGACATTCTACTATGGGCTGCACAAAGGAGAGAGGACCATACTTGATCGTGCTGGTTCAGGATTTCTCATCAACAATAAGCCATTTAGATGCCATGAGATTGTGAAGAACATGGCTAAAAATTAGTCATGGGGAGATGAAAGAGAAACTCCAGCAATCATCAAGAGTGTTGGAGAGTCCAAAGTCATTACAACATTGAGTGGAAAATTGGAAATCCTGATTAAGAAACTAGATCAAAAATCTAGAAATTCCTTTAGAGGTGAGGAAAAAGAGTTCATGTATATAAAATAGCAGAACTATCATGGTACCAATGACTATGCATGGTGTAAGGATCCTAAATTTTCATGGAAGGATCCTAACAACATTCAACAGGACCTATCCCAAGCATAACAGGCAAAGCGACAACAAGGTAATCCATAGTAGGATAGATGCCCCTACAAGATAGACAACATTGAAGACATGCTAGGCACATTGGTTAGTTAGAATGAGGTGATCGTAAGCTAAACACTAAGAGACATGCAAAATCAAGGAGCATAGATCTGCAACATTGAGAACCGGATTTCTTAATTGGAAACAGAAGTTGCATCTTTAAAAAAGCTGGGATAAAAAGGATTTCCCATGAAATACTATTCCATGTGGAAATCAGCAGGTGAAGGTATTTCTACTATGTAGTGGGAAGAATTTGTTGAGTGAACAAAAGAAAACCCCAGAGGTAGACAATGATGCATGTAATATGCAACCAATGTTGACTACTGATGCACTTGAGCTAGACACCACAACATAGGAGAAAGAAGTAGAAGAAGAGACTGATGAGTCAAAGGATACTAGGAAGGAGGCATATGTCCCACCTCACAAAAGGAAGTTGGTGACTTGAATGCTACTTCCAAATAGCTAGAAGGTAAAGAAGGTTGTCCATCAATTTAAAATGTTTTTGGATACATTTAGAAAATTGCATGCCAACTTCCTCCTGATTGATGCAATAGAGCATATTCTATCCTATTAAAAATTTCTAAAGGACATCATTAACAAAAATAGAAGGATAGATGATTTAGATGTAGTTCTGTTGAAATAGGAAGTCAGTGCACTTATTTAGAGGAGATTGCCACATAAGAGGCAAGACCCATCAGTTTTAATATACCATGTTACATTGGCAGGACCAAGTTTGGTGAGGCTCTTTGTGAATCAGGGCAAGCATTAACCTCATGTTATTGACCACATTCAAGAAATTGGGATTGAAGGAATCCATGAGGAGGAACATGACCATACATGTAGCAGACAATTCAGTGGTTAGGCCATATGGTATCTGTGAAGATGTGCTAGTCAAGGTTGACAAGTTTGTGTTATCTGTAGATTTTGTAGTTATGGAAACACAAGACGATCATGGAAATGAACTACTCCTAAGAAGTCCATTCCAATACATGTCAAACATGATCCAAGAGATGGGAAGAGGAAGACTAATGTTGGGTATCCACGATGATCGCTTTGAGATCAAGATGCCAGGCTCTTCACAAATAGCTGGTGATAGTGCACAATGCCACATGTTGTAGAAGTTACAAGGAAAAGTGTCTCGATTTTTAGGTAAAACCATTCATGGACATGGCTTGTGTCATGAAAAAGATGCAAAAGGGCACCTTGGAAGTGGACATCATGGATCACACCAAGGAGGTTTCATTTACCAAGGCAGTATAATATCCTGATGATGAAGAGGAGGAGGTTTGGCGAAGGACAATTGATGAGGCAACATCTTCTACTCTCACCCAAGCTTTCCAAAACTGCCATTGGAGGCATGAATTATGATGTGGTGGATGACTACACTCATTGTCATTATTTGGAGGAGTGTATATATTTTTAATGGCATTGCTATGTTTCTATATAATGTATTATGAAGATATTGGGCCACCTCCACCACCATTGATTCCATCTTTGCTAAGTCCTCTAGAATTAGAGTTGAAGGCACTATTTCTGCATCTGAAATGCATATTGTTGGAGATAAATGAGAAGCTTTCAGTCATCATTTCATCCTCATTGAGTGTGCAGAAGGAAGAGAATTTCTTGTGGTGTTGAAGAGCCACTGAGTTGTGTTTGGGTGGTCTGGTAGATATCAAGGGAATCTCCCCTAGCATTTATCAACACAAGATCAACATTGAAGGAGCCAAACCGATAGTACAACCTCAATGATGCCTCAATCCAATCATGATAGTGGCAGTGAAAAAAGAGGTAGTGAAGATTCTATCCGTAGGTAAAATTTATGCTATTTATAATTCAAATAGGGTTTGTTCAATCCATGTGGTTCCTAAAAAGGTGGGAATAACAATCATAACTACTTCAGCAAGTGAATTGATTTCTACTAGGTTGATGACTGGGTGGTGTGTATTCATCAAAATTGTCGTTTGAATGCCTATAAACTTACAGATCATTTCCTGCTTCCATTTATTGATTAGATGCTTGAGCGGCTCATTGGTTGTTCTCATTTTTATTTTCTTGAGGGGTATTCTGGGTATAATCAAATTTATATCAAGCCACAGGACCAAAAGAAATCTACTTTCACCTGTCCCTATGGTACTTTTTCTTACTGTTGGATTCCCTTTGGCCTCTATAATGCGTTGATGACTTTCCAGAGATGTATGATCGCTATTTTTTCCGATATGGTCGAGCGTTGTCTTGAGGTTTTCAAGGATGATTTTTTTGTGTATGGAGAATATTTTGAGGACTACCTTGACAGTCTTGATAAGGTTTTGTAATGGTGTGAAGACACTTACCTAGTGCTAAATTTGGAAAAGTCCCACATGATGGTGAGTGAGGGGATAATTTTGCAATACAAGGTGTCCAATAAAGGAATGGAGGTCGATCTGGTTAAAAGTGAAGTCATCTATAAGCTACCTCCACCATCATTGCTAAAGGGGGTTAGGAGTTTTCTAGGACATGTCGTTTTTATGGAATTTTTTATAAAGGATTTTTCAAAAATCAAAAAGTTTCTTTCCAAGTTATTGGAGAAAGAATCTGAATTTAATTGTGATGAGTGATTTTTGAAATCTTTTGTGGTGTTGAAGGAGACATTGGTCTTCGCACCTGTGGTTCAAGCTATAGATTGGATCCAACCATTTGAGATTATGTGTGACGCATCAGACTATGCAGTAGGGGTTGTTCTAGGACAACACAAGGATAAAACAACCACAACTATCTATTATGCATCAAAGACCCTAAATGATGCCCAATTTTTTTACACAACAAATAAAAAGAGCATTTGGAAGTAGTTTTTTCTTTTGAAAAAAATTTCTAGTATTTGATCGGGGCTAGGGTTATTGTGTGGATTGATCATGCAACAATTAAGTATTGGTTGCAAAAGAAGGATTCCAAACCTAGATTTATAAGATGGATTTTGTTATTGCAGGAGTTTGATATTGAGATCAAAGATAAGTCAGGTATAGATAATGTGGTAACAAATCATTTGTCTTGGTCGGAAAGAGTAGATGAGAAGGATCTTGAGATGCCCATAGTTGAGGAGTTCCCAAATGAGAAATTATTTTCCATGAAGAATAAGGATCTGTAGTTTGCAAATATTGTAAATTACTTATGTAGGGGCAAGTTGCCAGAAGATTGGGATATCAAGATAAGAAGAATATTTTCAATTCCTTGAGATTTTATGTGTGGGATGACCACATCTTACTCAAACATTGTAGGGATGGGATTTTGAGGAAGTGGATTCCTGAGTGTGAGATGGAGAGTATCTTGGTACATTGTCACTCCCTACCTACTGGGTGACACCAAACTAGCTCTAGGATAGAAGCAAAGGTTTCACATAGTGGATTTTACTTTCCATTGTTTTTTAATGATGCTTACAATTTTGTGCCAAATTGTGATGCATGTCAACATGCATGAAATATATCTAGGAGACATGAAATGACCCTACACATTTTTCAAGAAGTCGAGGTTTTTTATTTATGGGGAATGGATTTCATGGGCTCTTTTAAGTCTTCTATTTCAAATATATATATATATATATATATATATATATATTTTTTTTTTTCTTGTTGTTGACTATGTGACTAAGTGAGTGGAAGCAATTCCAACCTACACCAATGATGCTCAGGTTGTTTGTAGATTTGTAAAAGATCATATTTTCCATAGTTTTAGTGTGCCACGAGTGCTAATAAGTGATGGGGATTTCACTTCAAATACAAAGTTTTGAGATTTATTGAGCAACTATGGAGTGAGGCACAAAGTAGGAACCCCATATCACCCACAAACGCAGAGGTAGGTTGAGGTGTCTAATATGTAGATTAATAAGATCTTAGAAAAGACAGTCTCAACCAATACAACCAATTTGAGGATGCAACTAAGTGACTCTTTTTGGGCATATAGGACAACCTATACCACCTATAGGAGCAACTACATTTAGGTTGGTCTATGGGAGAGCATGCCATTTACCTATGAAATTAAAGCACAATGCCAAGTGGGCTTTGAGAAGATTGAATGACAATCTTGATGATGTTGTAAAGAAGAGAATGTTGGAATTAAATGAATTGTATGAGCTCAGGTTGGATGCCTATGAAAGCTCAAGTATCCATAAAGATAGAACTAAGAATATTCATGACCGCCATATTTTGCACAAAGTATTCAATCTAGGAAAAAAGGTGATTTTGTTCAATTCAAGGATGAAATTGCACCCTATGAAACTGAGGTCTAGATGGAGTGGTCCGTTTGTGGTGGTTAAGGCATTTCCTCATGGAGCCATGGAAATTAGTAATGGGGCTGAGCCATTTCTTGTGAATGGCGAGTAGCTGAAACACTATTTTAGGGGAGAATTGATACACGAGGCAAAGGAGTTGAAGCTCCTTGAGCTGCACTAATTCTTTTTTTATCTGATCATCGAGCTTAGGACGTAAAACAAGGGTTCTTGTTGGGAGGCAACCTAATTTTTATTTATCATATTTAGATTTTTCTCTTTACATTCATTTTTAGTAGACTTCATTATTCTAGTTACATTTTATATTTTTCAATGTAAAAAAGGTAACTTGATAAGTTTGTTTGGTGCATATGCAGTACAAAAGTGGGTACCACCGGAACCTTATAGTGGCACTAACACAATAGGTGCAGATCAGCAGGGATGAAGTTTCTCAACTCGGTACCACCGACAAGAAAGTTGGTTTACAAAAGGGACATCCCAGAATTTTCTTGGTACCACTGATAATGAGGTTGGTGGCACTGATTTCTTACAAAGACTGGCCACAATCCCTATGCAGGCTCGATACCACCAAAATAGAAGTCGGTAGCACTGACACCTGCTCAATGCTCTAGGTTCAAGACAGCTAGTGGCCATTTGAGAGTAAAGAGAATATTAAAGACTCATTACCATCGAACCATAAAGTCAGTATCACTTACACATCCACCGGTGCCACTGACACGTGACCTGAAGGTTGATTATAGCTATAAAAGGAAGGGTGCATGAGTTGTTTCAATCACACCCATGCCACTTCCCTTGTATGTAGAGTAGTGATAGAGCATCTAGGTGGCCAAAGTCTTCTCTAGTCTCCCTCTCCTCCATATTTTTCTCATTTTAGATCGATGGCAACACGAAGGTTTGCTTCGTCAATGGAAGGAGCTCCAATGATGGTGCTGAAATTGACATGTATTGCTCACATTAACGCAAACCAAAAGAAGATATATGATTCCCTGATGAAAAGGGAGTTGATCCCAACATGGTATGGAGAATGTGTCTTCATCACCACTGTAGGCTTCACTGAGAGCCTTCACCAAGTTTGTGCCTACCAAGGCTTGGTGGGTGATCACCCTTTCTTTGGTGATTGGCTCACCTACCAAGAAATCTTCTCTGATTTTTAGGCTTCCCTAGAGGTCTACTACATCCCTGAGCATGGGGAAGGATGGTTGGAAGGATTGGTTCATCTGACATAGTGATTTTTTATAAATACTTTCTCTCTCTTACAATGTTGTTATGCCCAATAATACCCTCGATCATCTCCCTCACTAATTTGACTAAAAGGAATTATCAATTTCATTATAAGGAAAACCCTAGTTCATATAGAGGTGGATTATGTGAATTAATGTACTTAGTCAATAACCATGACTAACATTTGAGTTTCAATCCCAATTTTATACTACAATTAGATAATGACATCATGAAGCTCTACCTAAATTTTCACTTAATTGAATAAACTGTTAGGAGTTATAAGAAATTGAATTAAATGCACATAATATCTTTTGTTAAGCCTAATGACCTAAGTTCCAATTTAATGAACTAAATGAATGACATATAAGTGTCACGCGTGACTGTATCAGCCTGGGCACGGACCCCTTTCTTAAGGCTTTTTTTATCAACCATCTGATCTGATCACTCGTGGATCTGATGGGAATTGATGGTAGGGACTTCATCCCTAACCTCCCACAAGACCCATCCTCAGCTCCAATAGCCTGAGTAGCTATCTCTGATCACTCGTGAATTATCCACACTCTCAATCACGATTCCACTGGGATAATTTCCCCCTCCTCACTAAAATAAACCCAACAAGAGCTTGGATGCTACCCTTAACCCTTGTAATGTTGAGAATGACCCCCTCCTCCACAAATCTCACCTGACTACGATGTCCACTTTAGGGCTTCCTCACCCGTGCCCTCCTAGGGCTATTAAAGGGCTCCAAAATCTCTACCATTTCCCTTTAGTCATCCACTACCTACTATTGTGCTGGAGCATGCCCTAAAACCCCTAACCTGAACCACCGCACCCTCCTGAATCGAGCACCTCCCTCACTCTGGGAGCCTCCACCCACCAGTCAACTGAGACGGTACACTCCAGAGACTTCGGCGAGGAGAACCGCACCTCCAGTTGGATCAATAGGGAACTACAGGCATGAGTGGACAAGAACCTACAAGCAAGATCAAGACCTCCATCATTGGTAGGGTTGGTGACGTCTGCGAGCATCATAAGGCTCACAAATCCACTGTTGGGAATTCATAGAGCTTACTCATCACTCAATACAATGGGAGGGGAGGTAAAATTCTAGATACTACTTTTGTCTTCTTCACCTGTGTTTGATTGAAGCTCAACTTTTGTCCACCTCTGACGGCCATATCTGGCCCGTTAACTCCGGAAAGGTCACGTGGAACCAACCGAGACTCCACATAGCCCTGATGTCCCCTGTCTTCTGTTACAACCCAAATTTTTGGGTTCATATGGTTGGAAATGCAATTTCCCCAATAAATGTATGATTATGGGAATTGTATGTATTGAATGGATTCCCTTTGCAATATTTCCTTTTTGTATGTGATTTTGTGTACTATAACATGTTAATGAGTCCAATATGATTAAAAGAAAAAAAGAAGAAATCAAATATTACTTTATTAAGAAGGAAATATGAGATAATGATGTAAATGTAAGAAATATGTGGAGATATGGATAATGGAATCATTATGGAGGAGATTTCTAGTCCAAATGGTTTCTAATGGTAAAAGGAATCCAAATAAATAATATTAAAGAATAGGAGAGAAAAAATATGCATAAAATATGCCTTAACAAGTGATAACTTGCTTATGAAGAAAAGTCACTCAGACTTTTGAGTTTGAGTTCCAAACATGGTGCACAAGTAGTTTATTCATTATGGACTTTCCCTTAAATTTTTGTATTAATTGGACATGTGGTTTAGGAAATATGATTTTTATAAGTATTCCTAAAGTGAATGGAATACATTAAATGTCACACATTGAATTTTTTATTCGATTTAAGGTGCACACTATGAGCCATTGGATCTAGCATCCAACGGTGCATGCAGATCGTTTAGATCTAGTTAGAATCAGAACAGGAAGAGGAAAGGTCGATCTTTGACTCAGTTTTTCATGAGATCTGATGCAAGTGCAAGTGAGGAAATCACTTGGTTGGGTTTTGGGGAAAGTTCCTCAGCAAATTGACCTACATTTTGCTAGGTTTTGTAGATGTTTCGAGAAACACACAATCCCTTTGGAACTAGGCTTAGCGACAAGGTTGGGGAGCCGACCCTAGACCCCAACATCTATAAATAGTACCCCCCTTGGCTTCACCCAAGTGTCTCGGGTGCCAACGACAGGGAGTGGTCCTTGATTTCCCCCTCAATCTCCTGATTGATTGTTCTCTGGTGAGGTGCAGGTCATGGCACGGCCGTTGCTCGTATGCGAAGACGAAGGAGAAAGAAAGAGTGAAAAGACGACGCTGCCCTTAGCGTCGAAGCAGACCCGGGAGGAGAAAGAGGTCTTTTTGTCTGATCTTGAGTGCGAGGTCCACGTAAGAAATCCGACCTAGGTGGCGCACGATGATTCGTAGAGGCTGACTGTGTGGACTCAAGAATATTAAGGTAAACACTGACGTGCCAACTTTTGATTGGTTGAGAATGAATTTTATTGTAAAAATTGTAACAAATGATAGTCTGATCAGATTAAGACATATGATATATGATTTTTTATCAAACAAATATGTAAAGTCCGTTAAAAATATAATTGAGGCCTTATTATACTTGCAATCAAAAATTGCTTAAAGTTGTCACCTTTAATATTTTTATTAATGAATAACCTTAATTTTGATGTTCTATGGAGTTGGAAAGATTAAGATGGATCATCCATGAGCATATTAACCTATTGTTAATAAAAAGAAGAATTAGATCTAAAAAGATGATATTTATGCATAATTGGCTTAATTTTGGGTTCCATGTACATGAATATGCATTAATGGGCCTAGAAACCCTAATATTGATAGATATGACTTTTAATGGTTTTAATTGTAAAAATCCATGAATAAAATAGAGATATGATTATCCTAAGATAATTTGAGTATAAAAGATCCTTAATGTGGATAATTTGAGTAATTAGGGTTTTTATGAGTAGAAAAGATGTTTTAGGGTTTGTTGACCTAAAAAGGATAAAGTTTGAGAAATTGATCTAAGAAACCCTAATGAATACTAATGAGACTTAGAAACCTTAGAAAGGTGTCCCAAGTCAATAAAGAGTTGTTTGAATATCATGGTAACGACTAGATGTTATACTTGTTTTCAAGATCAATGTTTGCTTGATTGATTGATTGGCTTGCTTGATTGGACATCTAGTTGGATTTGGATATATTGCTTCTGTGAGATCTCCAAAGCAGGTATGTGGTTACACTTATGACTAATCACTCTAGTTTCATGGAAATTTCCAAAGTTTTCCCAGTTTCTTGAAATTAACTGATTGGTTGACATTTATTTCATGCAACTATAAAGTGACTATGACTATCACAATAATTACATGTGCATGACTAGCTCAGATCCTGGTCCTACTCTATAGCTCTGATGATGATGAGATAGATGACCTAGTGCATGGTCTACCTATGAGGTAGGATCATCAGGTTATCATGAGACGATGTGTTGGTCTACCCTTGGGTAGGACCATACGAGTCCATGACCCTATGTACTGATCTACCTGTAAGGTAGGATCATGGGGGTTAGTTGAGATCTACCATATGAGAGGTAGTATCCATGCCCACTATAGGAACAACAAAGAGGCTAGGGTATGTAAGGATTGAGTTGTCATGTTTAAAGCGTAAAGTTTGTTTTGTTAAATCATAATTGATTGCAATATGTTGCCCCACATACCAATATAATTTGTTATACTGCCTGCCGTTTTGTTTATCGACATTTTAGGTAATATCTGAAATTGGACCAACAGTAATATGGAAATTGTGAAGATTAAAGTTAAAATAATAAAGGAGGATTTAGGTAGATAGGATCCTACTTAGGTTAGAAATCTCAATTATCTAATTTGAAGTTATGTTAAAAGAAATTTTTTATTCCAATTTTTAAGTTTAATCTTTCGTAGAATTTATTAATTATTTTTGATTATTTGCAAAACCACTGATCCTATTTTGGGATAACACCTCTGATTTCTTTGTCTCCCTTAATTGGGGATTACTGGGAAGCAAAGTCGTTACATCTTCCTTGAACCATCACTCCCTCTCCACCCTTATCGTTGCTTCCATGGTGTGAGAGGAGAAGAATCAAGTGGATGAGTTACCCACTCTGACTATGCCTGCCACACCCTCATATTTCGTGCATGGGCTTTTTGGTCTTTTTGGACCCTGGCTCGACTCTATTAGCCAAGTTTGGCTTGCAGATTAAGAGGAGGATCCACGAATCTTGATCCCTCCTCTGGTCCATGCGGCCCAACTACCTTTTCATTTTAAAACTCCAACCTTTTCTAATTGGTTGATCTTGTAAAATCCATTATAAATGATTCTAGTACTTGAAAAATCCCCATAAAATACCTAAGTTCTTTGAAAAATAGGAAGAACCTATATAAATTATCACATACATAAATAAAACCCTAGATCAATATATCCTTTTATGATTTTGTTTTATGTCCTTTTCAACATTATCTTGTAGAAAATGAATATGAAAATAGATGTCAGTATTTTTGTGAAACCATGAAGCATCAAATCTGACCCGGAGTCCCTTAATCAAACCCTAAGTTGATGATCAATAATAGACTTAAAACTCCGAATATCATATGAAATATCCATTTCTTCCTCTCTCTCTCTCTTTCAATAATGGTAAATAAAGAAAAATCAATTATCCCATATATCTGATCCACTCTCAAAACCCTAAAATGAGGATTTGCCCTCTGAATACTATGATTCGAGCCTTTGACTCTATATGATGACCCTAATTAACCCAAAATCCTAATATTAGGTGTTGAGGACCCATGATGACATTAGGTCTTTATTTCTCTTTCAGGGTGATCTATTCTCTTAATCTAGGCTTGTTGAAATCAAGATTTGAGATTCAAGGTACATGGATATAAGTACAAGACTAGTTTTTATGGATGATATAATTATGAGTAATTGCCTGCATGTAGTTGTATAATTTTGTTGGATGTATATCTATACATATTTTCACTTTTCTTACTTGAACACTAAGAACACTAAGGAAAGAAAATGGAATGGAGTTACTGATGGTTCATCAATCTCCCTATTAGAGAAGGAAAGCATTAATGATGACTAGCACCTCCCTAGAGTACATGGTATATGAGGAGATCCCTAGAGTACAAGGTACATGGGGAATGGGCTCAATAATATATCTGATGTTTGTGCTAAGTCCACCATAGTAATACATTTCCATTGAAATATGATTAATAACTTGGGTTTACCAGATTTTTCTCCTTAAATAACATTTTCATTTCTATTCTTCTTTCTTCTAATATTTTAAATATGACAACATAGTATAATATCTTTCAACCAGGTACCAACTTCAAGTTCTTCATTTGTTTCTCATATTTTCTAGGTACACGGAACACATAATTCATCTCAAAGTACTTGAAGATAGTAAATGACAATCATGGAGGATGATTAGATAGATGGTTTCCTCTCATCTTATTTTCTATTTATTTAGTTGTTTCATTTCATTAGATGATGTGTAGGATGTCTATATCCTATGTACTTGTTTCCTTAAGAACTTATTTCTTCTTCCAGTGGATAACGTAATATGACCTTTTATTCTTATGAATGATGGTTGTGTGACTACTTGAATGATGTCATGAACAATGATCTAGCTTCTTTTTATATACTAGTTGACAATCACAATACCTTACATTTTCCCTGTTGACATCTTGTAGATATGAGTGCACACATGTCTAAGGAATGTCATCATGGAAAGTATATAGGAGCCAATGTTCACACATCAAAGTTGGTATCAGAGCCAATGTTCACACATCATAGTCACATGAAACCTCATTCACCCTATTTTGAGTCCAGGGTAGTCCTTGAGTTAGGGATATGAAGGGTGGAGGTGACTAGGATAGCATCTGCCATGGGTCTGGATAAAGTCTATGAGCCACTCAACTTGGCAATCACGAGGTAGTATAAGTCTGCATGGATGATACCGTAAGTACCCCCTACTTCTTGGGCATACCTTAATTAAGGACCCTTCTCATCTATAGATGTTCCCTCTCACCTCTTCTATAGAAAATAAATTTCCCCCTCATCTTAATTTTATAAATGTTTCCCTCATCTCTATGATATAAGGTTAGGAAAAGAGTCACTCTATTTAGAAGTCCTAAGGACCGACTGTTAAGGATTTTAGGATATCCTCCATAAATCATAACATTAAGATCAATAATAACTAATAAATAAGAATAATGAAATAAAATATGAAATATGTGTTTAATGCATTTCATATAATTTTAGGATGCCTCCAAAAACCCAAAATTCCAAGGCTTTAGAAGTATCATCCTCCAAGAAGAGGAAAGAACCTAAAAATCCTAAAGAACCAAATTTTGAGAAAATGGCCAGGCATAGGTGGGAGGAACAAAAGAAATTCCTCCTAGACTTCATGGAGACCGTTGCCCTAAAAGGAGCCCCTGAACCCAGTTCATCTACGAAGAAGGAGGTGACTATTCTAGATTTCATCAAAATTAACATTGACACCTTTTAGGGAGAAGACCAGCCTGAGGTGATGGATAAGGCTGAAGCTTGGACCCTATCTATGGAAAACACCTTCCTTACCCTAGAAGTACCAAATGAAAAGAAGATCAATTTTCCACGCATCTGCTGAAGGGGGGGCTAAAATATGGTGGGAAAACTATGGCGGGAATAAGAGAGAAGAAGTAGAAAACATTGAATGGGAAACCTTCAAAACCCTCTTCACTAACCATTTTATGCCTATAGTTGAGAGGAAGAGGAAGGAGAGGATGTACATTGAGCTTAAGTAGGGGAGTCTCTCGGTGGCTGACAACACCCAAAAGTTTAGGCTTCTAGAGTGTTATACACCTATTAAGACTGAAGATCGCCTCATGGAGCACTATGTTGACTGCCTAGTTACTCACCTAAAAACCCTAGTCATCACCTCACGTTCCTGGAGCATAGATGAAGCCCTAGATATGCCCTCAATTAGGAAAGGGAACATGGTTTGCAGAAGCCTTCTAGAATAGGATACCTAGAGTTAACCACCACTGAGGAGGATAAGTCTAGGAAGTTCCACCCCATCCATAATAACAAGGGATCAGGAAAAGGAGGAGGTTCTGGTAAAGGAGGATAGAAAAACCATCATAATCAATAGAAGATAACTCACCCAAAGTGTAAGACTTGTGGGTGACACCATGGTCAAGTATGCCGTCATCCCAAACCAGTTTGCTAAAATTGCAAGAAGAAGGGCCATTTCATCGCCAAGTGCCTGACTCCATCCATCTTTGGCAACCCTACAATAAGTGCTCCACCCCCTCAAGGACACCAAAATACCAGAGTATTCACAATGACTACAGAGGAAGCCAAGGCAAATCCCAACCAGGTTGTTGAAGGTAACCTAAATTCTTTTCATATATCTAATATCTTATTCAATGCCTTCAAATTATTCATAAAATAATTATTATGTGTATGCATTGTATTCTTAAACTTTTAATAGTGGCCTAGTTCAACATGTGGTAGTCAATATACATACGCATAGAACTGTCTTTCTTTTTGACAAAAAGAACAGGCACACCCCAAGGGGAAACACTAGGAGGGATAAAACCTTTGTTGAGAAGTTCTTGTAGTTATTTCTTCAACTCCACAAGCTCAGCAGGAGCCATCCTATACGATGCCCTAGAAATCAGAGTGGTTCCAGGGAGAAGATCTATGGATAACTCGATGTCTCTATTTGGAGGAAGCCCAGGAATCTCCTCCACAAATACATCAAGAAAATCATGTACCACCTCCAGTCTTTCAACATGCCCGCTACAAGGACTGGTCTCTGAGACTAATGAAAGGATGACTTCACATCCTTTAGAAATGAGCTTTTTAGTTTTATAAGAGGAAATTATGATATTGTTACAAAATCTGCTTCCCCTAAGGATCACCATAGGACAAGAATGAAGTTGAGAGAGGACTACCATCTTGTTTCTAAAGTCGATCTGATCATGATACTTGTATACCCAATCCATAAAAAGTATAATGTCAAAGTCTTTCATAGTTAAGAGGATGAATTCAAAAGGCATGTCATGATTTTCAAATTTTAGAGGTAGGACATCAGTTTTTTGTAATGTAGTGAGTATTTTGCCACTAGGAGTTGACACATCAAGAATATATCCCAAGTCACATATATGCAGGTGTAAAATACATGCCAGATTTTGACAAATGAATGTGTTTTTTGACCTGGAATTGAATAAAGCTTTAACATCTTTTATGTCCATAATGACAAAGTCGCATGTAACATATGTGTCCTTGCCTTCCTTGACCGGGACATCTTCGAGGATTCCTAACAGAAGTTTTATCGAATTGTCTGCAAGTTGTATAGTCATTCCAGTAGGTAGCAATTCTACAAACCCTAGTCTCTTGCACAGGATAAGTGGCATAATAGAGATTCTTGCGCCGAGATCTGCCAAACCTTTCTTGCATGATGAGTCGCCAATATGACATGAAATTCCAAATGATCCCATGTCTTTTTGTTTCTTGGGCATCTTGCTCAATTTGATATCAGATGTAGTTGTCACTAGTTTTACTGTCTCATATTCTTCAGTTATATACTTCCTGGTGAGGAGTGACTTTAAGTACTTTGTCCATGCTGGTATCTCGGCCAGAGCATCCAAAAAGGGTATATCAACATGAAGTTTCTTCATAGCTTCTTTAAACTTATTGAATATGGTATCAAGCTTTGTTTGCCTTAGACAGGATAGAAAAGGTATAAGAGGCTTATATACAGGAATATCAGATTCTGGTGTTTCAGTTTCTTCATCAGTTGGTTCCTCAGGATTTCCCTTATCTGTCTTATCGACTTTTGATTGAGACTCTTGTGTTGTTAAGTCTTGGGCAATCACAGGCTCACCCTCATATGTAATAATCACATGTATCTTTTCAGGGGGATTTGAATAATCTTTCCCTGACCTAGTGGTGACTTCCTTCAACTGTTCATGATGTTTAGGATTGTTCTCGGGTTGGCCAGCAAAGACTCCACTAGGTGGCTTTATGCTAGCTGCGAGTTGAGCTAGTTGAGATTCAATAGCCTTCTGCTGAGCTTGTTGGTTAGCTATCATAGTTTGTTGAGTTTGTAACATCTTTTCAATGGATGATAGCTTGTCATCAGAAGATACGGGTCCCGCTTGTTGTCCTTGCTGTTGATTGAGATTCTGATACTGAGAGTTGTTTTGATAATTATTGTAGTTCCTATTCTGAAAGTTCCCCTTGAAATTTCCTTGATTCCCAAAATTCTATTGTTGATTATAGTGGAATCCTGGTGGGCCTCTCGATTGACTGTTTGAACCAAATTGGTGTGAGTTTACTGCTCCAGAGGGGTTTCCGTATTGAAAACTGGGATGATTCCTATTCTGATTTGGGTTGTAATAACTTTGACCAGGAATGGTGTTGATAGTATTAAGATTTTCCATCTGACCATTATCTCCTTGTCCACACACGTTGTTTAGAATAACATCATAGAGAACATTACATGATAAAGTGGAATGATCAGTGCTCTTACATGATTCATAGAACAGGGAAGTGTACTTGACCTGTTCCAGTTGTTGAGTGGGTGAACGTCCTCTTCCAATAGCAACAAGAGATGATTCAATATGGTCTTGCTTGGCAACTAAGAGTTTCAAGGTTTTAGCGATAGACTTGTACTCGGGAGTAGCTTCGGCCATAGCTACTTTCAAAACTCCTTTACCTACAAATCTACCCCAATTTTCTTGGTTTTCTGCTCCCAGGGTAACGACTCTCCATGCGCTGTCATAACTTTGCCGCATGAAGTTTCCTCCAGACGAGAAATCTAGGAATCTCTTAATGTCATCATCCACACCCCTATAGAAAATCTCAATGAGTTGGTTCTTGGGAATTCCGTGGTGTGGACACTTGCGTAGAAGCTCTTTGTATCTATCCCAAGCTTCAGTGAGGGTTTCTCCAGGAACTTGAGTGAAATTTGTTATTCGCCCTCTGATTTCATATGTGAGAGATGGAGGATAAAATTTTTCTAGAAACACATTTTGTAGTTGTTCCCAGGTGGTGGTGGGTATTTCACTTTGCAACAAATTGTACCAACTTATAGCTCTATCAGCAAGGGAATACTTGAAGAGTAGGAGTCAAATGGCATCATCTGTGACTCCATTTTGTTTTGTCATGGCACATAGATCAATAAATCTCAGAAGATGTTCTTGGCTATCTTCTCCTTGCTTGCCATAGAAAGGGTTATTCTGAAGCAGGGTGATCCAGTGCGCTCTTATCTCGAAATTAGTAGTGTTGATAGGATTGTATTGGATGATGAACATTCACAGCTTTCGGGATCGAGAACTCCCTAAGATCCTTTTGTAGTTCAGCTGCTTGCACTGCTACTTGTGCTGCTAGGATTTCCTGCTGAACTGCAGCCCTGGCTTTTTGCATGAGCCTCTCTCTTTGTGCATTGATGGCTTGAGCCACCCTTCGGGCTACCTCTTATTCTTGAGCCATCCTTGCTTGATTTTCTCTGATCTGACGATGGAAAGTTCTGTCTATCTCGGGATGAAAGCTCGCTGTGAGTCCGGGGCTGTCCGAACGGTGCATGCACTACGCCTTGGATTGTATCTGAAATAGAAAGGATTTTGAAATTGAGATCCACAAAGTAGAGTCAAATTCAAGTAGATGATCAATTGTTTTCAAAAAGGAAAAAGAAAAATCCTAAATTCGTCTTAAAAGAACTAGATTTGACTAACTGATTCTATTGTCCCCAGCAACGGCGCCATAATTTGACGTGGTATTTTGAATGTACTAACAAACTCACTCGAGGTTGAAATCCCTGAGCTTTTACCAAAACCAAAGTGCAATAATACCACCCTCAAGCGGATGAGTCTTATCGCAGTATAGTTGAGGATCGAACCCAAAGGACAACGTTTTTAGGAATCTTTGTCAGTCTAGTCTAGTTAGAGTTAAGACTAATATTTAAAATGATTGGTTCATTTGAGGTCGATTAAACTAATTGCAAGAAAGTAAAACTGAATTAAAATTGGATTTAGATTAATGGTGTGGAATCATCGGGATGGTACCGGATTTCACCACCACTACACATGCAAACACATTCAATTGCAAACAATCCAGGCGAGATATAGCAATCCAAAAAGAGCTGCTGCAAAACCACCCATATGGGCGTTAGGTTTGTGCAAGCATCACCTTAGGCATCAGATGTCTCGTCACCATCCAGATCACTTACTTATAGCTCCGAAGATACAGAAATCCAACGAAGGTTGTGGGCCCCCTATACATGTGTTACGCACACAAAAGCATCACCGAAGGCTAGATGGCTCATCCCCTCGCGGATCATGCACTTACGACCACGAAGAAATCCCATTATATTTCTAGTTTGGGAGTCAACCACATTAATTGATAAGCTAGTAGGTGATAGATCTACAAACTAACATAGACGATAAACAAAGACGATACAAAATCCAACTAAGGTTGTGGTCCTCCCTGAGGGATGTTTAGACCACAGAAGCATCACTGAAGGCTAGATGTCTCGTCCCCTCACTGATCATTCACTTACGACCTCAAGGAATCTTATCAGAAGTTCTCGTCAAAGAGTCAAACTTTGTAAACCGCCATTCCATCCCACATATAGAAGATTTCACAATATAGGAGAGAACAAGATGAAAGAAAGTAGATAATAAACTATAAACATACCAACTAACAATGAAATGGAACGTTATATACATTGCCATGGAGAGTTTAATAAAAGAACATGACTTGCATGGGCAGCGGGGCTAGTCCCCACACCCAGTGAAAAGGTACTACTCGCTCATGATGCGAGAAATAAGAAGAATGAGAAAGAGAGAGAAATCCACCATGAACTCGGTATAGAAGGTAGTCGCAGCTCGGTGAAGAGAATACGGCCTTCAATGTCGTATCGAAGTAGATCTGGGTGTGAACGGGAGTTGCCAAGACAGACCAGATAGTCTCCCTCACTCCGTCTTCCTTCTCTCTTCAGCCTCCTTGGTTGCAACATGGGCAGTAGGTGGAATGAAATTGGCACGGACTGGACTGGATTTGGATCAGACATGTGTATAGGAAGCCTTTCGGCATCTCAGAACCGATCCCTCAAAAGGGGACCCTGTTGGTCCTATTTATAGGCACGGGGTAGGTCTTCATGTTTTGGGTACATTTCCTGCCCAAGTGGTTTGGCAGATATTTGTGCCCAAACGGTCTTGTAAAACTTGGGCAAACGGTCTGTAAATCATATAAGACCAAACGGTCTTGAGCAGCATACGGTTTGGAAACCGCACATGACCAAACAGTCTCACAAACCATTTGCTCTTCTCCAAATGATCTTGTGCAAACAGTCTGTAAACTGTATAAGACCAAACGGTCTTGAGCAACAACCAGTTTGGAAACCACACGAGACCAAATGGTCTTGGATACTTATGCACAAACGATCTTCAGATCTACTGCAAACGGTCTTCATGTTGACTGATTCAAACGGTTTGCTGTTGAGATCTCAAACAGTCTAGATCATGTAGCTGCTACTCCACTGGCGGATGAGCTTGAGAAGGAAGATAGAAGGTGAGGCGGCGAGGCTGATGGCAGCAGGTGTGAAGGAGTCGGAGCTGCTGCTTGGCGGGGTGGAGCTCTAGTAGTGAGGCGCCGCCGGAATCAAAGAAAAGAGGTGCTACTTCGACGGAGGTGCAGAGGTAGATGACGACGCACCACGACCGTGGTGAGGTACCACGGTCATGGTAATGTTGCGGTCCCACGGCCGTGTCGCCTTGCACGGGCGTGGTGAGTGAGTAATCGGGCTCTGATGGAATTGTGCCACGGCCGTGGCGTGACACCACGGTCGTGGTGAGGCTACTGCCCCATGGCCGTGCTGCCTCGCACGAGCATGGTAGGAGAGAGAGAGTCAATGCAGGTGGGGTGCCACGGTTGTGGCTACACCACACGGTCGTGGTGAGGACAGTGGACCACGACCGTGGTCATCCAAAATGGTCATGGCCGTGGATTTTCTTCAAGGCCTTGCACTTCTCAATTCCTCGCGGCTGGGTTATGCTTCCAATCGGTCTCTGATGGTCAAACGGTCTTGAGACCGAATGGGCTCAAACAGTCTTGAGACTGAATGGGTGGAATTGCTTGGTTAGATTACTTGCTCAGAGCCAGAGATGAAGGTGGACCACAACTACTTGTTCAGCTTTGTCAAAACCTGCATTAAATCAACAATATTTAGTTAAAACCTTGATAATCGAATCAACTAAGTAGTTTTGCACATTATGATTCATATTGAGTGAAATAGTACATATAGAGTTGAATTGGTCCCAAAGTGATAATTGAATTTCATGATGAATATATATTCATCAGTAAGACATTTAGCCAAAGCATCAACTATATTATCTTTTGTACCTAGTTAGTTCAGAATCATGACCCCATAAGACTCTATCTCCCTTACATATTTGAGTTAGACTTGGATGTGTATACACTACCTTTCATTATGCATATGCTCCTTATCGCCATTGTAGTTTTTGTGGTATCCCAATGAACTAAAATTGTAGGTAGCATCTTCTTTAACATAGGTAAAATGGACATAATTCCATGTAGCCATTCAACTTCCAATCTAGTTTCATCTAAAGCACAAAACTCAGCCTTAAAGGTGGACCGAGACAATATGGTCTATCTCCTAGACCTCCAAGAAGCAACACCTCCTCCCAATAAGAATACATATCCCAAGACACCATTGCTCCTAGTGGTAATGGAAATCTATCTTGCATCACTACATCCTTCGACTACATAAGTATATTTCCCATAATGCAACCCAATAGAACTTGTATCCTTGATATATCTCAACACTCCATCAAGATATTCTCAATGGATATTGTCGAGAAAACTTGTGTATACTTAAATTTCTCACAATAAACACAATGTATGGACGTGTGCAATTCATAAGATACATCAAACTTTTGATAATCTAAGAATACTACAATTGAGGTATAGGAATAAATAATTATTCTTGAACAAGGTCTTGCATGAAACATATGGAGTCTTTGCAAGTTTTCATGATGTGTATTCAAACCTCTCTAGTTTCTCTTCAACACAGTTAGATTGAGAGAAAAATAACATCAGCATATCTTGTGATTTTAAGCCCTAAAATCAAGTCACTGACACCCATATCTTTCATCTCAAAACTATCTACATAATAATTATTTTGTATCATCTACTTCTGTCATATCGAAACCAAAAAGAAAAATATCGTCTACATATAAGCATATGATAACAAACCTGTAATTAATGATCTTGCAGTAAACACACTTATCAAAATTATGAGAAATAAAGTCAAAAGATGATATCACCAAATCAAACTATTATGCCATTGTTTAGGGTCTTATTTCAAGCAATACAAAGACTTAACAAGTTTACACACTTTGTATTCATCTCACATCCTACAAAACCATCATATAGTTTGATGTATATATCCTTTTAAAGATCACCACGTAAGAACACTATCTTCAGATCTATGTGATGGATATCAAGATTATAATGGAAGTCAATGCTATGAGCATGCAAATTGTGGTTATGAACAAAATAGCATAATAGGTAGAAAAATAATCTATTCCTTACCTTTGCATGTATTGGCAAAAAATCTTTCCTATTACTTATTAATAGTCCCATCATCATTCAATTTGTTCTTAAAGATCCATTTGCATCCTATTTTAGAACAACCAGGAGGAAAATACACCAACTCTCAAAATTAGTTTGAGAGGATTGGTTGGATTTCATCATTAATGACTTCCTTAAAAAACTTATTTGAATCCATAACTTGTTTTAAGGTTACATGATCATTCTAAACATAGTCAGGAGCTTACTTACAAAGTCCTTGGATGGCCTAGGCTTGTTACTTCTCCTGGGTTCAATTATTTCCTCAGAATCATCAAATTTAGAAATGATATGTTCTGAATCGTCACCCACCTTTTTCATCTTTTCCACCTGCTCAAGAATTGAACTTGTGGCATTGGTATCCTCTTGAGAAACTTCCTTGGAAACACCAGATCTAATGAGCATTTTCCAAATATGTTGCATCACAAATTTCCATTATTATATTGGCATCAATGCGTGAGATTTTAGATGTCAATCAAGAATCTATAGACATAAATTTTCTCTACTTAACCTAATAAAATGGCATCTACTATTTTTGGTCCAATTTCTTGCTTGTGTGTTTATAGACAAGCACCTTTTCAAGGCATCCACACACTAAAAGTTATTGAGGCTTGCCTTTTGGCCTCTATAACTCAGAAGGACTACTCTATTTATGTTTATGGGGAAATAGGTTTAGAATATGGAAAGCAATATTGAAATCTTTTCCCAACATAAAGTTGGGTAAACCAGAAGTTTGAAGCAAAGCATTTGCCATCTCTATCTGGATTTGGTTATTAGGTTCTATCATCCCATTAGATTATGGTATATAAGGATCATTAACCTCACGAACTACACCATATAATGATAGATTTTAAAAATAGGTTTGAGATATACTCTCCGTCTATATTAGACGTCTCTCTTAAAAATCTTACTAGTTTGTATTTTGTTTCTTTTTATATATTTTGAATTTATTTAATGCCTCATCCTTACTTTTAAGAAAGTAGATGAAATAGTATTTACTAGCATCATAAACAAATGTTATTAAGTAATGTTTATCATCCCTAGTTGCATTTCCTTTAAATTTCCATATATTAGTATACAATAAATCCAAAATTCTAGAATTCCTTTTCACAATGTGAAAAGGTTTCTTAGGAAATTTATCTTGCACACAAATTCCACATCTAACTTTATTAATTTCATATTTTGAAATCAAATTGAGTTTCAGCATATGTTTTTTTGGCTAACATTTTCATGACAGAAATGATAATTCCATATATTAGACGTAGCAAGATTAAAAAACCCAATTATCGTTCAAATTAAGAATATAATTTGAAACATTAGGTTATTTATGGATCTAGAATGATTTTTCCAAATCACATAAGTATGTCAACCCATCCACAATTTCAAAAGGTTTGTTCTTTGGTTTCTTTTGAATCTTGGCCTTTAGTTTCTTTATCTTCTTATTTTTCTTATATTTATCCTTAGAAGTTGAAGGATTGATAGTAGAGTTTACATAAATTGACACCTTGACCACATCCTCTCTCAATTGTTCCTCCATTATTGAATTATCTAGTATAAGTTCCCTTAGGGTTATGTCACCCTACTTGTGCTTGAGACTGGGCCAAATTCCTCCCAAGACATAGGGAACTTTTCAATAATAGACATCATAATGAGCTTATCGAGTAATTTCATAATCACTTTAGAGAGGTTATGGTAGAGGACTTGGAAGTCATGTACTTGATTGGAATTGGATTTACCATATACCATATGAAACTTAAGAAATTTAGACACAATACTTTTCAACATCCTGATTCACTATAATAAGAGATCTACTCGTCCATGGTTGTAGAAAGTAGATAGAAACAATAGAAAGTAGTGCAAGACATCATAATAGAAGGAAATAAACTTGGATGTCTGTGGAAGAAGGAAGATAGACTTGGAACTCCGGTCAAGGAGTCACAAATCCATCATTGCTGCTGGAAACTCTCCAAAAAGCTTCACTTCTGAGTCGAGAGAAGAGAATGGCAGAGATCCTTGCTACAATTGTTGGAGAAGAAGGAAGAAGAAGAAGTTTCCCTCCTGAGAAATCAACTTTTCTCCCTTGGAACACCTCTAACTCCTCCTTGCTTGATTCCTTCTCCAAAAGGTCAAAATAGTCTGTGGTAACTGTCCCAAGATGGCTTGGGGTCATATATATATGTATGAGATAGTTAAATTCACATTTGAGTGAAATATACAGGTCACACGACGTGTCTTTTATTAGACACGACATGTCTTATGAAATAACTAAAGTTTGGATCGAGTTCTGGGAGGTTACACGACGTGTCTTTAATAAGACACGATGTATCTTTAATAGAACACAATGTGTTACTGTAAATCTGGAGTTATGCATACAATTTCTAGATAGAGACACGGGGTGTCTTTAATAAGACATGCCATGTCTTTTTAAGATAGGGGTGTCTTAATTAAGACATGAGGTGTCTTTATCAGTTTCAACAACATTGATTTTCTAAATGTCTAGATGATCGGGGAATGCGTTAATGGATGTTATGATGGAATTTTCTCCCCATATTGATGCCAAATTATTGTACCTAAAAACCAAACCATAGAGCAAGTAAAGACAACAATAAAGATAGAAAATCTAGCATGATGAAGAGTGATTATTGGGTTAAAATGGTTGGGAAATGCAACCAAAAGTGGTCCAAAAGATGATATAAAATACACACATCAAATCCCCCTAAGCTTAAACCATTGCTTGTCCTCAAGCAAAAAGAGCATAGAAACACAAATGAAGGAATCGACAAGTTCATGCATAGATCAAATGAAAAGAAAGATGTATATAAGACCAAACCAACCATGACCAACAAGTTTATACTCATAGCCATCAATTCAACTTAAACACCCAATAAAGAGATTTTAGCTCAACATGGGTGGTTACAACAAAATGAATCAATCAATTAAACGACATTAAGTGAATTTGGATGATCAAGCCAAACAATTACTGGATGGCAACTCAAACTCTCAACTATTAAGGATACAAATGATGAAATCTTAGTTAAAATTAATAATTTTATATGTACTCTCCTTTCCCAAAAATGATATGACAATGGATTACGGGTTCTAACATCAGCTGCTAATGTAGGCTTATGCACACGTGGAGTGCCGGCTGCAGTATTTTACCCTCTTTAAGACACACCACCTAACCATCGCGGCCAGATCAGACTTACACTAGGATATCATGATATGTGGGTGGTTTAGCCATCTTTTATGGGGTATGAGGGTGAAATAAGCAAAAAGAAATTTTAATAATCTTCCACAACGTAGGAGAGTCAACTAAATTGCAACATTAGCTAAATTTCATTCATTGGTTTTGAAAAATTTTCATTGAAAGAGTGGTTGAAAATGTACTACGAGTTTGACAAGGTCATCTTGTATTCTAAATGATGTTGTAAAGTTGATTTACTCACATAAATTAAAAGCATTCCATGTTTTAAGCAATAAGGATGTGAAATATGAATGTGCAGACTCGAAGCATAAATTAGAATTAAGCACATGTTGATGGCCAAAAAGTTTCATTGGATTAATGCATGCCTTTTACAATTTCTCCTAATGATATTTCTCAATAAAAGAGGACAATTATTTAAGCATAGGAGTTCAACCCACTTACAAAAGATAAGATTCATATCATACTGGATTTTCCACGAGAAGAGTAGAATTGGAAACTACAACTAAAAGAAGGACAATAAAAAGGAAATAAAACTACACTAAACTACCAGACAGTTGCTCTCCCCCTAAGCTTGAAATTTGAAGTGTCCTCACTGCATATAACAAATTCAAGAGGATTGCAACTGGTTACCTATCATGGTGAATGATGGAGATGGAGGTTCATTGCTTTGATTTGAAGCTGGAAATTGTTGTGCTAGGCATCTATGCCTCTTTGTCAATATATCTTTTATTTGGCCCGAAGATTGATGCTTGTGATTTGTAGTATAAATGGTCTTTCAGGCATCAATATTGTTGGTCTCGACATTCTCCTCTTCAAAGTAATCATAATCTGATTTGGGAATTCTTTTCTCATCATTAAGAAATTTGCACATGTATTCTAAAAAAAGTGAAATTTGTTTTACTTGAAGAATCATCCCGTGGAGCATGTATGAATTTCTTCCTTTGAACTTCAACATCACTTCCTACATTAGAGTCAACAACTTCATATGATATAGTCTTTTATGGTGAAAAAGATTCTCCTATAGCAACTCCACTCGTCAAGGTAACTGAGGTGAATGTCTCCCTTGATTTCATCTCTAGTTGGTTAGGCAAGGAACCAGAAGATGCTTTTTGAGTGGCAAGAGCTAGTTGAGAAATTTGATTCTCTAACTTCCTAGTGTGAGTGGCAATCCCATTCACCTTAGAAGAAAGTTAAAAAATAGCATCCTTTAGCATCTCCCTTTGTTGGTGAAGCTCATCATTTTGATGAATTTGAGTTGAGACAAATGTCTCAAGCATGGACTCCAAACTCGGCTTGGGATGCAAATGTTGTTGTCGTTGGATGACATTGCAGATGACATTGTTGTTGAGCTCTGGTATCTCTTCAATTTGTGATG